>JBBGZY010001524.1:857331-1547163 GCA_037952925.1 Lithobates clamitans
AATATAGTTTCAGGGTCTAACAAGATCAGCAGAAAAGGGGGAAATTTGGGCATAATGGGCCATGCCAAAAAAGTTACTCACATAATAGCCAAAACTGGGACCGTGCGATAAAACAAAGCCAGGGGTGAGCCATGGAGCCTGGCCTGGGAGCTAAGAGGGGGACCTCAACGAGGAACACCAGACCGCGCACACCAACACCCTGCAGTGGAGGGGACTTCTATAGTGTAGGAAATATATATATAACTGATAGAATCTGGTAAATGTATGGACTGAAGACCAAATTACGGCCTTGCAGATTTGAGCTATGGAAGCTTGGTGATGCACTGTCCACGAAGCACTAACAGCCCTAGTGGAGTGCACTTTGATTTAAGAGGGTGGAAACTTCCTCTTTAAACCATAATCTTGAACAATTACTTGCCAAATCCATTTAGAAATAGTAGATTTCGATGCTGCCTGTCCTCTTTTAGGACCTGCAGGCAGCACAAACAAAATATCAGTTTTTCGAATCTGAGCAGTCGCCTTCAAGTAGACTTTGACTGCTCTTACCACATCAAGAGAATGTATCGAACTCTCTTCCATACAACAGGGTTCTGGAAAAAATGAAGGTAGAACAATGTCCTGGTTTAGATGAAAACCTGACACTACCTTTGGTAGAAAGTTAGGATGAGGACGCAATACTACCTTATCCTTGTGAATAATTAAATATGGCTCTTTACAAGAAAGAGCAGCCAACTTTGATACCCTTCTTGCAGAAGATATGACTACCAGAAAAACTAGTTTCCTTGTCAAAAGGACCAAGGGAATATGCCGTATTGTCTCAAAAGGCTGTTTCTGCAATGCCGACAGAACTAAATTCAAGTCCCAAGGGTTCAGGTGTGACCTAACCGGAGGATTAAGCCGCGTTACCCCCTGAATAAAGCTAAGAACCAAAGAATTCGAAGCAAGTGGTCTTTAAAATAATACCGATAAGGCCGAGACCTGGCCTTTGATAGTACTCAAGGCCAGCTTCATTTCTAACCCCATCTGCAGAAAGTCAAGGATTCTACTTATGACATACTTCCTGGGGTGCCAACCCCTGGATTCACACCTTGGAAACATATGCCTTTCAGACTCTATAATATATGATTCTGGAGGCCGGCTTCCTTGCAATAATCAAGGTAGATACCACTGAACCTGACAGCCCACGCTTCTTCAGAATGTGGGTCTCAATAGCCAAACCGTTAAATTTAGTGTTTGTAAGGTAGGATGGAATACCAGACCTTGCGAGAGAAGGTCTGGACGAGGTGGCAGGGTCCATGGGTCCCCTACCGCCATCCTTATGATCTCTGCATACCAAGATCTTCTGGGCCACGCTGGGACCACAAGAATCACTGACTTACCTTCCTGCTTGACCCTGCAAAGAAGTCGCGGAAGCAGCAGAATAGGAGGGAATGCATAAATCAGTGAGAACTGATTCCACGGTAACACCAAGGCATCTGTTCCGCATGCTAGCGGATCCTTTGTTCTTGACACAAAGTTGTCGATCTTTTTGTTGAACCTGGGGGCAAACAGATCTACGTCTGGGATCCCCCATCTTTGGCATATTATCGGGAAGATATTGGGGTGGAGGGACCATTCTCCTGGGAACAACTGCTGGCGACTCAAGTAGTCCGCCTGCCAATTTTCTATTACTGGAATGAAGACTGCCGA
Source organism: Lithobates clamitans (assembly GCA_037952925.1). Lineage (NCBI taxonomy): Eukaryota > Metazoa > Chordata > Amphibia > Anura > Ranidae > Lithobates > Lithobates clamitans. The sequence continues at coordinate 859,021 of JBBGZY010001524.1, forward strand.
TAGGAAAGGTACATTGTTTTCTGCCCAAGTTAGGATATGATTCACCTCTCTCTGGGCCGCACGACTTCTCGTGCCCCCTTGGTGATTGATATAGGACACTGCTGTGGCATTGTTGGATTCTGACAGGACAATTCAGTAACCTGAACATCCAGGCCCTCAGGGCCGAGCGCGCTGCCCGAATCTCTAGAATGTTTATGGGCAAGGTCATTTCTCATCTGGACCATTTCCTTTGGACAGTCGCCTCTTCCAGGACTGCTTCCCAACCTGAAAGGCTGGCATCTGTTGTTTTCACCTTCCAGGTAACTAGTAGGAAGGATTTTCCCTTCTGCAGATTCTTGGTTAACAACCACCAACTGAGGCTCCGGCGCACCCTTGGAGACAGACACATTGGGAAGTCTAGAGCTTGGACCTTCTTGCTCCAAAGCCGATAGGATACTGTTTTGCAGCAGCCTCGAATGAAACTGACCATAAGGAATGGCCTCGAATGAAGCCACCATTTTTACCAACAACCTTGAATAGAAGGATTCTTCTTTGCCATGACCACCTGAATCAGTTCCTTTATGGCACTGATCTTCGCCTGGGGCAAGAATACTCTTTTCTGAGCTGTATCTACGATCAGACCCAAGTATTCTAATCTCCTTGATGGTTTCAAGGAGGATATCTCTAGGTTGAGAATCCAACTTAGATATTCCAGGTAGTTGACTGTGGTGATCATACTTTGGTCTAAGCAGGCTACCGACTGGTCTATCAAGAGTAGATCGTCTAGGTAAGCTATAATCGTTATACCTTGGGCCCTTAATCTGGCTAGAGGAGGGGCCAGGACTTTTGTAAACACTCGAGGTGCAGTAGCTAGACCGAAAGGCAGAGCTACAAACTGAAAATGAAGATTTTCTACCTCGAAACATAGATATTTCTGGTGAGCAGGAAAAATAGGCACATGAAGGTATGCATCCTTGCTGTCGATTGACGCCAGAAGTTCTCCACCTTGTAGGATGGAGGCCACTGATTGGATTGACTCCATGCGAAAAGAGCGGATATTCAGAAACCGGTTTAGATCTTTGAGATCTACAATGGGACTGACATCTCCATTTGGTTTTGGTACTGTGAAAATGTTTGAATAAAACCCCAATCCCTGCTCTTCCATGGGGACCACTGAGATCACTTTTTGAGACAAAAGATGGTCCAATGCTTGAAAGAGAGACTTCTTTTTCTCTGGATCCCTGGGAACATTTGATCTGAGAAAATGAGGAGATGGGGACTTTCGGAACTCTAGTTTGTACCCTAGAGCAGTGATGGCGAACCTTGGCACCCCAGATGTTTTGGAACTACATTACCCATGATGCTCAACTACACTGCAGAGTGCATGAGCATCATGGGAAATGTAGTACCAAAACATCTGGGGTGCCAAGGTTCGCCATCACTGCCCTAGAGTTATTGAGGAAGTCACCCATCTGTCTCGACACTCTTCCTGCCAGATCCTTGGGAACTGCAGAACTCTTCCTCCCTACTTGAGTGAGTGGGGGTGCCCCTTCATAAGGAGGCTTTAGTATTTTGTTTTGTAGGTGTACTCCCCCAGGACTACTTTTGTCCCTGGGGTTGACCCTGAGGTTTACCTCTTGAACTTGACGGCGGAGGCCGTCGTGACTGCCTGGAGGCAGATGCCCTTGGCACTGGAGAACGAGCTTGTTTAAATGAAATAAGTTTACTCCTCTTCCTAACTGGCAAAAGGATACTTTTTCCACTATTAATTTTTTGATTGTATTTATCCAAATCATCCCCAAACAGCCGTTCACCATGAAAAAAAAAAATAGCCAGGAGCTTTTGCATGGCGCTTCGGCTGACCAATTTTTCAACCATAAGGTTCTACACATATGCACCAGCCCAAGCGTAAGGTGCGAGGCCTGAAGAATAGAATCTCTCATGGCGTCTATTGCAAAATATAACGCCGCTGGTAGCTTGGCTAAATTCTGGGCCTGCTGATCAGGAATAACCTTGAGCACCTGTTTAAACTGGTCTCTCAAGGATTGACATACACCAATTGCTGCCACCGCAGACTGAGTCACTGAACATGCCAGAGAAAAAGTGTTTTTTAATAGGAATTTCAACTTCTTAACTGTTGGATCCCTAAGCATTTGAGCATTGTCTACCAGACAAGTCAAACTTTTATTCACAGAGGATAAAGCAGCATCAATTGCTGGTATCTCCCATTTCTTAGTGAATTTTTCCTCCCTAGGATAAAGTGTTGAAAACTTTTTAGGAGTAAAAAAATGCTTATCTGGGTGATCCCACTCAAAATACATAAGCTTTTCCAGCAATGAATGGACAGGAAAGGCATGCACAGCTTGAGGAGGCTTTAGCGAACCCAAACAAGAAGTGGGCTTATCAACCGACTCAGATAAGGGTAGCATAAATGTGGAACGGACCAATCCAGTAAGAGATTTCACCATCAATCTTTCAGACTGTGAAGTTGATCCTTCCGCATATGACCCCTCAGAAGAGGAGTCATCAGCGTCTTCACGGTCCCCTGAGGGAAATTCATCTTCTACCGCCCCCAGTTCCTCAGTTTGAGGGTCCTGGGTAATGGAAAGGGACCTGTCACTTTTTTCCCACACTGGGATGCATCTTAACCCGCTAACCTTTCTTCCAAACCTATCATGGCTGAGGAAAAAACCTCTTAATTAATATACACAGGGGCTGCAGTGTTGGAAACAGTTGCAACATTTGACGGCCCTGATGGCTCACTCTGATCAGCCACCTCAGATCTCTCAGAGGAGGATGCCATTGTAGAGATGAGTTTAGGCTTTTTTGAGCTTGAGGGAGTCCCTTTTGAGCCCTTTTCTGGGGTGTTTCTACCTCCCCTTTTGACCATAGCCTGATGCACAAATGCAGAGGTACTACCAGAAGAAATTGCACCCACTGCTTGACCAAATAGTCCAGCAACTGCCACTGCTATTAATGCTCAGCCTGATGCTTTAGTAAATGTGCCAAGGGAATGCCTGTGTCACCACTTACATGCCCCCTTTTTGCTCTTGTGTCCCTCCGACAGCTGCAGTCAGCAAAATGGAGCTTTTTAAATGTACTCCCGCGCTGGACGTTGTCGCACGCCAATGTTGCGCTAAGCCACCCCGCTCCATATTCCCACCGCGCCCCCCCTTCCTCTTTTCAAAGAGCCTCTGATCCAACGAGATTGGTGTGTGTGTGTGGGGTGGGGGCGAGGACCAAAGCTGGTGACAAACCGGTGTGCAGCAGCAGTGGAGAACAGAGCAGCATCCGCCGATCGTTCTGGCTTCCCCCTATCTATCCAAGGAGAGGGGGAGAGCTTCTGCCCAGGTGGGGGGTGTTTTTAGAAAAAAATCGCCCCTCAACACCTTACCGGAGGCCTGGGACTGCTAGTCGGAGGGAAGTCTGCAGCCTCTGCTGACACAGAGTGATCTAAGGAAAGCATGACAAGGTATGTGCTCTATACAGCCCCCAGTGGTGACTTTTAAGCATGACAACATTTACTTTTAAAGGAGACAATTCATAAGAAAATTTAAAATTCCTTAGAAATCTCCACTTACCTTTCCCGCCGCAGGGATTCTGTAGTAAAACCAACAGACCCAATCTTTACTCCTCACGGTGGGCTTCGTTAAAAAACCTTCAGGGACCGGGGCCTCTTTTTATCGGGGGATCCACACCCCTGGACCCGTAAAGCACCCGGCCAGGAAACTTTATGGCTGAAAAAACCAAAGCACTGGATCCCAGGGTCCAGCTCTCTAAAAAGAGAAGCGTTATGCCACGAGGCCTGGGTACCATTCAATTCAGCCTAAAAAGACACTTTGAATGGATCCAGTTGCATAGCCTGCCCCAGCAAGGAATATTCCAGTGGAGCTCAACATAGCACATCTTTACTTGTGACCAACACCTAAGACACTGGCAAAAAAACTGAGGTACTCCCAGTAGTGGGAGGGGTTATATAGGGAGTGTGAACTTCCTGTCTTAGCGTCTGCCAGTGTCCATCACCTGAAGGTGGCCTATAACCCACATAGTAACTACTATGGCTCTGTGTCCCGTGATGTACGATAAAGAAAAGGAAGAGGTCACTTTAGTGGTTACCACCTTCTACCCCCATGTGACAGCCAGTGTTGGCTGGTGGTTTTTTGTTTGGGCACGGCACCTCAACCCCCCCCCCGCTGTTTGCTGGTATGCACCCGATTGGCGGGCACATTGGGAATCATCGGGCAGGGGGACAGGCTGTGACAGGCATCTTGCAGCATCTTCCTTGTCCTCTTCCCTTCTGAGATCACGGTGGCTTCCGTCGTGTGTTTCCTCCCCTACTCCTAGGCGTCCAATAGGATCACCTAACCTTTCAGACAATCAGAAAAATGGGTAACAGAGGCGATTCAGTGTTAGAAAAGCAAATATTCATTTGCTTTTCTAACACATCTGAGTGGACTCCGAGTGCAATGCTCTGCGCTCGGAGTCCACCCTATTTTAAAGCCTATTAGAGCGTTTGGCTCTAATCAGGTTGTTAAAAAAAAACACCCCTGCCGCTGTAATTCAGGCGAAAAGGGGGCGGACGCCTGAATAGGGGGTGGCAGCAGCGGCCGTGGATAGATTCATGCATTGCATGAATCTATCCATTAACCATATAGGGGGGTGGTGAGGATAGAGGGGGCGGTGCCCGTGTGCCATTAATGCATTGGCCGCCCCTGGGGACAGCATCTCTATCTTCCCTTTGAGGTGTGCCTGTCTTTTTTTTTTTCTTTTTTTTTGACTGTCCTATTTTGGGAAAAGACAGGCAACCTATGGCTACAGAATTCTATGTTTTATTTTTGCTGCTGCCCGCCCTTCCCCCTGGTTGTAGAAATTGCCCCTTCAGTCCCTCCTGCCTTTCCCTCCCTTTGCATTGCGTAAATCCCTCTGTGAATAAAACTCAGGGAGATTCACTCATCCCCAATCAGGAGGGGATGTGGAGTACATTTAAATGCAGTAGAAACTGACATGTGGTCCTTTGGAGATCAAGATGGTATCAAAAGAGTGTTGAGGGTTTGTATGTACCTGCAGGCATAGGGTTTATCAGGGTAGCGGGTTTCAGGGTCTTTGAAGGTGGTCATAGTGATTGTAGGTAACAGGCATCCTCTGAAATAACCTGTAAAGAGAGGCTAGCTTTTGTGAAGATTCTTGCCCTTGTCCAAGGGCATTTTATATCAAAAAGAGGGGAGAGGACAGGGGGGTGGGACTTTGAGTGAAGCATATGATAGCGATGAGGTAAAAATGGTGGAATTATTTGGAGGGTTTTAATGATTGTCATGAAGTACAGTCAAGTATAGAACATATAAAATATACAATACATAGCAATGATAGCATAATAATGTAAAACATTTGAGTGTTACAAATTCATTATCACATTGTATAATAAGCAATAAATCTCCAAAATTCACCAAAACAGGTAACTTGTAGGTTTAGCTGAACACTGTGAGGAGGACGCACCACACTAACTTGTAGTTTTAGCTGAACACTGTGAGCAGGACGCACTGCACTAACTTGTAGCTTTAGATGAACACTGTGCAGAGGTCTCACTACACTAACTTGTAGTTTCAGCTGAACACTGTGAGCAGGATGCACTGCACTAACTTGTAGCTTTAGATGAACACTGTGCAGAGGTCTCACTACACTAACTTGTAGTATTAGCTGAACACTGTGAGCAGGACGCACTACACTAACTTGTAGCTTTAGATGAACACTGTGCAGAGCTCGCAAAAAAATAACTTGTAGGTTTAGCTGAACACTGTGAGGAGGACGCACCACACTAACATGTAGTTTTAGCTGAACACTGTGAGCAGGACGCACTGCACTAACTGTAAATAGTCTAGCTGCCTGACTGTGGTACTAATAGGATCAAAAGAACACCAGCAATTTTCTTCAGGTAGCTTCAGGTAGCTGTAAATACTGTAACAAGACAAGCCTGCCTGTCAGTAAGAAGATAACAGGAACGGATCTAGCTAAACTGAATACAGTGTATATATATATATATATATATATATATATATATATATATATATATATATATATATGCAACACCTGGGATGCATATATATACACAATACACTGTAAGTGCAGCTAACTCACTGATTGTCCTGCCTAATCTATTTAACTCAAATGAAATGATACTGTCTCTCTGTCTATCTATCTCTCTTTCAACGCCGGAACACACACTACACAGGGCCACCGTGCAGGCGGCCTTATATAGTGTGGGGCGTGTTCTAAACCCCCTGAGCCATAATTGGCCAAAGCCACCCAGCTCTCTCTACTGACGGCACTGTGATTGGCCAAGCATGCGGGTCATAGTACATGCTTTGGCCAATCATCAGCCAGCAATGCACTGCGATGCCGCAGTGAATTATGGGCCGCGACGCGCCACACGAATTTGGCGCGAACGGCCCATAACGTTCGGAATTCGGCGAACGACCGAACAGCTAATGTTCGAGTCGAACATGGGTTCAACTCGAACACGAAGCTCATCCCTAATGTACAATATGGTATATATAGTGCATGATCCTGTAAGGTACAATGTAGTGTATATAGTGCAGGACTCCATAGATGGCTGGCAAGCATTCTGAATGAAACAAAAATAAAACAACAAATTTCTCCATCCACATAAAGTTAGTTGGATGGAGGAATCCCTCCCACCAGGACATTGTCTGTCCCCAGGACAAAGCCTCCCAGGTCAGCCTGTCCCCCAGTACAATTACCACTCAGTCAGTATGCCCCCAATACCATCCCCAGCCCAGGTCATTCTGTCTCCCAGTACAATCCCATCCCCCCCCCCCCCCCGGGTCAGTTTGTCCCCTTGTACAATCCCCCCAGGTCAGCCCATCCCCCCGGTACCATCCCCCCAGGGTAATCTGTCCCCCAGTACAAGCACCTTCCCCAAGATTATTCTGTCCTTCAGTACAATCCCCCCAGGTCAGTCTGTCCCCCCCCAGTACAATCCCACTGGGAGACAGACTGACCTGGGGGGGGGGGGGGAATTATTCTGAGGGACAGACTGACCTGTGGGGAATAGTACTGGGGGACAATCATGGCCATTCCCAGGTCAGTCTGTCCCCCCAGCACAATCACCCCCCAGGTAAGTTTGTCCCCAATATAATCCCACCTGAGGTTATTCTGTCCTCCAGTTCAATCCCACCACCCCAGGTTAGTTTGCCACCCTGTACAATCCATCTAGGACAGTTTGTCTTGGGGGACTGTACTGGGGAACAGACTGACCTGGGCAGGATTGTTCTGGGGACAGACTGACCTGGGCAAGATTGTACTGGGGGACAATCAGTACAATCACCCCCCCCCCCAGGTCATCTGCCTCCCCAGTACAATCCCACGCGGGAATTATACTGGGGGACAGACTGACCTGGGGGGAACTTAACTGGGGAGCAGACTGATTTGGGGGAATTATACTGGAGCACAGACAATCCCCCTTAGGTCAGTTGTCTCTTGTCACACTCATTCACCCCCTCTTCCCAGGCCAGTCTGTCCCTCAGTACACCCCCCCAGCTTAGTCTGTCTCCCAACACAACCCCCCAGGCCAGTCTGTCCCCCAGTACAATCATTCCCCCCCAAGTCAGTCTGTCCTCTAGTACAATCCTCCCCGGGTCAGTCTGCCCCCCCATTACAATCCCACACCAGGTCAATCTGTTCTCCAGTACAATCCCCCCAGGTCAGTTTGGGGGGGGGTTGTGCTGGGAGACAGACAGACTGGGACAGATTGACTAACTGACCTGACAGACAGACTGACCTGGGGGGATTGCACTAGGGAACAGACTGACCTGAGGGTCATTGTACTGGGGAACAGACTGACCTGAGGGTCATTGTACTGGGGAACAGACTGAGCTGGGGGAAATTATACTGGGGGACAGACTGAGTCTGTCTCCTAGTACAATTCACCTTGAGTCAATCTGTCTCCCAGCACAATCACCCTTCTTCCCTGGTTAGTTGGTCCCCCAGCACAATCAACCCCCCCCCCCGTTCCCCAGGTCAGTCTGTCTCACAGTACAGTCAGTCTGTCCCCTAGCATAATCACACACCCAGGTCAATCTGTTACCCAGTGAAGACAATTTGCCCCCCAGCACAATCCTCCAACCTCCCTAACAAACACCAGACAGAGCTCACATGGCATATGAGATTTCTTTCCTCCTGGGCATAGGATGACATCAGCAATTTCTCCCCCCCCCCCGTGATGCTGAACCCACCCCCAGGGTTGACAGCCATCTGCAGATCCCAGACAGCAGCAGGCAGTGGGGACACAGGCAGCGGGCAGTGACAGGTGCAGCTGCAGCGCTTAAACTTATAAGGGGCATGCTGCAAGGCTGTCATTTTTTGGAATTGCAGTTTCCTTCCATAAGTGCATTGTGTGTCAGTGCACAGTAGGCCACACCCACCACAGGGCCCTTGCGCAATGTACGTATTGCACCCATGGATGATACGCCTCTGCTCTTGAATAATATTGTACATAGGCATAGGTGTGCTCAGCCTATTGCAATAGGGTGTGCACCCCAAAGCTTAAACACAGTAAGAGAGGCAGTAGCTAGGCAGCAGTGAGTACAAAGCACATGTGATATTTTTTTTCTTTTTTTTTTTTTTTTACTTTTTTTTTTAGATTTTTATTTATGTATTTTTTATTGAATTCCTTTATTTTCACACTGAGTAGGTACAACCAGTTACATATTCAGTTATAAAACAATGTCAGAGTCAAGCATGAGGAATACAGGTAGAAGATTGTAAACAGTAGTATCAAAAGCAACAAAGTCTATAGATCTAGTTACTTAAATTAGCACCATATTCAAGGTTTATGGGGATGGTACCCTGGTATAACAATACTGCCTATGTATGAGACCTTGAAAGTGCTCCGGGATCTTAATTGTTTGACTTAATGCTGACTTCCTTGAATGTTAGATTGCGTCACTCAGTGATATAAGATTTTTTGCCATGTGATTGGTAAAAGTGGGGATCTAAAAAGCTATGAAGCCCAGACATGGGACCAATGAAAAGGTAGTGGATTTTAAGATTTTCTTTGTATCTGGACAAAACGAAACCCATGAATGAGGATGCGTAATACAGAGACTGGTGTCCTCAGGGGTAGGAGAGGAATATAACCGGGATAAAAGGGGAGAGGGAGGGCAAAGAAAGGGGAGGGGACAGAAAGGGGAGCAGAAGCTGAAGGGGTGAGATAATAAAAAGGAAGGGTAAAGAAAGTATGAAATATGATATGGTAAGATGTGTTGTCCTCTGCCTGGGGTATGATGCTAGCCCATTAAGTTAGTTAGATTTTGCCATTTCCTGAAGATAGGCTTCTGTGTATATAAAATGCTGCCAGGGTCTCCAGGTCTCTCGAAAGGTCTCCTCTCTATTGTGTAAGGTAGCAGTAAGATCCTCCATATCCCTTAATTCGTTCACTTTAGTAAACCACAAGGACTTCGCGGGTGGTCTCTCCGATCTCCAACAAAGGGGAATACAAGCCTTTGCGGCATTCAGAAGTTGGATGGTGAGAGAGGTCTTATATTTCTTAATGGGTCGTTCTGATAGATGGAGCAGACAGGCTGCAGGATTCCCCTTCAAGGAGACACCGGTGAGGTGTCCGATTGTGCGGGCAACCTCGAGCCAAAATGGGGGAAGCTTGGAGCATGACCAGAAGATGTGTAACATCGTCCCCTCCTCAGCGCCACAACGCCAACAAAGGCTGGGTACCTGAGGGAAGAAACGATGCAGAATGGCGGGGACCCTGTACCAACGTGTCATAGTTTTGTAACAGGTTTCCTGAACCCTAGTGGCAATTGAGGATTTCTGAGCAAAGTAGAGAATTTTTTAGTCTCTGCACATCAGTGAATTGAATTCCAAGTTCCGCCTCTCATTAGTGAGAAACAGGGGTACGTACCCTTCCTCTGGTTGGGTTAGGGATAAATATATCAGTGAGAGACAGTGTCGTATCGGTTCCCCACGATGGCAAATGAGCTCCAGTTCAGTAAGTTTGCGGGTAATGCCTGATTTCCTCAGACAGCTGCGTAAAAAATTTCGCAGCTGTAAGCCACTCCAAAAATCTAGGGGAGGGTCCATCACCAATGTCCCGGTTTCTAAGGAAAGTTGACCATTGGGCCCCAGGAAATCGTGTAAGCGAAGTTTGGTGCCCATTGCCAGTCGCTTAAATTGTGGGCTTTCAACTCCAGGTGGGAATTCCAGATTACCTAAAATCGGAACCATGGGGGACGGCTGCGGGGACACCGAAGAATGCCGAAAAGCATCTCTGACCACTGTTAGGGTGTTGTCCAGGGTGGGGTGCTCTGCAAGGTCCTTAGGCAGTGGCGTAGTAATCCAAGGCCAACTCTTGGCCGAACCCCCGGAGTCCTCTTCCTCCATAGCGACCCAGTGCTTCGCCTCTGCGTGACAGTGCCAGCCCACCAACCTAGTTAGGTGGACTGCTCTGTAATAAGCTTTAATATCCGGCAGGCCAACCCCACCCCTACTTTTCGCCAGGTAAAGAAGTTGGAGTCTAACTCGTGGTTTGCGGTGGGACCAGACAAAGGCCCGGAACATGGAGTCAATTTGTTTGAAAAACGCTGGAGGTAATCGGATGGGAACCGCCTGTAGCAGGTATAACGCCCTTGGCAGTAAAGTCATCTTGAGGGCACTACATCTGCCGAACCAAGTCAGCGTCAGGGAATGCCAGTGTAAGAGGTCAGTTTTGAGACGTAGGAGTAGCGGGGCAAAATTAGCCAAGTACAATTCAGCAGGATCTGAGGTGATGTCAACTCCTAGGTATCGTATAAGCTTGGTTGCCCATCTCAGTGGAAAGGACGAGCGTAAACGTTGGACAATTCCTTTTTCTACCGTTATGTTAAGGATGGAGGATTTGGTTAGATTGATCTGGAACGAGGAGAGAGTGCCATATTCTTGAAGGGATCGTAGCAGGTTGGGGAGAGAAGTAAGTGGTTCTGTTAAAAAGAAGATAAGGTCGTCCACAAAAGCGGCCACCTTATGAGATCCCAAGGATTTCGGGTAACCTACAATGTCTGAGTTCGCCCTTATCGTGCACAAAAGGGGTACTAGGGACAAGATAAAGATCAAGGGGGAAAGGGGGCATCCCTGGCGTGTGCCATTTCGGATGTCAAAAAAGTCCGATCTCGTCTTGTTTACCTTAACCGATGCAGTGGGGTGAGTATACAAGGAAAGTATCCACTGTAACATGGATGAACGAAGGCCTATGTGCTCTAAAGTTGCCCGGATAAAGGACCAGTCGACGCGATCAAAGGCCTTCTCCGCATCGGTTGACAGCAGGAGAAGAGCCCGTTTGGTGGTCTTCGCCGCATGTATCAGATTAATAAATCGGATGGTGTTGTCCCTTGGTTCTCGTAGCAGCACAAAGCCTGCCTGGTCTCTGTGAATCAGACTCGGTACGTGGGGGAGCAGTCTATTGGCTAGGATCTTGGCAAAAAGTTTAAGGTCCGAATTCAGAAGTGCAATTGGGCGATAGCTCCCACAAAGTAGCGGATCTTTACCCTCTTTCGGAATGAGGGAGATATAGGCCCTTAGGGTGTCTACTGGGAATAAGTTCCCCTCCGTGATGGTGTTAAGAGCAGAAACCAAAGGTTTTGACAGTATGTCAAAAAAAGTTTTGTAGTACACTGGGGTTAGACCGTCAGGTCCAGGGGCCTTTTTTGGTTTCGAAGAGGCCAGTGCCACTCCCAGTTCTTCAACAGTCAAGGGTTCCTCCAACTCCTCCCTTACATCATCTGGTAATGATGGCATGCCTAAGGCAGCTACGTAAGATTGGGGGGTATGCCTGACCTCCAAAGGGGAGTCCATAGATTGCGGTCTGTCTAAATTATAGAGGCCTGTATAGAAGGAGCGGAACTCCTCCGCCATGTCTGAAGAGGTATTTAGCTTCTGTCCCGTAGATGACTGTATGTGAGTGATGTATGTTTTCGTGCGAGGGCCCTGCAGGGCTCTGGCCAGAAGTGACCCGGGTTTGTTTGAGAACTCAAACATAGTACGATGTGCCCATGCTAGTTTCTGTTTGGTCTTATGAAATAAAAGTGTACAAAGTTCCTCACGGGCCTTCTGAAGATCCCGGAAGGTTGCGCGAGCAAGACTAGCCTTATGTATACTCTCTAGATTGCGAATTAATGCAAGGAGTTCCTCCGTGCGTTGAAGTCAATCCCGCTTGAAACGGGCTCCTATTTTGATCAATGCGCCTCTCACAACCGTCTTGTGGGCTTCCCAGACCACAAGGGGGTTGGGAACTGACCCCTCGTTGACGGAAAAGTACTCCCGCAGTGCGTTCAGTATCTCTGAACGGGTTTCCTCCGATTGGAGCAGTGCTTCATTCAGTCGCCAGGATGGGGGAGACCGAGTCATTGGCCCCAACTGGGGATCAGGTGGACTGGTGCATGATCGGAGAAAGATATAACATCTATGGACGTAGAAACCACTTTGTTAAGATCTTTATGTGACAACAGCAGATAGTCTAACCGCGAGTAGGTGTGGTGCACCTGAGAGTAAAATGTATAGTCTCTGTCTTGGTTGTGGAGCAACCGCCAAGGGTCAACTAGGTGTAGGGTATGGAGGTCCGCCTTGAGACGCCTCAGGCGAGAGTAGGACAGGTGTGAGGCTCCACATGAGACGTCCAAGGTCGGATCCATGGCAAAATTAAGGTCTCCGCCAAAGATAAGCATCCCCTCTGGGAACTCCAGGAGCTCAGAGTAGCTTACGCAAAAACTGTGGGTGGTTCACATTGGGAAAGTAGACATTTGCAAAGGTGACCCGCACATCGGACACCCTTCCCTTTAGGAGAAGAAAGCGACCCTGCTCGTCTGCCCGCTGTGCCTCAAACACCCATGGAACCGATCTGGCCAAAATGATGCTGACCCCTTTCGATTTGGAGATCGGATAGACACTATGGTATGCTGCAGGAAAGGCCCCGTTGGTCAGCCTAGGTATAGAATCTGCACGGAAGTGCGTCTCCTGCAGAAAAGCGACATGTGTTTTGCCCCTGCGCAGGTCAGCTAGAAGCTGCGAGCGCTTCTCCGGTATATTAAGGCCACGCACGTTTAGAGAGGTGATCTTAAGGTGACCCATTGTATCTTCTGGCAGGGTAATGGATGTCAGTATGCGTGTGGGAGAATCCTAAAAACAGAGCCCCCTCCAGGCAGAGGTCAAGGATAGGAGAAAATAGACCAGAAGGGAGAGAATAGTGAGGTAGAAAAAGAGGAGGGAAAGAGGGATGGGGTAAGGGGAGTGAACGGTTCCTGTCGTAGACTAACTATGTGGGCCCCTGTTGCACACTTAAAGTGTCCACACAGGGGTCCGCCCTAATGTGGGGGCGGAAAGTGCATTGAGATCTACTCTAAAATAAGTAGAGTTTAGGCAGTAATCTGAATAAACAATATAGGTGGAGATGTGGGGGAATAGCGCCTCTGAGTATCATAGTGTTTCTAATATGAGAACCAACACAACTGAACATAACCTTTGGTGATTGGTACCTGCAGCGAAGCTGCCGAGCACCCTCCGCCGTGACCATTCGGTGATAGTGTCCCCAGGAGGCTCATGGACGTCAGAAAGAACCCCATTACCAGTGCAATAGATAGATATTACCGGCAGGATCCATGCTGATGCCTCATGGCAAAGCCCGCAACACCAGGACCAAGGGTCTTTTACCTTCGCACCGGGAAGTACCAAAGCGAGTTGTGAAGGGCGAGGTCAATACCAACAGTGCAAATGAAAAATAATAAAATAATGAAATAAAACGGCATAAAATAGCACAACAAAACATAACAAACAAAGCATGTCACCCACGATTGCCACATCCCTGGGATTGTTACCCGCTGTGGCACTACGCCTCCCTCCCCTTCCTAATACGTAGCTACTTGCATATCCATCAGGAAAAAACTAAGCACCTAACTGAGCAGGCTAGCAAATGTCAGTTGACATCCCGTAGTTCCCAAATGGGGTTCAAAGGTACATCCAGGGGTCAGGAATCCTTAGAGTGTACTATGTAAGGTAGTCAACTCGGTCCCAGGAAATCGCCCGTCAAAGCGGTTTCACAGACCTCTTGTAGGGGTAGATCTAATGTTCTTGGAATACCCAGGGAGGTAATGCAGTGTGAGCGTTCATCATGTCTTACCAGTCCTTGGAATAAGATAAGAAGTTAAGCTTCGGAGGACCTCGGGTGGGGTCTAACAGTCTCTCGACTAGTGGCGCGTGAGCACGGTCTATGGACACGTTGCGGCCTGGGCAGAGGTGGGCCCAGGGCCTCCAGGGACAACAGGTAGTCAAACCAGTTGGGGACACTCACAGCAGGCTTGGCTAGGAAGCTGAACAAGTCTGAGAGTTGGTCTGGTGAGCGTAAGTAGAATTCTGCTCCTCGCCTCCGCACAATTAGATGGAAGGGGTAACCCCAGCGATACGTTGCCTCCGCCGCACGGATTGAGTGGTCTCAAAAGGCCACGCATTGCTCTTGTTTGCCTGGAGATGTCCGGGTAAATCCGGATCAATGCACCGTCATAGTCGATTGGGCCGCATTCCCAAGCCAAGCGCAGGATTTCCTCTTTTATAGTGAAGAAATGTACCCTACACAGGACATCTCGTGGGAGGTCTATGGCATCAGGATCCTGAGATGCTGCGGGGGGTGCCCTGGGTCCTGGGATACTGTGGACCCTGTCCAGCTCCAGCTCCGCAGCCGGCGGTTTTCCGAGAACCTGATTCAGGATAGCCACCACCGTTGCGTGTAGGTCTGAACCCATGGTGGCTTCAGGGATGCCGCGGAGGCGCAAATTGTTGCGTCTGCTCCTGTTCTCGCCGTCGCCTAGCTTTAATTGTATATCCACAAGATGGTGGCGAAAGCCACGCTGCTCCTGTTCCATGGCGGCAATGCGGGCATCAGAGATGGATGTAGAGGATTCCAACACAGTGACCCTCTCTTCTACTGTATCCACCTGTTGGCGCAGGTCGTGTAGTTCCCTGGAGAGTGCATTAACTATGGATGCCTCCATTTCCTGCAGATCCTGCCTTGTGGGCAGACCGGACACAATGTCTCTGAGAGAGCCCTCCACATTACTGCCTGTCTCCCTTGTATGGCCGCAGCTAGGTTGGGTGTCTGTAATTGGGATCACAGGGGATAGTATAGGGGAGTCTGACCTGTCATCTGGAACTGCTCGGTCGCCTCCAGCATTAGGTCCCGGCTGAGTGCCTTTCTTAGATGAGGCAGCGGCACTCGTCGGAGGCACTCGAGGCGGCGCCATCTTGGCCGAGGCGGCGGGGGAAGAAACAGCGTGTTGCCTGAGGAAATAGTGGGTGATTTCCGAACCCTTCTCTGCCCCCAAGTCCAGCGGGTGTTTGCGGTCCCCTGGCATGAATTCCGGCTCTCACTGACAAGGTTTACTGTTCGTTCTCAGGGCTTCCCCACACAGAGCTCCGAGGTGTGCGTCCTCACTCGGCCACGCCCCCTTATGTATTTTTTTACAATTTTTAACCACTTGCCGACCAGCCGCCGCATTTGTACTGCGGCAGCATGGCTCGGCTGCGCACATCGCCGTCATGTTACGTCGGTTCGGCTTTTGTCCACTAGGGGCACGCGCACCGCCCCCCTGCTCGCCCACAGTTTCCGGTACTCTGAGGGGAGAAGTGGCAGATCAGAATACAGAGTACTGTACAGAGTATGAACAGCAATCTATCTCTTCCCCTACACAGTCCCCTCCCCCTTCAGTTACAACACACACTGGAGAACACATTAACCCCTTAAACGCCCCCTAGTGGTTAACCCCTTCACTGCCAGTGACATTTTTACAGTAATCAATGCATTTTTATAGCACTGATCGCTGAAAAAATGCCAATGGTCTCAAAAATGTGTCAAAATTGTCCGACGTGTCTGCCATAATGTTGCAGTCCTAATAAAAATCACAGATCGCCGCCATTACTAGTAAAAAAAAAAAAAATTATAATAAAAATGCCGTAAAACTATCCCCTATTTTATAGACGCTATAACTTTTGCGCAAACCAATCAATATACGCTTATTGCGATTTTTATTTACCAAAAATATATAGAAGAATACATATCAGTCTAAACTAAGGAAAATAATTTTTTTTATATATTTTTGGGGGATATTTATTATAGCAAAAAGTAAAAAATAATGCGTTTTTTTCAAAATTGTCGCATTTTTTTGTTTATAGCACAAAAAATAAAAACCGCAGAGGTGATCAAATACCACCAAAATAAAGGTCTATTTGTGGGAAAAAAAGAACATCAATTTTGTTTGGGTGCAACGTCGCACAACCGCGCAATTGTCAGTTAAAGCGACACAGTGCCAAATCACAAAAAGTGCTCTGGTCAGGAAGGGGGTAAAATCTTCCGGGGCTGAAGCGGTTAACTGCCCTTTTGGGGGGCTTTGGTGGAATTTTAGGGATCTAAACAGACCCCTGATGCCTTACATTTAAGACTGAAAAAGAGACTGAGGACATGATGGAGGTGCGGATGCTAGAACTGATCCCACAACAGTGCCCCCGGAGGGAGGGAGGGAGGGAGGGAGAGGAGAAGAAGCCAGCAGCGCTTCAATGGGAGGAACAAGAGGATCAATATCTGCAATAGTACAGTTGGTCCTCTTGCTCGGCAGATGCTTCGGCCCCCCTTTAAAACGAATAGGGCACAGGCCCAGTACAGGAGGGCAGGCTGTACTGCCTTATCGACCCTGGCGCACAGGCTGATTAGGGTGTGCCCAGGCACACCCAGCATACCCCCTGCCCACGCCTATGTGTATAGGCTAGGTTTGTAGGTCGTACATAAAATGATGGGTTGCAGGGTCTTTGAAGGCTATCATTTTGTTGAAAATTTGGATTGGGATCTTTATGAGGCATGTGTTCCTCTTCCATATGGTCCAGCTGTGGTGAACTTGGGACAAGGGTATATATACCCTTGTATATTTGTGTAATCTCCCCTGGGGCAGTATCCTATCAAATGGAGTTTGGGTAACAGATACAGTGTCCTGGTTTGATGTTTGTTGTCTGCTTTTCTGAATTTTCTTTATTTTTATTTATTGTCACTTATTGGGCTTGCTTAAAATGTGTTATAATGAGGCTGCTATAACCATTAAATCCCACTCAGGCATTGTTAGTTTGATTAGAGAAAGAGTTGGTCAAAAAGGAGGGTGGGTAGTGGCAGCTACTGTGGTGTGAAACAGACCATAGCTAAAACATGGAAATCACCTACACTGAATATTGCAGAGACCAAGCACAGGATGAACCACACTCTGCTACACGCAAAAATGTAAGCCCTGGATAAAGAAAACTTTTAGAAAATTTGACATTTTATGGAGACCATGGAGTACACACTGTCTAGCGCCAGGCTTTGAAGAATGGTACTTTTGTCATGGTAGTAGGTACTCAACTGTACGTCCTTACCCATACCCTTTTGGGGGTAGCTCTACTTTCAGGGACTCATCCTCCTCTCCTCCTTCTCCTTCCTGTCTTTTCTTACCCTTTTATATGCTTCCTTCCTCCCCTTTTTCAGGTTACCTTTTCTCTTGGGTAACCTCTTGTGTTTGGATAGCATTATCTATCACTAGGGATGTAACGAGGTTGTAACTTAACAGTTGGATAAACAAGATAGCCTACTTTTGAGGGATTATTGAAAATATAATTTGTTTAGCCTGACTTTTTATGTTTTTTAATCTAACCCTTAAACAGCTCGATAAGATATAGCTTCATTGCTTTAATTTGGTATTAGTTACACAGATTATCATTAGATAGGCCATTGGTACTTGCCTTACCCGTATATACTCAACTCAACACAATGGTATTTTTCTTTTTTATTATCTGTAATGCTATCTGTTGATCTTATCAATAAGGATAAAATATTTGAATAAGAATAAAACAAAGCCATTTTTAGGATTTTTTGTATTGTACATCTTAGGGTCACTAAGTTAAGCACCTTGTTGCTAAGAAAACATTAACTTCATTTATATGTGCATAACAGACTGCTAAAAATTTAAGGTTTTTTTGTTACTATAGGTTACAACAATTTTCTGCATTTTTTTTCTAGTGTAATGATATAAGTAATGTATGAGTATACTGAACAAATGTTAGCATCATTTTTTTTTTCTTTCTTCTAGGTGTTGTTGTTCAAACATGGATTTTAAATCGGTATAGAATGGTGCAACTGGAAATAATAGATCAAGTTGTGATGTCATATGGTGGCTTGAGGGGTGCTGTTGCCTTTGCTTTAGTTGCGTTATTAGATGAAAAACGAGTGAAAGAAAAAAATTTGTTTGTCAGCACAACAATAATTGTTGTTTATTTTACTGTCATCTTTCAGGTAAGTTGTATGAACAAATTGGCTTTCATGGAAATGTACTCACTTTATGTGGAAAAGAAATGTTCACATTTGTTGGGAATGATCTTCCAATGTGATTGTTTGCTTCTGTTATCTATTTAGTATGGCCCATTACATATTCTAGCCACAATTCTGGTTAGATTAGAAATTAGTATACAGTGTCTGCTGGCATCTTATAATATAGAACTAGCAAAAGTATGCCTATTTTAGATCAACAAAGGAGTTTACAAATAATACTAAAGTGTTTGGGAAAGATGGTGAGAAGAGAAGGCTATGACAAAGCACAAAAGCTACAGACAGGGCATGTTAGACATGTGAAAATTGTGGCCAGATACTGTAGGGCACACATTTCCAAGTTTTTCATTACTTTTGCTGTGGTGATAGATTCTCTTTATGGGGACATCAGAGGTCCATTATAACCCTGTGTCCATCAGATCCAAATGGGGGACAGAAAGCTACCGATCTGCATCTGAGGAGGCTTAGAACACCAGTACCTTAAGTGTAGGAACCCAAAATTGTCCTTTGTTAGAAGTGTGAACAGTGCTCTCTGGCTGCATGTTGTAAGTGGTATGCACTCAGTCTGTGTGTTATGACTGGATAAGCAGCCTTTCTGTGTACTGTGACTGATTATACCATATTTCTGTTGTGAATAAGTGTTCATATTCTGTGTTTGCATGGGTATAGCATAAGGGGTTGCAGGGGTCACAATCACAACCCTGACCCTAGCTCCAGGGAGCCCCTGCAGCCTCCCTATCATATTATCATATCCTCCACAAAATCCAGCTTCGATCTGACCTAAGGCCCCACAGTTTCGCTCCAGTACTGGGCTTCTACTTTACCTTCCACAATCCACACCCCTCTGTTCCCATTGGCTGGGGAGAAGCTGTGAGCCATTTCCTGAATGGAGAGGAGCACAAGGTGAGAACAGCCCAGGATGGGGAAGTGTCTGTGCTGTGTGCTGGCAACATAGGATGGTAACCGAGCTCAGCAAGGCAAGAGGAGGAGAGTGCCGTCTTGTAGCCATGATGGGACTGATGTCACTGGTGAGGTATGACACTGCTCAGTGTCTCCCAGTCACCAGCTGGGATTCTCTGTACCCCCCCACCCAGAGATATTTACTTACCCCACTTCCGTGACAACTGGGGAAAAGACACTCACCTCCGGGAAGTGACCTTCTGCCAACACTGACAAAGAAACCTTCAGAAATTCCTAAAACAAATCCCTTAACAACTCCTCGGGGGGGCCAATGAAGGGCTGCAGGCTCCATATTTTTTGACATGTGGCTTTGCCCTCCCAGATCTAAGTCACCCCCCAAAGCCCCCTGACCACCCCCTCCACCCTGCATGCTATGCCCGGCTGCTGAGCTTCTTTCCCATTACAGCACTCTATACTGTTCCTCCTCCGCAGGGCTGAAATCACATTCCTTTACAACACAGCCAGTTAGCCATGATCTGCCCAGGGTGTATCTGCCTACTGCAACTACACTGCCGTTCCGACCAAAGAATTTCACAGGTCAGAAGGGCAACATAAAAGCCAGATAGCCCTGTGTAGTGTTTTTTTGGGGGGAGGAGCTGTATACAGTGCTGGGATGGGAAAGGAGCTCTGCCAAGTGATCTGCCAGGGGTCCCTGTCAGGGGTCCCTGCCAGGGGTCCCTGTCCTCTGATTCTCCAGTGGTGATCCCTTATGAAAATGGCCCGCAGCAGCCCTGAAATCCTACTTGAAGACATGACCCTATCGTTATACCCAGATCTAACACGCAGGACTTTGTTCCAACGTCGAGCGGTTCGGCCTTTGTTTGAAGCCCTGCGTTTAAAGGAGGTGAATTATCACTGGGGGTTCCCATTTAGCTTGACAGCTTCTAGAAATGGCAGAACAGCAACTCTACGTACGAAGGATGACTTTGTGGAAACACTGGATCTTCCGGCAGTAGACTTTACAGATTGGAGGACACAAAAAAAGGGGACCTTCCTACAGCTGCCTGAACAATGGCATCAAGTCTCCCCTAAGGCCCAACATAGAAATCGCCATGGGAGGCATAACCCCGCTTAAAAGAATAAGATAACCTAATTGTATAAAATATATGGGACTTAATTCTAAGTGAATGGGTTCAGGGAATGGTATGAGCGGTGGACTTTAGTATATAAAATATGTATAAAAGGTGATACATAGGTGTAGTTGGAGGAAATTAGTTGTTACTGCGGAGTGAGGGGGGGAATATACGCTGACCCTACTAGAGTAAGATATAGTATAGGAAGCAGCTACAGGGAACTCGTTAACATTAAAAAAAGGAAAAAAAAAAGGAAAAGGATTTTTAGATGATATAGTTAGGATTCAGACACAGGGAGAATATAAGAGAAAGAGCTTGGGAAGGAGGGAATCAGAGGGGGACATTTAGGGTTATTCTGTTCCCTTAGGTAGGTCCCGATATAATGGGATTGGTTGAACTGGTATCAGTGAGGGGGTGGAGGGGTTCAGGCACAGGGGGTGTGCGTGGACCCCCCTACCAGTTAGATAAGATGCTCCGAATGGGGAGATATTTTTGGAGTGTCTTGGGGGGAGGGGGGGTGGGGGGCGGTACAAGGTTGTGTGTAATTTCTCGTTTCCTCTTTTTTATTTTATTTATTTATTTATTTTCTTCTCTTGGCAAATGGCAAATATGGTATTGTGTTTTTTATTTTTATTTTTTTTGTTTTCTCTTTTCTTGAGAGATGACTACACGATTAAAGATTGTATCCTATAATGTGAAGGGGCTGGGCTCACAACACAAAAGGGGCCAACTTTGGCATGAATTACAATACCATGCAGCGGACATAGCATTTCTACAAGAAACGCACTTTAGGGAGAGATCAACACCTAATCTGCCGGGACATATGTTCAGCCATTGGTATCATGCAACATCACCGATTGCAAGGGGGGTCACAATAGAGTTTAAGAAAACTTGCCCATGGGTACTAAAGTCTGTTCAAGCAGAGGTAGTTTTTAAATTTGTCAAGGGTGCAATACACGGCCAGCGATACACATTTGCTGCTATCTACACTCCAAATATGGGGACAGTTAAATTTCTTGTCGAAATGCTGAGGACCCTGGAGAAATTCAGGGAAGGGTGTTTGATCCTGGGGGGAGACATTAACATGGTGTTGGACCCAGGTTTGGATACAACATCAGGGAAAACCTCTATATCTTTTAGAGCCCTAAAGTATTTAAAACAACGCCTACACACCCAACATTTGGTTGATAGCTGGCGGGTATTGCATAATGAAGTAAAGGATTATAGTTATTATTCTAAAGCACATAAAATGTATTCGCGTATTGATGTATTCATGGTAGATCAATTCAATCTGGAAAATGTCCGAGATTGTACCATCGAGGCTATAACTATCTTGGATCATGCCCCAATAACGTTAACACTTTCCCCGATTCAGGCAGGGCATATAGAACGAACCTGGTGATTGAATGAATCATTATTGGACAACAAAAAGATAACTGAAGAATTAACAGTTAAAATACGGGAATATTTCGAAAGGAACACGCTAGGAGAGGTGTCAGAGCAGTCAGTGTGGGAGGCCCATAAATCAGTTATAAGAGGAGAATTAATAGCTTATGGGTCCTATATCAAGAAAGAAAGGAAAATGGAAGTGACAGAGCTGTTGGAGAAAATCAATATACTAGAGATTAAACATAAAAAAAAGCTTAGACCCCTCAGATATTCAACAATTAGGGAACCTTCGAACAGAACTCGCACAATGCTTAGATCGAAGAATAAACAATAAATATAGATACTTCGCCCATAGGTTTTATGAGCAAGGGAACAAATGCGGGCGACTACTGGCCAAACAACTTAAAAAACAACAAGATTCTAGACATGTCCATAAGCTATTAATTCACAGCAGGAAAGTAGTAGAAACACAGGCCATAGCGAAAGATTCTACGAGACCTTATATAATATTCAGATACCGGAAACAGCCCAATTAGGAAATAAAGAGGACCAAAGAAGAGAGGAAATACGAGAATATATTAGGGAATCATCTATGCCGACCCTATCTGAGATGATTAAAGCAGAAATGGACCATCCAATTACAGTGAATGAGTTGAGCAGAGCAATAGCGGCCTTACAGGCGGGCAAAAAACCTGGCCCGGATGTCCTGACAAATGTTTACTACAAAAAATTCTCCTCAGAGCTGATAAAACCACTACGCAATTATTTTGACTCAATTAACGCAGTTAATCCACTGCCCCCAGAAGCCCTGGTGGCGTACATAACTATAATCCCCAAGGATGGGAAAGACCCTCAGTATTGTGCCAACTATAGGCCCATTTCTCTGCTCAACTCAGATACTAAACTGCTCACTAAAATCTTAGCTCTGAGACTGCAAGAACATATAGGGGATTTAGTGCATCCGGATCAGACAGGTTTCGTAAAAGGACGCGAGGCAAGGGATAATACCCCATCCGGGCACTTCACCTGCTCCACTGGACACAACATGGCCCAGAAAAAGCCCCAAAGATTGTACTATCGATGGACGCAGAAAAAGCCTTCGATAGGGTGAACTGGGGCTTTATGAATGAAGTTCTGAAAGGAGTAGGTCTGGGTGACCGTATGATGGGATGGATAATGGCCCTTTATGCAGATCCAAGAGCAAGAGTTAAAGTGAATAGTACAATCACGGACTATTTTAACATACAAAATGGAACAAGGCAAGGGTGCCCACTCTCCCCATTAGTATTTGCTATAATATTAGAACCATTTCTTTGTAGGACTAGAGGCAATGGGGAGATATTGGGAATAGGTGTCGGGGACGTGGAACATAAGGTATCGGCTTATGCTGATGATCTGTTGTTCTACCTCTCAGCACCTCAGACTTCCTTAATGGCTCTCATGCAGGAAGTAGACAGATACGGTCTCCTATCTAATTTCAGAATCAACTATGAAAGATCAATACTTCTTCCCTGTCATGTTCCTCAAGAGATGGCAAGGATGCTGAGGAGGGAATACCCCTTTGTGTGGAAGAAGGACTCACTGTTTTATCTAGGGGTTCATGTTACCTCGGATCAAAAAATGTTATACGATCTTAACTATGCCTCCCTAATAGCTGGGTTAAAGGAGGACTTAAAGAAATGGACAGGACAATAATTAACATGGTTTGGAAGAGTGAGTGCCATTAAGATGTGTATACTACCCAGAATTATTTATATGTTATATACAGTTCCGATTAAACTACCAGGAATCTTTTTTAAACAGATACGGAAGGCTTTTGTAGCATTTGTGTGGAATAATAAAAGACCAAGGTTGACATATGAAATCCTGCGTATAAGTAAGGCAGATGGAGGATTGGGCCTGCCCGATATATTAGTATACTATATGGCAATGACGCTGGTTCGTATCCTGAATTGGTGTCATGACTCTCCTAGTAAAATTTGGGTCTTACTAGAGAAAGCTATAGCGGGGGGGAATTTGGCAGGGGCCCCTTGGATTCTGAGTGCAGTAAGATGACTTTCGAAATGGACGTCCTCCCTGACTCGGAATTCTTTGACAACATGGGACAACTTGAATACCGTATATACTCGAGTATAAGTCATTCCGAGTATAAGTCGAGGCCCTAATTTACCACAAAAAAATGGGAAAAACTTATTGACCCGAGTATAAGACGAGGGTGAGAAATGCACAGCTACTTTAAGTGGAAAAGAGGGTCAACAATGCCCATTTGCAGCATCACTGTGCCCATTTGCATGCCTCACTGTGCCCATTTGCAGCATAGGTCCCCTGAACTTCAAACTCGGTAGTTAAGGGTTCCTAGATGCCCCCTAGCTGCAGCCAAAATTTGGTGTCTCTGAACCCAAAGGGTCCCGAAATGACATTGCCGCAGATAGACACAGTTGACCGAATTTGGGGCCCCGTATCTTGGGGCCACTTAGTGCTAAGAACCCCAAATTTGGTGTGCAAACCCAGTGGAACTAGCACCATAAAAGTTCCAAAGCTGGAGTTTCTAGCACCAAGTGGCCCCGAGATACAGGGCCCCAAATATCAGTTCAGAAAATGTCAAGCACTTTTCTGCAGCAGAGAATGACATTTTCCGAACCAGTTTTGGGGCCCCGTATCTCAGGGCCACTTGGTGCTAGGAACCCCAGCTTTGGATATGTTATGGTTCCACTGGGTTTGCACAACAAATTTGGGGTTCCTAGCACCAAGTGGCCCTGAGATATGGGGCCCCAAATTCGGTTCAGAAAATGTCAAGCACTTTTCTGCAGCAGAGAATGACATTTTCCGTACCGATTTTGGGGCCCCGTATCTCGGGGCCACTTAGTGCTAAGAACTTCAGCTTTGGATATGTTGTTGTACCAGGTCCACTGGGTTTGCATACCAAATTTGGGGTTTCTAGCACCAAGTGGCCCTGAGATACAGGGCCCCAAAGTTGGTTTGGAAAATGAAATTTTTTGCTGCAGAAAAGTTCTTGACTCCAGTATAAGTCGAGGGGGGCACTTTCAGCACAAAAAAATGTGCTGAAAAATTCGACTTATACTCGAATATATACGGTAGAACAGGAGAGTACTCCCCCCAGGTGTCCCCTCTGGCTCCACTGGAGGTATTCCCATGGTTCCCACCGGGGGAGGGATGGGGATTCCTGGGGGCATGGGGGAGGGATGGAGATGTCACTTGTGGCAAGTTTTTCCCACGGGGGACCTTAGCAACTTACCCAGAGCTGGTTACAGCACTAGGGAATGTATACATATCAGGATGGAGATATAACCAAATGACAAGTTTTTTTAAAAAGATGAAACCCTCTCTAAGACCATTAAATTCAACAACTAGGTTTGAGAGCCGGTGTGTACGCCTGGGGGAAAATAGACATATGTTGTCCCAGATGTATAGCCTGATACTTAGTACCCAAAAGAAAATAATCTCATACTTTATTAGGGAATGGGAAAGAGAACTAAATAAAGTACTGTCAGATGAACAAATTAAAAAAATGATCGAATCAACTTACTCAACGTCCATAAGCTCGTACGCCCAGGAAATAGCCTATAAATTCCTGACAAGGTGGTATAGGACACCAGTAAGACTAAATAAGATATACCCAACAGCAGATGCCCGGTGCTGGAGAGGGTGTGAGCAAAGGGGTACATTCCTTCATTTGTGGTGGGAATGCCCCAGGATCAAAGAATTTTGGGAAGCAGTTGCACCATCGATCGAGAGGTTAGCTCCTAGACCTATAGAGCGTGCACCTCTGGACTTCCTATTTCATGGAACAATTAAATTCTATAGAAAGAGCATTACACCACATCTATTAAATGCAGCCAAAATATTAATTCCCAGATTCTGGAAACAGACCGCTTGCCCAACATTAGAAGATTGGAAAAGGGAGGTCAACTGGACAATGGAAGCTGAAAGGTGGACTCATGTAGTAAAGGATAAAAAAGGGGAATTTGAGGAAATATGGGCAGGCTGGATACAATGTGTACATGGGATAGATTAAGAGGAAAACATAAAACGAGAAGGTGAAGGGGGTTATGGCCCTATAAAGACCTTAGAATAACCACATATGGTTTTAGCTATAAGGAATAGACATAAGCCGGGGAATTTTTTCCTTTTTTTTTTTTTGGTTCTGCTGTCTCCTCCCTCATCCCCTCCCCTTTACCCCTATAATTAGATACCTGTCTTGGTGAAAGAGGAGAGGGGGGGCGGCAAGCTGATTCGTAGAGAGTTTGGCACTGGAAAGTTGGGAGTAGTGGGTTGTGAAGTTTGTTTATTTATAATTAGGGTACAATAGTACAACACTTTTTTTTTTTTCCCTGTTTTAAGATAGATGTTATACTCTACTATGGCCGTTAGTGGCCTCTTACATTATAGGGGGTTTGGTAACACATGGAGGTAGGAGAAGGGTCCTATTTTGGTTTAATTAATATTTATTTTATTTTATTTATTTTTTTCTCTTCTTTATCTCTGTCACTTAGAAGTGGAGAATTAGGTCATGAAGGCCAATATACACAACTATGGATAATTAAGAACAATCACAGGGTCTGCATGGGGGGGGGGTTATTTATTTATTTCCTCTTCTTTTTTCACGTGTTGTTTGGGTTTGTTTAATGTGCTGGCTTGTAGGCGCTTGGAGTGTCACTGAGGAATTGGAAATATAGATTGATACACACAATCATTGGGAACTACATCAGTCAAAGGGTATATTGGGTTTTTATTGTTTTTTTTTCTTCTTTCTCTCCCTTTGATACAGAGAGGTTCGGTAGATGAACACATGATGGGAAGATCGGAGAGTGCTGGGTTGGGGAGGGGGGCGAGACAGACAGAGCTTTCAAAAAAGAATTGGGTTGGGTTTTTTTTTTTTTTTCTTCTTTCCTCTTTTTCTTTGAGAGGGGATAGGGTCAGTATAAATGTTTAACTGCTGACAAGAGAACGGTGTAACCAGCTTGTCTCCCGTCTATGTTTACTATGTTTAACCTTGTGTAGTTATTGTAAAGTATGAAATGAAGGATGCATAATTGTGAACTGCGGAATTTATAATAGAAAATAAAGAAAAATTTTGATTATGAAAAAAAAAAATCATCAGCTACTTCTACAATCTGTTTCTGTGAGAGGAGACCTCTCTGTCCCTGAACTTTTGTTTTAAACACATTTAGGTCCCTAAATAACTTTAAATAGATTGTGTATTTCATCTCTAATTCCATCACGTTTGGAGTACTTGGGCCTTCTCCTGGATACCCATTGAGACTTTGTATCTTGGGAGAAGTTGAAAAAAACAAGAGTCAGTTTCTTTAACTTGAATTCTGGCTTTGACAGTCCATGTGGAACTGCTGACATTTGCGGCACAATGTGTTGACATCAGTAGCCAGTCTGAGCAGAGTGGTGCTGCCCGTGGATTGGAAAAAAACGTGTGAGCCTTGAATGTGGGGCCATATCTTCTGGTAAGCGACTTTCTTGTTCACTGGTGTGGTGAAGGTGCACCACAGTTGCTGCAGAGGCAGTGGGTAACTAGCCTGGTCCAAACTATATAGATTAATTTTTGGGACTCGTGTTTTTTTTTTCTTTTAATCTCAAAGAAGTTTATTGAGAAAAGAACATACCGTATAATTTCCAGATAATACACAGCTACAACAATAGCGTTATAATTCCACATTCCATCATTGAAAAAGTACATGATTTCCCTCAGAGCATAACAGTACCACATTGTATAGCCAGCAAAACAGTACATGAACAAGTATTTATCCATTCTTATCCATATGAGCAACCGTGTTCCAGAAGTAGTGTGTCCAAAAACAACTCTACTGGAGAAAGTCCAGGGGTATCTAACCACGGGGACCATAATTAATTAAAATTGCTTGGGCATCCTCTGTGCTGGAAGATATACTTTTCCAAATGCAGGATATTCCCCGTTTGGGTAATCTACTCTTTCAATGTGGGAGGGTCAGCTGCTTTCCAATGCCTGAGAAT
Organism: Lithobates clamitans; assembly: GCA_037952925.1. NCBI lineage: Eukaryota > Metazoa > Chordata > Amphibia > Anura > Ranidae > Lithobates > Lithobates clamitans. Next base: position 886,813 of record JBBGZY010001524.1, read on the forward strand.
TACAGTCTCACAAAAGTGAGTACACCCCTCACATTTTTGTAAATATGTTTTCTTTATCATACATCACGGGACACAGAGCACCATAATAATGACTATCTGGGTTATATGCTTACTATTGGTTGCCAGTGATTGGACACTGGCAACCAATAGTAAGAAGTTTCCTCCCATATAACCCCTCCCATACAGGAAGTACCTTTAGTTTTTTGTCAGTGTCTTGAAGGATTATGGTCACGGCTGTGGAAAGCTCTTCAAATTCTTCAATAATGTCCCAGTGAGGATGTTATAATCGAATCCATTCAGATGGCATATTAAAGCTAAAGGGGATGGTACCTGAACCTTGGTTCAAGAACAAGGTTTTGCTTGTAATGTGTCCTTTATGGCGCTGGACCCTTGTGATATGGTATTCCTGGTCTATTATATGCCCAAGGAAACTAAAAGGGTGCTTTAGAGGTCCAAGGGTGTGGACCCCGAGAAAAAGGGGGACCCGGTCCTTGAAGGTCCTCAGTGGCGCTACCCGTGGTGATGGGGGAAGATTGGGCCTGTTCCAGGCCCTGCAGCGAGGATTGGTGAGTGCTCCCTCTGGAGGCCTATACTTTATTACTGTGTTGCTTTATCATGTGTTGTGTTTGCCAAAATTCAGTGCCTCATGTTTCCTCTGTAGGGAGGCAAACGGCCGCTAGAATGCAGCTTGGGCGGGTGTCTCCCGCGTGGGTGCCGGGCGCGTGTGCGCGCAGGAGCGTGCGCGTGTGTCGGGTAGGTGGCAGGTGGCCGCATACGCTACGGCGTGCGTGGGGCGGGGGGACCGCCGCATGCATCTCGGTGTGGCTGGATGCGGCAATGTTCCTCGCTGGTGTGCGCATGTGCAGTAAGATCTCGGGCATGCGTGCGTCACGTGGCGGCGCGTGCATATGAGGGAAGTCAGCATCCACATGTATCATTGCTGTTTGTCAGTATAGGCTCGCAGAGCCAGGACTGCTACGGTGGGACTCGGGGGGCACGTGAGTTGGGCATTTGCAACACGTTGAAGGTTGTAGGCCGGGAGAGGTGCTAAACGCTGGGCAGCTAAATAGTACAAGAGGGAGTATATACATATATTTTTTTTTCCTCAATCCCTGTAAGCAATGTCTTCCAGAAAACGAGGTACGGGGAGCAGGGCTAGTCCCGGGGTTAAAGGGACTCCTTCAAAAACAGGAGATCAACCTCGGAAATGGTGAGAGCAGGGTTTATGTTACCCCCAGTACAGGGTTCGGAATTTTCCTGTTCTACATTGGGATCTTTGTGACCTCAGCAAAGTTCCCAGGCATTCCCTGTGCATCCATTATTAGAGCAGCTGATTTACGCTGACTGGGAGCACCCGGACAGGATATATTTGCCTCCAAAGAGGTTTTCCTTTTTATACCCTATGGAGGAAAAATTAAAAAAAAGGTGGGATACGCCTTTGGTTGATGCTGCCATTTCATCAGTGAATAAAAGCTTAACCTGTCCAGTGGATAATGCCCAAGGGTTTAAAGATCCAGCAGATAAAAAGCTGGAATCCTTATTAAAAGCCTCCTTTGCGGTGGCTGGGTCAGCAGTACAACCGGCAGTTGCGGCTATCAGTAGTGGCATCCTTGAGAAGAGAGGATTTTTTAGCATCCATAGACATCAAAGATGCGTACCTACATGTGCCAATTTTCGGTCCGCATCAAAGGTTTCTGCGCTTCACAGTAGAGGGGCGTTATTTCCAATTTGTGGCACTTCCGTTCAGTCTAGCCACGGCCCCTCGAGTCTTCACAAAAGTTTTGGCTCCAGTATTGGCATTTCTAAGGTCCCAAAAAATCTCGGTGGTAGGATATCTGGACGACCTCCTGTTAAAGGATCAGTCTTACTCCACCTTAGTGGAAAACGTTTCAACTACCGCTTCGTTTCCTAAAGTTCCTGGGCTGGATCCTGAAAACGGACAAATCAGCCCTTCGGCCAAGTCAGGTCTTGACATATCTAGGCCTAATCCTAGATACAATCCAGGAAAGGGTAATTTTACCTCCCTTAAAGGTCAGCTCCATAGTGGAACTGGTCCAAAAAGTCAAGGGGGTAGAAAGGCCTTCAATTCTGCTTTGCATGAGGCTGCTGGGCAAAATGGAGGCGTCATTCAGCGCAGTTCCTTATGCACAGTTTCTCTCCAGGCTGTTCCAAAGGACTATCCTGGAAGCCTGGAACAAGTCTGCTTTAACCTTAGATCGTCCCATGTCTCTATCCCTGCAGGTGAAACAGGACCTCTCTTGGTGGTCAAAAGCCAACAACTTGAGGGGCGGAAAATCCTTTTCGCCTGTGACCTGGAGGGTGGTGACTACGGAGGCCAGCCGTCTGAGCTGGGGAGCAGTCCTGGAAGAGGACTCAGTACAGGGAGTATGGTCCCAAGTAGAGAGGACCTTGCCCATCAATCTGCTGGAAATCCGAGCAGCTCGTTTGGCTCTCCTATTTTGAATGGCCAAATTATAGGGCTTTCCGGTCAGAGTCCGACAACTCCACGGTGGTGGCATACATCAACCACCAAGGGGGCACCCGGAGCCGGGCAGCCCAAAGGGAAGTAAATCACATTCTAACTTGGGCAGAAGGGCACGTGCGGTTTCTGTCGGTAGTCTTTATCCCAGGTGTGGACAATTGACGGGCAGACTACCTAAGTCGTCAGCAATTGTTACTGGGGGAGTGGTCCCTTCACCCCGAAGTTTTGCTTCAAATCTGCCAGCATTGGGGGATGCCAGATGTGGATCTCCTTGCCTCCAAGTTCAATGCCAAAGTGGACAGCTTTGTATCCAGGACCAGGGATCCACTTGCCGTAGGGACGGATGCATTGGTGATTCCCTGGGACCAGTATTCCCTAATTTACTCTTTTCCTCCGATCCAGATGCTGCCGCACCTATTACACAGGATACAGGAAGAACAGAAGACAGTAGTTCTGGTGGCCCCAGGATGGCCCAGGAGGTCCTGGTACTCAGAGATTGTGAGGATGGCGGTAGGGGACCCGTGGTGTCTCCCATACCGTCCAGATCTGTTGTCCCAAGGTCCCATATACCATCCTTCTTTACAGTCGCTGAATTTGATGGCATGGCTATTGAGACCAGGGTACTAAAGGACCATGGTATCAGAGGATCTGTTCTGTCTACTCTGAAAAATGCTAGAAAGTCAGTTTCTAGAAGTATTTACCATAGGGTCTGGAAATCATACATTTCCTGGTGCGAGAAGAGAAGATGGCACCCTCGCAAGTATACAATTGGGAGGATCCTTGCTTTTCTTCAAACAGGGGTTGATTTAAACCTGTATCTAGGGACCATTAAGGGACAAATTTCAGCCTTATCGGTTTTCTTCCAGAGGTCAATCACATCTCATTCTTTAGTACGAGCCTTCGTCAAGGGGGTGCTATGCTTAAGGCCGCCGGTTAAGCCGCCTTTATATCCCTGGGATTTGAACTTGGTGCTATCAGCTCTACAGAGTAAACCCTTTGAACCTATTAGACATATTCCTTTGATCCTATTAACTAGTTAATTGGTCTTTTTGGTAGCCATAACCTCGGCTAGAAGGGTGTCAGAATTGGCCGCCCTTTCTTGTAAAAAAAGTTTCTGTTTGTACATCAGGACAAGGTGGTGATGCTACCCCGTCCAGATTTTTTACCTAAGGTGGTTTCCAGGTTTCACTTAAATCAGAATATCATTTTACCTTCCTTCTTTCCTAACCCCAGGTCTAAGAAGGAAAGGTCGCTTCACTCACTGGATGTGGTGAGAGCAGTCAAAGTTTACTTAGATATGTCAGCTCCTTTTCGGAAGACTGACTCTCTTTTCATTCTGCCAGAAGGTCCTAAAAAGGGACAGGCAGCAACTAGTTCAACTATCTCTAGGTGGATTTGCCAGGTCATTATCCAGGCTTATGAGTTGAAACACAAGGTTCCACCGTGATATCTCAAAGCTCACTCTACTAGAGGAGTTGTACATCATGGGCAGTGCACCAACAGGTGTCTATGGCTCAGGTTTCCAAAGCGGCTGCTTGGTCTTCGGTCCATACATTCACCAGGTTTTACCAACTGGATGTTAGGTCTCAAAGGGAGACTGTTTTTGGCCACAGCGTGCTGCAAGCAGCTTTATAAGTCTGGGCCTAAATGGAGTCTAGGAATACTATGTTCCCTCCCCTCAAATGCATTGCTTTAGGACATCCCAGATAGTCATTATTATGGTGCTCTGTGTCCCGTGATGTACGATAAAGAAAAACTGATTTTTAAAACAGCTTACCTGTAAAATCCTTTTCTTGGAGTACATCACGGGACACAGAGGTCCCTCCCGTCTTTTTCTGGGATCTTCATTGCTTGCTACAAAACTAAAGGTACTTCCTGTATGGGAGGGGTTATATGGGAGGAACCTTCTTACTATTGGTTGCAAGTGTCCAATCACCTAAAGGTAGCATATAACTCAGATAGTCATTATTATTGTGCTCTGTGTTCCGTGATGTACTCCAAGTAAAGGATTTTACAGGTAAGCTGTTTTAAAAATCTGTTTATTATATCTTTTCATGTGACAACACTGAAGAAATGACACTGCTACAATGTAAAGTAGTGATTGTACAGCTTGTATAAAAGTGTAAATTTGCTGTCCCCTCAAAATAACCTAACACACAGCCATTAATGTCTAAACTGCTGGCAACAAAATAAGTACACCCCTAAGTGAAACTGTCCAAATTGAGTTCAAAGTGTCAATATTTTGAGTGGACACCATTATTTTCCAGGACTGCCTTAACCCCCTTGGGCATGGAGTTCACCAGAGCTTCACAGGTTGACACTGGCATCCTCTTCCACTCCTCCATGACGACATCACTAAGCTAGTGGATTTTAGAGACCTTGCACTCCTCCACCTTCCATTTGAGGATGCCCCACAGATGCTAAATAGGGGTTTAGGTCTGGAGACATGCTTGGCCAGTCCATCACCTTTACCCTCAGCTTCTTTAGCAAGGCAGTGGTCGTCTCGGAGGTGGGTTTGGGGTCGTTATCATTTTGGTATACTTCCCTGTGGCCCAGTCTCCAAAGGTAGGGGATCATGCTTGGCTTCAGTATGTCACAGTACATGTTGGCATTCATGGTTCTCTCAATGAACTGTAGCTCCCCAGAGCCGGCAGCACTCATGCAGCCCCAGCCCATGACACTCCCACCACCATGCTTGGCTGTAGGCAAGACACACTTGTCTTTGTACTCCTCACCTGGTTGCCGTCACACACGCTTGACACCATCTGAACCAAACAGGTTTATCTTGGTCTCATCATACCACAGGACATGGTTCCAGTAATCCATGTCCTTAGTCTGCTTGTCTTCAGCAAACTGTTTGCAGGCTTTCTTGAGCATCATCTTTAGAAGAGGCTTCCTTCTGAGATGACAGACATGCAGACCAATTTGATGCAATGTGCGGCGTATGGTCTGAGCACTGACAGGCTGACCCCCCACCCCTTCAACTTTTGCAGCAATGCTGGCAGCACTCATACGTCTATTTCCCAAAGACAACCTCTGGATATGACGCTGAGCATGTGCACTCAACTGTAGTGAAGTAGTGTTGTAGTAGTCTACTACAACATCAACTTCTTTGGTCGACAATGGCGAGGCCTGTTCTGAGTGGAACCTGTCCTGTTAAACCGCTGTATGGTCTTGGCCACCATGCTGCAGCTCAGTTTCAGGGTCTTGGCAATCATCCTATAGCCTAGGCCATCTTTATGTGTTTTTTTTCAGGTCCTCTAAGAGTTTTTTGCCATGGGGTGCCGTGTTGATATGAGAGAGTGAGAGCGATAACACCAAATTGAACACACCTGCTCCCCATTCACACCTGAGACTTAACACTAATGCGTCACATGACACTGGGGGGGGGTCGCTAATTAGGCCCAATTTGGACATTTTCACTTAGGGGTGTAATCACTTTTGTTGCCAGCGGTTTGGACTAATTGAATAACAGTGTAAATTTGCTGTCCCCTCAAACAAATAATAATTATTTTGAGGGGACAGCAAATTTACACTGTTATACAAGCTGTGCACTCACGACTTTACATTGTAGCAAAGTGTCATTTCTTCAGTGTTGTCACATGAAAAGATATAATAAAATATTTACAAAAATATGAGGGGTGTACTCACTTTTGTGAGATACTGTAGTTTACTGGAAAAGAGCTCTAGCAATAGCCTGTTTAGGAGCGTCCTCAATTGAAAGTTCATACAGAATACCCAGTATGCATAGTTTAGTATCCACCATGATGTTGACCTGGAATACCTTAATGATGGTATTGAGAACAACCGTCTATTATAGATGCAACTTTAGGCAGCGCCATAGGAGGTAAATTAAGTCTCCATGGTCCCCAGACCATCTGGTACACACTGAGTCCTCCCTTACTCCCACTTTCAATAACATTGCCAGTGTGAGGTGCACCCGAAGGATGATATATAGTTGAGACAAGCATTGTGTTACATTAACAGAAAAGATCTGTACTGCTTGTAGGGCCTCTTCCCAGTGCTCCTCCTCAAATGCGCCCATGTCTCTCTCCCACCTGCTCACTGCTCTAGATGGGAAGCCTTTTCGAAAAATATACAACAAAGTATCACATGGATATAAAACTCTTGTAATGGGACACCTTTGCCATATAGTGAAAGATGGGGGTGGGGGATTGTAACCATAGAATCCCTCCCGATTGTGCCCTGATGACATGCTGTAACTGCAGATAGTAAAAAAGCATAGATTGTGGAAGAGGAAATAAGGCTTGGAAATAAGGAAAGGAGAATAATTTACCATTGGAGAAAATGTGTGTCAAATGTGTAACTCCATGATGTTTCCAACAAGCCCCACATTGTAGGGATTGCAGCTCCTCCTAATACGTAATTTCCCACTGGACTGTAGCTAGTAAAGCCAGTTACCTCTTGTAATTGCCTAGCCTTATTCCACACTTTCTGCATGAGGACATAAGTAGGGAAGAGTTTATTATAAATAGTATAAACCAACGCCTCCAAACCCATGGCCACATCATTCTCCCCTGTCACGTAGCGTAAAAAGACCATAATGGAATCCGCACCCCCTCCTTTCTCAACAGGTTCTGGGAGCAAAGCCCGGGCAATATTTTGCAGCTGAGCTGCCAGATAGTAAAGCCAGGAGTTGGGTAAGGCCAGGCCACCTGCATCCTTAGTTTTTTGTAGTTCCAATTTGACCCTTGGGGGCAGGGCCATCTTTAATGCAGGGCAAACAGGGCACCTGCCCTGGGCCCAATCTTTGTTGGGGGGACCCAAAGCATTGAGCCCGTGCTATCCGCATATTGGGGCTTCAATGATGGCTTTGCAGAGCGCACAGAGGGCATGGGAGGCTGTATTCCTGAGCTAGCCAGCAGAGGGAGCGGGGGCGGGAGCTCCACTGATGCTCTGACCCCGCCCCATGAAGCCTGTATGCTCTGAACAGAGCGGCTGTAGTGAGAGCAGTGTTTGGAGTGGGAGCATATTAGTGAAGCTCCCGGCCCCGCCCGCATTATACTGGCTGTGGAATACAGGTCCGGGAGCTCCGGGGCCGGGATGCTCTAACCCTGTATGCTCAAGGAGAAGCAGTTGTAGTGAGAGCAGAGAGTGGAAGCCCAGCCCCCGATATGCAGTTAGCTCGGATAGCCAGGTATGTCCTCACACCCATAAAATGCCTGACTGCTGAAACTCTGAGCTGTGTTATTCAGCTGTAAAGCTGTGCATTGCTGAAAGTTTTCTTACCATCTCCTGTACAATGTCTGCAGTCTCAGAATGTCTCCTGTATAATGTCCGCAGTCTCTGTCTCCTGGTGCATGTCCCCAGTCTCTGATTGTCTCCTGTAGCATGTCCGCAGTCTATGATTGTCTCCTGTGGCATGTCCGCAGTCTCTGATGCTCTCCTGCGGCATGTCCGCAGTCTCTGATGCTCTCCTGCAGTATATTTGCAGTCTCTGACCCTCGCCTGTAGTATGTGTATTAATGTGCCACTTTACTTGTTCAATTATTTGGTGCTCAGTCAGTGGTAATGATGTGCATTAACCTGTAGCAACCAATCAGTGAACAGTAGTAATCTGCTGTAATCTCTAGCAACCAATTAGTGAGTGGTAATGATGTTCTGTAACCCCTAGGAATCAATAAGTGAGCGCTAATAATGTGCAGTAACCTCTAGCAACCATTTGGCAAGCAGAAATTATGTGTTGTAACCTCTAGCAACCAGCCAGTGAGTGGTAAGCATAGGCTGTAACCTCTGGCAACCAATTGCAATTGCTTTGTGATCTGCTGCAGTAAACTGATTTTGAGTCCACCTGCTATTTTTTGTATGTCTCAGAATGGAGGGGGGGGCAAGGAAATGTTTTACAAGGGCCCAATCAATATCAAAGACGGCCCTGCTTGGGGGTCTAGTGTGCCATAGAAAGGACTGGTGTCAGGATCACTTAAGTGCTCCTGCCCCCAATTTCAGCATCCGGGTTTTGGCTATTGCATTCTCCCTGTCTGTGTCCACCTGCAAGGTGATTGATGTGGTCAGTCACCTATTATAAGCAAGCCAAACGCTCAGTCACATGCTTGTGATAGAAAGCGATACATGTGGTGTTCCTGATCAAGCTCCCTGTCTGTCTGCCCCACTTTACTATTGGATATTGGACTATTGGATTGGATATTGGACTATTCCCTGAACTCAGCCTGCCTTTTACCTGGACTGTCATAGAACCAAGCTATCTGTCTGCTAAACTGCAAGTATCTGTTTGCTTTGTTCAGTTCGCATCTGCCCAGACATGGTGGCCAGGCACTATAGCATTGTCCTGGGGGCAACCAAATATCCGTAGGCCTGCTTGCATTAAGGGAAAGGGGACTGCTATAGGTGAAGCACACAGTAGCTAGCTATAGTGTCTGACCACCTGCGTTGGAGTAGACGTGGCAACTGGAATATAGAATTACTGATACAAAACATTTTTAAAGGGACAACCATAGGGGTATTGTACAGTATATAAAGACGCTGTGTCATAAAGATCCTTTTTTTGAGTTATTTTTTCCCACCAAGAACAACTTAAGTTTGGACCACACATTGGCCCAGTCACAGATACGTCCCAATAAAGGTGATAGATTGAGAGATATATAATCTAGTAGCCTGGAAGTAACTTAAATCCCTAAATATTTAACCACTTCAGCCCCAGGAGATTTGGCTGCTCAATGACCAGGCCATTTTTTGCAATTCGGCACTGCGTCGCTTTAACTGACAATTGCGCGGTTGTGTGCTGTACCCAAACAAAATTTACATCCTTTTTTTCCCACAAATAGAGCTTTCTTTTGGTGGTATCTGATCATCTCCTTTTTTTTTTTTTTTTTTTTTCGCTATAAACAAAAAAAGAGTGACAATTTTGAAAAAAACACAATATTTTGTACTTTTTGCTATAATAAATATCCCCAATTTTTTTTTTAAAAAAAGCTAATTTTTTCCTCAGTTTAGGTCGATATGTATTCTTTACATTTTTTTGGTAATAAAAATTGCAATAAGCATATATTGATTGGTTTGCGCAAAAGTTATAGCATCTACAAAATAGGGGATAGATTTATGGCGTTTTATTTATTATTATTTTTTTTACTAGTAATGGCGGCGATCTGCGATTTTTAATGGGACTGCGACATTATGGCGGACACATTGGACACTTTTGACACATTTTTTAAACCATTGACTGATCAGTGCTGTAAAAATGCACCGATTATTGTGTAAATGTCACTGGCAGGGAAGGGGTTAACACTAGGGGGCTATCAAGGGGTTAACTGTGTTCCCTGACTGTGTGTTCTAACTGTGGGAGGAGGGAACCGACTATAGGAGATGACAGATCGTTGTTCCTAGCTATTAGGAACTCACAATCTGCCTCTCCTCACAGAACAGGAATTTGTGTGTTTACACACACACGTCCCTGTTCTGCCTCTCGTGCCCGCGACCGCCGGTCATGAGCATCTGCACCCCCCGCATGCAGCTATCCCGCTTTAAAGGAGCCGACGTACAGCCACGACGGTTCGCGGGATCGTGCCAACCTACCACAGTATGACGGCAGCTGGTGGTCAAGTGGTTAAAGGAAGGGGCTACAGGAATATTAGGAAGTGTGGCCCCTTGGCTATCAGGAGTAGCATCTAGCAGCATAATCAAGGATTTAGTCCAATTAATCACTAGGCTAGGTACAAGCCAAAATTTTGTAATTTATTTATTTCAGGTACTTATATAGCTTTGTCAATTTACGCAGCGCTTTATATATACATTGTACATTCACCTAAGTCCCTGCCCTCAAGGAGCTTACAATCTAAGGTCCCTAACTAACATTCATACATACTAGGGCCAATGTAGACAGGAACCAATTAACCTACCAGCATGTCTTTGGAGTGTGGGAGGAAACCCACGCAAGCACAGGGAGAACATGCAAACTCCAGGCAGGTAGTTTAATGGTTGGGATTCAAACCAGCGACCCTTTTGCTGCTAGGCAAAAGTGCTAATTGTTATACCACTGACTCCCTTAGGGATTTGGAAGTGTCACCCAGAAGAAGCATAGTATCATCTGCATAGAGCATAAACTTTTCATGTATCCTGCCATATTTAAACTCACACATGAATGAGTTTGAGCGGATCAAGGCGGCTAAAGACTCCATGGTGATGGCAAATAGGAGCGGGGTGTAATATTGGGGGTTATTTAGCTTCAGAGTAGAGCTTACCATTGAGCCAAGTCTACGATAGATATGCAGTTTAAGGGCTTTTTTGGCCCATGTTTATTGAAGTAAAAGAAAAAACAGTCCATCCAGGATTCCCACGCAGGGGTTTCAACTTCAAAGCAATAATGAAATAACAAATGGAAAATACCGAGCCACCTGGCTCTCTGGTCAACACTGCTGTTCAGGCATTGACCTCGGTCCTCTTGACCCTGTAACTGTGTCCCTGTTTGGTACCCACTCTGTACCTCTGGGGACACTCTCTCTTACAGCTTCCTGGCTGCTTCAGCCCACCGGCTTGGGCCCGCCGTCTGCTCTGTCAGACTGTCCTGTGCCAACAGGCACACTTCTCCCTTGCATGCCTGGACTCCTCGGGAGGGTGAAGCCCAGAACCCTGGTCCTGGCTCTGCTATAAGCCCAGGACCCACCTGTACAATCAACAAGCCAGACTCCTGGCTGTTCCCAAAACCCGGTCCTAGGATTAGAGATTCCATCCCACCCAAATCGCTATGAAATCTTCAGGCTCCAGGTCCCCAACTGGATTTTACCAACCACAGAGGAAACTGATAAATCAGTTTTCTCCTAATTAAATAATCCTCCTGGAGCCTCTCAACCTGCCTATTTGAGAATCCTGGGTGACAATCACTAGGACAGGCATCCGTACTGTCACATATCCTTCCCCTTTGTTTCGAACAGGAGGCAGAAATACACAAATTTACAGTATTTTGGCACCTCTGTGCCAGCTACCATTTACAGAAGTCCAATCCTGTCTGTTCATACTTTTTTTCCTAAAGAGGAACTCTACCCAATGCCTCCTTTGGTGTCTCCCTCTAAGCCCCACTGCCACTCTGCTACAGGCTCTAATGAGTCCTTCCCAACCTTTTTTATGGATCCTCTTATAAAAAAAAATTCTCTCCTGAAATTTTAATGGGGTCCCCCTAGCCTTTCGATCAACCCTTCTACCGCCACGCTTCAAGTTCCCAGGTTTCCCAAAACCTCTCTCAGCATTACTGTCCTGAGACTGTAGGGGGCCTATTTCTATGGTGTTTATGGACCCCTCCTCTTATTTCTGGTACCTGACTCAGCAGTCACTAATTGTTTCCCAGGTTTACCTGTACCTTTGGACACCACATTATCATGTACCATTAACAAATTACTCGGTTCATCATGAACAGACATACTCACACCGACATTACACCATTCCCCTGTCTCAGGGACCTTATCAGGTTTCTCACATGAACCTATTATGGGACTGGGGACCCTGGTCCTGGCTCTGCTATATGCCCAGGACCCACCTGTACAATCAACAAGCCAGACTCCTGGCTGCTCCCAAAACCCGGTCCCAGGATTGGAGATTCCATCCCACCCAGATTGCTATGAAATCTCCAGGCTCCAGGTCCCCAACTGGATTTTACCAACCACAAAGAAAACTAATAACAGTTTCCTCCAAATTAAATAATCCTCCTGGAGCCTCTCAACCTGCCTATTTGAGAATCCTAGGTGACAATCACTAGGACAGGGATCCATACTGTCACAGGGGGTAATGGGCACCCCTGGTGGGTACCTCTATGCAGGGAAAAGGGCATAGAAATATGTCCTGCCTCTCCAATAGCTGCTTGAGGAGAGCTACAGTATATATCAATTGGACCCAGGAAAGGAATGGGGTTCCAAACCCAAATTTGCCCATGGTTACCCAGAAGTACTGCCACTCAATGCTGTCGAAAGCCTTATGGGTGTCCAACGACAACCATGCCCTATTTCCTATATTATCTGCCTGAGACTGTATATTAAGGAATAGTCTGCGTAGATTAATTGCAGTTGATTTATGAGGCAAGAAGCCAGTTTGATCAGAGAGAATAATGGAGGAGATAACCTTATTTAGCCTCAGGACCAGTACTTTGGCTAGTATTTTAATATCACTCTGTAAGAGGGAGATAGGCCTGTAGGAGCCCGGGCCCATACTTACCATGTTTTAGTAGTAGGACAATGTTGGCCCTAGTCATGGACCTATGGAGGCAGTGGTGTTCTCTGGTATCGTTAAGCATGCTAAGTAGATGTGGTAGAATTACATCTCCATACTGCTTATATACCTCAACTGGGAGGCCATCCTCCCCAGAAGCTTTAGAGTTAGGAAAGAAGTTGGTCACCAGTTGCAATTCCTCTAGAGTTATAGGGGAGTCTAATAGCCGCCTTTGTGAATTAGAAGACATGGCAATTCTACCTTTGTAAGAATTCCTGCAGAGCTGCGGTGGAGTACCCCTGTTTAGAACAAATCAGGTCAGAATAAAACTCCACCAGTTCCTGCATGATAAGGTCCGGGGTATTTACCACGTTCTCCATACGGGTATAGAGTGCCCCAATAGATGGAGAGATCTGGTGTGACTGCACAATTTTGGCCAATAGGCATCCTGTCTGCTTCCCTTCTTTATAGAAAGCCATTTTGTTAAAAAAGCGCTTTCTATCAGTTGCAGATGCATTAATGCGATCCATCGCCTCTTGGGCAGCTACTCATGCCTTCCTGTTGGTATCAGATGGGTTAGCAATAAATTCAACATGCCAACTGCGCAGCCTGCTCTTTCTGAGCACTTGTGGCTCTTTACGGCAGTAATTTCAGATATAAAGACACCCCTTAAAAATGCTTTAAAAGCAGCCCAAGCAGTAACTAGATTTGGGTAATCAGCATGATTCCGCCAGAAAGAGGAGATCTTGGCTGTTATCTTCTCATGAGAGTCAAAAAGGTTTAGCCAGAAGGCATTAAGCTTCCATGGGGCTCTTGGTAGGGTTGTGGCAGGTTTGGCTTTTAAGTGAACAAGTAAGGGAGAGTGATCAGAGATACCTCGTACCAAGTATTGGATGTCATGTATTAGATGAGATGCGGGGAGCATACATAAACATAGATCAAATCTAGAGAGGGATAGATGTGTTTTAGAAAAGTACAATAATTGCTTCTGCTGAGGGTTACAGTAATGCCATGGATCTAGCCACCCCACTTCCTCTATAATCTTCAGTAGTACCGTACAACAACTTTTATGTCTTGCTGCAGGTGGGGGATATTTGTCTAAAGCAGGGTCAAGGAAACAATTAGGGTTTCCACCAAAAATAGGGGAATCTCAGGTTTACCCAGCTGGTATGTCAGAACTTAGTACTCTCAGAATGGCAGAGTTAAAAGAAGGCAGTATAAAAGGCTGCAAGAATACATTTCAGTTGAACTATTCTACATAGCAGAATTACATATCTTCCCTCAGAGTCAATCAGTTTATCAAACACCTGAAAATCCAGGGATTGGTGTACCAGAACACTCACCTCCCTGGAATAGGAGGTATGAGTAGAATGATACATCCATCCCACCCAAGGGAAATTTACACAAGACAGGGTATCCGACACCAGGTGAGTTTCCTGGAGAGCGTGTATAGCAGGTAAGTGCTTTTGGAGAGTTGTAGACACCATGGTATGCTTTAGTGGATTTTGGAGACCTCTAATGTTCCACAAAACAATAGGTACAGTAGTCATCTAGGTATAGTTAAGTTGGTAGCTTCAAGGCATAGTACGATATGAGCCATATAATAACAGGCCAAGGCAAAATACTGCTCAGCCGAGCAGGCAGGTTATTTGGATACATATCAAAGTGTTGAGTACTGTAAGGTGCTGAGAAGGCAAAACATAACCATATAAACAGCTCCCAGTGGTGTGGATCGGAACAGAAGTTTCTGGAACTGTGACAATGTAGAACCTTAGTAGGAACAGATGGTTGTAGAAAGGAAACATAGCTACCACCATCTCCTCAGACAGACAGTCATCCATATGCCTTGGAATTCAGCCCCAGTGGGCCAGTAGGTAGATGCTGTAAAACAGCAAAGAAGAACAATAAACTCAAATAGTTTCAAAGTGGGGTTATACTGAGTAACCCATCTTGTCACCCGCATGGATTGCATACGACTGACTGTAGAACTGACAAATAACATGTATTAATGAGTGAACCAAAATGCAAATAAATTATTCACTCTCAAGGCATTCAGGGTGCCACCGTCTCCCAGCTGAATTCCTGGGATCACCGAGAGGAGTAGTGCAGAGACCTTTTCTCTCCCTTGGCATCCTTAAGCAGGATACAGCATCACTCCTTCTCTGCAGCCGTCGTACTGCTTGCTAGAGAATATTTTTGTTGGCATCCAGCCACGCTGATGCCTCTGCTACCAATTCAAAAATGTGTGCTTGACCTCTGACTGTTATGTGGAGCTTGGTTGGGAACAGAATGGCATAGGTAGCTTGGAGGTAACATCATCATTAATGTACCTCTGCTGAAAAATACAGGTAGAAAGAAATCCTACCCCCATTGTACTGAATGTTTCGGCGTTCTCTGGCCAGGCAAAGAATAATTTCTTTGTCCTCATGGTTAAGTAATCTGGCTAGGAGGGTGCGAGGCGGGATGACCCGGTGAAAGGGGCCAAGGAGGTACTCTGCGCGCCGCTCAACCGAGCACAGGGGGTAAACAGCTCTTTCCCAAAAACCTCCACTAGCCATCCTTCAACAAATTCAGTGGGGTCCCTACCCTCCATTTTATTCGGGAGCCCCACAACCTATATGTTATTCCGCCCTAGGCGGTTTTCAATTTCTTCAGCTTAAAGTCATTAGCTCTAGCTTGCTGTTGACTGAGTGGGGTTAACTTGTCCTCCAAATCACTAATTCATCCTTTGGCTGCCATGGTCCATTCTTCAATCTTTTGTATGTCATGGCCGATCAGGTTCATTTTCTTCTTTAGACGCCCAAAGTGTTCCTTCAGAGTATTCACTGATGCTGTGCATTTATGGACAGCTCTAAGAATTTCAGCCAAAGTAGGTTGTTCAGCTTCCTCTTCCCATTCTTCTGTGAGAGGCTGATCAATGGCAGCCGAGGGGCCCTGTATGAGCTGCTTCTCCTCCTGCGCAGTATGAAAGATAGCAGGGGCAGCCCCCAAGTCCTCATTGGGTGTCTGCCCAGCCACTCCTAGCTTCTGGGCATAGAATAGCATGTCCCGTGAGGGGTCTTTCCCTGTGGCTTTGGGAGTTTTAGGAGGTGTACCCACGTCTTTGTTTCCCTCCTTTACGAGGGTGCTGAGGAATGCCTGCCGGGGCGAAATGTTGGGGGTCAGGCTGCGCACTGTCCGCCTTCTGTTTTACGGGTTGCCATGCCGCTCGATCAGATGTTTGGTGGTGCCAGGGAGGTCAGCAAGGGATATAGCAGAATCTGGAGCCAGAACCAGCAATTATTCAGGCTGGGAGCAGAATCTTTACAGGATCAAGGATGGGAGCGCTGTGAAAGACGCCCGCTCACATGCCGCTCTTGGCCACGCACTGCCCTCCCTTTAATTTATTGCACAAGTGACTTTTAGTGGATGGAGAGTGAAGTAACGGTCAATAGGTTGCAAGAGATCTGATTCTATCTATGATGTACACATGAACTTTCTTTGGTGTTTAAATATTTATTAGTTAGTTATTTTGCATGTGTCACTTTAACTTTGTTTTTTTATTTAGAATTTGTATGTAATAATTATGAATTGAATGAGTTATCACATCTATATTAGTTTTTCATATCTTTGAAGTGTTTGTGTATTCTGACACATTGTACAGTTAGGTCCATATATATTTGGACAGAATAAAATAACAACAATCCAAATTAATTTGAAATGCAGACTTTCAGCTTTAATTCAGGGGGTTGAACATAAATATCAAGTACAAATTTTAGGAACTGCGACCCTTTAGTCCCCCCATTTTCAGGGGCTCAAATGTAATTGGACAAATGAATATAATCATAAATAAAATTTTCATTTTTAATTTTTAGAGAATCCTTTACTGACAATGACTGCCTGAAGTCTGTAACCCATACCAAAGACTGGGTTTCCTCCTTTCTGATGTTTTGCCAGGCTCTAACTGCAGGTGTCTTCAGTTGTTCTTTGCTTGTGGGTCTTTCTACTTTTACCTTCGGCAAGTGAAATGCATGCTCAATTGGGTTGAGATCAGGTGATTGACTCGGCCATTGCAGAATATTCCACTAGTTTTCCTTCAAAAGCTCCCAGGTTGCTTTTTCAGTGTGTTTTGGATCATTGTCCATCTGTACTGTGAAGCGCCGTCCAATCAACTTTGCTGCATTTGGCTAAATCTGGGCTGACAGTATATTTCTAAACACTGCAGAATTATTCCGCTGCTTCTGTCTTTCACGTCATCGATAAACACCAATGACCCAGTGCCACTGGAAGCCATGTATGCCCATGCCATCACACTGCCTCCACCATGTTTTACAGATGATGTTGTGTGCTTTGGATCATGAGCTGTTTCAAGCCTTCTCCACACTTTTTTTTCTTCCCGTCATTCTGGTACAGATTAACCTTAGTTGCATTCGTCCAAAGAATGCTTTTCCAGAACTGGTCTGGCTTTTTTAGATGTTTTTTGGCAAAGTCTAATCTGGCTTTTCTATTCTTCAGGCTTATGAATGGTTTGCACCTTGTGGCGCTCTTGTAAAGTCTTCTCTTGATTGTGAACTTTGACAATGATATGTCCACCTCCTGGAGAGTGTCCTTCACTTGTCTGGATGTTGTGAATGGGTTTTTCTTTACTATAGAGAGGATCCTGCTATCATCCACCACTGTTGTCTTCCGTGGACGTCCAGGCCTTTTTATGTTGCTGAGCTCACCAGTGCATTCTTGTTTCCTCAGAATGTACCAAACTCTGATGGATTTGTTTCATTGTTGAAGCTTTACAAAGGCCTGTTTCACTTGCATGAACAGCTCCTTTGAATGCATGATGTAGGCTCACAGCAATAGATTCCAAATGCAAATACCACACTTAGAATTGACTCCACACCTTTTACCTGCCTAATTGATGAAGAAATAACGGAGTAGGCCACACTTGGTTATGAAACCGCTTTTGATTCAATTGTCCAATTACTTTTGGTCCCTTGAAAAAGGGGGATGGCTATTCTTAAGAGCTGTAATTCCTAAACCCTTACTCCGATTTGGATGTACATACCCCCAAATTAAACTTGAGAGTGTGCACCTTCAGCCCATATCCATTATATAACTATAGCTTGAACATGTTTTGGTAAATACCTGAAACAATACTAATATTGCGCCTGTGTCCAAATATATAAATGGACCTAACTGTAGATTTTTTCTTTTTTTTTTTTAATTTGTTTGCATATTCGGACCTTCCTGTCTGTGCATGGACCACCAGCTAGGGTATGAGGTAGAAAACAGCTAAACTGTTCTTTATATCAAAGAGGAGAGAGTAGTTCCAGTCTTTACCTGCAGGGCAGAAGCGATGTGGTACTGAACATTTGACCTTTTATTCAAAGTTTATTGACAAATAATATGTTTAAAAGGCAGCAGGGACAAAAGAAACATAACAGAATAAAAATCACAGTGCTGAATCTTTAAAGCACTGCTAGGTAAGTGACCAAAATATTTCACTAACCGGTGCCCTTATTACTTTTCACCCCCAAAAATATATATTGGGCAAAGGTTTTCTTCAAATAATTTATTTGTGTTTGTATGATTTATTTCTATTCAAAATTCACACTGTACATTTCTGTTTGTTTGAACAGGGACTAACTATTAAACCTTTGGTGCAATGGTTAAAAGTGAAGAGAAGTGAACACAGGGAAAAAAAACTCAATGAAAAGCTTCATGGCCGAGTAAGGAGCATGTTTTGTTAAATCTTTCTTTTGCAACATTTGTTTTAAGCCAAATTTGTCATTGTGTACTAATATTAGTTTCTTTGTACTACCTTTAACATAAATGAATTTAATGGCAGTAACAAATTTGAGTCCCGTGTCATTGATTGTAACGCAATGCACCAGGCAATGGTGTTTTGAATGCAAGCTTTTTCATATGGAATTTGTCAGACAATATTTATTTTTTATTTTTTTTTTATATTTACTGAGGCTGCACTCACACCTCAGTGTTTTGAATCACGGGCAGATTTGCCATAATTCTGCCCACGATTTTAAAGTCCCGAGGTGTGAATGACAATATAAATGGCACCTAAAATCGCGGCGCAGTTTTGCCGTGATTGTCACATAATAAATCGCACTGCAATCATGGCAACCCATATTGTATGAAGCATGTCGCCCAAAAGTAGCTCCTGAACTGTTTTTGGCTGACAAAATTCACGCGATGCGGGTTGCAGCCATTGTAGTGCGTTTTATCGTGTGACAATCGCGGAAGAACCACACCACAATTTTAGGTGCCATTCAAATGGCATCTTAAATGTGTGTTCTGCGATTTGTCATTCATACCTTGGCACTTGGCATACCTTGAAATCGTGGGCAGAATCGAGGCAAATCTGCCCATGATTCAAAACACTGAGGTGTGAATGCAGTCTAGCATGCTTGCGGGTTTGACTTGTTTTTTGGTAGTGAGCTATGTTGTAAGAGTCTCCAAAACCTATCACATAAATATTTATATAGCATAGTAATTATGAAATTTTAGGCCTGATTTTTTACTGGGCTATTACATAGAAGCCTTTCCATATCTGGAGGTTAAACATATTTTCCTCCAGATGTAAAATGTGCCACCTTACCCTTTCTAATGATTTTAAAGTGAATAACTTTGTACCTATTTGGACCACTTATGTATATTATACAGTATATGGTGATCATGTTCTCCCTTAATCACCTGTCCTCCTCCAGATGTAAAATGTGCCACCTTACCCTTTCTAATGATTTTAAAGTGAATAACTTTGTACCTATTTGGACCACTTATGTATATTATACAGTATATGGTGATCATGTTCTCCCTTAATCACCTGTTCTCAAGAGAGAATAAATTCAGTTCAGCTAATCCTTCCTAGTAGCTGAGGTCCTCCATGACTGCACTTTCTCCAGTTCCCCATAGTTTGGCACCCAAAACTGAACTGCATATTCCAGATGAGGTCTTTGTACAGGGGCAAAATGATGTCTCTTTCTTTGGAGTCTATATCTTTTTAATAATAAAAGTATTTTTCCTGTTTTAGAAACTTCAGCCTGGCATTGCATGCTATTAGTAAATTTGTGATCTAACAGAACACCCAAATGCTTCTTGATCACTGACTCCCCTAGTTGTACTCCTCCTAGAATGTATGATGCATGCATATTTTTACCCCCTACTGTAAATGCATAACCACCAAATCAAACAGTGCATTAATGTCTGCTTTTAAGTTGTGGACATCTTGTAAGGATGTTATTCCACTACGGAGCTTCGTGTCTTCTGCAATTACAGAAATGGTACTATTAACTCTATATCATTTATAAATGAGTTACAGCGGGAAGCTTTTTTGGCCATACTTTTTCATTTGATGAGGCAGAGCTGTTCCAGACTGTGGAAAGATCCTGACAGTGTTGTCAGGATCCACCCCGTTGACTGATTGAGAGCTGGCGCCAGCTCTCAGCGCTAAGTCACTCCTGCCCAGTCCCCAACTCGGCGCTCCAGTGAGCAATGGAGGAGCAGAGCAGAAAGTGGGAATTAACAGTCACTGTTCCAAGCAGACCGAGAGCTGAGCAATCAGTGGTCATGTGTTTATCCAGTTCGTAGCCTTAAAGCCAAGCCAACATGGGGCAGCTGCAGCATCACACTGAGTGAGTATGGATGGGTTTTTTCATAACCCCATACTTCTACTTTCACCAACCAAATGTAACCAGTGAAAAAGAAAAATGATGCTGCGCTAAAGTGTGCAAATAGATACCAAATGCATAAAATACATATATACTATTCTGAGAAAAATCTAAAAAATCAAATCATAACTATTGTGCTGAAATCACATAGAATAGAATAATAGTGATACATCCACTGCAATATGAGAATAATGAATCAAAATAATAAACTAAAAACATCAAATGTAAATATACACAATAAAGTACAAAGTGCATAAATGATACAACAAATATACCATAGTGCGTTATAAAACTGCAGAAAGTGCACAGTGCCACACAATAAACGTGATATACAATCCTGAAACGATGCTGCAAAGTGATCCGTGATTCCAATAATTAAATCACATAAGTGCAATTATAAATGTCCATAGATCCAAATCCAGCATGCTTCTAATGATCTTTGTGCTATGAAACCGTGCTCCGGTGCCATCCAGTGACCCCCCCAGGTGTTCTGCTCACCTCAGAGCGTGTGACTCAGCTGTTAAACTAAGTCTAAACACGCTTATGGAGCCATCCCACGGCTCAGCGATGATTACCAGATGCACAGTCCCAATAGCAGCTCCAGAGAATATAAGAGAGAAAAGAACTTGATGGTGTAATAACATTTAAAATATTTTATTTTGGATAAAAATCCACTTCCCACACTGGGGTACTCACAAATTTGAGGTGCGTGAGTACACCAATCTATCCAAGACCTCGAACAGTAAGTGGCAGTGAGGGTAAAGTATGCGTCGCATCACAACAAACGCTATGCTCCGTGCTCCATCCTGGCCCCTCCCCTACGCGTGTTCGACACAGGGTCACGTGTCTTCTTCAGGGGGATATGATTGGACAGACGCTCTACAGCTTAAATATACCCATTGCGGCCATTATACCATGGACCGCGGACATTCTAGTGCTAGGCTCCATATGACAAAGAGCACTGAATAGATAGGAAACATGCAGAGGACTACTAGTGACAAATAAACCATTTACACAGTGAAATGGCTTTTAAAATAACCACAAACGGGAGGAAATGATACAAAATAACCGAAAAATGTTAATCTACCCAGGACGGAGAACAATGTTCAGCATACCTTACCCTAATATTAATACAATAAGTATACAAAATTTGAATGCAATAACAATCAATAAAATATAATAATATAAAATGGTTATATAGATAAATGGTTATATAGATTAATAAATAAATAACAAAATTGTCCCAAGGAAACAGCAAAATGCATAATACATAAGAGGACATATAATGCATGTGAATCCACTATATACCAAACCAAGCGAGTACATTAGTTTGCTTTGAACGGTAATGTGACATGTAAAAGAATATATATATATATAATAGACAAACCCATAAACATAACCCAATTAAAATAGCCCACTTTAAATAGCGGTACATATAATCCAAATAGATCACCACCCAGTCAAAGACCAATAATGAGCCATATATGGTGAGTGCCTGTAGTATCACCCCCAATACAAAATATATATAAAAGGAATATTAAAATTAAAAAATTAAAATAAAATATATATAATAAAATGTATCTGCCCTTATGGTTCACCATCTATACGTTCCCTTTTATTATAGAATACTGGTTACGACCCTAAGCATATAAGTCAATGAGCTATAACCTAACCGCAAATAATATTAAATACGTGCCACGACTCTGGTATAATGAAAATGCATGGAAACCAAATATAGATGCAAATAGAATCTTTAAAACATGGAGAGATGTATGTATATATACATGGCCCATATATTTATATAACTACATCGGGGGAGATGAGGGAAAAAGAATCCCCCAATACAATTTAAGGAGTTAGTAATTACTCAGAAAACATCTAAGGTTGAACTCCTTGTTCAAACCACCAGGTGCCAATGAACCAAGTTGATGTATCCACCAGGATTCACGCTTGCTGATATCTCTAACGTAATTAGAGCCCCTCCAATGGCGTTTAGGCGCCTCTATACCCCAAAATTGCATCCCAGCTGTGCTCTGATTGTGTACATCCCTAAAATGTATAGACAAATAGTGTTTGTCGAACCCTTTACGAATATTTCTGACATGCTCCTCCATCCGGTCTTTTAAGGCCCTAATAGTGCGACCAACATAGAATCACAGGCACTTGACCACATATACAACCCCTACAGTGTCACATGAGATAAAATCCCTAATAGTGTATACCTGGTTAGTGTGAGGGTTACAAAATTCTCTTCCTTTCCTAATATTTGATGGGACTCTTATGCAACTATAACATCTTCCACAACCATGGAAACCTTTTAAGTCCCAAAACATTTTGGGCTTTGGAGGAGGCGGTTCTACAACATTGTGCACCAATATATCACGCAGATTAGGTGCTATCTTATAAAAAATCCTGGGGTTTTCAGATAGATGGCCCCTAAGATGAATGTCTTGCTTCAGCACATTCCACTCCTTTCCACTTCTCGACTCTGTAGATTATAATCAAGCACTATGCATGTACCCATATCCTCATTTGTTCTTCTAATTTCAGCTCTTTCCATTAACAAATCTTCCCTATTTAAATTCCTGACTTTAGTCCTTTCTCTCTCAAGAAACTCATCATGGTATCCCTTGTCCCTAAACATCCTACTTAGCATATCAACTTGGGCCTCAAAATCTCCATCCTGGGTACAGTTTTTTCGCATTCTCATAAATTGACCTCGAGGGATATTGTCCAACCATGGTCTGAAATGGCAACTTGTGATGGGGATATATGAGTTGCGATCAGTTGTCTTAAAAAAAGACTTGGTTTCAATACCCCTTGCAGTATTCCGTATTTCCAAATCTAAAAATTGTATGCTGTCCCTACTGATGTTCCAAGTTAGGGAGATGTTCTGGTGATTATTGTTCATAGACTCTAATAATCCCATCAAAGATTCCATACTGGCCTTCCAGATGATCAATAAATCGTCTATAAACCTTTTATATAGCATGATGTCTGCATGTTCCTCACCAAGAACCCCTTCTGCCTCCCACTTGGCCATATAGAGATTCGCCACACTTGAGGCGAACTTAGCGCCCATAGCGACGCCTTTTGTTTGTAAATAAAATCTATTGTCATACCAGAAAAAGTTGTGCTGTAAGCAAAACTCCAAACATTTAAGAATAAAATCACTTAAATTCTCCTCCATCGAACTGTCGCCATTGTCTAGAGCCCACCTAACAGCATCCAAGGCCCCATCATGATCAATATTAGTGTAAAGCGAGGCTACATCACCCGTAGCCATAATGATATTGTTATCTCTTAAGCCCCGTACACACGGTCGGATTTTTCGAAGGAAAATGTCCGATCGGAGCGTGTTGTCGGAAATTCCGACCGCGTGTGGGCTCCATCGGACATTTTCCATCGGATTTTCCGACACACAAAGTTGGAGAGCAGGAGATAAAATTTTCCGACAACAAAATCCGTTGTCGGAAATTCCGATCGTGTGTACACAAATCCGACGGACAAAGTGCCACGCATGCTCAGAATAAATAAAGAGATGAAAGTTATTGGCCACTGCCCCGTTTATAGTCCCGACATACGTGTTTTACGTCACCGCGTTCAGAATGATCGGATTTTCCAACTACTTTGTGTGACCGTGTGTATGCAAGACAAGTTTGAGCCAACATCCGTTGGAAAAAATTATAGGATTTTGTTATCGGAATGTCCGAACAAAGTCCGACCGTGTGTACGCCCTATTACACATTCCTTCAATAATTGCAAAGTGTGTTTAGTATCTTTGAGAAATTTTTTCACTAAGGGTTGTAAATGGAGATCTATGTATTCGCCCAATCTGGATGTTAGGGATTCAATCACACTTACTATCGGTCTTCCAGGGGGATTGCTGCTGTTTTTATGAATCTTCGGTAAATAGTATATCACCGGAATCTTACTAGTCGTTGGAACCAAGTATTTGGCTTCATGCCTACTAAGAAGTTTATGATCTGCACCATAATGTATAATTGATTCCAATTCATTCCTAAAGACCTTTGAGGTGTTTCTGCTTTGCAATTGATATGTGTCCCTATCATTCAATATTCTGTTCATTTCCTCTTTGTATTGTTTATCTTATGATAATACCACAATCCCCCCCCCCTTTATCCGCCGGATGGATCACTATATCAGTTCTATTACCCAACAACTCAATACCTTTTCTAAGGTCCCTATGCTCATATACCTTCTTGGTGGGTAGTTGGTCTAGTTCAGTGGTAACCAACCTTTTGAAGAGGTCCACATATTTATTGTTGGCTATATGGGGGTTGAACACAGAGTTATTTTTCAAACCAGTGGTCTTATTCTCCATAGTTGTTCTTTCAACAGGATTAAGGGCATAATATTTTTTAATGTTCAATTTTCTGATGAAGTTTTGCACTCCAATATATGTTTCAAATTTATTGAGCCCCTTCTTAGGTGCAAATTTAATACCCTTGTCTAGGGTCAATATCTCCTCCCTTGAGAGCTCCATGCCACTTAAATTGTAAATACCCTCCCCTAGTCTGTTTCCTTCGTCCTGCTCTTCTCCCTCTTTTTCTAGGTTTCTTACTCCATGGGCGGATTCCATCCGGCCTTTCCCTAAAAAAGACCCATTAGGATATTGATTCTCATCATCCTGCAGCGGTTGGTAACTGTTATAAACGGGTACCCCATATTGGTCTTGTGGTGGTCTATCATACCTAACTCTTTGGGGTTTGGGTGAATAATATACTCCATCCCCTCAGGCATCTTCACTCAAATGGGGAGGGTTCTCCTGGTGCCGATATTTAGCTTGCAGGGGACCCCTTTATGGATGATGCGGGGCTCCCCTATGGGGTGTTCCATATGGGTAACCCTGATTCTGCTGATGACTATATGAATTCTGGTCATAATGCTGTCTACCCCTATGGTGGGGATTGTTATATTGGTAACCTCTTCCATATAGATTACCCCCTTGGTGGCCTCTGTTACCATTTCCCCGATAGTGCGGTGCTCCAGAGCCCCAATTATTATGGTTTGGTGGCGGACCATATTGTGAGGGTCGATTATCGTTCCCATACGATCCATAGCTTTCCTGATGGTTGTAATATGGTCTCCTGGGTGGTTGCCATTGTGGCCCACTCAATGGTCTTCCTTCCTGATGGTATGGAGGGTGTCCCCATGTGACTGTTTAGTTTCTTGTTGTTGATGCTGCTTCTGTGGTTGCGATGCTTTAGCACCAAAACTGGGATCCGACATAGCTTGTCCTTGGGGGTTCCCAGTACTGTTAGTCATAACCGTGGATTGCCAGCGCAAGACCTGCTTTTTCTGGTAATCTTCAAGATCCCTCAAATACTTTTTTTTCTTAATATTTCTATTCTCCAAATCCTTCTTCTGCATACTCTTCTGGAGTTCCCCCATAAGTTTGGCATACTCAAGTGTGTCCTTAAATGGGTTAATTTTATCTCTAATTTCCTTAATCTGGACCTCCAATAATTTTAATTTCCGCTGTTTCCTCTTAATCAAAAAATCCATAACCTCTCTACCCTTCCCATCAAAAAAGGCATACCACTCATCAATATCCTCTTCCCCCAATAAACTGTCATTGATGGGTAAATCCCATCTCAGTTTCCTGGGCACCATATTATCCTTTAAGTACTTTTCCATGGTGGATTGATCCCATTAGATATTGCTTTTTTTATCCATATATTTTCCCAATTTCCTAAACAAGTTTGTGATATCCTTTTCCTTAGTGCTAGAGTCTGAGAATAGATCCACACAGTCTAATTCCCTATTATCAAAAAAGGCAAATGGATCCATAAGGCTACTAACAAGTATATGAAATCAATATAGACAAAATTAGAAAGAAACCCTGTGAGCCACAATAATCTAATGCCTGGAGAATTTTAACCACTTAGCTGCCTGCGTAGATCACATCTCCTATACCGTGCACCAAAGTGAAAAAGAAAAATTATGCTGCGCTAAAGTGTGCAAATAAATACCAAATGCATAAAATACATATATACTGTTCTGAAAAAATCTAAAAAATCAAATCATAAATATTGTGCTGAAATCACATAGAATAGAATAGTGATACATCCACTGCAATATGAGAATAATGAATAAAAATAATAAACTAAAAACATCAAATGTAAATATACACAATAAAGTGCAAAGTGCATATACGATACAACAAATATACCATAGTGCATTATAAAAATGCAGAAAGTGCCCAGTGCCACATAATAAACATGATATACAATCCTGAAACGATGCTGCAAAATGATCTGTAGTCCTCCGCATGTTTCCTATCTATTCAGTGCTCTTTGTCATATGGAGCCTAGCACTAGAATGTCCGCGGTCCACGGTATAATGGCCGCGATGAGTATATTTAAGCTGTAGAGCCTCCGTCCAATCATATCTCCCTGATGAAGACACGTGACCCTGTGACAAACATGTGTAGGGGAGGGGCCAGGATGGAGCACGGAGCATAGTGATTGTTGTGATGTGACGCATACTTTACCCTCACTGCCACTTACTGTTCAAGGTCTTGGAGAGATTGGTGTACTCACGCACCTCAAATTTGTGAGTACCCCAGTGTGGGAAGTGGATTTTTATCTAAAATAAAATATTTTAAACGTTATTACACCATCAAGTTCTTTTCTCTCTTATATTCTCTGGAGTTGCTATTGGGACTGTGCATCTGGTAATCATCGTTTCAGGATTGTATATCACGTTTATTGTGTGGCACTGGGCACTTTCTGCATGTTTATAACGCACTATGGTATATTTTTTGTATCATATATGCACTTTGCACTTTATTGTGTATATTTACATTTGATGTTTTTAGTTTATTATTTTGATTCTCCTATTGCAGTGAATGTATCACTATTATTCTATTCTATGTGATTTCAGCACAATATTTATGATTTGATTTTTTAGATTTTTTCAGAATAGTATTTTATGCATTTGGTATTTATTTACACACTTTAGCGCAGCGTAATTTTCCTTTTTCACTTTGGTGCACGGTATATGAGACGTGATCTACGCAGGGCAGCTAAGTGGTTAAAATTCTCCAGGCATTAGATCATTGTGACCCGCAGGGTTTCTTTCTAATTTTGTCTATATTGATTTCATATACTTGTTAGTAGCCTTATGGATCCATTTGCCTTTTTTGATAATAGGGAATTAAACCTTGAGGATCTATTCTCAGACTCTAGTACTAAGGAAAATGATATCACACACTTGTTTAGGAAATTGGGACAATATATGGATAAAAAAAGCAATATCTGGTGGGATCAATCCACCATGGAAAAGTACTTAAAGGATAATATGGTGCTCAGGAAACTGAGATGGGATTTACCTATCAATGACGGTTTATTAGTGGAAGAGGATATTGATGAGTGGTATGCCTTTTTTGATGGGAAGGGTAGAGAGGTTATGGATTTTTTGATTAAGAGGAAACAGCAGAAATTAAAATTATTGGAGGTCCAGATTAAGGAAATTAGAGATAAAATTAACCCATTTAAGGATACAACCGAGTATGCCAAACTTATGGGGGAACTCCAGAAGAGTATGCAAAAAGAGGATTTGGAGAATAGAAATATTGAGAAAAAGAAGTATTTGAGGGATCTTGAAGATTACCAGAAAAAGCTGATTTTCGTTGGCAATCCACAGTTATTACTAACAGTACTCAGAACCCCCAAGGACACGCTATGTCGGATCCCAGTGTTGGTGCTAAAGCATCGCAACCACAGAAGCAGCATCAGTATCAACAACAAGAAACTAAACAGTCACATAGGGGACACCCTCCATACCATCAGGAAGGAAGACCATTGAGTGGGCCACAATGGCAACCACCCAGGAGACCATATTACGACCACCAGGAAAACTATGGATCGTATGGGAACGATAATCGACCCTCACAATATGGTCCGCCACCAAACCATAATAATTGGGGCTCTGGAGCACCGCACTATCAGGGAAATGGTAACAGAGCCCACCAAGGGGGTAATCTATATGGAAGAGGTTACCAGTATAACAATCGCCACCATAGAGGTAGACAGCATTATGACCAGAATTCATATGGTCATCAGCAGAATCAGGGTTACCCATATGGAACACCCCATAGGGGAGGCCCGCGTCAACCATATAGGGGTCCCCTGCAAGCTGAATATCGGCACCAGGAGAAACCTCCCCATTTGAGTGAAGATGCCCGAGGGGATGGAGTATACTATTCACCCAAGCCCCAAAGAGTTAGGTATGATAGACCACCACAAGACCAATATGGGGTACCCGTTTATACCAGTTACCAACCGCTGCAGGATGATGAGGATCAATATCCTAATAGGTCTTTTTTAGGGAAAGGCCAGATGGAATCCGCCCATAGAGTAAGAAGCCTAGAAAAAGAGGGAAAAGAGCAGGATGAAGGATACAGCAAAAAAAGAAGACGGGAAGACTAGAGGAGGGTGTTCAAAATTTAAGTGGCATGGAGCTCTCAAGGGAGGAGATATTGACCCTAGACAAGGGTATTAAATTCACACCTAAGAAGGGGCTCAATAAATTTGAAACGTATATTGGAGTGCATAAATTCATCAGAAAATTGAACATTAAAAAATATTATGCTCTTAATCCTGTTGAAAGAGCAACTATGGATAATAAGACCACTGGTTTGAAAAATAACTCTGTGTTCAACCCCCATATAGCCAACAATAAATATGTGGACCTCTTCAAAAGGTTGGTTACCACTGAACTAGACCAACTACCCACCAAGAAGGTATATGAGCATAGGGACCTTAGAAAAGGTATCGAGTTGTTGGGTAATAGAACTGATATAGTGATCCGTCCGGTGGATAAAGGGGGGGGATTGTGGTATTATCGATAGAACAATACAAAGAGGAAATGAACAGAATATTGAATGATAGGGACACATATCAATTGCACAAACCCCTCAAAGGTCTTTAGGAATGAATTGGAATCAATTATACAATATGGTGCAGATCATAAACTTCTTAGTAGGCATGAAGCCAAATACTTGGTTCCAACGGCTAGTAAGATTCCGGTGATATACTATTTACCGAAGATTCATAAAAACAGCAGCAATCCCCCCGGAAGACTGATAGTGAGTGGGATTGAATCTCTAACATCAAGATTGGGCGAATACATAGATCTCCATTTACAACCCATAGTGAAAAATACGCAAGCTTTTCTCAAAGATACTAAACACACTTTGCAATTATTGAAGGAATGTGTAAGAGATAACAATATCATTATGGCTACGGGTGATGTAGCCTCGCTTTACACTAATATTGATCATGATGGGGCCTTGGATGCTGTTTGGTGGGCTCTAGACAATGGCGACTGTTCGATGGAGGAGAATTTATGTGATTTTATTCTTAAATGTTTGGAGTTTTGCTTACAGCACAACTTTTTCTGATATTACAATAGATTTTATTTACAAACCAAAGGGGTCGCTATGGGCACTAAGTTCGCCCCAAGTGTGGCGAATCTCTATATGGCCAAGTGGAAGGCAGAAGGGGTTCTTGGTGAGGAACATGCAGACATCATGCTATATAAAAGGTTTATAGACGATTTATTGATCATCTGGAAGGGCAGTATGGAATCCTTGATGGGATTATTAGAGTCTATAAACAATAATCACCAGAACATCTCCCTAACTTGGAACATCAGTAGGGACAGCATACATTTTTTAGATTTGGAAATATGGAATACTGCAAGGGGCATTGAAACCAAGTCTTTTTTTTAAGACAACTGATCGCAACTCATATATACCCATCACAAGTTGCCATTTTAGACCATGATTGGATAATATCCCTCAAGGTCAATTTATGAGAATGCGAAAAAACTGTACCCAGGATGGAGATTTTGAGGCCCAAGCTGATATATTAAGTAGGATGTTTAGGAACAAGGGATACCATGATGAGTTTCTTGAGAGAGAAAGGAATAAAGTCAGGAATTTAAATAGGGGAGATTTGTTAATGGAAAGAGCTGAAATTAGCAGGACAAATGAGGATATGGGTACATGCATAGTGCTTGATTATAATCTACAGAGTCCAGAAGTGGAAAGGATTATAAAGAAATATTGGAATGTGCTGAAGCAAGACATTGATCTTAGGGGCCATCTTTCTGAAAAACCCAGGATTTTTTATAAGAGAGCACCTAATCTGCTTGATATATTGGTGCACAATATTGTGGAACCACCTCCTCCAAAGCCCAAAATGTTTTGGGACTTAAAAGGTTTCCATGGTTGTAGAAGATGTTATAGTTGCATCAAATATTAGGAAAGTAAGATAATTTTGTAACCCTCACACTAACCAGGTATACACTATTAGGGATTTTATCTCGTGTGACACTGTAGGGGTTGTATATGTGGTCAAGTGTCCCTGTGATTTTATCTATGTTGGTCGCACTATGAGGGCCTTAAAAGACCAGATGGAGGAGCATGTCAGAAATATTAGTAAAGGGTTCGACAAACACTATTTGTCTATACATTTTAGGGATGTACACAATCAGAGCACAGCTGGGATGCAATTTTGGGGTATAGAGGCGCCTAAACGTCATTGGAGGGGCTCTAATTACGTTAGAGATATCAGCAAGCGTGAATCCTGGTGGATACATCAACTTGGTTCATTGGCACCTGGTGGTTTGAACAAGGAGTTCGAACTTAGATGTTTTCTGAGTAATTACTAACTATTTAAATTGTATTGGGGGTTTCTTTTTCCCTCATCTCCCCCCGATGTAGTTATATACATATATGGGTCATGTATATATACATACATCTCTCCATGTTTTAAAGATTCTATTTGCATCTATTTTTGGTTTCCATGCATTTTCATTTTACCTTCATTTTACGTTGTGCGACGTATTTAATATTATTTGCGGTTAGGTTATAGCTCATTGACTTATATGCTTAGGGTCGTAATCAGTATTCTTCAATAAAAGGGAACGTATAGATGATGAACCTTAAGGGTAGATATGTTTTATTATATATATTTTATTTTCATTATTTAATTTTAATATTCCTTTTATATATATTTTGTATTGGGGGGTGATACTACAGGTACTCGCCATATATGGCTCATTATTGGTCTTTGACTGGGTGGTGATCTATTTGGATTATATGTACCGCTATTTAAAGTGGGCTATTTTAATTGTGTTATGTTTATAGGTTTGTCTATTATATATATATTCTTTTATTATTTTACATGTCACATTACCGTTCAAAGCGAACTTATGTACTTGCTTGGTATGGTGTATAGTGGATTCACATGCATTATATGTCCTGTTATGTATTATGCACTTTGTTGTTTCCTTGGGAAAGTTTTATTATATATTTATTAATCTATATAACCATTTATCTATATAACCATTTTATATTATTATATTTTATTGATATTGCATTAAAATTTTGTATACTTATTGTATTAATATTAGGGTAAGATATGCTGAACATTGTTCTCCATCCTGGGTAGATTAACATTTTTCAGTTATTTTGTATCATTTCCTCCCATTTGTGGTTATTTTAAAAGCCATTTCACTGTGTAAATGGTTTATTTGTCACTAGTAGTCCTCTGCATGTTTCCTATCTATTCAGTGCTCTTTGTCATATGGAACCTAGCACTAGAATGTCTGCGGTCCATGGTATAATGGCCGCGAAGGGTATATTTAAGCTGTAGAGCGTCCGTCCAGTCATACTCCCCTGATGAAGACACGTGACCCTGTGTCGAACACGCGTAGGGGAGGGGCCAGGATGGAGCACAGAGCATAGTGTTTGTTGTGATGTGACGCATACTTTACCCTCACTGCCACTTACAGTTCAAGGTCTTGGAGAGATTGGTGTACTCACGCACCTCAAATTTGTGAGTACCCCAGTGTGGGAAGTGGATTTTTATCTAAAATAAAATATTTTAAATGTTATTACACCATCAAGTTCTTTTCTCTCTTATATTCTCTGGAGCTGCTATTGGGACTGTGCATCTGGTAATCATCGCTGAGCCGTGAGATGACTCCATAAGCGTGTTTAGACTTAGTTTAACAGCTGAGTCACACGCTCTGAGGTGAGCAGAACACCTTGGGGGGTCACTGGATGGCACCGGAGCACGGTTTCATAGCACAAAGATCATTAGAAGCATGCTGGATTTGCATCCATGGACATTTATAATTGCACTTATGTGATTTAATTATTGGAATCACGGATCACTTTGCAGCATCGTTTCAGGATTGTATATCACGTTTATTGTGTGGCACTGGGCACTTTCTGCATTTTTATAACGTACTATGGTATACTTGTTGTATCATATATGCACTTTGCATTTTATTATGTATATTTACTTTTGATGTTTTTAGTTTATTATTTTGATTCATTATTCTCATATTGCAGTGGATGTATCACTATTATTGTATTCTATGTGATTTCAGCACAATATTTATGATTAGATTTTTCAGATTTTTTCAGAAAAGTATATATGTATTTTATGCATTTGGTATTTATTTACACGCTTTAGCACAGCGTAATTTTTCTTTTTCACTTTGGTGCACGGTTTATGAGACATGATCTACGCAGGCAGATAAGTTTTTAAAATTCTCCAGGCATTGGATCATTAGATCATTGTGGCTCGCAGGGTTTCTTTCTAAATGTAACCAGTGATTTATAAATACATGTACATGAACGGTGTTAAAAAGAAGATATGATACATTTTGTAAATGCATATTTGTCTGTATTTCTAAAGGCATTTGATCACATTTGCTCTGCAATTGAAGATGTCTCTGGACAAATCGGTCACAACTACATGAGGGAAAAGTAAGTAAAAAGATATGATTAAAGTGTATGAAAACCTAAAAACAGACATGTATCATTGCAGTTTATCAATTATTTAAAGTAGTGGCTGCATTGATTTCTTTTTTTTTCCCCCACTTGTTTTCAGCTGGTGATCTTCCCAGTAACATACTTTCTATCCTAATACAGTATGCTTACTCACTATACTATATTTATAGAAGAGCAACATTGTCACCCTAACACAGAATGTGTAAGGACTATAGAACAACACCCTATTTAAATACTGCGGGCAGGTGGTGTTTATAGTTCACAGAAGGTGACTGAGCAGGGTTGATAAGACTTTGTAAAATAAAATCACAGAGCAAAAGAATGTCAGCAGCACTCCAAGGATCTCCAGATCGAGTCCAAGGCTTTAATCAGTGATCACAGATTTACAACAGATTGTAATCTGCTCAGCGGCGGCCCATACCCATTGGGCGCATGGGCGCCGCACCCCCGACACCTCCACCGCCCTCCCTATTCATGTGCCCGGCCCCTTTCAGGACACCGGATACATGAATTACTATGGCGGGGATAGGTGGTGGGGGGGTGTATTTTGAAGCAAGTAATTAGAGCCAGAGGCTCTAATAGGCTTCAAAATAGGGTTGGCTCGAGGTGCAGAGCACTGTATCTCGATCCCACCCTGTTGTGTGGCATAGCGAATTAATTTTAGCTATTTTCACACTAACGTTCCTCCCTGCCAATCAGCAGGCAGGTCTGTGAGACCTGTCTCCTGATTGGCCAAAGCATTAGGAGATCCTATTGGATGCCTAATGCCATGTACACACGGTCGAATTTTCCGACAGAAAATGTTCGATGGGAGCTTTTTGTCGGAAATACCGACCGTGTGTAGGCTCCATCGGAAATTTTCCATCGGAATTTCCGACACACAAAATTTGAGATCTGGATCTCAAATTTTCCGACAACAAAATCTGTTCTCGTAAATTCCGATCATGTGTACACAATTCCGATGCACAAAGCTCCACGCATGCTCAGAATCAAGTACGAGATGGAAGCGCTCGGTCTGGTAAAACTAGCATTCGTAATCGAGATAGCACATTCGTCACGCTGGAATTTTTTTAATCTTTTAATGCAGCGCATTCTCTTCTTCTTTAGAATGCTAGAATAATGAATTTGTTTTGCTGCTGATATTCACACAGAGCTCTGAAAAAATGATTTATTTATTTTTTCTTGTGATCTCCTGAATAGATTATTTTTTGGTTTTCGTCAGATCTCCATAATAATGTATTTAATTTTTGTTTATAGTGGGGTTATTTTAATCAAGATCTCCTTGTTTTTTTTCTAGTGCTCTCCATAATATTGTTTTTAGTTTTGTGTGTCAAGTTACCACAACACCATTATTATCTTGTATTTTTTTTAACCTCAAGGAGGTTGTTTGGTGTTGGTGTCCCTTGTTAATTTGACATTGTCTTTTTGAAATGTACCTGCCTACTGACAAACTGTCCTTTTTGAAGTAAAACACATAGGCAAGTATTTGTGAATACATAGCCATTTATTATGGGTCATAATAAAATAAAAAGGAAGGCAACGCTGGAGAAACTTGTGAAATTGGAGAAGCCTTTGTACCCCAGGGCACACATCAACTATTTTACAGCCAAAATTGGTAGCATGAGGAGTCCATATAATAGTGAGCACAATCTGGTCCTGAACTACAAGAGATCAGGAACAGCAGCAGATGACATATATGTACCCAGGTTGTGGTCATTGTAATAATTTGAGTTATTACTGTAATAATAATGATAATATCAATAATTCATATTGAGAAAGATCCAAGAAAATCCGTTCAGTTCTTGTGTAAACACTCAAAAATTGATTTAATAATAAAAATAGCAAAATATTTTAAAAACAATGTCAAAATGTAGAATATAAAAATAGCATCAAATTCTTAAGATGAAGATTAAATCAGATATGTGTGTGTAGATGTAGTAGCAGTTCTCATGGTGTATGTGTGTCTCGTGTCTGCTGGAGTGAATGTCTGCTGGTGTCTATCTCAGCACTCTGTTACAAGCTTTCTACTCCCAATATCCAGCACCCACTTTTTTCCTATCAAGGCTGGCTTAATGGTTCCGCTGAGCTATATTGTTCTACAGCACCCGCAAGCTTTCAATGAGTAATTTCCCTCCCACCTTTCTAAAAAAGTGGGGAATACTAAGTCTAACATTCCTGAGGAGTCATGTGAGAAACATTTAACTTGTACAATATAAAATCTCCTTTCAACATTTAAAATATTTATATATATATATATATATATATATATATATATATATACACACACACACACAGTGGGGTTGGACAGTATTCAGACCCCCTTAAATCTCTCTTTTCTCTTTTCTCTCAAATCACTCTTTGTTATATTGCAGCCATTTGCTAAAACCATTTAAGTTCATTTTTTTCCTCATTAATGTATACACAACACCCCATATTGACAGAAAAACACAGAATTGTTGACATTTTTGCAGATTTATTAAAAAAGAAAAACTGAAATATCACATGGTCCTAAGTATTCAGACCCTTTGCTCAGTATTTAGTAGAAGCACTTTTTTGATACAATACAGCCATGAGTCTTTTTGGGAAAGATGCAACAAGTTTTTCACACCTGGATTTGGGGATCCTCTGCCATTACTCCTTGCAGATCCTTTCCAGTTCTGTCAGCTTGGATGGTAAACGTTGGTGGACAGCCATTTTTAAATCTCTCCAGAGATGCTCAATTGGGTTTAAGTCAGGGCTCTGGCTGGGCCATTCAAGAACAGTCACGGAGTTGTTGTGAAGCCATTCCTTCGTTATTTTAGCTGTGTGCTTAGGGTCATTGTCTTGTTGGAAGGTAAACCGTCGGCCCAGTCTGAGGTCCTGAGCACTCTGGAGAAGGTTTTCGTCCAGGATATCCCTGTACTTGACCACATTCATCTTTCCCTTGATTGCAACCAGTCGTCTTGTCCCTGCAGCTGAAAAACACCCCACAGCATGATGCTGCCACCACCATGCTTCACTGTTGGGACTGTATTGGACAGGTGATGAGCAGTGCCTGGATTTCTCCACACATACCGCTTAAAATTAAGGCCAAAAAGTTCTATCTTGGTCTCATTAGACCAAAGAATCTTATTTCTCACCATCTTGGAGTCCTTCAGGTGTTTTTTAGCAAACTCCATGCAGGCTTTCATGAGGAGAGGCTTCCGTCGGGCCACTCTGCCATAAAGCCCTGACTGGTGGAGGGCTGCAGTGATGGTTGACTTTCTACAACTTTCTCCTATCTCCTGACTGCATCTCTGGTGCTCAGCCACAGTGATCTTGGGGTTCTTCTTTACCTCTCTCACCAAGGCTCTTCTCCCCGATAGCTCAGTTTGGCCAGACGGAGAGCTCTAGGAAGGGTTCTGGTGGTCCCAAACGTCTTCCATTTAAGGATTATGGAGGCCACTGTGCTCTTAGGAACCTTAAGTGCAGCAGAAATTTTTTTGTAACCTTGACCAGATCTGTGCCTTGCCACAATTCTGTCTCTGAGCTCTTTAGGCAGTTCCTTTGACCTCATGATTCTCATTTGCTCTGACATGCACTGTGAGCTATAAGGTCTTATATAGACAGGTGTGTGGCTTTCCTAATCAAGTCCAATCAGTATAATCAAACACAGCTGGACTCAAATGAAGGCGTAGAACCATCTCAAGGATGATCAGAAGAAATGGACAGCACCTGAGTTAAATATATGAGTGTCACAGCAAAGGGTCTCAATACTTAGGACCGTGTGATATTTCAGTTTTTCTTTTTTAATAAATCTGCAAACATGTCAACAATTCTGTGTTTTTCTGTCAATATGGGGTGCTGTGTGTACATTAATGAGGAAAAAGTTTAACTTAAATGATTTTAGCAAATGGCTGCAATATAACAAAGAGTGAAAAATTTAAGGGGGTCTGAATACTTTCCGTCCCCACTGTATGTATATATGTATATATACACACATGCACATACATGCATATAGAAATACTGTAGTCCAAAGAAAGAACTTATATTCTTAGCTAACATACTGAAATGTTGTGTCTTTGAAAAAGGATGTAACCTTATCTCCTCCATTTGCAATGGGGAGAAGGTGAGACTAATTACTACCATATGTTAGAGATCTATAGAAAAGCTTTTGAACCTTCAAACAAAATGTTTGCTTTCACAAGTATAGATCTTATACAAAACTTCACTTTCTCTATACATAGAAGAGAAATAAATTATATTTATATATACAATTCAATTATTATTTATGATCTCATTCATTCATTAATTTTGATATTCTAACAATTCCCTCTCAAAATGATTGATTAATAATCTAGCTACTGTGTGCTTCACCTATAGCAGCCCTCTTTCCCTTAAGGCAAGCAGGCCTAACGGTATTTGGTTGACCCCAGGACTTATACACAATGCTATAGTGCCTGTCCACCACACCAGGGCAGACGCATACAGAGCAAATAACAGACTACTTGCAATTTAGCAGACAGATAGCGTGGTTCTATGACAGTCCAGGTAAAAGGCAGGCTGAGTTCATGGAATAGACCAATATCCGATCCAGGCCATACACATGGAAATCCAACAGCAAAGCAGGGCAGACAAATGGGAGGCTTGATCGGGAACAATGCAGGTAACAGTGTCTCTATCACAAACCAAGGGATAGAGTGTTCGGTTTGCTTATAACAGGTGACTGACCATCAATCACCTTGCGGGTGAACACAGACAGGGAGAATGCAACAGCCAACACCTGGATGCTGGAATGAGGAGCAGGAGCACTAAGTGACCCTGACAGGTGGTTTGTAAAAGGTGAGTTTATCAGGCATAATGGTAGGGTTCAGATGAAGTTAGTTTTCACCTTCATATATCTTGCGCTAAATAACCAATTATAGTAATTATGACCTGGGACTTAAATATCTATATCTCTCCATAAACACGGGGTATCTGGGGAGAACCAGGGTTTGAATTGTGGTAGGATGCAAGCATTGTAACGCAACCAGTGCCACCTACTGACCTATGTTTTATCAGATGACTATGTGAGCATCTAGCTTTCTTGCCCTGCCATACAAACCACAGAAGCAGTGACTGTAGTGAATAAAAAAAGTGTGCAATGACCTAAACAAATACAGAAGTTGAGGCAATTTAAACATTTTAAAGATTGGTAACCTACCAGACCATGTAAGAGATAGTTTTGAGAAATTATCAAGATCCTTGGGGAGATTCTAAAGAGACACTATAGTTAACTTCAGATATGGAGCACACGTTTTTCGTCAGTTTGATATCTAAGTACGATATGGAGTTTTCACTCTAAATATAGGGGTATTTTCCTAAGAGTAAAGGACATTAACTTTATAGTGGGATGCATTACTAAAAGAAGCCAAATTGTTTTGTACTGAAGCCAGGGAGGAAGTGGGTTTAGATAACAGTAATGTCTGCTTGCGACCTGACCTTCTCAGCCAAAGGTTCCAAGAGATGATTAAAGATAAGGGGAGATAGGGGACACCCCTGCCTGGTTCCATTTGTAATGACAAATGATTTAGAAAGCATAGCTGAGCAGTACACCTGTGCCGATGGGTGAGGATATAAAGCCATTATAGCAGAAAAGATATGGCCCTGGAAGCCAAATTTTTGTAGAGTAAGGGCTAAGTATGTCCAGTGAACCCTGTCAAATGATCAATGGTCAATAATATTGATCAGGTGGCATGTTGCTCCTGATGTTTGGGTCAATTCAATTTGGGAGTAAGTCAATTAGCCTATTTGCTACAATTCTGGCATAAAGCTTTAAGTCATGATTTAGCAAAATGGGGCGAAAGTTTTGAGGGGAGCAAGGCTCCTTCCCTGGCTTAGGTAGTGTCATAATCAGCGCCTGTGGCATTTCTTCCGAGAAGGAGGCAGAGGTGGCAGCAGCAATAAAAAGCAGTATTAGGTCGCCTATAAGTATATGCTTGAATTGTTTGTAGTATTCCATTATGAAGCCATCAGGTGGGGAGGACTTGTTGTTAGGCAAGGTGTTAATGGCTTTAATGATCTCTGTTGGAGTAAACGGAGAGTTGGGGGTATCTAGCTGTGTTTAGTTCGGCTGGGCAAGTGAACCTCATCTAAAAAAGCTTGGGTAGTAGCCAAGGAGGACTGCTCTAGCGAGGTATCATCCATAAGGTTGAAGTCTGTAGAGAGGCAGAAAGGGTTGTCAGGGTCATTAAGGTTGCTGCAATCACTGGATGCTTTACCTTTGTTACTTCTGTAGTGCACTGGGAAAGTAACAAAGCAATAGATAATCACTGTCTGTATTTTAGGCTTTTGACTGGTAAGCTCAAAAGGAAGAAAAAGGAAAAAAACAAATCCAAGGAAAACAAACAAAAGGGCTAAAATGTCCAAAATACACTTCCTGAATGTGGACACTAGATGTGCCTAGAAAGTAAGGAAAGGGGTAAAGAGTCCCAAAGAAAAGACTGAAGGACCATTGTGCACTGGCTGGGACAATTTCACAATAGAAGAAACCAAAATGCCTGATTTAACAAGATCTGCACCTTGAGGTGCGTTGGGGTGGCTGTTGGTTCAAGGCCTTGTCACCGGAGCTTTGATTTGCTGGAGCTGCAACATGCGGAACTTCAATGATACCCCATGAATGGAGAAGCCAGGGGCCTTCCTGCAGAGAAAATACAACATGCTTGATTCCGTTGTACATGATCAATAGCCTGGTGGGGTTAGACCACTGGTACTGGATATTGTGGTTCCTCAGGGGTTTCGTAATGGAGTTGAGTCGCTTTCGTCGCTACAGGGTATGCTGTGATAAGTCAGCAAACAGTTGCACGAGTACGGGTCTAGAAGCATTCCCAAGGCTCTCACCTTTTGCACAAGTTGTTCCTTAACATGGTAGAAATGGATACGTAGTATTACATCCCTAGGGGTAAAATCAGACAAGAAAGATGGCCTAGGAAGCCTGTAGATTTGGTCGATGACCA
This sequence comes from Lithobates clamitans, assembly GCA_037952925.1. Taxonomy (NCBI): domain Eukaryota; kingdom Metazoa; phylum Chordata; class Amphibia; order Anura; family Ranidae; genus Lithobates; species Lithobates clamitans. Next base: position 926,914 of record JBBGZY010001524.1, read on the forward strand.
GCTCAATGTTCTTTGAGCTCAGGCAGCAAAACTTTGATCATGCTACGGACATAAGGAGACAGTTCTGCCAATTGAACAGATTCTGTAATCCCTCTAAATTTAATATTATTGCAACGGGACCTGTCCTCCAGGTTGACCACTTTAATCCAGCTGTGCTCCTCAATGTTGTCATTGTGGGCATCTACACAGTGGCTTCCACGTCACCCATTTTAAAGCAACATCAGATTGGAATTAATGCATAAGGGAGAACATATTGGTATGTAATGAACTTCTAAGGGAAATCAGCATATCCTTAAGAGTAGTGTCCATGACTGGCTGATTCAGCATGGGGAACACTGCAATGGCATTCGTCTGCATGCTCTGACCTCCTGGAGAAGTAAATGGAAGGCTCATCTCGTGACTGCTAAGAGAGGGAAAGTCCATCCTCATTCTGGCTATGGCAGGGCTGTCTGTGACAGGTGTGCCAGGAGAGGGAGAGTGTGCTGCAGCCTCTGCAGTGTTCATTTCACCCAGGAGTGATGGTGATGACCACGGCGCCATCTTGCCGGCACCAATTCGCAGGCTGAAAGAGGAAATCTGTGAGCTTCTGTGGCTGTCTCTCCTTCTTACGTTTGGGAGACATGCCATCTCTGTAAGGGAGAGGATCAGGCATCATGTGCGGCTTGGTAGGCTGACAGACGCTGCTTAATCCTGGTCCAGCTGCAGAGCCCCTAAGCTAAGCGTCCATGCTGCTTGTTCGCCAGTCATGCCCCCTTTCTCCAGTAATTTAATAATTTAATGCCAATGATTTAAACAGTTGAGCTCTGAAGGGTTTTACCCCCTTTATGACCAGCACATTTTTTACTATTCAGCACTATGCTATTTTGATTATCAATTGCACGGACATGCAATACCATAGGCAAATTAAATTTTTTTAAAGAGATTTCTTTTGGTGGTATTTGAACACCACTGGGTTTTTAATTTTTTTTGCAATGTAAATGAAAAAAGACTAAAAAGAAAAAACAATATTTTCTACTTTTTGTCATAAAACATATCCAATAAAATACAATTTTGTCATAAATTTAGGTCAAAATGTATTCTGCTACATGTCTTTGGTAAAAAAAAAATCTCAATAAGTGTATATTATTTAGTCTGTAGGAGAATTGAAGTTGTAACTTTTTGTCACAATTGTTTGGAAAATAAGGAAATTTTATCATTTTTATTTTATTTTTTACATACCAGCACAGTACAGCGTCATGAGTGCCATGATTTGACTGGTGTGGCAGTGATCAGGGACAGTGACTGGTGACAGCATGTTAAATTATTTTTTTAACATCTTTTAATTCTTTACTATTTTTTTAACACTTTTATCAGAGTAGTTTAATGTCACCATAATATTACCATAGTAACATTGTACTACTATTGGGGGGGGCGGCGATCAGGGATTTTTATTTTTATTTTTTTACACTCTGCTGGTACAATGAAGATCATTGTACCAGCAATGCTTTGTACTGTAATGGGTTAAGTTCATGACAGCTTTGAATACTAGTGATCTGTGATTGGCTACAGCTAATTATGTGGTTCAGGGTGCTGTAATTGGCCCAGGTACCATGTGATAGCTGTGGGCCAATCACAGCTCACTAGTAAAGGAAGAAAAGCTGTTATAAATCATATTAATTCATAAACCTTTTGTTGACATTGTGATCAGTGGGCCCCAAGTACCAGGATCCGCATTCCTCTGTGTCTGTACAGGCAAAATGACATATGAGTATGTCGCATTGCCTGTACATGCCACCAGCCTGCATGCAAATGTACTGTGGGTGGACGGCAAGTGGTTAAAGAGAAACTGATCTCTTTAATCATTTCTGGATCGCCTCCTGTAGCTTTACTGCTGACATCAACTGCTTTACTGAAATCACTGTTTGTTTTCTATTGGTTGAACTAGATGGACGTGTGTCTTTTTTTAAACCCAACTAACTAACTTTCAAAACCAAGTGGACAGCTGCAGTCCACATTATATACATATGTTACTTAATGTCCATACAATAGTATACATGCACGTTAAAGTGTTAAGTTAGTTAAAGGTTAGGGACCAGGAGAAGGCAGGGGACCCCAGAAAGGGAGGATTGGGGCTGCTCTATACAAAACCATTGCCCAGAGCAGGTAAGTATAACATGTTTTTGTTAAACAAATAGCTGGACCTTTACAATCACTTTAAAAACAATATTCTGTTTTCTGTCAGAATATGTTTTATTGTTTGTTTGAGTTTCTCATACTTTATAAATATTTGTTATGCTGCAATTAATTTCCTTAGCTTTTGAATAATTATTATTATTTTTACATGTATTCTTTTTGTGAAATGGTGTCATTTGATAAAATATAGTTGACCTGTTTTTGTTTAGGATCGCAAAGTTTGATGCAAAATATCTCAGCAAACTTTTCATGAGAAAATCAGCCCAAAAAACACAAGATCGAATTCTCAGTGTTTTCCATGAGCTAAATATGAAGGATGCTATAAGCTATGTTGCAGAGGTATGTGGAGCATATTAAGCAATAGTATTTGTGTTATCACCGCTGTATTAACAGTATGCACAGCTAACTTTCTTTAATTCATCTAATTTTAAAGAGGATTCCACAGAATAGAGAATGTGTCATTTTAGAGGAATGCCCTGTACACACAAGCGGAATTTCCGTCGGAAAAATCTTGGATGGTTTTTCCGACGGAATTTTGCTCAAGCTTGGCTTGCATACACACAGTCACACAAGTTCTCTGGACTTTCGACCGTCAAGAACATGGTGACATACAACACTGCGACGAGCCGAGAAAATGAAGTTCAATGTTTCCGAGCATGCGTCGAATTGTTTCCGAGCATGCGTGTTTTTTTGCACGTTGGAATTGCATACAGACAAACGGAATTTCCGAGAACCATCTCTCAATCTTTTGCTGGCGGAAATTCAGACAGAAAAAGTTGGATGGAGCATACACGCGGTCGGAATATCCGACCAAAAGCTCCCATCACACTTTTTTTGATGGAAATTCCGACCGTGTGTATGCAGCAGAAGAGTGTGCAATATAATAGGACATAAACCAAAGGACCATAAACCATAAAAACAGACGTGTTTCTGTGCCTGGAAGTCAGTAGTTGCATACAGTCACCAGTATAGGCGTTTTTGGGTGCATACATCCGTGCCTGTACATACAGTTGTGCTCATAAGTTTACATACCCTGGCAAAATTTATGATATCTTGGCCATTCTTCAAAGAATATGAATGATAACACAAAAACATTTCTTTCACTCATGGTTTGTGTTTGGCTGAAGCCATTTAGTATCAATAAACCTTTGTTTACTCTTTTTAAATCATAATCACAACAGAAACTATCCAAATGACCCTGATCAAAAGTTTACATACCCTGGTGATTTTGGCCTGATAACATGCACACAAGTTGACACAAAGGGGTTTGAATGGCTATTAAAGGTAACCATTCCCACCTGTGATCTGTTTGCTTGTAATTAGTGCGTGTGTGTGTGTATAAAAGGTCAATGAGTTTCTGGACTCCTGACAGACCCTTGCATCTTTCATTCTGGATTCTGAGTCATAGTGAAAGCAAAAGAATTGTCAAAGGATCTGTGGGAAAAGGTAGTTGAACTGTATAAAACAGGAAAGAGATATCAAAAGATATCCAAGGAATTGAGAATGCCAATCAGCAGCGTTCAAACTCTAATCAAAAAGTGGAAAATGAGGGGTTCTGTTGAAACCAAACCACGGTCAGGTAGACCAACCAAAATTTCAGCCACAACTGCCAGGAAAATTGTTTGGGATGCAAAGAAAAATCCACAAATAACTTCAGGTGAAATACAGGACTCTCTGAAAACATGTGGTGGGTTTCAAGATGCACAAAAAGGAGGCACAGAAAGATGGGAAACATGGTCGAGTCACCAGAAGAAAGGCATTACTATATAAATGCCACAAAGTATCCGCTTACAACACGCCAAACAGCACAGAGACAAGCCTCAAACCTTCTGGCACAAAGTCATTTTGAGTGATGAGACCAAAAGAGAGCTTGTAAACACTACATTTGAAGAGTCAACAAGGCCTATGATGAAAGGTACACTATTCCTACTGTGAAACACGGAGGTGTATCACTGATGTTTTGGGGATGTGTGAGCTACAAAGGCACAGGAAATTTGGTCAGAATTGATGGCAAGATGAATGCAGTATGTTATCAAAAAATACTGGAGCAACATTTGCATTCATCAGCCAGGAAGCTGCACATGGGGCGTACTTGGACATTCCAACATGACAATGATCCAAAACACAAGGCCAAGTCAACCTGTCATTGGCTACAGCACAATAAAGCGAAAGTTCTGGAGTGGCCATCTCAGTCTCCTGACCTCAATATCAATGAGCCACTCTAGGGAGATCTCAAACGTGCAGTTCATGCAAGACAGCCCAAGAATTTACAGGAACTGGAGGCTTTTTGCCAAAAGGAATGGGCAGCTTTACCATCTGAGAAGATAGTCTCATCCACAAATACTACAAAAGACTTCAAGCTGTCATTGATGTTAAAGGGGACAATACACGGAATTAAGACCTGGGGTATGTAAACTTTTGATCAGGGTCATTTGGCTAGTTTCTGTTGTGATTATGATTTAAAAAGAGTAAACACAGTTGATTGATAAGAAATGGCTTTAGCCAAACACTAACCATGAGTGAAAGAAAAGTTGTGTGTTATTTATATTCTCTGAAAAGTGGCGAAGAAATCATAAATTCTTCCAGGTTATGTAAACTTATGAGCACAACTGTATGTATATGCTCAAATCTGCCTTTATCAGCATAGAGCTGCATCCTGTTTTTTACAGTATACTGCCACGTGCGCCAGTGTACACAAGCAGTGGTAATACTTGAAACGCAAAAAGCCCCGGAGTGATAGATTCAGGGCAGAGGCAGCTCTAGACTTTGTGAGGCCTTAGGCAAAACTTAGACATGAGGCCCCACTCACGCCCATAATGGAAAAAATAATTCAAAAGATAAAAAATAACGGTGTGCCCCCCCACAGCACTGCCAACTTCCCTCCTCTGCCCTCACGCTGACTGCTGTGTGTGTGTGTGTGTGTGGAGGCTCTTTAGGATGGGGGCCGGAAAAAGCCCCCTACCTTTTCTAAACAAATACAGTGAGTGATTGGAACTGATTTGTGTTTACTATGCTTTGGTTTATGAATTACCAGGAGCCTCTGTCTCCTGTTCATTCATATGTAGTGCAGCTGAGGCTACAGAGAAAGGAACTTGGGAATGCGTTTCCTCATTTCCTTTCTCTGTCTCAAAAGCGAGACTTCAGGGGTCTGTTTAGACCCCTGATATCTCACCAAAGAAACCAAAAAACTCCCACCAAAAAACTTAAAAAATAAATAAAAAGATTGTAAAAAATAAAATAAAAATAACACTGTAAAAAAAAAAAAAAAAAAAAAAAAGACTAAAATTTCTAATCAAACTAAAAAGCCATACCCAATACCAATAGGTAGCATAATTTAGCCACACATACAAATGTTTCTGTATGTCAGGGGTCACCCTTTCCGTAGTAGGGGCCCCTACTGTACAATGGCGGTAAACTTGAGTAGGAGAGGAAAGTGGAGGGTAGGGATGAGCAGAACACCCCCCGGTTCGGTTCGCACCAGAACCTGCGAACGGACCGAAAGTTACGTTAGAACCCCATTGACGTCTATGGGACTCGAACGTTCGAAATCAAAAGTGCTCATTTTAAAGGCTAATTTGCATGGTATTGTCCTAAAAAGGGTTTGGGGACCTGGGTCCTACCCCAGGGGACATGTATCAATGCAAAAAAAACTTTTAAAAACGGCCATTTTCGGGAGCAGTGATTTTAATAATGCTTAAAGTGAAAAAAAAAGCGAAATATTCCTTTAAATATCGTACCTGAGGGGTGTCTATAGTATGCCTGTAAAGTGACGCGTGTTTCCCGTGTTTAGAACAGTCCCTGCACCAAATGTCATTTTTAAAGGAAAAATCTAATTTAAAACTGCTTGCGGGTTTAATGTAATGTCGGGTCCTGGCAATATGGATGAAAATCAGTGAGACAAACGGCATGGGTACCCCCCAGTCCATTACCAGGCCCTTTGGGTCTTGTATGGATATTAAGGGGAACCCCGCACCCAAATTAAAATAAGGAAAGGTGTGGGGCCACCAGGCCCTATATACTCTGAACAGCAGTATACAGGCGGTGCAAACAAGACAGGGACTGTAGGTTTGTTGTTAAGTAGAATCTCTTTGTAATTTTGAACGGGTACATTTTTAACGTGTTTAGCTCCAGCCAAAAAATCTTTTTTAAGCTTTTTGGAAAACATAGGGAAGGGTTATCACCCCTGTGACATTTGTTTTGCTGTCTTTCCTCCTCTTCAGAAGATTTCACCTCACTTTTTGTCCCAATGAAAAATGTTTTTTTAAAATTTGGGTTTTTTTGTGGAACAAGGATTGGAAAGCATCAGTGGAAAGGAGAAATGTTTTTCCCATATTAACTCTTACAGGAGAGAATTTCCCTTCCTAGGGGTAGATTTCATTTCACTTCCTGTTGTCTCCTTCCGTTTGCAAGTAGGAGTCGTTTGTAAGTTAGTTGTTTGAAAGTAGGGTCCTGCCCTATAAACTCAGCAGAAATTTGGGCCTTAGGTGTTGCTGTGGCCACAACACTGTAAGCCCTCACAGGGCCCTGCTGTGAAATATTAGATCGAGAATTGTAATTACATGCCCCTGTTGAACAGGAGCTGAAAAATTAGGCCTTAGGCACTGGTGCTGGTGCCACAACACTGCAACCCCTCACAGACACTCTAGTTGGAACGCAGGAACGAGCCCTGCTGCAAAGTATCGCATCAAAAATTGTAATTACACGCCCCTGTTGAACAGGGGCAGAAAAAATGGGCCTTAGGCACTGGTGCTGGTGCCACAACACTGCAACCCCTCACAGACACTCTAGTTGGAACGCAGGAACGAGCCCTGCTGCAAAGTATTGCATCAAAAATTGTAATTACACGCCCCTGTTAAACAGGGGCTGAAAAATTGTGCCTTAGGCACTGGTGGTGGCGCCCAGAACCAAAAATGTTCTTACAAGCTATCAGCGTGATGATTGAGGAGGAAGAGGATAATTACTCAGGGATAGTCACTCAGCATCAGCATAGGCAGTCTTTGAAGGGATCTGAGATTTAAAAAAAAATTATTCGGTTACATCAGCATCAGGTACTTGGTAGCTGGTGGTGATCCAAGACTGATTCATTTTTATGAAGGTCAGTCGATCGACCGAGTCAGTGGACAGACGCACCCTGTGATCGGTTACCACGCCTCCAGCAGCACTGAATGTGCGTTCCGAAAGAACGCTGGATGCAGGACAGGCCAGTAGCTCAATTGCATACTGTGCAAGCTCTGGCCAGTGATCCATCCTCAAGACCCAGTAACCCAGAGGATTTTCGGTGGGAAAGGTGTCCAAGTCTGATCTTGCCCCTAGGTATTCCTGCACCATGTAAAACAGACGCTGGCGATGGTTGCTGGAACCGATCATACCTTGGGGCTGCGGACCAAAAAATTGTCTGAACGCACCTTCTCCACCGCTCCTTCTTTGACTGACCGAAGCCTCAGCAACACGTTGTCCAGAAACAGGAGTTTGTAACCTCCCAGTCTCTGGGAACGTGTTTCACAGACCTTTCTGCAAGGCCTCCCGAAGATGTTTCATCCTCTGCTCCCTCTGCGATGGCAAGATAAGGTCCGCAACCTTACCCTTGTAACGTGGATCAAGGAGGGTTGCCAGCCAGTATTGGTCCTTCTCCTTGATACCACGAATACGAGGACCCTTACGCAGGCTTTGCAGGATCAGGGAGGCCATGCAGCGTAGGTTTGCTGAGGCATTCGGTCCGGAGTCCTCTGGGTCACTAAGGACGACATGGTCCGCAGCCACCTCCTCCCAGCCACGTACAAGTCCATGTGTTTCTTGGGACTGATCCCTTAAAGACTGCTGCTGATGCTGAGTGCCAGGCTCCACCTCCATACTGACACAATCTTCCTCCTCCTCCTCCTCCTCCTCCTCGTCCTCTTCCTGTGTGATCGGCGGGCACGCAGGAACACTGTCTGGATAAAGGGGGCCTTGAGAGCTAAGGAAGTCCTCCTCTTCCTGCCTCTGTTCTGCCTCAAGTGCCCTGTCCATTATTCCACGCAGCGTGTGCTCCAACAGGTGGACAAGGGGGACAGTGTCACTGATGCATGCACTGTCACTGCTCACCATCCTCGTGGCCTCCTCAAATGGTGACAGGACAGTGCATGCATCCCTGATCATGGCCCAATGGCGTGGGGAAAAAAACCAAGCTCCCCTGACCCTGTCCTGGTGCCATAGTCGCACAGGTACTCATTGATGACCCTCTGCTGCGTGTGCAGCCGCTGCAGCATGGCCAACGTTGAGTTCCACCTGGTGGGCATGTCACAGATTAGGCGGTTCTTGGGCAGGTTAAACTCCTTTTGGAGGTCCGTAGGCCAAGCACTGGCATTCTATGACCAGTGGAAATGCACACAGACTTTCCTGGCCTGCCTCAGGACATCCTGTAAGCCCGGGTACCTGCCCAAGAACCGCTGCACCACCAAGTTAAGGACGTGAGCCAAACAGGGCACATGGGTCATTTGTCCCTGTCGGAGGGCAGAGAGAAGGTTGGTGCCATTGTCGCAAACCACCATTCCTGACAGAACCTCTGCCCCAGTGTGGCTCCTGTCCCCCAAGCACACCAGCTCAAGCACCGCATGGCATCTTTTTGGCCTGCGTACTTGCGTAGCCCCTTGAACGACTACAGAGCACCGCTGGTTCCGAGGAAGAGGCCATGGAGGAAGAAGAAGAGGAGGGGGTGGAGGAGAGAGGTGTGTCACAATCATTAGCATTTTGGAGGCGTGGTGGCGGAATAACCTCCAACACTACTGCACCTTGTCCTGCATCCTTCCCAGCTGTCAGCAGAGTCACCCAATGCGCCGTGAAACTTAGGTAACGTCCCTGTCCATGCCTGCTGGACCATGAGTCAGCGGTAATATGCACCTTACCGCTGACCGCCCTGTCCAGCGAGGCATGGACATTGCCTTTCACATGCCAGTAGAGAGCCGGAATCGCCCTCCGTGAGAAAAAGTGGCGTTTGGGTACCTGCCACTGAGGAACCGCACATTCCACAAACTCACGGAAGGGGGCAGAGTCTACCAACTGAAAAGGCAGCAGATGAAGTGCTAGCAATTTTGCCAAGCTAGCATTCAACCGCTGGGCATGTGGATGGCTGGGAGCAAACTTCTTTCGGCGGTGCAGCAGCTGGGGCAGGGAAATTTGCCTGGTACAATCTGACATCGGTGTACCAAAAGCAGATTGCCCACAAGTACTTGGCTGTGACACACCTAATTCTACACCTTCATTCCTCTCAGTGCAGGTCTCAGAGAGGACTGAAGGTCTAGTGGGGTTGGAAATCTCAGCTGATGAGGAGCAAGGAGAGGTCCTCTTTGTTCTTTGGTGTGGGTCTTTTAGATACGCTTGCCAACGAACTGCATGGCAGGTCAACATATGTCTGGTCAAGCATGTGGTACCCAAGCGGGAGATGTTTTGGCCACGTGAGATACGCTTGAGACATATGTTGCAAATAGCAGCAGTGCGATCTGATGCACTCGTCTCAAAAAAGGCCCACACCAAAGAACTTTTTGAATAACGCGCAGAGACTGCAGCGCCCTGCACATGTGGAGCTTTGGGGTGTGATGCAGTCAATGTGCTGCCCTTAGGCTGGCCCCTGGAGGGCATCCTACCTCGTTGGTAATGTGCCGCCTCCTCCTCCTCCTCCTCTCTCCTATCAGGCACCCACGTTGAGTCAGTGACCTCATCATCCCCTCCCTCCTCATCACTGGAGCAAACCTGGCAGTATGCTGCAGCAGGGGGAGCATGACTGCCAGATTGCTGTCCTTCTTGGGCACCCCCTCTGTCCATGCTCATGTTACTGCCTTCATCGAGCTCAGTATCATCATCAGAGCCTTCCAAACGCTGGGCATCCTCCTGGAGCATGTACCCAACACTGTGGTCAAACAGTTAGGGAAGGAGTCCCTGATGACATTGAGCCGAGGGAAGAGGCCGCTGCTTTGCCAGACAAAGTACCCTGGGCATGGGTGAGAGAGGATGAGGAGGATGAGGACGGCTTGGTCATCCACTCGACCAAGTCTTCCGCATGTTGTGGCTCAACATGGCCAGCTGCCGAAAAAAAGGCCAAGTGTGTCCCATGGCCACGTGCTGATGAGAATGCACCGTCTCCACGACCAGCACTAGACACAGAGCCTGCTTGCCCTCTCTTATTGGCTTGTGACTGTCTGCCTCTCCTTCTTGGCCTTCCAGACATACTAATGGCCTGTAGCTGCACTAAGCTTGGATATATATATATATATATATATATATATATATATATGTACTGATACTGCAGCTAGCAAAATCAACTGCCTGCCTGTAGTATGAGAACACCACCAACCTTCTACAGGTAGCTTTAGCTGAACACTGTGAGCAGGACGCACCCCACTAACTTGTAGGTTTAGCTGAACACTGTGAGCAGGACGCACTGCACTAACTGTAAATAGTCTAGCTGCCTGACTGTGGTACTAATAGGATCAAAAGAACACCAGTAATTTTCTTCAGGTAGCTTTATATACTGTAACAAGACAAGCCTGCCTGTCAGTAGGAAGATAACAGGAACGGATCTAGCTGAACACTGTGAGCAGGACGCACTGCACTAAATGTAAATAGTCTAGCTGCCTGACTGTGGTACTAATAGGATCAAAAGAACACCAGCAATTTTCTTCAGGTAGCTGTATTTACTGTAACAAGACAAGCCTGCCTGTCAGTAAGAAGATAACAGAAACGGATCTAGCTGAACACTGTGAGCAGGACGCACCCCACTAGCTTGTAGGTTTAGCTGAACACTGTGAGGTGGACGCACCCCACTAACTTGTAGGTTTAGCTGAACACTGTGAGCAGGACGCACCCCACTAACTTGTAGGTTTAGCAGAACACTGTGAGCAGGACGCACTGCACTAACTGTAAATAGTCTAGCTGCCTGACTGTGGTACTAATAGGATCAAAAGAACACCAGCAATTTTCTTCAGGTAGATGTATTTACTGTAACAAGACAAGCCTGCCCGTCAGTAAGAAGATAACAGAAACGGATCTAGCTGAACACTGTGAGCAGGACGCACTGCACTAAATGTAAATAGTCTAGCTGCCTGACTGTGGTACTAATAGGATCAAAAGAACACCAGTAATTTTCTTCAGGTAGCTTTATATACTGTAACAAGACAAGCCTGCCTGTCAGTAGGAAGATAACAGGAACGGATCTAGCTGAACACTGTGAGCAGGACGCACTGCACTAAATGTAAATAGTCTAGCTGCCTGACTGTGGTACTAATAGGATCAAAAGAACACCAGTAATTTTCTTCAAAATACTGTAACAAGACAAGCCTGCCTGTCAGTAAGAAGATAACAGGAACGGATCTAGCTGAACACTGTGAGCAGGATGCACTGCACTAAATGTAAATAGTCTAGCTGCCTGACTGTGGTACTAATAGGATCAAAAGAACACCAGTAATTTTCTTCAGGTAGCTTTATGAACTGTAACAATACAAGCCTGCCGGTCAGTAGGAAGATAACAGGAACGGATCTAGCTGAACACTGTGAGCAGGACGCACTGCACTAAATGTAAATAGTCTAGAAGATAACAGGAACGGATCTAGCTAAACTGAATACAGTGTATATATATATATATATATATATATGCAACACCTGGGATGCATATATATACACAATACACTTTAAGTGCAGCTAACTGACTGACTGTCCTGCCTAATCTAGCTAACTCTAATGAAATGACACTGTGTCTCTCTCTCTCTCTCTCTCTCTAAGCACACCAGAACACACTGCACAGGGCCGCCGTGCAGGCGGCCTTATATAGTGTGGGGCGTGTACTAAATCCCCTGAGCCATAATTGGCCAAAGCCTCCTTGGCTTTGGCCAATTACGGCTCTCTGTTAAGGCGGCGCTGTGATTGGCCAAGCATGCGGGCCATAGTGCATGCTTGGCCAATCATCAGCAAGCAATGCACTGCGATGCCGCAGTGAATTATGGGCCGTGACGCGCCACACGAATTTGGCGCGAACGGCCAATATCGTTCGCAATTCGGCGAACGACCGAACAGCCGATGTTCGAGTCGAACATGGGTTCGACTCGAACACGAAGCTCATTCCTAGTGGAGGGTATGCAGGTGGGTAGTATGTACATGAGGGGGGCTTGGAGTGTATGTTGGGGGGTAGTATTTTGCATGAGAGGGGTGCAGAGTGTATATAGGTGGGTAGTATGTACATGAGAGGAGTGTATGGTGGAGGGTAGTATGTACATGAGAGGGGTGCAGAGTGTATGGAGGTGGGTGGTATGTACATGAGAGGGGTGCGGAGTGTATGGAGGTGGGTGGTATGTACATGAGAGTAGTGCGGAGAGTATAGAGGTGGGTAGTATGTACATGAGAGGGGTGCGGAGTGTATGGCGGTGGGTAGTATGTACATAAGAGGGGTGTAGAGTGTATGTTGGTGGGTAGTATGTACATTAGAGGGGTGCGGAGTGTATGGCGGTGGGTAGTATGTACATGAGAGGGGTGCGGAGTGTATGGCGGTGGGTAGTATGTACATGAGAGGGGTGCAGAGTGTATGGCGGTGGGTAGTATGTACATGAGAGGGGTGCAGAGTGTATGGCAGTAGGTAGTATGTACATGAGAGGTGTGCAGAGTGTATGGCGGTGGGTAGTATGTACATGAGAGGGGTGCAGAGTGTATGGTGGGGGGTAGTATCAAATACACACTGATGCATTAGTGACCAGTAGCAGTTAATTAACCCCTTTGTGCTGCATTAGTGGCACCGGTATCAGAGTTTGTGAACCCTTTCACCCTTGCACCATATAGGGGTTAATTAACTCTGATACCGGTACCACTAATGCAGCACAAAGGGGTTAATTAACGGCCACTAGTCACTAATGTAGTAATGCAATATCCCCCTCCATGCTGCATATTACAAATACCAATGTAAATTACCCCCTCCCCCCCTAAAGAGTTAAACACTTCAGGCAGTTGACACATCTAAGCCACTGTGACAATAGTGCCTTGGGAAAGGTTTTAAGTCTCTGCACGGCGCTTCACTGGCTCCTCGCAGGTCTGTGCAGCAATCTCCTCTGCTCTTTCATCCCGGCCTGTGAATGACATCACGCCGGGCGGGACTAGGAAGCCCCTGTCGGGCGGAGATCACTCCGCCTGACAGGGAAGTGAATGCGTCGGTTGGTTGGACACACAGCAGCATACTCGCACCGCACCGCTGCACATAGACAGTGTACCGGTGGCCGGCGGGTGTCACGGCTGTCTGCAGCGGTGCGGACTCCGAAGCAAGCAGAATTTTCACAAGGCCTCTCTGCCCCCCCCCAGTACAGTCCCCCCCTACGTCCTGCTGGGTTCAGCAGTGGCCAGCCCGGCAGCTCCACCTCCATCTCCTCTACAATTTGTCTGCAGCAGGCAGCGCGCTCACCCTGCCAGCTTGGGGACACTGACCGGGGATATTCCCTCCCATTCTCCCACACACAGCAGGCAAATTAGGCGGCCGCGAGGCCCCTGGGAGCGCGAGGCCCTTAGGCGGCCGCCTTTTTTGCCTAATTAGAGAGCCGCCTCTGATTCAGGGCCATTGTCAGGAACTTAAAGGACTTTAAGATAGAATTACTCACCCTCGTCTGGGCTATTACTGAGAAGTTCATGGATTACCTCACTGGTGCCGCTATTGAGGTTTTCACAGATAATGACCCGTTGGCTTACCTGGTGACCGCAAAGCTGGGGACCTGGCAGGTTTAAACTCAAACACTATTGACCAGGAAAACACAATGGACATGCTGACACCCTGTACCACTTCCTGGTGGAACTCCCAGTAGAAGACATGGACCTGGAAGACATAGAGGTTTCACCTGTCTTTCCGGCACCTGCTGCCCCGTGTGCCATTGAAAGGCAAAGTCCTTACTCTCGAGTCAAGGCAGCAGAACTCTATGGATGGAAGGAGTGGGCCCTTATTTAGCAAAATGATTCACACCTACCTCTCTCTGAAACACCGACCCACCTCTTGGGAGTGTCAAAAGCTGTCCCCTGTTGCTCAGGCAATCTTGAGGCAATGGGACCATCTGGAGTTCTGAAAAGAGGTGCTTAACCGGCAGGCTCGCATCTCATCGGAGCAACAGTGTAGCCTCCAAGTTATGGTCACCCAGTCGCACATCCTGGAAGTCTGCCAGGTGGTCACTTCGGGACAGATTGAACCGAATCCCTGGTTCAGAGTTGCTTCTTTTGCCTCCACTTGCCATACTGGGTGCACCAGGCCTGTCAGGAGTGTGAAAGCTGTACCATCCACAAGGCCCCCGCAGAGAAGGTGATACCCCTAACCATCACCACCTCCAAACCATTCGAGTTGGTGACTATAGACTTTCTTACAATTTCTAGTGCCCCTTCAGGATATCAGTATGCCCTGGTCTTTGTGGACCACTTCACTAAGTTTGCAGTGGTGGTACCCACTGGGAATCAAACAGCTACCACCAACGCTAAGCACTTCTGAGAACACATAATTCAACCCTATGGCTGTCCAAAGCTGATCCTATGTGATCAAGGTCTAAACTATGAATCTGTGATTATGACAGAATTGTGCCGCCTCAGTGGCATCCGGAAAACCCATACCACCCCCTATCAACCTCAAGGGAATGGAGCCTGTGAGTGGGTTTAACCACACCCTGCTGGGCATGCAACAGACTCTAGAACTAAGTTACCGAGACCACTGGCATCAGCACGTCGGCCATGGTGTGGACCTACTATAACATGGTCCACTAATCTGGGCATATGCTATTCTTCCTGATATTCGGGTGATACGGCCGAATGCCCATGGACCTTCTGCTGGAGACCCCAGAACACCTTACGCCCAAAACACCCAGATTCTGGGTACAGGAGCATTGGAGGCGTATGCAAAGGGCCAAGCAGCTGGTGATGGACAAGCATAAAAAGGTAGCTACTGCGACCAGGGGACCGGTAGCCAAAACCACCAAGCATGCTAGAGTGAGCAAGCTGGAATCCAAATGGGAGTGCACCCCATACCAAATGGTGTGGCAGCCTTTCCCACCTACTCCAGTCTATCACGTTTTCAGAAAGGCCCGATCCCGCTAAAACGAGACTGCATTGGAACATGCTGGGACCCTTTGTGTTGGGCAGCGGCAACCCTGAATACTCACTGACCACCAGGAGGTGTTTTGACACTGTGGATCCTCCCCCAGTATGTGAAACGCAAACAGGCTGGTTTCTACCAACTATCATCCTCGAGTCTCCAGCCTCCCAGAACTCAGAACATGACGACTTCACTGACGGCAGCCTAAAGGGTCCGTCCGCCCCATCCAATTTCACGGACTGTACTGATTTGTTAAAGGTGAGCCCTGTGGGCTCACACACCTAGCCACTTGCCACCTGAGGCCCCCGAAGCACTGCCTGCTGATGAACTTTTGCCAAGTGACTCCAACGAAAGTCAGAAGAACAAACTGCCTTTGTGGTCTAACCGTGGCCAACGCCCTGCAAAATATTCTGACTTTGTTGTTTGAAACTGTTTGTTGGTTTGTGTAGCTATGTCCTGTTGTGTTTATTGGTATTACTGTTGTCTCATGTGGTTGTGATGCTGAGGACAGCATCTGTTAAAAAGGGGGGAATGTAGGCAGGTGCCGTCCACTTTCTCCCCTGCAGGTGACGCTATTCCGCAGATGCACTGCAGCCAGAGAGGAAGTCAGGAGGAACATGATTGATCTATGGTTTCCCTGGTCACTTTGGATGTGATCCACTTCGATGCTGCTGCTCCATGCGACTTGAGCAGCCATCTTGGTTCAGGCACAACATTTTTAAGCCCCGGGCTTGGTGCGCATTTTGTGAGTGGACAGGGTAGGTAACTACCTGCCTGTTAGGGAAAGTACTAGCGTAAGGGTCCTAACGGGTGCTGGCCGGCCAGGCCACATTCTGTTCATCTCAACAGACGCCATCATTCTGGCTAGAATCTGCTCCTCACACTACTGGATCTCTGAGTGTACCCGGCTGGATGGCCTTCCCACCAGGTTTGTTGTGAACTGTTACTGCGTTACCTGAATATAAGTTTTCCTTGCATCTGCTTGTGTGAGATATTGTCTCCACACCACACTGCACCCCAGCTATAAGTTTGTCAGGCACCCCTCTCTCTCAAGTAGGTCAGGGAAGCAGCCTTGCCCAGCTAGTAGTTTGTTGCATTCTATTTAGTATTTGCCCACAACCTCCAGCTTTACTGTTATGTTGCTTTTGTTATCTCTATAGTGTAATTTTGTTTACTGAGAAGAGTCACATTGTTTGAAAGAAGCAGCTTCTACAAGTGGGATCTCACTTAAACTTTGTAGACTGACAGGTTGTTTCAAATCATCTTGTCCTGCAGGAAGAGCGCCAAGCATAATTTCTCTTTTCTTATCCACCCTCATTTGTGTTAATGCACATGTTAAAGCATCACTCCCTCCTCCTAAAGGCCTTCAGATCCGCGGGGAGACATGTGAAGCCCAACTGCTTGGGTTCTACCTTACTGAAAGACTTGGTACCAGGAGGCATGGGAGGTGAGGGAGGCAAGGGTGGGACTGCAAAGTATAGAGCCAAACGTACAGGAGGCTTCCGCAAGCGCTCCTTAAAGGAAGGTCTCTCTCGGAGTCTGGAGTCAATGAGAATGGCAAACGTGATAAACTTCTCCAGATCTGTAGGTATGTCTCGGGCTGCTATCTCATCTTTGATGTTATCTGAGAGACCATGAGAAAAGGCAGCCACGAGGGCCTCATTGTTCCAAGCGACCTCTGCTGCCAGAGTAAGGAATGCAATGGCGTAATCGGCAACAGTTCTCATACTCTATTTGATGGACATGAGGCTCTTGGAAGCAGAAGTGGAGCATGCGGGAACGTCAAATACCCTTTTAAAGGAAGCCACAAACTCTGAGGAACTCAGGACAATGGGTTTTTGTGTCTCCCATAGAGCCTTTGCCTGGG
Organism: Lithobates clamitans; assembly: GCA_037952925.1. Lineage (NCBI taxonomy): Eukaryota > Metazoa > Chordata > Amphibia > Anura > Ranidae > Lithobates > Lithobates clamitans. The sequence continues at coordinate 944,022 of JBBGZY010001524.1, forward strand.
CAAGCCCTCTATCAGAAAGCAAAGAAATGATGAAGCCTACTTTGCTCATTACCCATGTTCATTGAACTGGATCGCCCCCAAATCGCTGGGGAAGCGAAGCAGAACCAGACATACCTCCTTACAGAGGTAATATTCGAGCAGCAGCAGGGACGACCTTCAACACAGGTTGTAGCGGAACAGCAACAGTGGGAGGATCCAGGTGAGCAGTGCGAATCCTGCTCATTTAACCTGGGAAAAATATTACCACTAGGTGGATTGCCTGCATCTTCTGAATTCATGGCCTTCGCCTACTGTCAGGAACCATGAAAAAGACGGAGACAAAAAATGCTGTAAAAATCACACCTTTTTAAAAAAATTGTACAAGTGGTAAACATACTCAAAACATAGCCAGGGTTCGGTAGCCAAATCGGGTAGTCTGAGCAAGCCAGAAAATCAGGGAGTTAGAGATCAGCGTAGTCAGAGGCAGATCAGGAACCAAAAGGGACGTCAGCCAGGCAAGTTTTCAACAGGAACACAGCAGAGAGTCTCTAGATATGTTTGACCAAGGCAAAGGCAATTGATGAAATTAACCAGGTAGTTTAAATAGCCAGGAGGGGCTGGCTGTGGGCTTGACTGACGAGCAGGAGATAATCAACAGGTGATCCACTGTGGAACGATGAGTTCTAGCAATTAACCGACAGCTGAGCAACCTGAGCACAGAGAAGGAAGGGCTGAGAGCCCAGCCCTAAAACAAACAAAATAAAGATCCTTCTTTTAAATCCAGTGAGAGGGCCCACAAAGGTCAAAAAAAAAGTTACATCATTTCCACCGATCAATGAAAAATGTACCATTTATGTTGTTAGTGATCAATATGTCAACAATTGGTGGAAATATTTTCATACAATGACGGCATTATCGCATGCATGTTCAACAGATCTTTATCAAATATGACCGTTTTTTCGAATGATTTTCAACCATATATAGCTAGTTTGACTATTTATATTATCTCTCCTGAGGAAGTGAACTTAGTTTTCTAAAACACATTGAGAATAATTGCTGCAAATATATCAATGATATAGCCCAGCCATCCTATAGCCTGTGACTAACTGATATGTTACTGTGAATATTCTTCTATGGATACCTGCAAATTTACAAACAGTATATGTTTTTAACTTGATTTTTTAAATCATTTTTGTAATAAACAATTTAGATTATATGATTCATTGTTTTAGCGTTTCTTAGCAAAAGTCCCTTGAGCCAGGGGCGTACCTAGAGCATTTGGCACCCGGGGTGGGTCCTATATCCGGCACCCCCCCCACATTAAAATGTAAAAACGCCCAACTGTGCCCACTGCATACCCCAATATCTTTGTTACTACTGTGTACCCTTTCTCCACAACTGCACCTCTGGACCCCTTTACATTATACAGCACCCTGCACCTCTGGACCCCTTTACATTACACAGCAACCTGCCTCTCTGGACCCCTTTACATGACACAGCACCCCGCACCTCTGGAACCCTTTACACAGCACCCTGCACCTCTGGACTCCTTTACATTACACAGCACCCTGCACCTCTGGATCCCTTTATATTACACAGCACCCTGCACCTCTGAATGTTACACAGACCCCCCCAGCCCCCTCCTACCTTAATCATGCAGACAGAGGAAGAGATACAGCAGCGCTGAAGAGAGGGCGGGAACTGCTGGAGTTAATTTTTCATATTAACAAGCTAATGATTAGTTTCTAGGATCACCTAGCAACCAATCACCTGCTGGTTAACTTAAAAAGTTAACTCCAGCAGTTCCTCTGTTCAGCACTGCTCACTGTCTCTCTCTCCTCCTGTCACCTGGGTAGTGGTACGTTACACATCCAGGCCCGGGCACCCCGCACCCTATCTCAGCTCAGCTCTCCCTGGCTGCCCTGTCACCGGGCCGCTGCACTGCCTGAGCCCACCCTGCTGTCACCGCTTCACTCACGGGGGTGCCTCCTTGAACCCCCCGCAGTGTGTGGCACTCGGGGCGGACCGCCCCCCCCCCCCCCCCCCTTGCCTCCCAGTTAGTATGCCACTGCCTTGAGCATCAATGGCTTGGTTGTTTCTTGTTATTTAAGGGGGTGTGAAAAATGCCAACTTGTGCATGAGACCACACATGGTATACATAGTCATAATGGCATCCCCAAGCATCTAAAAATGCAGCAAATTTGCTATTCCCTGTGACTATCCTGAATATACATTTTGAAAAAATGGTTGGAGATCTTTTCCCTGGATTTTCTGCAGGATCAGTAGCTTATTCAAATGAATGGGCTGCTGTACCCACACAGACGCATCTGCACAGAGCCTCAATGGTATGAACCTAGCTTTAGGGCTCATTTACACTAGCTTTGGTCTCTGAAGAGTGATCTGCATTCAGATCGATCTTCAGAGAGAGTTTGACAGGCAGTGAGGGGGCACTATTTCGCCTCCTCACTTACATAGTTACATAGTTACATAGTAGGTGAGGTTGAAAAAAGACACATGTCCATCAAGTCCAACCCATGTGTGTGTGATTATATGTCAGTATTACATTGTATATCCCTGTATGTTGCGGTCATTCAGGTGCTTATCTAATAGTTTCTTGAAACTATCGATGCTCCGCGCTGAGACCACCGTCTGTGGAAGGGAATTCCACATCCTTGCCGCTCTTACAGTAAAGAACCCTCTACGTAGTTTAAGGTTAAACCTCTTTTCTCCTAATTTTAATGAGTGGCCACAAGTCTTGTTAAACTCTCTTCTGCGAAAAAGTTTTATTCCTATTGTGGGGTCACCAGTACGGTATTTGTATATTGAAATCATATCCCCTCTCAAGCGTCTCTTCTTTAGAGAGAATAAGTTCAGTGCTCGCAACCTTACCTCATAACTAATATCCTCCAGACGCTTTATTAGCTTTGCTGTCCTTCTTTGTACTCGCTCCATTTCCAGTACATCCTTCTTGAGGACTGGTGCCCAGAACTGGACAGCATACTCTAGGTGCGGCTGGACCAGAGTCTTGTAGAGCGGCAGAATTATCGTTTTTTATCTCTGGAGTTGATACCCTTTTTAATGCATGCCAATATTCTGTTTGCTTTGTTAGCAGCAGCTTGGCATTGCATGGCATTGCTGAGCCTTCCCCCAGAGGTTCTCCCCCCAGTGTATAGTTTGCATTCATATTTTTGCCACCCAAACGCATTATTTTACATTTTTCTACATTGAACCTCATTTGCCATGTAGTTCCCCACCCCATTAATTTGTTCAGATCTTTTTGCAAGGTTTCCACATCCTGTGGAGAAGTTATTGCCCTGCTTAGTTTAGTATTGTCCGCAAATACAGAGATTGAACTGTTTACCCCATCCTCCAGGTCGTTTATGAACAAATTAAATAGGATTGGTCCCAGCACAGAACCCTGGGGGACCCCACTAGACCACCCCTGACCGTTCCGAGTACTCCCCATTTATCACCACCCTCTGAACTCGCACTTGTAGCCAGTTTTCAATCCATGCACTCACCCTATGGCCTCACTGTCTGTTTAAACTCCTTGAACTCCACACTAGCACTTGCAGAGTAACCTCATTCACTTGAATGGGTCGGGTTCAGAGGGTGAGTGGTTTGGGGGAAGTAAAAACATAGCTCTATGTGAACAAGCCTTTAAATGGACACTTTTTATACATACATTCTGTTGCATTAAAAATTACACTAATATTTATAGTTACAATTTTACAAATACTGTAATATAATGTATTGATCTTTTACTGTAGAAAGACATATTGAGAAATAAATGGTGACACTGTAATTCAAAGCTTGAAACGTTTTGAGTTACTTATATGTAATTTTCTTTTATTCTTTTTAGGGGGAACGCAGAGGTTCTTTGGCATTTATTCGTTCACCAAGCATGGAAAACATGGCAAATGTTGATTTTAGCAGTCCTCGTCCCTCTGTATCAGAGCCATCTGTGTCCTATTTTTTGTAAGTTGATTTTTTCAATTATATCCTTAGACAAATTTTTAGAATTTCTCATATTATACATACCAATGCAAAATAGAAGCATCCAGGTGTGCAATCTGTGTGGCTTGGCAGAATAAGAAGGTGTATATAGATGGGCATACATTTTATGTCTTCAGAAAAAACTGAAAAGGTTTGCATACATAAATGGATGTAAATAAATGCCTACCATTTACATCTGTACTGCTTATGCCAATTGTTAGGCAAAATACATATTTTTGGTGTTTATACTTTTGTCCACTTTTTCTTTTTTTTTATTCTGTCCATGATTTTTTTTCCTTCCACAACTAAAAAAAAACCAGACATCTGAAAAACCTATGTTTACTGATGTAAACTGAACTGAAGACAGAAGATGAAAACTGATGAAATAGAATTCCGTTTTCATGTGTTTTTTAAATCAGTTTTTATGACAGGCATCATCAGTTCTATGTGAAAAGATACGCTTCTAAATCATTCAATCATAAAGTGACACTAAACAATATCCTTAGTCTCCAAAAATCATCCATACACATCCACTACCTAAAGAATATGTTACCCTAACATTTCATACTCCTGATATCTGTCTGTTATACCATGTACAGCCGTGGCCAAAAGTTTTGAGAATGACACAAATGGTAATTTTCACAAAGCCTGCTGCTTAAGTGTTTTTAGATCTTTTTGCCAGATGTTACTATGGTATACTGAAGTATAATTACAAGCATTTAAGTCGCAAAGGCTTTAATTGACAAAGACATGAAGTTTATGCAAAGAGTCAATATTTGCAGTGTTAACGATTCTTACATAATCGATGCTTGGAGTATGTCAGAATTTGTGGGGGGTTTTTTGTTCAACCGCCTCTTGAGGATTAACCACAAGTTCTCAATGGGATGAAGGTCTGGGGAGTTTCCTGGCCATGGACCCAAAATTTTGATGTTTTGTTCCCCAAGCTACTTATCAGTTTTGCCTTTATGGCAAGGTGCTCCATCTTGCTGGAAAAGGCATTGTTCCTCGCCAAACTGTTCTTGGATGGTTGGGAGAAGTTGCTCTCAAAGGATGGTTTTGTACCATTCTTTATTCATGGCTGTGTTCTTAGGCAAAATTGTGTGTGAGCCCAACCCCAAACATGAATGGTCTCAGAATGTTTTCCTGTTGGCATGACACAGGACTGATGGTAGTGCTCATCAAGAGGAATCATCACTGTTACTTTCCACCAGTCCTCAGCAGTCCAATCCATATACCTTTTGCAGAATATCAGTCTGTCCCTGATGTTTTTCCTGGAGAGAAGTGGCTTCTTTGCTGCCTTTTTGACACTAGGCCAGTCTCCAAAAGTCTTCTCCTCACTGTGCTGGCTGGACTTTCTTGAGCACCTTGAAGCTTTCTTCAATAATGCAGTGGAAATTAAGTTAATTTTCATGACAAAGAGAAACTTACAATAAACTGCAATTCATCTGATCACTCATCTTAACATTCTGGAGTATATGCAAATTGCCATCATAAAAATAGAGGCAGCAGACTTTGTGAAAATGAATATTTGTGTCATTCCCATAATTTTTGGTCACAGCTGTACATGGTATAACAGACAGATATCAGGAGTATGAAATGTTAGGGTAACATATTCTTTAGGTAGTGGATGTGTATGGATGATTTTTGGAGACTAAGGATATTGTTTAGTGTCACTTTAAGCAGGTCAGATATAGTTCAGCTGCACCTACATTTAATTCAGAATCATATAGAAGCGTCTCTTTTCACATAGAACTGATGACGCCTGTCATAAAAACTGATTTAAAAAATGCATAAAGTATCCAGTTTTCTTTGCATTTCTTACTTTGTGTGAAATACCTGGTGATCTTGCCAGCCCTGCTTTCCTATTTCATACTGACCACACTAGGCATGAGAGCACATCCATTCTAGCATAGTCAGTTTTCTGGTTGTGCTGGGAGCAATGGCCAAGACTTGTGCTGACATGCCCCCCTTGCACAGCCATTCACTGGGAAGATCAGTGTACTGCTGTTTCTCCAAAGTGTCCTTGTGCTCGAGTGCTTCATTAATTAAAGTTCTACAACCATTGACAATGCCCCAAACTGTTCCACAGCAGAAGATGCTCCATTTAGCTGTTTCTAAAATATGAACATCGGTGCACCTTTTCCCCTCTCTCCGCTGTGCTCTCTGAACCTCTGTGACTCTCCGGTGGATTCTCACTTTACTAGATTCTTTTTTTCAAAGTTCAGTATCAGCTCATTTATGCAGGACTCCTCCTGAAATCTCAGCTGTCTCTTCAACTGGCTCCTGTGTTTTTTCCAACAGGTGAGGGCACTGGTGCCACAGATTCTCAGGGTAGCTCATAAGGACAAAAGAATCTTCATAGTGTATACCATAATTTTATTTCATCATGTGTAAAAAAAACTGCACCTTCAATGTATCCTTCTTACAAAGCAGTATGCATAGATAAGCTGGAGAAGGCTGCTTTAAAAGAAACTGCTGAGCTTTTAAGCTTCTGAGCCCCTGTACACTCTCCTCGCCTATACTTGCGTCATAGGCCATGCCTCCTTCTGCACGGTTAATGGTTGTAGAACTTTAATTAATTGACGTGAAGCACTCTTGAGCACAAGGACACTTTATATATTATAAGAGCACAGAGACACTTTGATATTTAAGGAATAGAGCTATCAATTTTTTTATGTATTAAGTAGAATGATTTTGGTTGGATGCACAAGTATAAAATAGGTGGTAACTTAAGCACAATAATTTGTGTGTGTGTGCATATATATATATATATATATATATATATATATATATACACACAGTGGGGACAGAAAGTATTCAGACCCCCATACATTATACGAGAACCCCCTAACGGGGCTTTAAAGCAGCCAATGAAGTACAATATCGATAGTTGAAAAAATTCAGTTTTATTAGTACAAAAAATATAAATATAAAACTTATATATGTGCACATATAAAAGTTTGGTACTGTTGGATTTGATGCAATGTTTGACACATGTTGACCTTTTCACAGTGGACAACCATCCTCTGAAGAAGACCCGGGAAGGGTCTAAACGCGTCAGGATTTAAGCATACAACTTGTTGTTCCACATACATGTACTGTATTGCCCTCACTCATAGGCAACATCTGTTGCTACCTATTTTAAGAATCCAACATTTAAGATGACCTTGGTTGCCCTTTAATGCATTGTGCCTGGCACTTGGTTTAATTGTATGCTTTGTTCACTGTAATGGTATGCCATATTCAGTTCATGTTCATGTCTTGACTCGAATAGTCAGTATTTATCCTCAGCGATTTTTATAATATGCTATTTATATTTTTTGTACTAATAAAAGAGAATTTTTTCAACTATCGATATTGTACTTCATTGGCTGCTTTAAAGCCCCGTTAGGGGGTTCTCGTATAATTTTTTGCACTTTATGGGGTGTGCGGCCCACCTGTCTACACTCATGTGAGTGCCTATGCTGTTTGTTTAGACCCCCTTACATTTTTCACTCTTTTTTATATTGCAGCCGTTTGCTAAAACCATTTAAGTTACATAGTAAGTGAGGTTGAAAAAAGAAAAAAGTCTATCAAGTCCAACCTATGTGTGTGATTATATGTCAGTATTACATTGTATATCCCTGTATGTTGTGGTCATTCAGGTGCTTATCTAATAGTTTCTTGAAACTATCGATGCCCCCCCCCCCCACTGATACCACAGCCTGTGGTAGGGAATTCCACATCCTTGCCACTCTTACAGTAAACAACCCTCTACATAGTTTAAGGTTAAACCTCTTTTCTCCTAATTTTAATGAGTGGCCACGAGTCTTGTTAAACTCTTCTGCGAAAAAGTTTTATTCCTATTGTGGGGTCACCAGTACGATATTTGTATATTGAAATCATATCCCCTCTCAAGCTCCTCTTCTCCAGAGAGAATACGTTCAGTGCTTGCAACCTTTCCTCATAACTAATATCCTCCAGAACCTTTATTAGCTTTGTTGCCCTTCTTTGTACTCACTCAATTCCAGTACATCCTTCCTGAGGACTGGTGCTCAGAACTGGACAGCATACTCTAGGCGCAGCCAGACCAGAGTCTTGTAGAGCGGGAGAATTATCGTTTTATCTCTGGAGTTGATCCCCTTTTTAATGCATGCCAATATTCTGTTTGCTTTGTTAGCAGCAGCTTGGCATTGCATGCCATTGCTGAGCCTATCATCTACTAGGACTCCCAGGTCCTTTTCCATCCTAGATTCCCCCAGAGATTCTCCCCCCAGTGTATAGATTGCATTCATATTTTTGTCACCCAAATGCATTATTTTACATTTTTCCACATTAAACCTCATTTGCCATGTCACCACCCTCTGAACTCGCCCTTGTAGTCAGTTTTCAATCCATGTACTCACCCTATGGTCCATGCCAACGGACCCAATTTGTACAGTAAACGTTTATGGGGAACTGTGTCAAATACTTTTGCAAAATCCAGATACACCACATCTACGGGCCTTCCTTTATCTAGCTGACAATTCACCTCCTCATAGAAGGTTAGTAGATTGGTTTGGCAAGAACGATTCTTCATGAATCCATGCTGATTAGTGCTAATGATACCGTTCTCATTACTAAAATCTTATCCCTTATCATCCCCTCCAAGAATTTACATACTATTGATGTTAGGCTAACTGGTCTGTAATTCCCAGGGATGTATTTTGGGCCCTTTTTAAATGTTGGTGCTACATTGGCTTTTCTCCAATTAGCTGGTACCATTCCAGTCAGTAGACTGTCAGTAAAAATTAGGAACAACGGTCTGGCAATCACTTGACTGATTCCCTAAGTGCACTCGGGTGCAAGCCATCTGGTCCCGGTGATTTATTAATGTTAAGTTTCTCAAGTCTAATTTTAATTCTGTCCTCTGTTAACCATGGAGGTGCTTCCTGTGATGTGTCATAAGGATAAACACTGCAGTTTTGGTTACTGAAGCCCCCCGATTCCCTCGTGAAGTCTGAGGAGAAGATTACATTCAATACCTTCGCCATCTCCCCATCCTTTGTAACCAGATGTCCTTCCTCATTCTTTATGGGGCCAATATGGTCTGTCCTCCCTTTTTTACTGTTTACATACTTAAAGAATTTCTTGGGATTTTTTTTGCTCTCCTCCGCTATGTGTCTTTCATGTTCTATCTTAGCCATCCTTATTGCACCCTTACATTTCTTGCTGCATTCTTTATAAAGTCTGAATGCTGATGATGATCCCTCAACCCTGTATTTTTTGAAGGCCTTCTCCTTTGCTTTTATATGCATTTTTACATTGGAGTAAAGCCATCCAGGACTTTTGTTCGCCCTTTTAAATTTATTACCCAATGGGATGCATTGGCTAATGCCCTTAATTAATATGCTCTTAAAGCAAACCCATCTCTCCTCCACGTTCTTTGTTCCTAAGATTTTATCCCAATTTATGCCTTCTAGAAAGGTTTGTAGTTTAGGGAAGTTGGCTCTTTTGAAATTCAGTGTCTTTGTATACCCTTTATGTTTCCTATTTGTGTAATTTATACTGGAACTAATTGACCTGTGATCGCTGTTACCTAAATTGCCACATCCGTGATCAGGTCTGTATTGTTGGTAATCAATAGATCCAGTAATGCTTTATTTCTAGTTGGTGCGTCTACCATCTGAACCATAAAATTGTCCTGCAAGACATTAAGGAACTGGCGAGTCTTAGATGAATGCGCGGTTCCCTCTGCCCAGTCTATGTCTGGATAATCAAAATCCCCCATTATGATAACACTTCCCATTCTTGCTGCTAATCCAAATTGTGATAGGAGATTTCTCTCCACTTCCTCCTTCAGGTTAGGGGGCCTATAGCATACGCCCAGTATTATTTTCCCCTTAGGTTCATCCCTTTGTTCATTTTTTTTCCTCTTTAATGTACACACAGCACCCCATATTGACAGAAAAACACAGAATTGTTTACATTTTTGCAGATTTATTAAAAAAGAAAAACTGAAATATCACATGGTCCTAAGTATTCAGACCCTTTACTGTGACACTCTTATATTTAACTCAGGTGCTGTCTATTTCTTCTGATCATACTTGAGATGGTTCTACACCTTCATTTGAGTCCAGCTGTATTTGATTATACTGATTGGACTTGATTAGGAAAGCCACCCACCTGTCTATATAAGACCTTACAACTCACAGTGCATGTCAGAGCAAATGAGAATCGTGAGGTCAAAGGAACTGCCTGAAGAGCTCAGAGACAGAATTGTGGCAAGGCACAGACCCGGCCAAGGTTACAAAAAATTTCTGCTGCACTTAAGGTTCCTAAGAGCACAGTGGCCTCCATAATCCTTAAATGGAAGACGTTTAGGATGACCAGAACCCTTCCTAGAGCTGGCCGTCTGGCCAAACTGAGCTATTGGGGAAGAAAAGCCTTGGTGAGAGAGGTAAAGAAGAACCCAAAGATCACTGTGGCTGAGCTCCAGAGATGCAGTCGGGAGATGAGAGAAAGTTGTAAGAAGTCAACTATCACTGCAGCCCTCCACCAGTCGGGGCTCTATGGCAGAGTTCTCTGATGGAATCCTCTCCTCAGTGCAAAACACATGAAAGCCCGCATGGAGTTTGCTAAAAAAACACCTGAAGGACTCCAAGATGGTGAGAAATAAGATTCTTTGGTCTGATGAGACCAAGATAGAACTTTTTGGCCTTAATTCTAAGTGGTATGTGTGGAGAAAACCCGGCACTGCTCATCACCTGTCCAATACAGTCCCAACAGAGAAGCATGGTGGTGGCAGCATCATACTGTGGGGGTGTTTTTCAGCTGCAGGGACAGGGCGACTGGTTGCAATCGAGGGAAAGATGAATGCGGCCAAGTACAGGGATATCCTGGATGAAAACCTTCTCCATAGTGCTCAGGACCTCAGACTGGGCCGAAGGTTTACCTTGCAACAAGACAACGACCATAAGCACACAGCTAAAATAACGAAGGAGTGGCTTCACAACAACTCCATGACTGTTCTTGAATGGCCCAGCCAGAACCCTGACTTAAACCCAATTGGGCATCTCTGGAGAGACCTAGAAATGGCTTTCCACCAATGTTTACCATCCAACCTGACAGAACTGGAGAGGATTTGCAAGGAGGAATAGCAAAGGATACCCAAATGCAGGTGTGAAAAACTTATTGCACCTTTGCCAAAAAGATTAGATCAAAAGGGCGATTCTACTAAATACTGAGCAAAGGGTCTGAATACTTAGGACCATGTGATATTTCAGTTTTTCTTTTTTAACAAATCTGCAAAAATGTCAACAATTCTGTGTTTTTCTGTCAATATGGGATGCTGTGTGTAAATTAATGGGGAAAAAAATGAACTTAAATGATTTTAGCAAATGGCTGCAATATTACAAAGAGTGAAAAATTTAAGGGGGTCTGAATACTTTCCGTCCCCATTGTGTGTTTGTGTGTGTGTATATATATATATATATATATATATATATATATATATCATTTAAATCTATAATAATTGTATGTATTGGTTGATCTTGGTAGCGCTGCACTATTTTTTAACTTGAGAATGAGGGACACTTCAGGGAGATAGCGGTGAAAGTGGTGTGGTCAGACTTACTAGTGGTAGGGGCTTAAGGGGCGCGGTTAAACAAAATTTGGGCTTCCTTGTACCTCTAAAATATGATTTGATTGCTGTACCACAAGACACATAAACACATGTGCTCACCATGTGGGGTAAAACTGGAGCTACACTTAATTTGGGAGAGTTTTTCCAATACTTGAGTGGGTTGTCACTCCACTTATAGTATGGATATGATAATTATAAACCGACAGCTGATCTGTAGCTATTGGACTGTTTATTTCAATCTATTTATGGTGATTTTGAATAACAAAACAAGCACATATTCATTAGGAAGATATATATACACCAAATCATCAGTCATTATCTCAAACATAGAGGATAAATTGCCCATCAAGATAGTGGCATGTTTAAAGGCCTATTTCGAAGATTGAGCTATGTAAAGCTGCTTTTCCTTTTAATGATGTTAACAAAAGCCTGTCTTTACAAAGTGTGACGTTTTTATGTAATTTTTTTCAGTAAGGAGAAAATGCTTAAAAACTTACATTATATGAAATACACGTTCGGGTGTTTGCCAAACACCCACATTTTCTGTGTGCTTGGCAGGATTTGCCAACAGGTTGTTAAGGAGCGGGGCCAGGAAGCCGCCCATCGCGCCCTTACCAGACTTTCCTGCTGACAGATGAATGGAAAAAAAAACATTGCCGTATTAGCTGGCGATAGAAAATGTTTTTTAAAAAACGGTGTGGGCCCCCCCCAGAATCCATACCAGACCCTTAGGTCTGGCATGGTGTCCCTCCCTAAAATTCATACCAGAACCTTATTCGAGCATGCAGCCTAACAGGCCAGGAAAAGGGGGGACGAGCGAGTGCCCCCCTCCTGAACCATACCAGGCCACATGGGAACAAGAGCTTCTTACCCACAACCCTGGGCTGTGGTTGTGGGGGTCTGCAGCCAGGGAGCGCTTATTAGAATCTGGAAGCCCAGATCCCAGCCCCCCCTTATGTGAATGAGTATGTGGTACATTGTACGCCTACTCATTCACCAAAAAAATGTTTAAAAAAAATAATAAACACACACACGTTTTTTTTTTTTGTAATTCCTTTATTTCTTTCCAAGGTGGTACAGTTTAATAGTCAAAAACAGATGACAGTGAATACAAGAATAACAGAAACGTGTAACAGAAAGGGTTAGATGTTATATCAACAGTGTCAAATAACGATTCCCTCGGTTATGCACTCTGTAGACTACATGTATGGGTGAGGCTGTATGACGGAGCTGTCCGTGTGCTAAACCGGTGAGGCTTCCAGATTGTCATCTTAATAACCCATTTAGGCTACACACACTGTTTTTGACAATTCCTTTTTAAAATAAAAAAAAAAAAATGCCCCCCGATGTAGATCAATCGTCAATCACAACGCCCACTGCACTGCCGGACCCAAAAAAGAAAAAAGCTCTGCCCGCCATGAAGACTAACTGCCGACTGCCTGCTTCACTGTTTGGCAGTTCTAAAATAGGTAAGGGGCGGGCCACCTGGTGATATCATCTGGTGGCACCACCCCCATATGACATCATCGACCCAGCATGTACCAATTGGTGACATCACATGGGGACGGTGCCACCAGGTAATGTCCCAGGTGACTCCGCCTCTTACCTATTTAAGAACTGTTAGATGGCAGAGCAGGCAGCAGGTTAGCCTAAGTCGCGGGTAGAGCTTTTTTTTGGGGTCTGGCGGGTGTTGTGATTGACGATGGATCTACATAGCGGGGGACATCTTTTTTTATTTTATTTTTTTTAAATAAAGGAATTGTCAAACTGTATGTGTGTTTTTATTTCTTTTTGACCCTTTTTTGGTGAATGGATAGGGGTATTATGCGCCCCATACTCATTCCCATAGGGGTGAAGCTGAGATCTAGGGGTCCCCTTGTTAAAGGGGGCTTCCAGATTCCAATCAGCCCCCTGCCTGCAGACCCCCACAACCACAGCCCAGGGTTGTCGGGAAGAGGCCCTTCTCCCCATCAACATGGGAACAAGGTGCTTTGGCCCCCCACCCCAAAGCACCCCCTATGTTGAGGGCATGTGACCTTGTGACCGCATGTGACCGCTCGCTTATCCCCCCCTTTCCTGACCTGCCAGACGGCATGCTCAGATATTTCGTGGTTGTGCGACGCTGTACCCAGGCAAAATTTTCATCCTTTTTTCCCCACAAATAGAGATTTCTTTTGGTGGTATTTGGTCACCTCTGCGGTTTTTCTTTTTTGCGCTATAAACAAAAAAAAGCGACAATTAAAAAAAAAAAGCAAAATTTTTTATTTTTTGCTATATTAAATATCCCCAAAAATCTATAAAAAAAACTAATTTCTTTCTTTTCTTTTTCTTTAGGCCAATATGTATTCTTCTACATATTTTTGGTAAAAAAAATCGCAATGAGCATATATTGATTGGTTTGCGCAAAAGTTATTGCGTCTACAAAATAGGGGACAGATTTATGGCATTCTTATTATTCATTTTTTCTTTATTAGTAATGGCGACGATCTGCAATTTTTATCGTGACTGCGACATTGCGGCGGACAGATCGGACATTTTTGGGACCATTGGCATTTATACAGTGATCAGTGCTATAAAAACGCACTGATTACTTTGTAAATGTCACTGGCAGGAAAGGGTTTAAACACTAGGGGGCCATCAAGGGGTTAAGTGTGTTCCCTCAGCGTGTTTTAACTGTAGGGGGATGGGCTCACTAGAACATGACAGAGATCACTGCTCCCGATCACTGGGAGCAGTAGATTCCTGTAATGTTGCTAGGCAGAATGGGCAAATGCCTTGTTTACATAGGCAACTCCCCGTTTTGCCTCTCCATGCCACAATTGTGGGCCACTGACAGACATAGAGTCCGTGGGACCCGTGGGCACATTCCTGCGGCGGCCGCACGCCCGCTAGCCGTCTATTATGAAGTGACGTACGTGTACGTAATTTTGCGCACCTGTGCCACTTTGCCGACGTATATCGGCAAAGTGGTTAACTGCTTCAGCCCCGGAAGATTTTACCCCCCTCCTGACCAGAGCAATTTTTGCAATGTTGCACCCAAACAAAATTGACGTCTTTTTTTTCCCACAAATAGAGCTTTCTTTTGGTGGTATTTGATCACCTCTGCGGTTTTTATTTTTTGCGCTATAAACAAAAAAGAGCAACAATTTTGAAAAAAAAAAACGCATTATTTTGAACTTTTTGCTACAATAAATATCCCCCAAAAATATGTAAAAAAAATATTTTTTTTCCTCAGTTTAGGCTGATATGTATTCTTCTACATATTTTTGGTAAAAAAAATTGCAATAAGCGTCAATTGATTGGTTTGCGCAAAAGTTATGCCGCATACACACGAGCGGACTTTACGGCAGACTTTGCCCGGCGGACTGGATTTCGTCAGACAATTCGATCGTGTGTGGGCTCCAGCGGACTTTGTTTTCTCAAAAGTTGGATGGACTTAGATTTGAAACAGGTTTTAAATCAATCCGTCGAAATTGAGTCCGGTCGAAAAGTCCGCTCGTCTGTATGCTAGTTCGACGGACAAAAAGCCACGCTAGGGCAGCCATTGGCTACTGGCTATGAACTTCCTTGTTTTAGTCCGGTCGTAGGTCATCACGTACGAATTCGACGGACTTTGGTGGATTGTGTGTAGGCAAGTCCGTTCATTCAGAAAGTCTGTTGTAAAGTCCGTCGAAAAGTCCACCGGGCAAAGTATGCCGTAAAGTCCGCTCGTGTGTACACGGCATTATAGCGTCTACAAAATAGGGGATAGTTTTATGGCATTTTTATTATTAATTTATTTTTTACTAGTAATGGGGGCGATCTGCGATTTTTATCAGGACTGCGACATTATGGTGGACACATCAGACAATTTTGACACACTTTTGGGACCATTGGCATTAATACAGCGATCAATGCTATAGAAAATGCATTGATTACTGTAAAAATGTCACTGGCAGTGAAGGGGTTAACACTAGGGGGCGATCAAGGGGTTAATGTGTCACCTAGTTTGTGTTCTCACTGAAGGGGGGGATGGGACTGTGCAGGGGAAATGACAGATCGCTGTTCACGATCTGTCTGTTCTCCCCTCAGAGAACCGGAAACTGTGTGTTTACACACACAGATCCTGGTTCTCTGCGTGTCAGCGGCGATCGCGGGGGCCTGGCGGTGATCGTGACTGCCGACGCTCGCACCCGGGCGGGGGGGGGGGCGCGTGCGCCCCCTCGTGGCCACAGGGCGAAGCGACGTTACATAACGTTGTTTCGCCCAGCTGTGCCATTCTGCCGCAGTGCAACTGCGGCGGCTGGTCAGCAAGTGGTTAAAAGAGTTTGTGGCTCGGGTACAAACGTTTTACATGTTCGGGAGTTCTGGTGCAAACCGAACCGAGGGTTGTTCAGCCCATCACTAGTCTTATAATTAATAACTAAAAAACAAATGTCTCTGCTTTTCAGGAGAGAAAATGCCAGCGCAGTCTGCTTAGATATGCAAGCACTGGAGCAACGTAGAAAAAGTGTAAGAGACTTGGAAGACATGTTAAGTCACCACACTCTGCAACAAAACTTGTACAAACCAAGAAGACAGGTATGTAACATTCTGTGCATTATTTGATTACATTAATTTCAGTATTGGAATAGTTACATAAAAAATACATGTCTGTGAAAGCAGAACTTTAGCCAAATATAACAAGATAAAATAAAAAACAGCTTTTGCTACAATGTGTACCTTTATCCAGAGCAGGGGTAGGCAAACTTAAAGAGGTGGAGATCTACCTGAACAACATGGGAGAAGTCAGAGATCACCAGGCCCAGTGTGGTCTCCTCACACCTGATTTAAACCTCTAGTTGCCATACTACCAATCGCATTGCAAGGCAATCGTGGGTTAAAATGAGGTGGTGGGGAGGCAACATATCGCCTCCTCACCACCTGTCAAACACACTCAGATAGCTTTTCAGAGGAGCAGCAGTGCCTGCTGCACTTGTGACTTGAGTCCTTAGTTGCATTCAGCACCGGCACCCTTAGGGCTCATTCACACATAAAGTTGGGGGTGGTAAAACTGTGCGGTTGAGTCTCCCCCCCAGTCATTAACCCCTTTAGCTACCAACCTTGAATGGGTCATGCTTGGAAGGTGCTACACCCCCCAAACATGACAGGGCATATAACTCCTGCTGCAGCTGTGTTGTACACCCCTGGCCACTGCAGCTAAAGGGGTGCTGTTGGCGCAGGGGTGCAAAAACCAAATCTTAACTATGTGATTTTACCACCCCCAAACTACAAATGTAAATGGACTCTTAATGTTCTGAGCTCCCAATAAGGCTGCTTTCACAATGATGTGCTGTGGGTGCAGTGCAGTGCATCTGCAACCTTCCTGTGTTAGCTGTGCTTTGCCATAGACTTCTATTCTATTCTGCAGCAGTGGTGCACTTTCAGAAAGTGCATAAAAACTCCTGCATTCAGAAAGTGCACCAAACCGAAGGATATAATAGAAGTCTATGGCTATGCATTCCAGGGTGTTTGTCAAGGCCAACACCCACCAAACACCCTGCAAATTCTGGTGTCCAGCGAACGGCTGAACGGGCAAATGTTCAGCCCGAACTCATGCTCGGTCCAAACCGTTCACTGATCCCTAGTAATAAGTGCATTTCTCTGTCACTCCACTTTCTCCTCACATCAGATTGCTCAGTATGAACTGATCAGCTCCTTATGCTGCTTCCTCTCGCACTTAGTAGGAACAGACGATCTCTCTCTTCTCCCTTGTCAGAACCAGGATTTGTGTGTTTACACACACAAATCCCCATTCTGGCTCTCGTGCCCGCGAACGCGCACACCAGCCACACGCAGCGGGTCCCCCTGCTGTGCAGCAGGCACGCCCCTGTATGGTTCCATAAAAGAGCCACCGTACTGGTATGGCAAAAATAAATAAATATATGTGTATACGCTAAAGGCTATAAATACGTGAACAAAGAATATAATAAATCTATACAATATTAAAAATTATTATAAATTATAAACAGTGTCACACACCTGTGAAGAAAGTGACTATAATCCACAATTGAATATATGAAAAATGGTAACATGCACCATGCAAAAAAAAAGTGAGAAAAAATAAAAAAAACAAAAAAAAAATCCTTTAAATGATTAAAAAAAAATATATATAAGTGCTACTTGATAAATAAAGTGTCCGAAACCAATTCATACAAATGAATATATCTCAGTCCAAGCCATTCATAAGAGTATATAAATCAAAGTGCACAATAGTGTCCAAACTGTGGCCGCTGTGATAGTATAAATTACACATAGAGCGCCCGTCCTATTAGATCCTCCAGATGAAGGCACGTATACCCTGTGCCGAAGACGCATAGGGGAGGGGCAGGATGGAGCTTTCTACACACAGACAGGCAGAGGATTGAACACCGCACCGCACGCCACAGGATTCATCTGTATTGCATGTTTTGTATAGGATGGTACACTGACGCACCCAAGCATTGTGAGTACCCTCCTGGAGGGATTGTTTTTAGGGCTTTTCAAATAAATTCCTGGCGGTATTCTGCTATGAGTCTCCTTTCTTTCATATATGTCACCATTTGAGCGAGATACAGATCATCACCAGCAGACCCTGTGTGAGCCCTGGAGTGGCTATAATGCGTGTTTTGACACTGTTTAGCTACTGTGTCACACGCTCTAAGGTGAGCACATTATCCATTGGGGGTCACTGGAGAGCACTGCAGCATGCCTTAATGTGCACATCTCATAAGAAGAGCATGAGGAATATTTAGCACTTTTTCATAAAAAACCAGCATGAGGATTGCCTGCTATTTGTTTGGACACTATTGTGCACTTTGATTTATATACTCTTATGAATGGCTTGGACTGAGATATATTCATTTGTATGAATTGGTTTCGGACACTTTATTTATCAAGTAGCACTTATATAAATTTTTTTAATCATTTAAAGGATTTTTTTTTTTTTTCTCACATTTTTTTTGCATGGTGCATGTTACCATTTTTCATATATTCAATTGTGGATTATAGTCACTTTCTTCACAGGTGTGTGACACTGTTTATAATTTATAATAATTTTTAATATTGTATAGATTTATTATATTCTTTGTTCACGTATTTATAGCCTTTAGCGCATACACATATATTTATTTATTTTTGGCATATACACGGTATGGAACGTGGTTAGTGTGTGCAGCTGAATTAGGTTAATTTATTCACACTGAAGGCATTAACCCATTTGTGGCTCACAAGATTTTAGCACTATTTATAGTACTGGTATGGCAGTTCGCCCAGCGGTGCCATTCTGCTGACGCATATCAGCATGGGCCAGACGTCAAGTGGTTAATAAACCCAAAATAAAAAATGTCATATATTGCAGCTTACCAATCATTAGATGTGGTGGCTACATTTGTTTTCTTTTTTAGGCTCTTTACCTTCTGTTTGCACCTGTGATCCTTCCAGTAACACACTCCCTGCCCTAGGGTGGCTTCAATCTGGATTAATGAGTAACAGACACCTTTGAACAGCAGCATTGTTATTCTGGGGGAAAGGAGTGCTAGGTGCATTAGCAGAATTAGATGCACTTGACTAACTATTTAAGGCTGACTTCCTGCTAACACCTTTTAAGCCATTACAGGAAAAGTTTTTTTCCTTTTGGGATAAATGTTTCACATGAATAAAAGCTGAACATTGTAAGCACCTCCGTCAGTGTTAAATGATTTGTCTCAAGCCTCTAAATTCTACGTTTGCAGAACAGCTTGTTCTGTAGGAATATAACAGACTTACTGGCTGGATCACCAGGTTGAAAATAAAGGAAAGAAATGTTTGTTTGTGGGTTTAATACTGATTTAAGGTTGGAGTAAGACGTCTTTGCAAGGAGTTAAAATCCGCAGGCAGTGAGGTTGATTTAGGTGAGCGTTTGGCAGATTTCTATTTGGGACTTTCACATAAACATGCAAAGGAATATTTGGCTAAAATGTTAGTCTGTAGAATTCACCTGCAAGAAGCTGTCAGCTAGTTTTACTTTTCAACTCAATGGGCAGCTGCTGACTATACTTCTACTCCTTCTTCTTGAGGCAGTCTTTTTGGTGCTCTCAGGCCTCGACCTCCAGAGTGAAACCTCAGTCCCAGTTCCGTAATTAGTCTCGGTACGCCAAGCCAGGAAAATTGGACTCCCTCTGAATGAAGGGGCACCCCCATTCCTTCAGGTTGGGGGAAGTTTTCAGTCTTTTCTCTAATATCCTTGCATCCCAGCACTCTTCAGTCCTTAGACTGGTGGATAGCTTCCCAAAGGTTAGGGGCAGGTCTTGAAGGTGCTGATGATGGACACCAGCTTGACAGGTTGGGGGGAGGTCTGGATCACCATTCGGTGCATGAAACTTGGTCTCTGCAAGAGAAGTCTAACTGCTGGAACCGAGGGTAGTCTGTCTAGTTCTTTTGCATTGGTCAAAACAGCTACCTGTCTTCCTGTAGGTGTTCAGTCGGAAAACAACAACAAAGCCGTGGCATATATTAATCATCAAGCAGGCACCAGGAGCTAAGTGGTCCAGGAAGAGATGGACCCTATCTTGTCTTAGGCAGAGTGTCATGTCCCTGCTTTTGCTACAAGTCACATTCTGGAAAAATTGACAGGTGGACTTCCTCAGCCACTGACCGTTGGCACCAGGGTAGTGTGCTCTCCATCCAGGGGTGTCAAACTGGACAAGTTTATTTCTGGGACCAGGGATCATTAAGCATTTGCAGTAGATGCTCTGGTGAAACCTTGGGACCAGGTCTGTCTAATTTATATCTTTCCTCTATTACAGCTTATTCCACATCTACTCCTCAGGATTCAGGTGGAGGGAATGCCAGTGATTTTGATTGCACCAGCTTGGCCAGGAGAATGTGGGGGCCGTGGACAGAAACTGGACTATTTAACCACTTTCGGAGTAATCTGCCGCAGCACTCCTGACAATTAAATGAGTTGTAAAGGCAGAAGGTTTTTTTATCTTAAAGTGGAGTTCCACCCAAAAATGGAACTTCCGCTTTAAGGGAGGTGACCCCCTGACATGCCACATTTGGCATGTCATTTATTTGGGGGGGGGAGCGGGTACCCTCTTTTTAGAGGGTCCCAGCTCTCACGTCCTCCTGGCACACTGCGGCACCAGAAGGGAGATCACCTCTCCCCCTCCCTATCGGCAATCATCTGGGACACGTCACAGGTTCCAGATGATTGCCCGGCCAGTGACGGCACGTGGCGCGGCTTGCGCATGCGCAGGGGTTGTCCGGCTGTGAAGCCACAGCTGGGCGCCCACAGTTACAATACCGGCGCCGCAGAGAGGAGGGGGAGACGAGCAGGGCTTAGTTCCCCTGCATCGCTGGACCCTGGGACAGGTAAGTGTCCAATTATTAAAAGTCAGCAGCTGCAGTATTTGTAGCTGCTGACTTTTATTTTTTTTTTAAGCAGAACTCCGCTTTAATGCATTAAGATAAAAAACCTTCTGTGTGTAGCAGCCTCCCCAACACCCCCTAATTACTTACCTGAGCCCCATCTCTCTCCAGCGATGTAAACATATGTCTAAGCCATCCGGCACACTCCTCTTGATTGGCTCAGACACAGAAGTGGCGCCATTGGCTCCCATGGCTGTCAAGGTCAGTCAGCCAATCAGGGGACAGAGGGGGCAGGGCCGAGTCGGGGTTCTGTGTCTGAATGGACACACAGAGCTGTGACTCGGCTCCAGTGCCCCCATAGGAAGCTGCTGACTGTGGGGGCACTCGATAGGAGGGAGGGGCCAGGAGCAGCAAAGAGGGACCTGAGAAGAGGAGGATCCGGGCTGCTCTGTGCAAAACCAACTGTACAGAGGAGGTAAGTATAACAAGTCTCGACCGGCCCCAGAGTATTGATATAGAAGAGCCAGGGCTTCAATGTAGTTGTCAGGCTAAACCCAAAAGTGGTTAAATAGTCTGAGGTATGCCCCTGGCCCCCACTAAACACAAGGGGCCAGAGAAGTTTATTTTTTTAAATAGCTGCAGAGCAGGGGATTACCACATTGGTGCGCAGAATTTGGGAGTCACTGCTCTACCCTCAGGTCCCCCTTGCTGATTTGGCAGGAGTGGAGGGCTGGGGATATCAGCGGCCCTGATCTGAAGACTCAGTTTGTGAGTAGTCCGTGTGTAGCTTATCACACTTTTGCGTCAACAAGCGCTAAGGGGATAGGAGCATTGACTTGCATTGCCTCTGTTGTGAATTTTGAAGATGACTTTATTATATAGTACTTGCAGTACTGTTGAAGAATATTGGAATATTTTTATGTCCATTGCCTGGGCACATGTGCATGTTAAAGAGACACAGTCACTTGTCCTTTTCAGGGCAAAGTAATGGTGTGTTTCTAGTAGCCTCTACTTCCCCAGTTATACTCACAATACCGTTTATTCTAGGCCTCTCCTACCTGTGTTGCTGCTGAACAGAAAACCTGGTATGGGGAATGTGTGATCTCTTCCCATCAACAGTGTACAGGTCTAGCAGTTATTTGCTAGTCTCAAACACTGTTACGACAGAGGGGGTGATGTCACCTTTCTCCATAGCCTTTGACATGGAGACAGGAACAGTGCAGAATCATTGGTAATGGAAGAGAACTGGGGAAGGGGAAGAGGCCTGTAGAAATATAGTGTCACTTTGCCTTTAAAAGCCCAACTGAATTTTCAGTTTAAGCCAATAAGCCTAAATAAATTCCAGGTGCATCAAAGTGAAATTTTATTTTCTTTAGAAAGCGGCAAGATCCTGAGTAGAGCCTATCTCTTTGCTAGCATGTTTTAAAGATGGTCACTTGCTCTTTGTTAGGAAGCAGTGGTCTCTTTGCAGAGGTCCAACATGCACCTTCCTAAGTCCCAGTTATAGCTCTGCACTCAATAAAGCTCACACCCCCTGCTGATCGAATAGATGTAGTTCTGACTCAACTGAAGATGTGTTGGACCTCTGCAGAAAGACCACCGCTTCCACACATTTAGCTGACTTAAATTTTAAAAACTGAAAGTTCAGTTGGGCTTTAAAGGAAACCTATAGGGATAAGGAAGCATGGAGGATGCCGTTGATCTTTCCTAGAAATACTAGTACCAAGGTTGTGTTACTGATCCAGTGGCTTCAGAACTTTCTGAGTCGCTGACCTAAGACAAGTACAAAGCTCAAGAGTACTGGCTTCACTCTGAATTATAGGATCTTATATAGTTACACAGTTAGCCACTTTGCAAAAAAAAAAAACACAATTCTATCCAGTTCAACAAACTGCATGCTTTCTTCAAGTCTTAAAATACTGAAACCAGAAACAACCAGGCAATCTTAATTTTCATAAAGAAGTGAGTAATGGCAGACTCTATATTTATCTTTGTAGACGTTCATTTTAAATGGCCACTGAAGGTCGCCCCGGGACTCTTCCTCCGCACATCTGTCTCCGGTAGGGACATCCCCAGCACCATGGGCGTCCGCAGAACTTTTTTCAGGGGGGGCATCATTTTAAGGTCACCCATACTCCGACCCTTTTCAATAATGTCATGAAGGGGAGGGGCTTAGTCATTATCCCATAAAGCGCAGGCATGTGCCCATCAAATGTGGCCTGTAAAGTATGGAGGGTGTACAGTTTGTGTATATAGAGGCGGTGGATGGTATTAGTATATACAGGAAGGATGGTGGGTGTATTGAGCTGTATACAGGATAGATGATGTATATCTGCAGTCAGTGATGATGGAGGAATGTCTCTATATACAGGAAGGAAGGTGGGTATATACAGCTATATATACAGTACAGATGATGTATATTTGCAGTGTGCAGTCAGTGATGATGGGGGAATACAGGAAGGAAGATGAGTGTATATTGCTGTATACAGGACAGATGATATGATCTCTCCTATATTTGGCACCCCCCTTTCACTGATTATACCTGTATATGCACTCAGCTGTATATATGTCAGGCCCCCACACACACACATCTGTAAGCACACACACAGCTCTGCCCCCCTCCCTGTACACAAACGGCCTCCTCCCTTGACTTGTACTCACAACCCCCACTTGTAAGGTGGTCTTCCTTGTCCCAGGTCCTATTTCCACATGTCCCTGTGATACATTACAGCACACACGAGGGGCGCACATACAGGAAGCAGCCAGAGGTGGCAGTAAAGAGTTCTGTAAGCTCAATGACACAATGATCAGCAGCAGCAGCTGTGGAGCCGACTAGCACAAACCCAGAGAGCCAGCACAGCTACAGATGCAACCACGGCGGACCCTTGCCGTTTCCAGGGGGGTCACACACCCCCCCTTGCCCCTACCTGCGTATATCCATGCCCAACGCCTAATTGTGGGTCTTCACACTGGCCCTGAACAGTGATGTCCTTGTGCAGAGGAGGTAACATGTTCTCTGGGAGTCAGAGTTCCCAGACAACTGCTTCCCAGGAAGAGGAGAGGGGGAGTGCAGGTCATCGGGAAGACCAGGACTGGACATTGCGGGGTAGTGGGACATCTGAGGAACCTCCACCACAGAGACTTCCACAACTCCTCAGTCCAGTCTGAATAATGTGGCAACCCTAGGTGAGGTGGGGGGAGCAATCACAGGAACAATGCCTTGCAACAGCTGAAAGCCAGTGGAAGGGAGATGGGGAAAAACTGTCTTTCAACACAGGGCATTCTTCCAGTGATTGCTCCCCCTGCCCAATCCCCCTCCCTGTCTTACTCACAACTGGTTTTCCCTGTGGTTTGGGCCCCCTGTGTGCCCATACCCCAGTATAGGAGGACTGGTGCTACCCCCCATCAGCAGCCCAGCCTGACTCACTGAGAATCACCTTGTCATTGTTCTCCATTGTTCCTTCCTCTGTTGCAGCCAGAGACACTACAGCTGCAAGGCCCAAGTATTGTCACAATACAGAGGGAGTGACATAATCACCTCCCATAGTGTCTGACGTCAGGAAACACTTTGGGATTAAATAGTTTTTCAAGAATTATAAAAAAACTTCCATTACTTATTTACTTACTGCTCTTTTGCACAAAGCTATATCTAAGCACAGAAACACAATGCGTGTGGTGACAATCTGTGAAAAGGTTGGTTTCAATTAATTTTTTTTTTAACTGCAGCAAAAACACCTTTATAGTCGGCACGAACTTACGACAGATGAAGATGAAACACAAACTAAGGAGATATTTCAAAGAACAATGAAGAAGCGCTTAGAGTCTTTCAAGTCAACAAAATTTGGCCGCAAGCAAGCAAAACATATAAACAAAAATTATAAAAGAGATCGAGGACAAAGAGTGAGATAATATGATTTTTTTTAATATTATGCCACAATTATAACTTATGTTATATTTTTTGCTCATTGCACACTTCTCAAGTTGCACATATCATCAATAATATTGTTTAAAAAGTATGTTGTTTTCATAAAGCAAAGCTGAAGTTGACTAATTCTTATAGTTTTTCTTATTAACAAGGCTTCGCAAGTTGTATTGGTAAAAAGGGATTGGCAGTAGACAAAATCTGACAATCCTCTCATAATGAATGGAATTATGTTTTCTTCTCTCATCAAACCTACTTCAGCTTGATATCAGTGTGTTTAAAGCCCGATCCGAGATCATTTTTTTTTTTAGTTTTTGGATAGTATGGGGAAGAGGTACATTTTTAGTCAAGCTTTTAAATTTTGCTGTGACTCCAGTGGAGGAATTTTATGTCATGTCCATCACAACATGTGGTGTGTGACTATCAAAAAAGGAAGTCCCAGACAGCAATAAAACATTTTTTAGACATTCTTTCCCCTACAGGGACACAGCAATAAAACTTGACATAGTGACATAGTTAGTCGAAAAAAGTTGAAAAAATACACAAGTCCATCTAGGTCAACCAATAAAAGGGAGGAAAAAAATTACAATCCTATAAACACAATCCCATACCCACAATTTATCCAGAGGAAGGCAAAAAAACCAGCAAAGCCTGAACCAATTTGCTCCAGCAGGGGGAAAAAAATTCCTTCCTGATCCCCCAATAGGCAATCGGATATTCCCTGGATCAAATTTATCTATAAATGTTAGTATCCAGTTATATTATGTACATTTAGGAAAGAATCCAGGCCTTTTTTTAAAGCAATCTACTGA
This sequence comes from Lithobates clamitans, assembly GCA_037952925.1. Classification (NCBI taxonomy): domain Eukaryota; kingdom Metazoa; phylum Chordata; class Amphibia; order Anura; family Ranidae; genus Lithobates; species Lithobates clamitans. The sequence continues at coordinate 969,682 of JBBGZY010001524.1, forward strand.
GCTGGGCAGAACCAGCTCTTGAGGAAGCCTATTCTACATTTTCACAGTTCTTACTGTGGAGAAACCTTTCCATATCCGGAGATGTAAAGAGTACCCCCTTGTCCTCTTTGATGACCTTAAAGTGAATAGCTCTACACTAAGTTCACTATGGACCACTTATTTATTTCTACCTACCTGTTGATCATATCCCCCCCTCAATCTCCTCTTCTCAAAAAAGGCTAAATTCAGTTCATCTGCATATTCCAGATGAGGTCTTACTAATGATCTGTACAGGGGTAAAATATCTCTCTCTCTGGAGTCTATACTTCTCTTAATACAAGAGAGGATTTTGCTCGCTTTAGAAGCTGCTGCTTGGTATTGCGTGCCATTATTGAGCTTATGATCTACCAAAACCAGATCCTTCTCCACCATTGATTCCGCCAGTTGTACTTCCCTGAGTATGTATGATGCATATTCTTAGCCCCCAATTGCATAACTTTACATTTATTAACATTAAACCTTATTTGCCACATAGTTGCCCAAAAAAAATAAAAATAAATAGAAAACCTGAAAGACAAAGGCATAATGAGTTAGTATGGAATACGGTCTTTTAGACAGTTTTCTATCCACTTACAAACTGATTTTTCCAGGCCTGAAAACTTTACCTTACACATTAGCAGTGTGTGGGGAACTGTGTCAAACGCTCTTGCAAAATCCAAGTATACTACATCCACAGCCACTCCTTTTGTCTAAGTTTTTTTTTTACCTCCTTATAAAAAGAAATCCGATTTGTCTGACAACTTCTGTCTTTCATGAATCCATGCTGTCTGTTACTTAAAGAGGAAGTAAACTTGTTTTTTTTTAAATGGGTGACAGGCAGGGTAGTTATGATAGAAGAGACCATTTACAGCCCCAAACGGCCCCTGATCCGTGCCACGGTAATGTGACTCCCGTGCGCATGCACGGGAGTGGCGCCATCGCGGCCTGGTCTAACAAGTGGCCAAAGGCACGGGACCCGGAAAGAAATACCGGGCGAAGATGGAAGCGCTGGGGGCCCGCCAGATCGGTCCCAGTGCTGTGCTGGGAGGACACTATATGACAGGTAAGTCTGCCATAATGTACTAATATGCTGTGCATACTTGTACATTATGGCATAACCCCCCTGGGGGGCCTTGGAATTAAAAAAATATAGCGGACTTTACTTCCACTTTTAAAATATTTTTTCCAGCTTTTCCAGAACTCATCTATGTGGTCTTTTATTAAACTTTCCAGTATCTTCCCAACTATAGAAGTTAAACTAACAGGTCTATAGTTACTTGGTAAAGACTTTGATCCTTCTTAAGTATAGACACCACATTGGCCTTAAGCCAATCCAGTGGTACTATTCCAGTCATTAAAAAGTCCCTAAAAATTAAACAATTGCTTTGACAGAGCTCAATTCTTTAAGGATCTGTGGATGTATGCCATCTGATCCAGGTGCTTTATTCACCTTTATGCTGTCTAAATATTTCTGGACCATATCAATTTTCAATTTTGAGCCATTGTGGATCATTTGGGGCTGTGTCAATACCACCCGCATTATGGACATGAGCTCCCCCATGCTCCTTTGTATACACAAGCTACAAAAGGTATTTATTAAATTTGCCTTCTCTTTGTCCCCTGTTGCCCACTCTAGACTATTTTGTAAAGAGCCTACATGCTCAGACTGGACCTGTTTACTATTAATATATTTGAATAATTATTTGGGACACAGACTTTAACCTTTCCTGTGCTATTCAAAACAAGATTAAATGTTTTAGCTGGATTTGGATATTAGGTTATATATTGTGTACTTGTAATATAAAAAGATTTACATAATTAAACCATACAAACACCACCTATTTATTTTTTCTTTACCAGAGAAATAGCAGCATGTATATGTTGCAGAATGGAAGCATTCCAGATGAAAGCAAAGTACATGGTAATATATGTTAATTTCACATACAAGAAAACTGTTTATTATACATGTCTCTTCAAGATGATGATTCACTTTTAAAGTGTAGCTACACCTTAACTAAATAATAAAACTTAGGTTAAAAGCCCCTTTTACATACCTGTGTCCATGTGCGGTTCCTAGTCTTCTATCCTCTTCACTGCAGAGGAGGAGGGTCCTTTTTCAGGTGTCTGTGCCCCTGCCTAGGTGATGTGAACACCCAAATTCTAATTTGTGCAGCGCTTAATTTAAACCCTACTTCTACTGTATGCACAAATGAAAACCAAAAACTTTAACATCCAACAAAATAAAATAACATAAAGTCCTTAATGCAGCCCCAGATAATAATAGTGCTCTTCTAAGTGTTTCTTCTTAATGATAGATCGGCACTAACTACTATTGCCGCGTCTATTCCAGGTAGGGTTGCCACCTTTTCTTCAAGTCAAACCCGAACACTTTAGCGGCACACAGCAATTTTTTTTTTATAGTATAAACTATACATATATTTTGATATTAAATAACATTTCTAATCATATGAAGTTAATAATAAGAGTTCCCCTTTTTTTCCCCCCTTCTCCTGTCTCTAATAAGCACACATTCCATCTAATGATATAATGTACCTTTTGATCCCATGTCTCCCCTGGTTCCCCATTTCCCAGTAAACAGACATTACCACATTCTTAGATCCTCATCTCAGCATGACTCCCTCTCTTTGTAGTCCCCCTTGCTTTTATTTCCAACATCACAAAAGCGATGACAAACAGGAAGTGATGGCTACAACAGCCAATCACTCCCTCAATACATAATGACATCACGGGAAATGACCATATAAGGACATGACCAAATAAAGACATGACTTTCAACACAGGAAATACAAGAACCAATAAACAATGACTACAGGAGTCTTATGGTGTGTCTGAACAGAGACAGGGTGCATGCATGTTTTTAGAAGCCACACGGCTTTCAAACATGGACTCCGTCTCCGACCATAACAACCCAAAAGTCTCCCGTATTTCCTCTGATAGCAATCCTTATTCTGTGTTGTTCCAGAGAACAATGCATACCCGGACTATTCTACTGTCCTTGTGGACGAGAGATTATCAGCAGGTGTACACTCATGGGGCCACAAATATGTTGATCAGGCATACAGGAGCGACATGAGCGCACACTCGTTAAACCAGTAATGTCTTTGCAGGGCGAACACACCCCCACCAGACGATCGTTCTGTACATCGTACAGGGGCCCTTAGCCAGCGGACATACCTCCACTCTGCAAACACTTCTTTACCTCCCCAAGGAGCTTTCCACTACCAAACGGAACTCATCCAGCGTCAGTCTGCCCAGTCAGCTCTTTATAGCGGGCTGCGAGAGAATGAACACTGGGAGACTCTTATGACAATATATTAAAACACATCTTCATAAAATTTTCCACAACAGTCCCTCCTCTTGTCATATGATTCCACGTGTCCCTCGATGAATCCTGATCTTCTTCTTACACCTGGAAATGAATCAGTCCTTACAGTCCATATTACGGAATGACGGCGGCAAAGTGGTTTGATATTCCTGATCGGACGTCATATGACGTGATTAGGAATATCGAGCTGCTGAGCGCCCCCAGGGGCATGCATCGCGGCGATCGTTGTTGCAGGGTGTCAGTCTGACACCCTGCAACACCGATCTAGGTAAAGAGTCTTTGACGGAGACTCTTTACCACGTGATCAGCCGTGTCCAATCACGGCTGATCACGATGTAAATAGGAAGAGCTGGTGACTGGCTTTTCCTCACTCGCGTCTGACAGACGCGAGTAGAGGAGAGCCGATCGGCTGCTCTCCTGACAGGGGGGGTCTGTGCTGATTGTTTATCAGCACAGCCCCCCCTCGGATCCTACCCAGGACCACCAGCGAAGCCGCCCAGGACCACCAGGGAAGCGATCCACACTGGACCACCAGGTATGCCCCTAGACCACCAGGGAAATGGCACTGTGTGCCCAGGCAGCTGCCAATCTGTGCCCAGGCAGCTGCCAGTCAGTGCCCACTTCAATGCCTACCACTGCCATTGCCACCAGGGATACCCATCAGTGCCTCATATCAGTGCCACGTATCAGTGCCCAGCAGTGCCACCTATCAGCGCCACCCTATCAGTACAAGCAAGTAAAGGCGCAAAAACTGGAAGCCTTATATCACCATCATGCTACTAGTTGTAAATATAACTAATATATTTAGTCCATAAAAGTCTATGTGAAGAGGCAGGCTGATATTCCACACAGAGGGCTGCCTTCCAGGAAGAGCTGAAACCAAGCTCCAAGATCTGCAGGAAAAAACACAAGGGGGGAGGTGCCTCTAGGTGTAGTATGTAAGCCAATTTATTTAAAAACACTGTACAAAGCAACTCACATTAGGCTTGATGAAGGAGCGCGGCTACCGTGACATTGTAGCCCGTACGCTCAAGAAACGCGTCGCTTTCCAGTGACGTCACAGCTCCGCGTCTGCCTTCCACCAGCGTTCCAGGCCTCGCTCTGAATTACATCACCACCGCGGCCGGCTCAAGCGGTGTCCAGCAAGCCCTACGCACGGCAGTCAGCAGAGAACACCTGTGACCGATCTGATGGACCCTTTCCTATGATGGATCATAATCACACTACATGCTGTCTTTTATCCTTGAAAATGTGAGTTGTTTTGTACAGTGTTTTTAAATAAATTGGCTTACATACTACACCTAGAGGCGCCTCCCCCCCTTGTGTTTTTCCTGCCACCCTATCAGTGCCCAGCAGTGCCGCCTTTCATTGCCCATCAGTGTCGCCCATCAGTTCCCATCAGTGCCAACCAGTGCCACCCAGTGCCACCCATCAGTGCCCATCAGTGCCGCCTATCAATGCCCATCAGTGCTGCATATCAGTGCCACCTATCAGTGCCGCCTACCAGTGCCCATCAGTGCCGCATATCAGTGACCATCATCAGTGCACGCTCATTGGTGCCACCTCATCGGTGCCGCCTTATCAGTGCCCATCAGTGAAAAAGAAAACCTACTTATTTACAATTTTTTTTAACAGAAACAAAAGCAAAACTTTAATTTTTTTTCAAAATTTTCGGTCTTTTTTTAATTGTTTAGCAAAAGATAAAAACCGCAGAGGTGATCAAATACCACCAAAAGAAAGGTCTATTTGTGGGAAAAAAATGATAAAAATTTAGTTTGGGCACAGTGTAGTATGACCGCGCAATTGTCATTCAAACTGCGACAGCGCTGAAAGCTGAAAATTGATCTGGGCAGGAAGGTGTCTAAGTGCCCTGTATTGAAGTGGTTAAAAAGGAAAACACGGCTTGACACGTAGACTTCGTTCTTCAGGAAAGAAGACATGGTGAGCTGTAGTAATCACCGGTCGGTCTGGGATCCTCTGTGTCTTGTACGTGGGTTGGGCATTGGGGCGTCTTATCAGGGAAGATGTGGTCATCTGCTCGGGCTCTGGTCACGTGTCCAATCAGGCAACAGGAGCACCTCATCAGGGCATATAGAAGGAATAGAAACAAAGACAACATGAGTAAATATACCCCTACTTCCTTCAACTATGATCCGCTGCAAAATAAAAAATTAAATCCCCAACAATTCCCAAACCCTTAAAAGGATTCAAACCTTCACTAGCTACAGCTCTGGCTTTGCCTTTCAGGGATCTAAGCATTATCCATATGGACTGTGGGAACTTCCATTTAGCTTCAACTGTTACATGAATCATCCCATCCTCAATGGATGAGAAATTATTCAATCGTTTCATAAGCTCAAGCCCCCACCGTGTACAAGCAATTCCCTTCCAGCTGTCCCTGCCATACTTACCTTCTCTCGTGCCATCAGAGTCTCACGACTGGCCGCAACATAAGATGCTGGGACGAGTTTCACCAACACAAATGAACCTCTTGCATTAGAGGGAATCACCTAATAAGCATTAATACCAAACTAAAGTTGAAGCACACTTGTGGGCTACCTAGTTATCCCGATACCAAAGCTGGCAAGAACCAGAGCTATTGTTAAAATGGTAATTAATTTTACCCTCTAGAAATGTGTTGTTAAGTTCTATTGACAAGTGTCTGGATTTTACTAGTTTGTCAAAACTCCTCATACCAATATGAACATCCTATATAGCATGTTCCGCCTGTTGCACTAGAGCTCGGTGGAGACTCAGAGTAGAACCAACCATGTGTCCTGTTCACTTTCTTAGCTAGTTGGAAAATACACTTTAAAAATATAAATATACAAAGATATTCCTCATCCTTTGGTGTAGTTGAGCAGTTTCTTGCAGTGACAGGCGTGGACCCAGTTGTCCCGTCCTTTAAGCTTCTTTACAACGACCCAGTCACCTGGTTAGAAAGAATGTAAACTGGTTATTGTGTCAAGATCCAGGAGGGACTCATGAACCCTGTGGTGGACCTTTTGAAGTTCATGTTACAGTGACTGCACCCACCCCATCAGCTGAGAGTGTTGACAGCTGCCGAGGAAAGTACAACTCTGGTCTTGGTTGACCTCCAAACAAACCTCATATGGTAATAACCCAGACATGTGGGAACTTAATGGCTGTGGTCACTGCATCTTACCATCTGTGGTGTAATACCTGGAACCATTGAAAAAAAGATTCCTATGGGAGTGTCCTTCACCGGACTGCTGACTCAAATTCCATCAAAGGAAAAAGTCGTGGAACCTCTCGTTCCTACTAGGTCACAAACTTGGCTAGAATTAGAGTAGTTAGTATTATTGGTTTGAAAAATTGTCATTCTCACCACTCTCATCCCCCCTTTTTTTTCCTCCTCATTACAAACTGGAGGAAGACACGCAGGGTTTAGAATGGTGCAGAAAAAACAGTGAAATAGCCTATGATACTTTTACCTTCTTATACACCTACTTTCTATGTACATACACTTTCAGAAACTCCTTGGACCTGAAAAGATACTTATAAACAAAAGTTATTACTCTATCCTTCATATTTAATGGTAAACAATACAACATTTATGTACATTGGTAAATTGTCACTGACATTCCTCAAAACCGATAATAGCTAAACCCTCTGTAACCCTTACTTTCATGTTCTTACTAAAATACAACACCCGCGACATGTAAGAGGGCTGTCGCGGTAGGGTCAAACATATTCTTGTTACCACATACAAACATTGAGAAGACTAAAACATGAGACAAACATTTAGATACAAATGTGGGGGAGATATTTCATAATTCCCAAAACAAAAAATGAAAAAACAAAGCAACCAGATGGAATGCTACCTTCACTCTTTTAGCGATAGAAAAAAATACAATTTGAAAAACACAAGAGCATCTCGAAATCTTTGCATGGACCAGCCACACAAAGTTCAAAAACAGGCCTGAAAATCACACAAACGTGTACTACACATCCATCAACTCACTCATCATTACAGATTTCTGAAGCCACAGCTGATCTACTTCCAAGGTATTTTTATTCTGGGGTCTCGTACCTCCAAACATCAAAAGTACTTTCCAGAGGAATACACATTACTGTACCCTCAGATCGTATGTGCCAAACTTTAAGGGGTCTCATGTCTGGAGCCCCAAACTCAGACCTTATGTACTATGCAGCTGTCTGACTGGTGTAACCCTTGCACTAACTTTCAGAGCAGTACTGCTTAGTGACTATTTTTACAGTACTGGCACCCAGCGTTTCCGATTATTATACATGGTATGCTAGCATACTACTCCTCACATTTAAAATGTGTTGTCAGACAAATTACAAAGCCCAATGAAATCCTCCAGTATTCAAAACAATATTATGGCTTCTATCTGTACCTAGATATTACAACAATAACTTGGATGCCTCCTGTTTGCTCTCTACCAAAAACTGTATTACAGTATAAAACTTTCACAAAACAACTGGAATTAAATTTAATGCAGTTGTTGATCCCACCAAAATAAAGTGTTGGTAGAGAGGGTTGGTTACATTGGTGATGGCAGAAGCATCAGAGGAAACTACAACAGATCAGGTGTTGGTGGACCCAGCCTGCCTCAGTAGAGTTAGCCCAAAAAGAACCTCTTCTGCTTCCAGCATTGGTTCACCAGTCACTGCTATCCCCTCAGGCCAGGTGTATATAATGTGGTTCTTCCGGAACGAAACCGCTTTCTGTATACCCTGCCGGTTTACCATAATAGACTTCTGAAGCCACAGCTGAGCTACATCTACATCTGAGCTACATCTTTGCTGCCCAGAGCCTGGGTTTAAACTCAGTTATGAATTTCTCCCATCTCCAGGCATCAAATGTCCCCTCTAGAGGGATACCCCAAGTAGTATCCTTGGACCAACTATGCCATTCCTTTAGAGGTTTCATGACCTTTGCCCCAAAGCTAGTTTTCATGTACTCTGCAGCCGTCTGACTGTGGGAAGCCTCCATTCCTTCCCTTGCATTGACCTCCTAGTGCACATGGCGATTCGAATCATCTTATCGTCTTACCCCTGCGTCCAGGGAAACCATTGCACCCATTTAGGAGACCACCGCCCGGTGCCTTCTTTTACGGTGGTTCGACGGACTACAACCACTATATCTGGTCTAGTCCCCCAACTAGAAACCCTAAACCGAGGCGTTATCACCCCCCCCCCTGAATTAGGTCTCTTCCCCCCACAGTGTATGCATACACAAGCTTTTTCCGTTGTACGCTCATACACTGCGTCGCCAGACTAAACTACACAGAGCACTTCCGTTTGTTTTCACCACAGAACAATGTGGCTTCTCTAAATAATCACAAAAAATAAATAATAATAAAGTGGGGATAGCCTTCTGTTGTCCATTTCAACAGTTGCACGATGTCTCAGTAGTTACATGATCAAACTAAATCAAAAAACAAAAACTGCGCGGTTTTTGTTTTTTTAATTTCATTTTGGTGTGCCACACTTGTAACCGCAGCTTGTTCTTCTTTTTTCCAAGTGCAGTTTTTTCTTTTGTACATGATCAAACTAATAATAAACTAACAGTCTAGGCGTGAACAAAAAAATGTACTACTCGCTGCGCAAAAGCAACTCTAAACAATAAAGTGAATATAAAACGAGTTTTAAAACCAAAGCCTTTTTCTACCGCAAGCTATACAATACAAGACTCAGCTAAAGCGATAAAAACCCAAAACAATGCGGGAATGGCTTGAATTGCCCTGTGAGGAACTCCAAAATATTTAAAAATACACCGCTAAAAGTACAAAAAAAACTTAGTTAAAGCTATTAAATTCAATGCAAAGTAGACCACATGGCTACACACATACAAAGGAATTGGAGCAGCTTCCCCTCTAGGATGACCCACAGGTCCTCAAAATGGCCACCGACCATGGCCACATGGCAGACTACAAAAGCCAGGCCATGACAAAATGGTGCATTTTCCCACCAAAACCGAAATTTCTTCACTAGCTACACAAACTTCTCCCCACAAAATTACACGTTTGAGATACCAAATGAACACTTACAAACATTTTAGGAACAGTCACTAGAAGACTAAAATCTTTCTCCACAAAGACTGACAAAAACAATTGAGACATCAAAATGAACACTTACAAACATTTCATTCTGCATACCAATAGGGACCTTGGCAGGCCTCAAACACAGACTCTCCAACCAAACAACACATTCAAAAATGTTAAACACAAAATAGCACAACTTAAAACATCAGCAATCCATGAGAATCCAAACATTTCAGAAATCCCCAGTGTCTGCCTGCATCATGATCTTTTCATCTCAAAACAGAAATAAACCCTCCCCTTTCTATTGTCCACAGGGAGAAGCCAACAGTTCCCATTGTATTTGATAGACCAGCTATGCCTGGTCACTTGAATATGCAGCAGCCATCACCAAACCAAAAATTTTTCTAAACGACCATCAAAGTCCACTAACCATCTGTGTCTTGAGTCAGTTAAACACTCTACAAGACTCATGCAATCTACTTGTCCCATACATAGGTAAAAATCACAATTCATCCATTTCTATTTCTTATATACTTATTACACAACATACAGTTACTTACACACAGCAAACAGTCTCCTTACACATACATTCAAGCTTGCAAATACAAATCACACATACACACACGCGACATACGATCAAAATTCCAGCATTATTTCAAAAAGATGAAATATTTGTTCTTTTGCAAAGCAGAGCCTCCCCAGCACATCGGACCATGGACCCATTCTCTCCCTTGTCTTGATCCGATGTTTAAAGAGGCCTTGTTCACTCCTAAGGTCCTGACTCGCCATTCTGTCAGTGAAATTTGGCTGTACGCAGAGCACACAGCCAAATCTCCTGTCTCTAATAAACACACATTCCATCTAATAAGATAATGTACCTTTTGATCCCATGTCTCCCCTGGTTCCCCATTCTCCAGTAAACAGACATTACCACATTTTTACGTCCTCATCTCAGCATGACTCCCTCTCTTTGCAGTCCCCACAGGAAGTGATGGCTACAACAGCCAATCACTCCCTCAATACATAATGACATCACAGGAAATGACCATATAAGGACATGACCAAATAAAGACATGACTTTCAACACAGGAAATACAACAACCAATGAACAATGACTACAGGAGTCTTATGGGTGTGTCTGAGCAGAGACAGGGTGCGTGCATGTTTTTAGAAGCCACATGGCTTTTAAATATGGACTCGGTCTCCGACCATAACAACCCAAAAGACTATTTCCGCTGATAGCAATCCTTATTCTGTGTTGTTCCAGAGAACAACGCATACCTGGACTATTCTACTGTCCTTGTTAAACCAATAATGTATTTGCAGAGCGAACACACCCCCACCAGACGATCATTCTGTGCATCACACAGGGGCCCTTAGCCGGCAGACATGCCTCCACTCCGCAAACACTTCTCTACCTCCCCAAGGAGCTTTCCACTACCAAACGGAACTCAACCAGCGTCAGTCTGCCCCAGTCAGCTCTTTATAGCGGGCTGCGAGAGAATGAACACTGGGAGACTCTTATGACAATACATTAAAATACATCTTCATAAAATTTTCCACAACAGTCTGAATCCACAGAGTTCCTTTTTTAAATCTTAACTCTCAGAGTTCCCTTTCACTGTAAGGGGGGACTCTGCAGACCCTGATGTAAGGTAGAACTTTGGGGACTCTAACATAGGGGATGCTCTGGGAACCCTGATTTAAGGGGGAACACTGAGAACTCTGATGTACGGAGAGGACTGTGATGTAGGGGCGAACACTGTGGCGTCTGGTGTAAAGGGGAACTCTGATGTAAGGGGTGCTCTGAGAACCCTGATTTACCTTAGTGTACTCACTGAGAGGCAGGAGAGAAAAGGGGGGAGACTTCAGGCACAGACAGGGGTGGATGGTGAGCTAACTTACCCCTTGGCAGTCAGTACCTCTCATCCAGATGTATCTGAGGCTGCTGGACTTCAAATTTCCAGCCCCCACTTTCCTTTTCTGAGGCACAGTGCCAGGGATTGGAGTGTGGTAAGACACAGAGGGGTAGGGGTGGGAGGAAGGGGAGCAGATCAAGCCCTCCCTCCTCTCCCATCTGTGTGTGTGTGTGTGTGTGGGGGGGGGGTTGTTAGTGCTGGCTTTGGGCAGTGTGAAAGAGAGTGTAACAGACACTCTAAGCTTAGACAACTGCAGCCAGCAATCCTGCTGGGAAGCCATAGTCCAGACTGAATAATGTTTCCTGAGTTTCAGACAGTCTGAAACCCGGACGCATGATTCCAAACCAGAACTGTCCGGGTGAATCCCAGACAGGTGGCAACCTTAATTCTGGGCCCTTCCTTCTTATGAGGCCTAGTAGCACTTTACTGACCACTGCCCAGCTGCATCTCGGACCGGGAACCGTGAGATCACTTGCCACACTTTTAATATGCATTGTACCCACCAATTTCACTGGTGATAAATGCTACCCAGCACAGATGGGACTGTCTGACTCCACCAATTGGTACTATGCAGTACCACCTTGTTCAACTGCGGTGGAGACACCCAAGTATATAGTGAATGTACCCTTACAAGTTCCAGCATTTTCAACAATGTAATAGACATCTTTACACATCTCATATCTAAATACACAATCTTTTTAGGGACTTTACCCTTGTCAGAGACATGGAGGGGCTCCTCCACTGCAGCTTGAGAGGTTGAAACATTTAAAGAGACCTCCACCCCACTCCAGTAATCCTCCATCACAGCCTGGTGCTCCCCCAGAGTGCTGCCAGATATCTGTCTCACACCTATCCCTTGGCCTCAGCATCAGAGAGCCACTGCAAGTCATAACCAGTTATACTGAAATTTTTACACTTGACACTCTTCATCTGTGGATAACACCTCTGCCATGCATGTGCCCTTAATTGGTCCTTCTGACTGGAGGGGACCAACATTTGCAGGGCACCAATACGCCCTCGGCCCCTGGCAGCTCTGTGATCCCTCCCTTTGGCATAGCAATTGTTATGTCCACGCCCTTGTCACATACCATAGCTTTGTCTAGCATTGATATATCAATTGTTGGCCCAACTGTCCCAATACATTGTGCTTACATCATGGGTGCCCTGTAGCACCGCATCACCTGCTCTAGGAGGCACCACAAGAACCTGGGATTCATCAGCCAATACAATACATTTATCATTTTACTCATCACTTTCCAGTAACACCTTTTCAAGCACAGCAGGCTGTAATACATCACTTTTACCCTCCAGCTCTGGTGGCACTACTGATACACACAGCTTTGACAGGCTGATTTAGCCCCTCACCAATCGGGTTACATATAGGGTGAGTAGAATGCTCCCACACGCTCTCACAGCATGGTGCAGACCCCCTCTGTTCCACCAGGGTGGTATTAGTGCTGTCCAGGACAAGCCCTAAGTTTTCCAGAACCAACCCTGCAGCTCTGCCTCTGGTTGCCAAGGGAGATATCCCCCTTCATCATTATGTTTTTAAACATCCTGTGTGCATGAGGCCTAATCTCCTGTACACACGATCGAACTTTCCACCAACAAAACCGTGGATTTCTGTTCGAAGGTTGTTGGCTCAAACTTGTCTTGCATACACACGGTCACACAAATGTTGCCCAACAATTATGAACGTGGGAACGCGGTTAGGGTTGCCACATCACCCCTTTAATCCAGGACACACATTAATTACACAAGTTCTGTGGCTAATTAAACTCACTTGATGCCTTATCTGCATGAAATCAGCCCCAGAACTTGTGTAATTAATATGTGTCCTGGATCAAAGGGATGATGTGGCAACCCTAAACGCGGTGACATACAAGACGTAAGACGAGCCGAGAAAAAGGAAGTTCAATAGCCAGTGCGGCTCCTTCTGCTTGATTCTGAGCATGCATGAACTTTTGTGCGACTTACTTGTGTACACACGCTCGGACTTTCTGACAACAAAGTTATGTTGGCTGAAAATTTGAGAATCAGCTCTCAAACATTTGTTGTCGGAATTTCCGACAGCAAATGTTCGATGGAGCAGATACACAATCGGACTTTCCGACAACAAGCTCACATTGAATATTTCCTGTTGGAAAATCTGACCGTGTGTACACGGCATAAGAATCAAATACAGTTTTTTAAAAGAAGTTCGTGACAAATAGTAAACAAAAACAAAAAAAGATAGTAGACAGTGCAGGTGGTTAACCACTTCCCGCCCGGCCTATAGCAGAATGACGGGCGGGCGGTGGTTCAGTTATCCTGACAGAGGGTCATATGACGTCCTGCAGGATAACAGCAGCTGTGCGCCTGTGGGGGTACGCATCGAGGCGATCGGTAGTGCGGTGTGTCAGTCTGACACACCGCTACACCGTTCTCGGTAAAGAGGCTCTTTACCACGTGATCAGCCGCGTCCAATCACGGCTGATCACGATGTAAAACAGGAAGAGCCCTTAATCAGCTTTTCCTCACTCGCATCTGACACGAGTAGAGGAGAGCCAATCGGTGGCTCTCCTGACAGGGGGGGGGTCTGTGCTGATTGTTTATCAGCGCAGCCCCCCCTTGGATCCCACCCAGGACCACCATCATGCCGCCCAGGACCACCAGGATGCCCATCCTTAACTGGACCACCAGGTATGACCCCCCTAGACCACCAGGGGAATGCAAATCTGTGCCAAGGCAGCTGCCAATCAATGCCCAGGCAGCTGCCAATCAGTGCCCACTCACAATGCCTACCACTGCCAGTGCCCCCAGGGACGCCTATCGGTGCCACATATCTACCCATCAGTGCCACGTATCAATGCCTATCAGTGCCCAGCAGTGCCGCCTATCAGTGCCACCCATAAGTACCCAACTTTACAGCCTTTCAGTGCCCATCAGTGTCACCTATCGGTGCCCATCAGTGCCCACCAGTGCCACCCATGAGTGCCTATCAGTGCCGCCTATCAATGCCTATCAGTGCCGCCTACCAGTGCCCCCCATCAGTGCCGCCTACCAGTGCCCATCAGTGCCACATATAAGTGCCCATCGTCGGTGCCTGTCAGTGCCCGTCAGTGCCCGCTCATTGATGCCACCTCATTGGTGCCGCTTTATCAGTGCCCATCAGTGCCGCCTTATAAGTGCCCATCAGTGAAGGAGAAAACTTACTTATTTACAAAACTTTATAACAGAAACAAAAGCAAAACTTTTATTTTTTTCAAAATTTTCGGTCTTTTTTTATTTGTTTAGCAAAAAATAAAAACTGTAGAGGTGATCAAATGCCACCACAAGAAAGCTCTATTTGTGGGAACAAAATGATAAAAACTCTGTCTGGGTACAGTGTAGCATGACCACGCAATTGTCATTTAAACAGTGACAGTGCAGAAAGCTGAAAATTGGCTTGGGCAGGAAGGTGTATAAGTGCCTGGTATTGAAGTGGTTAAATAAATCAAACAAATATAGTTGTGAAAACCAGCTGCAGGTTAAGTGATATGATCTTAGTCAGGAATAACTAAAAATACTGTGTCTCAAAGTCTATGTGATGAGATGATCCCATTCTTCACTGAAAAATCAAATAAACCAGTGCATCCTCCACCAGTGTAATAAACCGTCACCAAAAATGCATGTATAGAGGCTTACCAGTGTTCGTTGACCTCCTAAATGAATAGAAAGGTCATAACTCACATGGATAGAAGCTCCCTGGCACACTGTAAAACACATAGCTTGATAGTAGATCAGATGAAAAAAAAATCCAAAGATGTTTAATTTTTCTCACATTAAGACCCCTTTCACACTGGGGCGCTTTGCAGGCGCTACAGCGCTAAAAACAGCGACTGCAAAGCGCCCTGAAAGAGCCGCTACTGTGTCTCCAATGTGAAAGCCCCGAGGTCTTTCGCACTGGAGCGGTGCACTGGCAGGACAGTAAAAAAAGTCCTGTTAGCAGCATCTTTGGAGCGGTGAAGAAGCGGTGTATACACCGCTCCTTCACCGCTCCTGCCCATTGAAATCAATGGGGCAGCGCAGCTATACCGCCTGCATAGCACCACTGCAGCAGCGCTTTACGGTGGTTTTAACCCTTTCTCGACCGCTAGCAGGGGGTCAAAACCACTCTGCTAGCGGCCGAATACTGCCTGCTAAAATGACGGTAAAGCGGCGCTAAAAATAGCGCAGTTTTACCGCCGGCGCCGGCCCCCCGCCTAAGTGTGAAAGGAGCCTTAGGGTGAAGGGGACAGAGGACACCAAATGGGGGAGTAAAGGGGACAGAGGACACTGCATGGGGGGGGGGCACAGAGGACAATACAGTGGGGGGCTAAAGGGGACAGAGGACACTAAATGGGGGGGCTGGAGACAGAGGACACTGCATGGGGGGGCACAGAGAACATTACAGTGGGGGAGGATGTAAAGGGGACAGAGGACACTGCAGAACATTGCTTTGGGGGGAAGAGGACACTACAGTGGGGGGGGGGGGGCAGAGGACATTCCATGGGGGGGCAGAGGACACTACAGTCAGGGGGATGAAGGGGACAGAGGACACTACATTGGGTGGTGAAGGGGACAGAGGTCATTTCATGGTGGGGCACAGAGGACACTACAGTGGGTGAGGGGTAAAGGGGACAGTGAGCACTACATTGGGGGGGACACAGAGGACACTACAGTTGGGGGTGAGGGGGACAGAGGACACTACAGTGGGGGGTCAGTGTGAAGGGGATAGAGGACATTGCTTTGGGGGGCAGAGGACACTACAAGGACATCGCATGGGGGGGAAAGGGTCTGGTATAGATTTTTGGGGGGGACCCACGCAATTTTTTTTTCATTTTCGCGTGGAGTTCCCCTTAAAATCTATACCAGACCCAAAGGGCCTGGTATGGATTGGGACCCATGCCGTTTCTTTTCTTAATTCTGTCATAGGGTTCCCCTTAACCATGTCAATACACTGTATTATATACTGTACACTGCCCGCACTGTATACATACAGTAGCTCACAAAAGTGAGTACACCCCTCACATTTTTGTAAATATTTTCTTATATTTTTTCATGTGACAACACTGAAGAAATGACACTTTGCTAGAATGTAAATTAGTGAGTGTACGGCTTGTATAACAGTGTAAATTTGCTGTCCCCTCAAAATAACTCAACACACAGCCATTAATGTCTAAACCGCTGGCAACAAAAGTGAGTACACCCTAATTGGGTCCAAAGTGTCAAAATTTTGTGTGGCCACCATTATTTTCCAGCACTGCGTTAACCCTCTTGGGCATGGAGTTCACCAGTGCTTCACAGGTTGCTACTTGGGTCCTCTTTCACACCTCCATGACAACATCACGGAGCTGGTGGATGTTAGAGACCTTGCGCTCCTCCACCTTCTATTTGAGGATGCCCCACAGATAACCTCCGCTTCTTTAGCAAGGCAGTTGTCCTCTTGGAGGTGTGTTTGGGGTTGTTATTATGTTGGAATACTGCCCTGCGTCCCAGTCTCCGAAGGGAGGGGATCATGCTCTGCTTCAGTATGTCACAGTACATTTTGGCATTTATGGTTCCCTCAATGAACTGTAGCTCCCCAGTGGCGGCAGCGCTCATGCAGCCCCAGACCACAACACCCCCACCACCATGGTTGACTGTAGGCAAGACACACTTGTCTTTGTACTCCTCACCTGGTTGCCGCCACACATGTTTGTCACCATCTGAACCAAAATAGTTTATCTTGGTCTCATCAGACCACAGGACATGGTTTCAGTAATCCATGTCCTTAGTATGCTTGTCTTCAGCAAACTGTTTGCTGGCTTTCTCGTGCATGATCTTTAGAAGAAGCTTCCTTCTGGGAAGACAGCCTTGCAGACTAATTTGATGCAGTGTGTGGTGTATTGTCTGAGCACTTACAGGCTGACCCCCCCCACCCCTTCAAGCTCTTTAGCAATGCAGGCAGCACTCATACGTCATATCCAGACAACCTCTGGATATGACGCTGAGCACGTGCACTCAACTCCTTTGGTTGACCATGGCGAGGCCTGTTCTGAGTGGAACCTGTCCTGTTAAACCACTGTATGGTCTTGCCCACCATGCTGCAGCTCAGTTTCAGGGTCTTGGCAATCTTATAGTTACATAGTTACATAGTAGGTGAGGTTGAAAAAAGACGCAAGTCCATCAAGTCCAACCTATGTGTGTGATTATGTGTCAGTAATACATTACATATCCCTGTATGTTGCGGTCATTCAGGTGATTATCTAATAGTTTCTTGAAGCTATCAATGCTCCCCGCTGAGACCAGCGCCTGTGGAAGGGAATTCCACATCCTTGCCGCTCTTACAGTAAAGAACCCTCTACGTAGTTTAAGGTTAAACCTCTTTTCTTCTAATTGTAATGAGTGGCCATGAGTCTTATTAAACTCTCTCCTGCGAAAAAGTTTTATCCCTATTGTGGGGTCACCAGTACAGTATTTGTAAATTGAAATCATATCCCCTCTCAAGCGTCTCTTCTCCAGAGAGAATAAGTTGAGTGCTCGCAACCTTTCCTCATAACTAAGATCCTCCAGACCCTTTATTAGCTTTGTTGCCCTTCTTTGTACTCGCTCCATTTCCAGTACATCCCTCCTGAGGACTGGTGCCCAGAACTGGACAGCATACTCCAGGTGCGGCCGGACCAGAGTCTTGTAGAGCGGGAGAATTATCGTTTTATCTCTGGAGTTGATCCCCCTTTTAATGCATGCCAATATTCTGTTTGCTTTATTAGCAGCAGCTTGGCATTGCATGCCATTGCTGAGCCTATCATCTACTAGGACCCCCAGGTCCTTTTCCATCCTAGATTCCCCCAGAGGTTCTCCCCCCAGTGTATAGATTGCATTCATATTTTTGCCACCCAAATGCATTATTTTGCATTTTTCTACATTGAACCTCATTTGCCATGTAGTCGCCCACCCCATTAATTTGTTCAGGTCTTTTTGCAAGATTTCCACATCCTGCGGAGAAGTTATTGCCCTGCTTAGCTTAGTATTGTCTGCAAATACAGAGATTGAACTGTTTATCCCATCCTCCAGGTCGTTTATGAACAAATTAAATAGGATTGGTCCCAGCACAGAACCCTGGGGAACCCCACTACCCACCCCTGACCATTCTGAGTACTCCCCATTTATCACCACCCTCTGAACATGCCCTTGTAGCCAGTTTTCAATCCATGTACTCACCCTATGGTCCATGCCAACGCACCTTATTTTGTACAGTAAATGTTTATGGGGAACTGTGTCAAATGCTTTTGCAAAATCCAGATACACCACGTCTACGGGCCTTCCTTTATCTAGATGGCAACTCACCTCCTCATAGAAGGTTAATAGATTGGTTTGGCAAGAACGATTCTTCATGAATCCATGCTGATTACTGCTAATGATATCATTCTTATTACTAAAATCTTGTATATAGTCCCTTATCATCCCCTCCAAGAGTTTACATACTATTGATGTTAGGCTAACTGGTCTGTAATTCCCAGGGATGTTTTTTGGGCCCTTTTTAAATATTGGTGCTACATTGGCTTTTCTCCAATCAGCTGGTACCATTCCAGTCAATAGACTGTCTGTAAAAATTAGGAACAACGGTCTGGCAATCACCTGACTGAGTTCCCTAAGTACCCTCGGATGCAAGCCATCTGGTCCTGGTGATTTATTAATGTTAAGTTTCTCAAGTCTAATTTTAATTCCGTCCTCTGTTAACCATGTAGGTGCTTCTTGTGTTGTGTCATGAGGATAAACACTGCAGTTTTGGTTACTGAAGCCCCCCGATTCACTCGTGAAGACTAAGGAGAAGAATAAATTCAATACCTTTGCCATCTCCCCATCCTTTGTAACCAGATGTCCTTCCTCATTCTTTATGGGGCCAATATGGTCTGTCCTCCCTTTTTTACTGTTTACATACTTAAAGAATTTCTTGGGATTTTTTTTTGCTCTCCTCCGCTATGTGTCTTTCATGTTCTATGTTAGCCGTCGTAATTGCACCCTTACATTTCTTATTGCATTCTTTATAAAGTCTGAATGCTGAGGATGATCCCTCAACCTTGTATTTTTTGAAGGCCTTCTCCTTTGCTTTTATATGCATTTTTACATTGGAGTTAAGCCATCCAGGATTTTTGTTTGCTCTTTTAAATTTATTACCCAATGGGATACATTGGCTAATGCCCTTATTTAATATGCTCTTAAAGCAAACCCATCTCTCCTCCGTATTCTTTGTTCCTAATATTTTATCCCAATTTATGCCTTTTAGCAAGGTTTGTAGTTTAGGGAAGTTGGCTCTTTTGAAATTCAGTGTCTTTGTGTTCCCTTCATGTTTCCTATTTGTGTGATTTATACTGAAACTAATTGACCTGTGATCGCTGTTACCTAAATTGCCCCGTATTTCCACATCTGTGATCAGGTCTGTATTGTTGGTAATCAGTAGATCCAGTAATGTTTTATTTCTAGTTGGTGCGTTTACCATCTGACCCATAAAATTGTCCTGCAAGACATTAAGGAACTGGCGAGCCTTAAATGAATGCGCGGTTCCCTCCGCCCAGTCTATGTCTGGATAATTAAAATCCCCCATTATGATAACACTTCCCATCCTTGCTGCTAATCCAATTTGTGATAGGAGATCCGTCTCCACTTCCTCCCTCAGGTTAGGGGGCCTATAGCATACTCCCAGTATTATTTTCCCCTTAGCTTCATCCCTTTGGAGCTCTACCCATAAGGATTCCACCTCCTCCCTAGCTCCCTCAGTGATGTCATCTCTCACATTCACTTGTACATTATTCTTGATATATAGGCATACCCCTCCCCCTTTTTTACCCTATCTATCCTTGCGGTATAGGGTATATCCTTGAATGTTTGCCAGCCAATCATGAGAGCTGTTGAACCAGGTCTCTGAAATTACCACAAAATCCAAATCCTCCTTGTACAACAGTATCTCTAGTTCACCCATCTTGTCCGCCATGCTCCTGGCATTAGTGAACATGCCTCATAGTTTAGACCGGTCGCATATTGTCCTCGTATTGGGTGTTTCAAGGTTGCAACTAGGACTTGCTACTATACTCACCTTGTGTTTTTGTGCTTTGGTTAACCTACCACTAATGCCCCCAATACTACCCTCTGGAATATCTTCCGCGCTGGCTATCACTGTCTCTGGACCCTCCCCCCCATCGCCTAGTTTAAAAACCCCTCTAACTTTTTGGCCATCTTCATTCCCAGCAGATCTGCACCCTCCTCATTTAGGTGCAGTACGTCCCTTCTATAGTACCAGTTACCGACTGAGAAGTCGGCCCAGTCCTCCAGGAACCCAGACCCCTCCTTACTACACCAGCTCTTCAGCCACTTGTTTACTTCCCTAATCTCCCTCTGCCTTTCTGGTGTGGCTCGATGTACTGGTAGTATTCCTGAGAACACTACCTTGGAGGTCCTTTTCCTCAATTTAGCACCTAAATCCCTAAAATCGTTCTTTAGGACACTCCATCTGCCTCTGACTTTGTCATTGGTGCCAACGTGCACCATGGCAGCCGGGTCTTCCCCAGCCCCTCCCAGTAATCTGTCCACAAGATCCGTGATGTGCCGAACCCGAGCGCCCGGTAGACAACATACTGTTCGGCGCATCATCTTCTTATAGCCTAGGCCATCTTTATGTAGAGCAACAATATTTTTTTTCAGATCCTCAGAGAGTTCTTTGCCATGAGGAGCCATGTTAAACTTCCAGTGACCAGTATGAGAGAGTGAAAGCAATAACACCAAATTTAACACACCTGCTCCCCATTCACACATGAGACCTTGTAACACTAATGTCCTGTACACACTCATTTTTTCCGACGGAAAATGTGTGATAGGACCTTATTGACGGAAATTCCGATCGTGTGTGGGCTCCATCACACATTTTCCATCGGAATTTTAGACACACAAAGTTTGAGAGCTTGCTATAAAATTTTCCGACAACAAAATCCGTTGTAGGAAATTCCGATCGTGTGTATACAAATCCGACGCACAAAGTGCCAGGCATGCTCAGAATAAATTAAGAGACGAAAGCTATTGGCTACTGCCCTGTTTATAGTCCCGACGTACGTGTATTACGCCACCGCGTTCAGAACGATCGTATTTTCCAGACAACTTTGTGTGACCGTGTGTATGCAAGACAAGTTTGAGCCAACATCCGTCGGAAAAAATCCATGGACTTTGTTGTCGGAATGTCCGATCAATGTCCGACCATGTGTATGGGGCATAACAAGTCATAACACAGGCGGGAAAATGGCTAATTGGGCACAATTTGGACATTTTCACTTAGGGGTGTACTCACTTTTGTTGCCAGCGGTTTAGACATTAATAACTGTGTGTTTAGTTATTTTGAGGGGACAGCAAATTTACACTGTTATACAGCTGTACACTACTTTACATTGTAGCAAAGTATCATTTATTCAGTGAAAGATATAATAAAATATTTACAAAAATGTGAGGGGTGTACTCACTTTTGTGAGGTACTGTATTCTATAATTTTGACTGCCTGCACTGTGTGTATGTATATGTATATATGTGTGTGTGTGTGTGTGTGTATATGTATATATATTTATATATATTTTAGACTGCCTGCACTGTGTATATAGTCTACACTGTGTGTGTGTATATGTATATATATATATATATATATATATATATATATATATATATATATATATATATATATATATATATATATATATAGTGCCTTGAAAAAGTATTGATACCCCATGAAATTTTCCACATTTTGTCATGTTACATGCAGGGGCGGATCCAGAGCCTAGTCTCGGGAGGGGCACTGCCAGAAAATACTTTTTTTGGGGGTAAATTTAACGGGGAAATGGCTGGTGTTAGCGCTTCAATCATCACAGCACCATGGTTGTTATGGTGTCAGGATGATTGAAGCGCATTATTACTATTATTACATGGTTATAAATAATGAAATGGTTCAACTCACCATAGAATCAGTGGGAGCCCCGAGTGTGTCACAGTCACCTGCCACATGTTGCAGATTGTCACTTGCCACATCACCTGTCACTAGATGCGGATTGTCACTTGCCACGTCCCATGCCACATGTTGTGGATTGTCACTTGCCACGTCCCATGCCACATGTTGCAGATTGTCACTTGCCACGTCCCATGCCACACGTTGCAGATTGTCACTTGCCACGTCCCATGCCACACGTTGCACATTGTCACTTGCCACGTCCCATGCCACACGTAGAAATTTGTCACTTGCCACGTCCCATGCCACACGTTGCAGATTGTCACTTGCCACGTCCCATGCCACACGTTGCAGATTGTCACTTGCCACGTACCATGCCACATGTTGCAGATTGTCACATGCCACGTCCCATGCCACACGTTGCGGATTGTCACTTGCCTGCTATAATTGTCTGCTGTGTCCCAGAGTCAAGCTTATTCAACTGGTGACTCCCCTGTCACTAGTGCTGGGCAGGGAGGAATGGGCTGGCTGCTGCGATGGGAGCAGAGCGAACAAAGGGCTCATTCTGAGTGGATGTATCAGCGCTGCATCCCGCCCCAGGGGCAGCAGAGAGATGATGTAATCTCTCTGCTGCCGTGGCTGCCTGTACATTCTACAGTGAGGGCGGAACTGCAGGGATGCAGGGCAGCGCTGGGCGGTGAGAGATGATGTTATTTTTCTGTTTCCCCGCCCGCCGGCTCCCTGATTGGCCAGCTGCTCTGACACACAGTCTGTCACTGAGCCGCACAGCTGCTCACCAATGGAGCCGCCCATGCTCTCAGCCGTGGAGCCGCCTGCCGGCTCTCTCACCCACAGCAATGCCTGCCCACCCACTCACCCACATTCTCGGAGGGGGCAATTGCCCTGTTGCCCCCCCTAGACCCAAACCCTGATGTGCCACTCATATATACCCATGTATGATGCTATACAGTACAAGGTTCTAGGCACGGAAATACATAGGAAAGTATTTAAAGATAGGTTCATGTGTTTGAGTTTTGTTTTTCTGCAATAGGATTATGATCCTATCAATGCTGGTATTGGGTTTATAGTTGTAATTAATTACTTTCTTGTTTCAGTAATTATTTTGTTTTATTGATATATTTAGATTCAAAATTCGATATAGTATTCAGCGTGTTACATCTTTATACATCAGAACACCACAGACAGGTTCACTACTCACGTACGACCTACTTGTTTCAGGCCCCGACACCCAAAACGCTTAGATGTCCCACTCCCATATTGACAACATGTCACCCATTTTACAGATACATTCTTCTCCTTTACATTCCCAGGTCCTACCTTACCACACCTCCTCAGACATGCTCCTTTGCCACCCCTGACTGGCGGGACGTTTTCTATTGATTAGCGGACCTACTTTCCACCATCTCACAACCTCCTCCCACACACTGGTGACCACTATGACCCTCATTCTAGCCTACTTATTCTCTAACATCATACCACTGACCCCATCCGGACACACCCAAATACAAGTATATATATTTCACCTAGACAAGCGAGCAGGTTCTAGCGAGTCACCGCACTCAACCTTGTCCTATAACATATCTTGACCTTACTGCCCATCCTTTAAAGGATAACCCCTCAGCCCTTCTTCTCTCTCCCCCTCTTGTGCTCCTTTCTTTTTCCCTACTCCATCTTCCCCCCTCTTTTCTCCTACCGCACACCACTTTTCAACCATCCCAACTTACATTCCCCCATTCCCCCATCAGAAACTGTCCCTCTTCCTCCTCCTCCGATGTAAACATACCAAGTACAGCTGAGTAACCCAGCTATTCAAACAGCGGATAAAAACTCCTCTCATAAAATGGCTTCAGCTTCTGCATCCAAACGTACCAAATTCACTCTAAAAATCACCTTGGGGTGTGGAGAGGCAGAACAGGGAGATGCCTATGTAAACAAGGCATTTCCCCGTTCTGCCTTGTGACAATGAAAGAGATCCACTGCTCCCTGTCATCTGGAGCAGTGATCGCTGTCATGTCAGTGGTAGCCCACCCCCCCTACAGTTAGAACACCTCCCTAGGACACACTTAACCCCTTGATCGCCCTCTAGTGTTTAACCCCTTCCCTGCCAGTGTCATTTACACAGTTTTATAGCACTGATCGCTGTATAGATGACAGTGGTCCCAAAATAGTGTCAAAAGTGTCAAATGTGTCCGCCATAATGTCGCAGTCATGATAAAAATCACAGATCGCCGCCATTACTAATAAAAAAATAATAATAAAAATGCCATAAATCTATCCCCTTTTTTGTAGACGCTATAACTTTTGCGCAAACCAATCAATATACGCTTATTGCGATTCTCTTTTTACCAAAAATATGTAGAAGAATACATATCGGCCTAAACTGAGAAATACATTGAGATTTTTAAGGAATTTTTGGGGATATTTATTATAGGAAAAATTAAAACATATTGGTTTTTTTTCAAAATTGTCGCATTTTTTGTTTATAGCTCAAAAAATAAAAACTGCAGAGGTGATCAAATACCACCAAAAGAAAGCTCTATTTGTGGGAAAAAAAGGACGTCAATTTTATTTGGGTGTCACGTCGCACGGCCACGCAATTGTCAGTTAAATCGACGCAGTGCCGAATCGCAAAAAGTGCTCTGGTCAGGAAGGGGGTAAATCTTCCGGGGCTGAAGCCGTTAAAGTGATAGTAAACCTTCGGTTTAAAAAAAAAAAAAAAAAATAACAGACATCATACTTACCTCCACTGTGCAGTTAGTTTTGCACAGTGTGGCCCCGATCCTCGTCTTCTGGGGTCCCCCAGCGGCTCTCGCGGGGGGTTACCTTGCGGGCGTGCTTCCGAGTCCAGCATTTGCGTGCATAGGCACAGAAAGCCAGACTTGGCCCCGCCCCCTGGCACCCGCGTCATTGGATTTGGGGAGCCAATGGCTGTGCTGCTATCAATCTATCCAATCAAGAGCCGAGGACCCTGAGCAGAGAGGAAGTGCGTCTCCGCCGTGGGAATTACAGGGCTCAGTCAGACTTTTTTTTTACCTTAATGCCTAGGATGCATTAAGGTGAAAAAAACACGAGGGTTTACAACCCCTTTTAAGTGGTTAATGAAGCTTGTTTGGAAAAAATGAGGTGAAGGGCTAACAATACATGCACATACCAAATAAAGAATAAGGGCTCATGCACATTGCAGCTCAAAGGAGCTCAAAGAAGCGGCTGCTACAGGCTTTTGAGCTCTTATTATTTTTTGCCTAGGAACTCCCATCCATGTAGGCCAATGTGTCCATGCACATTAGGGCTTTTTCAGGCATATGCTCCTACAGGCAGAATAAAAAACACACAAAACTCGTGTTTTTAAGAGGAGCTAGTGCCCCAAAAAGCTCAGAAACATGTGAAAACGCATGAAAACTTTTGTTATAGCTTTTTGCTTTGTTTATACAGTGGTTAGGAAAATACTATCTAGGAGGGTTTATGAAAAAAAAAACGCTTATGCTCAAAATAGCTCAAAAGAGCTTGAAAGAACTCAATAAACACGATCAAAAAACAAGCTTCTTCAAGCTTTTATAGGAAAAAATAACAGCTCAAATGCCTGCAAAAAAGCAGCTTTTTTTTTTTAGAGCTGCATTGTGCATGAGCCCTCATACTACCTGTTGCTCTGTCAGAATGCACTTAGCTTTTAAGCCCTATTATGGTCTGCAACACATAGGATTTTTGTGGACTGAGCAGTGTTAGCTCTGTCAATTGTCTTTTGCTAAACTATTCTCTGATATCTACAACATAAAGTTAATCTTTATGTAGTCCATGATAACAACTAGCAGGGGCTAAATGAGGTCTTTATTTGTAATAAAAACATCTTTGCAATTCTGAAGCTTCCCTCCAATCACTTTGCATATTATTTTCCATATACTGTGATTCTGTACAAATATGCTGCAGAAATCTCCCTCCACCGAGTCTGGCTGCAGCCATTTTAACTGTGGGCAGCTGAAGTTGCTGCCTGTTCACTTACTGGATTTACACAGACACACGCCTCCAGCTCTGCAGCTTTCATTGGCCCTCTTATGACTCATCCCCCCTCCCTTCCTGGCAAATTCTCACAAGAGTGAGAGAGAGAGCTGTGAATGATGTCATAAGCAAAGGCTAATGACCAGACAAACAGGAAGTGGGCTGTATAAGGTATTTACTGGCAGAAGAAAAATGTTTTACTATCCAAAGTTAAAACAACAAGGGCAGAAGATTTAGTAAATGGAAAGTTGAAAAATGTACTGAAGGTCCACTTTAAGATAACACAGGCAGTATGTTGATAATACAGGACTTTGACTTGAATTTCATGACAAGATCAACAGGAT
Organism: Lithobates clamitans; assembly: GCA_037952925.1. Lineage (NCBI taxonomy): Eukaryota > Metazoa > Chordata > Amphibia > Anura > Ranidae > Lithobates > Lithobates clamitans. The sequence continues at coordinate 996,315 of JBBGZY010001524.1, forward strand.
TTTTGGAATTTATCAAAAAGATACAAAATGTTTTCAGCTGTATATTTAATCAAAAAGAGGTAAATAAATTAATTGGGTTTTCATACTCTTTAACTACAAACTTTAATGCAAGTTTTATTCACACAGAAAAGGACTTCGATCCAGAAGACACTATGGAATATGATACTCAGTTTGATCACAGCATTGCTTTTTTAAATTCCTTGACAGAGAACAAAGGGAATGTGGATCCTGCATTTGGTAATATTATTTATAAATATAACATGTACTCATCAGTTAATGTTTTGTTTTATGTTATTTGCTATACTTTTTTTTTTTCTGGACTACACTTGTCTGGAAAGTGAAAAAAATAATCAAAATGTTGAGCTTTGACAATTTTTTAGTAGCAAAGGTTGACCTGTACCCCCTCCTCCTGTCTACTTAATGATGAAACAGTCTTTTATTGAACCAGGAAAGTCAGAGATTACAATTTTGATTTCAAGGGTTTCACTGTGCTATTTTAAGTGTACAATATTTCCATATCTTCCATATTTATGTAAATACAAAGCATACCTAAAAAATACTTCTTAACCCTTTGTTTATTTGGAGCACATTTACAGTATACAGTACGTATGACTCTACAGAAGGCTTCTATTGCTTAGAATACATGGCTGAGAAGAGAAGGAACAAAGTGAGGGGAGGTTTTTTGAAAGTGTATTACCATACAATGCAGAACCCAAGCTTTTAGAGTTTAACCCTCTGTTAAGGCAGACACATGCTTAAATCTAGTTGACAACTGATGAAACCTGCCAGCATAGTGAAGACAGGGTTAGTTTTGTTAAATATTGCTCTATAGCCCCCCCCCCCCCCCAACCACCAAAACAATATAAAGCAATACAATAAACAATAAAAAATTAGAATTTTTAAAAAATTTTTTAACTTACCAGAAACCCCTGTTGCTAGGCAGTCTTCCTAATCTGCCTCTTCCTATTCCGCGGTGCTGTTCCTTCACTTCCTCCTCTTCGGCGAGCTGCCCCGTTGTCTTCTGGGACATGTGTGTGTCCCAAAAATCAACAGGGCCATTCACAAAGCGCCGCGCAACTTGTGCATGCGCAGTAGCAAACGGGCAGTGAAGCCGCAAGGCTCCACTGCCTGTTTCCCTTCGTTAAGATGGTGGCGCCAACACCTGATCTGATGGACAGATCGGCCTTGGGGGTCCGACATCGCAGGCTCCCTGGACAGGTAAGTGTCCTTATTAAAAGTCAGCAGCTACAGTGTTTGTAGCTGCTGACTTTTAAAAAAAAAATGCGGCTGGAACACCGCTTTAATAATGATCTCCGAACTCTACCTTACTTTCTACTGACTTCTGAATGCTGCCTTACCTACCAATTGCCTTTAAACTCTTCCCCACTTACAAGTAGTCTGTGAACTCTGCCCCACCTATTACTGATCTCTAAACTCTGCATCACTTACTTCTGATCTCTGAACTCTGCATTAATTACTATTGATCTCTGAACTCTGTCTCTCAATTACTCATGACCTGTGAACTCTGCATTACTTACTCCTGACCTCTGAACTCTGAATCACTTACCTCCCTTGCCAGGAGTATAAATGAAATTTAGGAGAAAGTAGGTAATTTATACAAATTTTGGTCAGTGAGCCCAGTGAATATAATATAATATAAGTTTGAATTTCTCTAGCATTGCCTATAAATAGTTACATCCAATGCTGTTTGTTAACATTCAATGCTATCTGTGTAATCTACTGGAATTTTCAGATTGAAACACTAGCTAGATGTTAGTGGTCATACAGTGGGGACGGAAAGTATTCAGACCCCCTTACATTTTTCACTCCATGCGGGCTTTCATGTGTCTTGCACTGAGGAGAGGCTTCCGTCAAGCCACTCTGCCATAGAGCCCCGACTGGTGGAGGGCTGCAGTGATGGTTGACTTTCTACAACTTTCTCCCATCTCCCGACTGCATCTCTGGAGCTCAGCCACAGTGATCTATGGGTTCTTCTTTACCTCTCTCACCAAGGCTTTTCTCCCCCGATAGCTCAGTTTGGCCGGACGGCCGGCTCTAGGAAGGGTTCTGGTCGTCCCAAACGTCTTCCATTTGAGGATTATGGAGACCACTGTGCTCTTAGGAACCTTAAGTGCAGCAGAATTTTTTTTGTAACCTTGGCCAGATCTGTGACTTGCCACAATTCTGTCTCTGAGCTCTTCAGGCAGTTCCTTTGACCTCATCATTCTCATTTGCTCTGACATGCACTGTTAGCTGTAAGGTCTTATATAGACAGGTGTGTGGCTTTCCTAATCAAGTCCAATCAGTATAATCAAACACAGCTGGAGCCAAATGAAGGTGTTGAACCATCTCAAGGATGATCAGAAGAAATGGACAGCACCTGAGTTAAATATATGAGTGTCACAGCAAAGGGTCTGAATACTTAGGACCATGTGACATTTCAGTTTTTCTTTTTTAATAAATCTGCAAAAATGTCAACAATTCTGTGTTTTTCCGTCAATATGGGGTGCTGTGTGCACATTAATGAGGAAAAAATGAACTTAAATGATTTTAGCAAATGGCTGCAATATAACAAAGAGTGAAAAATGTAAGGGGGTCTGAATACTTTCCGTCCCCACTGTATATTATTTTAGGGAGCCCGGCTGACAGATCTGCTAGGATTTCTGGTAAACCCAGAAATAGAGGGTCTTTCCCAGATTCAGGATTACTATTAAAGTGGCTTCATACATAGGAGGTAAGGAGACTACCTGAAATTAGGTTCTGACAATCTTTAACAATTAGGGTGGTAGAGCTCCTTTAAATGTATCTATTGTATAGTTATGTATGCTGGTAAGCTCCTGGGCCATGTAAGCTCCTGGGACTTAATATTGGGGAGGTCATATATGGCCACCATTGTGGACCCAGATTCTTAATCAGATTCTTGATTGCGTGGACAGTGTAATTTCTTCTAGGTAATCTGCCAATGTTTTTTTCAAATCGTATAAATTGGGAAATTAGGGAAATTAGGCTGTACGCTATGCGCATACCATATCTCCTGAGCTAATAAGCACACATTTTGTCTAATGATATAATGCACCTTACCTATCATTCTATTTCCCGTATATTCCCAAGTAAACAGACATCACCAAAGCTTGCATTCTCAGCTCCATCAGCATGACTGCCGCCGAGCAGTTTATTGCTTCTTTTATTTACACACAAACGGAAAGTCACAAAGTGGAAGGCTTGCCTCCAACAGCCAAACGCCTCCTACACAGGATGTGACCTCACAGGAAATGACTAAATAAGGATGTAACAACACAGGATGTGAATGTCAACACCGGAAATGACCAAATAAGGATGTAACAACAGAGGATGTGAATGTCAACACAGGATAAATAATTTATACAACAACCAATGAACGATGACTACAATTCCTGCTGATTTGTGCTTATCTGCAGGTGTATGCTCATGCCACCATAAATATATTGATCGGGCAAACAGGGGTGACACCCCCCCAACCGAACGTTCTGTGCATTGCACATGGGCCCTTCGCTGGTGGACATATCCTCACTCCGCAAACACCTCTCTCCAAACAACAGGTTTTCCACTACCCAATGGATTTCAACCAGCATCAGTATGCCCAAGTCAGCTCTTTAGAGCGGGTTGCGGGAGAACTAACACTGGGAGACACTGTGACAATACATATTAAAATACATCTTCATAAAATTTCCACAACAGTCCTTCCTCTTGTCATATGCTCCCATGTGTCCCTCAATAAATCTTGATCTTCTTCTTACACCTGGAAATGAATCAGTCCTTACAGTCCATATGAGTCCATAAAAAGGAAAACACGGCTTGACATGTAGACTCTGTTCTTCAGGAGGGATGACCTAGATTAGGACATGAGGGCTGGTCGGTCTGGGATCCTCTGTGTCTTGTACTTGGGTTGGGCTTCAGTGCGTCGTCATCTGCTCGGGCTCTGTTCACTCTTCCAATCAGGCAACAGTAGCACCTCATCACGGCATATAGAAGGAATAGAAACAAAAACAACATGAGTATATATACCCCTACTTCCTTCAACTATGATCCGCTGCAAAATAAAAAATTAAATCCCCAAATATTCCCAAACCCTTAAAAGGATTCCAACCTTCATTAGCTATAGCTCTGGCCTTGCAGGGATCTAAACCTTATCCATATAGGCCTGAACTTTGTCACTATTATCCCCGATCCAGGTATAAAAATTTTTACTTATGAATTCCCTTGGGCTGTGGGAACTTCCTTGTAGCTTCAACAGTTACATGAAAACATCCCATCCTCAATGGATTAGAAATTGTTCAATCGTTTCATAAGCTCAAGCCCCCACCATGTACCAGAATTTCCCTTCCAGCTGTCCCTGCTATTCTTACCTTCTCTTGCGCCATCAGATCCTCACGATCGGCCGTGACATAAAATGCTGGGACGAGTTTAACCAGCACACATGAACCTCTTGCATTAGGGGAATTACCTTATAAGCTGTAGATCCGCATTAATACCAAACTAAAGTTGAAACACACTTGTGGGCTACCTAGTTATCCCGATACCAAAGCTGGCAAGAACCAGAGCTACTGTTAAAATTATAATTAATTTTACCCTCTAGAAATGTATCGTTAACTTCTATTGACAAGTGTCTGTTTGGATTTTACTAGTTTGTGAAAACTCCTCATACCAATATGAACATCCTATATAGCATTTACCGCCATCATTGCTGGGGCACTAGAGCTCAGTGGGGACTCAGAGTAGACCCAACCATGTGTCCTGTTCACTTTCTTAGCTAGTTGGAAAATACACTTTAAAAATAAAAATAAACAAAGATACTCCTCATCCTTTGGTGTAGTTAAGCAGCTTCTTGCAGTGGCTGGCGTGGACCCAGTTGTCCCATCTCTCAAGCTTCTTTACAATGGCTCAGTCACCTGTCACAAATTTGACTAGAATTGGAGCGGTTAGTAATATTGGTTTGAAAATTGTGATTATCGCCATTATCACATAGTCCAAAAACAGGCATGATAATTTTTAAACACATGTATTACACATCCATCAACTCACTCATCATTACAGATTTCTGAAGCCGAAGCTGAACTACTTCCAAGGTATTTTTATTCTAGGGTCTTGTACCTCCAGACATCAAAAGCACCTTCCAAAGGAATACACCTTACTGTACCCTCTGACCATATCTGCCAATCTTTAAAAGGTTTAATGGCCTTTTCCCCAAAACTAGACTTCATGTACTATGCAACCGTCTGACTGTGCGAAGCCTCGCATTCCTTGCCTTGCAGGGACTGCCATTGCCCATGGCGATTCAAATCGGCTTATCGTCTTACCCCTGCCTCCAGGGAAACCATTGCACCCATTTAGGAGAGCACAGCCTGGTGCCTTCTTTTACGGTGGATCGACGGACTACAACCACTATATCTGGTCCAGTCCACCCAACTAGAAACCCTAACTGAGGTGTCAACTCTATGGCTTGTTTGGCACAGAACTACACAGTACCACTATTTGAACAACCAACTATTAACTATGCCAAATGATTTGTCAACAACCACAGATCAACCCCCCAATTATATCTCTACCACTCATAGTGTATGCATACACAAGCGCATTGCGCTGCACGACCGTACACTGCGTCGCCAGACTAAACTGCACAGAACCTTTACGCCTGCTTTTTCTACAGAACAATTCTCTCTCTGTACCTAGATATTACAACAATAACATGGATGCCTCCTGTTTACTCTCTACCCAAAACTATATTACAGTATAAAACTTAGAAAAAACAACTGGAATTAATTTCGTCCTTCCAAACACGAGTCAAACGACCCCCAGCTCCTCCCACCAACTTCCTGTTGCACACCTCCAAAGAACATCCTGTTGTACATCACATCTTGTAAAGATCATCCTGTCTTCTCAGCTCTAAAATCCCATCTAACTGGTTTATTTAAATATCAATGAACAGGAAGAAGGAGGAGGAGGGGAAGCCTTGAATAGCTTCATATTTTGTCTTTCAAGACATTTAAGAAAATCTATGGCTAACATCATCAACAATTTAAAAAACTTTTGTCCAGGAGAGGGTGGAATAAACCCCATATTGCAAATGAGAGGGAATCCCCCTTGACTCACATATCCCCTGGGAAATCAAACCACAAGTTTTTGATACCAAAATACCACACAACAGCGCAACAAAAGCCAAAACTGAAACTCCTGTAAAAAGATGGCTCAAGGAAGGGGAGGAGCTGCTGACCAAGATGGCCGCATAGAGTGAACAAGGCTTTGACATGCCGCCACGCTAACAAGCAGACACGCTGAGAGGCAGATACGAGGAGAAGCAAACAAGCGGAAAAAGCAAATATATTATCCATAAGCTGATAACGCTAACTGACCAACAAGCCGAAGCATACCTGAAGACAGATTGACCGCGCGGATATTGGAGCGCAACAAGCTGAGCGGAGTGAGCGGGGGGAGCAGGAGGAGGAGAGGAGGAGGAGGCAGCGGGAATAGCGGCGCTCGCGAGAACTAGGAGATTCGAGAGAACTAGCCTGTGGAGTGCCGGGACTACTATCAGGACAGAGCCGAGAGACAGCGGGCGAGGACGAGCGGGAACCCCCGTGAGTCTGCAGTGCGGACGGCGGGGTTACTCGCTTGTGGACGCCCTCTCCGGCGGAGGTCCTGGGAACGGAACGGCAGAGATCAGGCAGACTGAAGAGACTCAGGAACACCCATACTCGAAAGTCATAGCCGCCGAAGGAAAAGTGAGTAACCCTCTCCAAACCCGCTCACAGGTAGGACTTTGGAAACAGCAATAATAGCAATATACAAAGGATAAATCTAGTAATTCTTTTTTTTCCTCTTGTTGCAAATATAACACTTAACTCCGGAAATAAGAAGGACTTATTATTTAATAACCTAAGGAGAAGTGTGTTACACTGAACGGATACTGAATTGCTTACTGTATAAAGGAGAGATTAGTGTCTTGTATGTAATTTAAAGAATATAAAGAAAGAGGACTTTCTTTTAGTATTCCCCCTCCCTACTTCGGGACAATAGTTAAAAGTCCAGCAAACAAAAAGAAAAGGAGGGATAATGGCACCTAAGAAAGGTAACAAAACACCGCAGAACCAAGCAGGTAAAAAAGATAAAGGCGAAGCCAATAATAAAAACACCACAGGGACACAATCAATACAAACAACAGACATTAAGGAATTCTTCCAACAATTACAGTCACAATCCCCTCAAACGACACAAGATCTACAAACATCACAGGAACTATCTAACTTAGCTGAATCATCTGCAACATCTAGGTCATCAGGAGAAGATCAAATAAACCATCCTAGAAATAGTTCACCAATTGATAAAACAAGATTAACAAGCAAACAAAAGGAGGAGGATAAGGAGAAATGGGATATAAGGGCATATATTCGATCACTCCCTACTCGGGCAGACATGGATCAATATATTCACAGATTGGAAGAATCATATAAAACAGAGATACAAGAATTAAAAGAATCCACCAAGGAAACACAAGAAAAAATAGATACAGTGGAGAAGAGAGTCCTAAAAACAGAACAAGAAATTAGAAGAATGGAGGAAAAAGATGGCTCAAAGAAGTCAACCAAAGCCCCCTTCCTCCTCTGCAGGCTATATAATACAAGCCTCAAAACAATGAATTGCCCTCTGAGAAACTCCCAAACATTTAAAAATAAAAATAACACATACTGCTAAAAGTACAAAAACTCAGTTAAAGCTAGTAAATTCAGTGCAAAGTTCACTTAAAAGGAAAATGGTGTCTAGATATTAGGTAGCTCAGACCGCATGGCTACACACAAAGGAATAGAAAATGGCCGATGAAAGCCAGGCCACAACAAAATGGCGCCATTTTCCCGCCAAAACAAGATTTCTTTACTAGCTACACAAACTTCTCCCCACAAAACTACAGATTTGAGACACCACAAGAACACTTACAAACATTTTAGGAACAGTTCCACTGAAACGTATGTAATCCCGCCAAAACCAGGATTTCTTCACTAGAATCTTTCTCCACAAAGCCACACACCTGAGATACCACATGAACACTTACAAACATTTTAGGAACAGTTCAACTAGGGACCTTGGCCAACCAAAAAACACATTCAAAAATGTTAAAGAAACACAAAATAGCACAACATACACGCATGTTCCCAAATAAAGTTCATATATCTCATTCTGAAAGGTCACCACACACACAGAACCAGGACAATGTTGCTTGCGTGTTTGCTCAGAACATTAACGTTCCCTTCCCACAGGGCGCAGCCCTTTCAACACAAAACATTTTCTATTGTAACAACCATGCCTGCCCCTCCCCCATTCATGGCCGCATGGCAGCAGCCATTTTGCAAACAAATTCAAGCACACACAGTCTCCATTTCTCATTCAGTTACTTACACAACTTCAATATAGTCAGTTAAACACCATACACAATTCATACATTTCTCATATGCATCACAAACTTGTTACACAACATCAGTCACTCACACAACAAACATACGATCAAAATCCTGAGTACCATTATTTCAAAAAGACGAAAAATTTGTTCTTTTGCAAAGCAGAGCCTCCCTAACGCATCGGAATGTGGATCCATTCGCTCCCTCATCTCGATCCGATGCTAAGGAGTAGGGATGAGCCGAACACCCCCCGGCTCGGTTCACACCAGAACTTGCGAACGGACCGATAGATCGCGCAAACTTTGGAACCCTGTTAAAGTCTATGGGACTCGAACGTGAGAAATCAAAAGTGCAAATTTTAAAGGCTAATATGCAAGTTATTGTCCTAAAAAGGGTTTGGGGACCCGGGTCCTGCCCCAGGGTACATGTATTAATGCAAAAAAAAGTTTTAAACACGGCCGTTTTTTCAGGAGCAGTGATTTTAATGATGCTTAAAGTGAAAAAAAAGTTAAATATTCCTTTAAATATCGTGCCTGGGGGGTGTCTATAGTATGCCTGTAAAGTGGCACGTGTTTCCCATGTTTAGAACTGTCCCTGCACAAAATGACATTTCTAAAGGAATAAAAGTCATTTAAAACTGCTTGCAGCTTTAATGTAATGTCTGGTCCCGGCAATATGGATGAAAATTATTGAGAAAATAGGCATGGGTACCCCCCACCAGCCCATTACCAGCCCCTTTGGGTCTTATATGGATATTAAGGGGAACCCCGCACCCAAATTAAAAAAAGGAAAGGCGTGGGGCCCCCATACCCTATATACTCTGAACAGCAGTATACAGGCGGTCCAAACAAGACAGGTACTGTAGGTTTGTTCTTAAGTAGAATCTGTTTGTAATTTTGAACTGGTACATTTTTAAAGTGTAGCTCCAGCCAAAAAATCTATTTTTAAGCTTTTTTGAAAACATAGGGAAGGGTTATCACCCCTGTAACCTTTGTTTTGCTGTCTGTGCACCTGTTCAGAAGATTTCACCTCACTTTCTGGCCCAATGACAATTGGATTTAGAAAATTTGGGGTTTTTGGTGAAACAAGGAACTCTTACAGGAGAGAATTTCCCTTCCTAGGGGTAGATTTCCTCTCACTTCCTGTTGTCTTCTTTTGGAAAGTTGGAGTCGTTTGTAAGTTGGATGTTTGAAAGTAGGGGCCTGCCCTATATACTCTGCAGAAATTTGGGCCTAATGCCGCGTACACACGGTCGGACTTTTCGGCTACAAAAGTCCGACAGCCTGTCCGACAGACTTTCGACGGACTTTTGTCAGACTTTTGGTGGACTTTTGACAGACTTGCGGCAGACTTTCTTACGAACGGACTTGCCTACATACGATCACACAAAAGTTTGACGGATTCGTACGTGATGGCGTACACCGGACTAAAATAAGGAAGTTGATAGCCAGTAGCCAATAGCTGCCCTAGCGTGGGTTTTTGTCCGTCAGACTAGCACACAGACGAGCGGATTTGTGGGTCCGGTGTAGTTACGACGCAAAGATTTGAAGCATGTTTCAAATCTAAAGTCCGTCAGATTTGCGGCTGGAAAAGTCAGCTGAAAGTCCGCTGAAAGTCCGGGGAAGCCCACACACGATCGGATTGTCAGCCAGCTTTAGTCCGTCGGCGTTCGTTGGACTTTTGTAGACGAAAAGTCCGACCGTGTGTACGCGACATTAGGTGTTGGTGTTGCCACAACACTGTAAGCCCTCACAGTTACTCTTGGTGGGCGCAGGAACGGGCCCTGCTGTGAAATATTAGATCAAGAATTGTAATTACATTCCCCTGTAGAAAAGGGTCAGAAAAATTGGGCCTTTTTTGTTGGACGGTGTGTTGGTGTTGCCACAACACTGTAAGCCCTCACAGTTACTCTTGGTGGGCGCAGGAACTGGCCCTGTTGTGAAATATTAGATCAAGAATTGGAATTACATGTCCCTGTTGAACAGGGGCAGAAAAATTGGGCCTAAGGCACAGGTGCTGGTGCCATAACACTGCAACCCCTCACAGAAACTTTAGTTGAAGCACATGAATGAGCCCTGTTGCAAATTACTGCAGCAAAAATTGTAATTACACGCCCCTGTTATACAGGGGCAGAAAAATTGGGCCTTAGCCACTGGTGCCACAACACTGCAACCCGTCACAGATACTCTAGTTGGAGTGCAGAAATGAGCCCTGCTGCAAAGTATTGCATCAAAAATTGTAATTACAAGCCCCTGTTAAACAGGGGCTGCAAAATTGGGCCTTAGGCACTGGAGCTGGTGCCACAACACTGCAACCCCTTACAGATACTCTAGTTGGAGCACAGGAATGAGCCCTGCTGCAAAGTAGTGCATCAAAAATTGTAACTACACGCCCCTGTTAACCTCCCTGGCGGTATTCCCGAGTCTGGCTCGGGGTGGATTTTCAGTACCAAAAGCGGTAACCCTGAGCCAGACTCCAGATCGCATCGCAGGATCCTGGAAGGGCTTACTTACCTTGTCCCCACGATCCTGCAGTGTGAGCGAGCTGTCTTCCACTCGATCTATCACTGTGCCCGGGCTCCGTTCCCTGCGAGCGTTGCGACGCACGGGGACGGAGAACTGCGCCATATTCAAAAAGTAAAACACACAATACATATACAGTACACTGTAATCTTACAGATTACATTATTGTATCAATTTATTTCAACTCCCTTTTTTCCCCAGTGGTTTCTCCAGTGCCCTGCATGCAGTTTTATATTATAAAAACTGTTCTTTTTGCCTGGAAACTGGAGATTGTCCATAGCAGCCAAAACCGTCCCTTTACATCAAAAGCAGGTTTAGACCAGCTAGAAAACAGCGATAATAAATTAGAATCACTTGCAGAATTGAGCCATAGCGATTTGTGGGGAAATCCGTCATCAAACACTAAAAGTAATGACAGCGACAATTCTGCAACTGAGCAAATTTCAGTGTTTTTAATTTGATTACATTATTGAATAATTTTTATTATTATTATATTATTATTTCTTATAATTATTAATAATTTATTATATTATAATTTATGATTTAGTGTTTCAAACATTATCATACCCAAAATGTCTACTAGACTTTTGTTTCGACAGATTGAAGTGTGTTATTCCTAAGAATTACAGGCCTACAATATAAAATGCCAAATTTCCATGCAAAATAATGGTACCGCTTTCAGCACCAAAAATCTAAGATAATCATACCGCCAGGGAGGGTAAAAGGGGCAGAAAATTTGGGTCTTAGCCACTGGTGGCGGTGCCCAGAACCAAAAATGTTCTTATAAGCTATCAGGATGAAAATTGAGGAGGAAGAGGATAGTCACTCAGCATAACAGGATAGTCACTCAGCATCAGCATAGGCAGTCTTGAAGGGAACTCACATTAAAAAAAGAGATTATTCGGTTACATCAGCATCAGATGCTTGGTAGCTGGTGATCCAAGACTGATTCATTTTATGAAAGTCAGCCGATCGACCGATTCAGTGGACAGGCGCACCCTGTGATCAGTTACAAAGCCTCCAGCAGCACTGAATGTGCATCCCAAAAGAACGCTGGATGCAGGACAGGCCAGTAGCTCAATTGCATACTGTGCAAACTCTGGCCAGTGATCCATCCTCAAGACCCAGTAACCCAGAGGATTTTCGGTGGGAAAGGTGTCCAAGTCTGATCTTGCCCCTAGGTATTCCTGCACCATGTAAATCAGACACATGGTGATGGTTGCTGGAACCGATCATACCTTGGGGCTGCGGACTAAAAAATTGTCTGAACGCATCAGTCAGACAGCCACCTTCTCCACCACTCCTTCTGTGACTGACCGAAGCCTCAGCAACATGTTGTCCAGGACCAGGAATTTGTAAACTCCCACGCTCTGGAAACGCAATGCACAAACCTTTCTGCAAGGCCTCCCGAAGATGTTTCATCCTCTGCTCCCTCTGCGACGGCAAGATAAGGTCTGCAACCTTACCCTTGTAACGTGGATCAAGGAGGGTTGCCAGCCAGTAATGATCCCTCTCCTTGATACCACAAATACAAGGATCCTTCCGCAGGCTTTGCAGGATCAGGGAGGCCATGCAGGGTAGGTTTGCTGAGGCATTCGATCCGGAATCCTCTGGGTTACTAAGGACGACATGATCCGCAGCCACCTCCTCCCAGCCACATACAAGTTCATGGGTTTCTTGGGACTTTAAATGATCCCTTGAAGACTGCTGCTGATGCTGAGTGCAAGGCTCCACCTCCACCTCCATGCTGACACAATCTCCCTCTTCCTCCTCCTCCTCGTCCTCTTCCTGTGTGATCGGTGGGCCAGCAGGAACACTGTCTGGATAAAGGGGGCCTTGAGAGGTAAGGAAGTCCTCCTCTTCCTTCCTCTGTTCTGCCTTAAGTGCCCTGTCCATTATTCCATGCAGTGTGTGCTCCAACAGGTGGACAAGAGGGACAGTGTCACTGATGCATGCACTGTCACTGCTCGATAACCTTGTGGCCTCCTCAAATGGTGATAGGACAGTGCATGCATCCCTGATCATGACCCACTGGCGTGGGAAAAAAAAACAAGCTCCCCTGACCCTATCCTGGTGCCATAGTAGCACAGGTACTCATTGATGGCCGTCTGCTACGTGTACAGCTGCTGCAGCATGGCCAATGTTGAGTTCCACCTGGTGGGCATGTCACAGATTAGGCGGTTCTTGGGCAGGTTAAATTCCTTTTGGAGGTCAGCCAGTCGAGCACTGGCATTATGTCTGTCAAAAGTCCACCAAAAAATGCACACAGACTTTCCTGGCCTGCCTCAGGAGATCCTGTAAACCCGGGTACCTGCCCAAGAACCGCTGCACCACCAAAGTTAAGGACGTGAGCCAAACAGGGCACATGGGTCAGGTGTCCCTGTCGGAGGGCGGAGAGGAGGCTGGTGCCATTGTCGCAAACCACCATTCCTGGCGTAAGCTGGTGTGGCGTCAACCACCTCTGAGCCTGCCCCTGCAGAGCTGACAGAATCTCTGCCCCAGTGTGGCTCCTGTCCCACAAGCACACCAGCTCAAGCACCGCATGCTATCTTTACGGAGCACCGCTGGTTCTGAGGACAAATCAGCACAGGAAGAGGCCATGGAGGAAGAAGAAGAAGAGGGGGGGAGGAGAGAGGTGAGTCAGAATCACCACTAGTAGCATTTTGGAGGCGTGGTGGCGGAACAAACTCCAACACTACTGCACCCTGTCCTGCATCCTTCCCAGCTGCCAGCAGAGTCACCCAGTGGGCCGTGAGAGATAGGTAATGCCTCTGTCCATGCCTGCTGGACCATGAGTCAGCGGTAATATGCACCTAACCGCTGAGGCCAAGACATTACCTTCCACATGCCGATAGAGAGCCAGAAACAGAGGAAAAAACAGAGGAAAAAACAGAGGAAAAAAGCATATAGTGAAGTATTGTGGAGGTTGGCAAATCACTAGCGCTACAAGCTACAAGCCACTACTCACATACTCCCGGTTGCAATCAGGCATATCAGACAGTCTCCGCGATTGGAGAATGGGTTGGATATTGAGTCCTTTGATGACGCCCTGGGGGAGGGGCGAAACGCGTCGACGTAACATCCGGCTTTTTGCACAACCAAGTGACGTTCTCCTTCCTGACTCCGTGGAATGCACGCTGTAAGCGGCGATCGCGGAGACTGTCTGATATGCCTGATTGCAACCGGGAGTATGTGAGTAGTGGCTTGTAGCTTGTAGCGCTAGTGATTTGCCAACCTCCACAATACTTCACTATATGCTTTTTTCCTCTGTTTTGGGTGCTCAACTGTAAACTTATGGCTTATTTGATCTGAGCATCGGCCATCTCTTCCACTTATCCACGCCAGAGATATTCCTTGAAAACTACCATTGAGAAAGGCTGTCAGCCTAGGAGGAGGAGCTGCTGTATCATTGCAGGGCCGTCCTGCCTGTGAATTTGTGATAAGTCTTGTTGTTGCCATCCACTTTGGGTCTACTGCTAGTAGTAATATCTCTGTCTTGTGAGCAATTATTGTTCAAATCTATCAGTCTAGCTGCCAATATTTATTGTCAAGAATTTTCGTCTGTTTATCAATTGGTCAGCACTTATGGTCTATTTTACTTTTCACATTATATGCGGTATGCACATATGTATATTTTTGTTAATCAATAGTTGTCTGTGTATCCACCTATTATGTTTCACAATTTGCATCCAAGAGCTGTATGTGTAATTCTAGACTGCATGTGATATGTAGTCCATCATATATCTATCACTCTGTTTACATTTATTGTTAGCACTTAGCACTTTATAGTCACGTGTCGCAAAAAATGGCCTGGTCATTAAGGGGGCAAATCCTTCCGGGGCTTAAGTGGTTAAAGTAAAAAACAAATGCTATTTATCATAACAATCTTAACTTTATAAAAACAGCCGCATCACAAATACCATGTATGTTTTAATGTTAGCATGTTGTGTCCTTGGGCTTTATATTAAACTAACAATTTTACAATTTCAAATTTTAGGATATGATAATCCAGTATTTTCGTCTGATGAGGAGCAAAATGTTCCTGTGAAGCTTGCATGGTTGTACAGTGAAGATGCAGTAGTCCCATCCCAAAGAGCACAAGTACAGATACCGTATTCTCCAAACAACTTCAGAAGGCTCACTCCATTACGTATCAGCAACAGATCAGTTGATTCATTTTTGATTGCAGATGGTGCAGAGGAGCAGCCCAGATCTTTCCTTCCAGAGACAAACATGTAATATTTGATATTAATTCTTGTTTTAGCCTCCATTCACACCAGTGTGACTTCAGATGCGACATGTGATTTCCAAATCGCATCCGAAGTCGCACCTAATGTATTTCTATAGGTCTGTCTTATTAGCTGCAACTTGAAGTAGTGCGTTTTAAAAAGTACATTCATGTATTCATGTATTCATGTATTACTTTTTCCCAACTTCAGTGTGATTTATCTCTCAGACTGTAATGTAAATCGCACTGAGGTTACACCTGTGTCCATATCAGAACGACTTTGAGCCTTTTTTCACAAATTTTAACTCTTTCCTAAAGATTACTTAAGAAAAAACAGTGTGCGGGTACCCCTACTCTTTCACCAAAAAAAGTGTAAAAAGTAAATAAAAACACAACCACATTTTTTGACAAGTACTTTATTAAAAAACAAAACAAAAATAAAAAAAATGTTCCTCAGTGTAGATCCCTTGTCAATCACGATGCCGACCCCCCCAAAAAAGAGCTCCTGCCGAATGTTGGCTCTGCCGTCTGACATTTCTTAAATAAACTAAGGGGTGGGGCCACCTGATGACATCACAGTGTGACTCCGCCCCTTGTGACGTCATTGTCTGGTGGCATGCTGGATCGATTTTTTTTTTTTTTGGTGGCCGGTAGTGGGGTTCCCCTTAAAATCCATACCAGATCTGAAGGTCCTGGTATGGATTGGGGGGACCCCCACGCAGTTTTTTTTCTCATTTTTGGAATTATGTCACACACTGGATATAGCCAAGTTGCAGTACATTGAAATTGTTAGAAATCACATTAAAGTCGTATTGAAGTCGCACTGAAGTCACGCTTAAATCCGACCAAATCGCACCACTTTGAAGTCGCATTCAGTGTATACCAGGGCTCAGACAGATATTTTTGATACCTACAAATATGTTACTATTAGTTTATTGTTACAAGTCAACAATAGATTGGTAATACACATTAAGGGCCCTTTCACATGTGCGGACCATTCAGATCCGTCTATCAGTTTTTTCAGTGGATCTGAACGGTCACTCCATACATCTCTATGGAGCGACGGATGTCAGCGGTGACATGTCCGCTGACATCCGATTCGTCCCAATCCGATCCGCTCTGCAAAATCCATCCATCTGGCGGATCGGATGCAAAGGAACGAGCGGTCCGTAATCATCCGATCCCCCCATAGAGGAGAGCGGAGATCTGACAGGTCCTTCCCTGGACAGTGTGCAGAGATAGACTTGTCATCCGCCAGCTCAGTGGGGATCAATGGAGCGATCCCTGCTGAGCAAGCAGATGGCTGGATATGGATCCGCACATCTGAAAGGGCCCTAATTCAAATCAAACATCAAATCAATGTTTGAACTGTTTGAACGATGTTTGAAAACAGTATAAAATATTTAAATATGTGGTTTGTGTATTTTGTGGAGAAAAATAAAGCAAAACATTTGCAGTACATGAGTACCAGTTATGCACTTTCCATTGTAAATGTCTCTTTTTTTAGCATTCATATCATATCATATTCATATAAGTATTTTTGTTGGCTTATCTCAGAAAAGGAAATTAAAGGTCTGTTATTTATGCAAAGGCTAGGCAAATAGGTGGGCTTGACAGGCACATTCTTCACATTCTTCATAAAAATGTAATAGTCTGTGGTCATTCCACAAGCATTCTGTTTTAGTGGAAGCCTTTTGGTTAAATTGATAGACAAAAAATGGGGAAAGACCTCCCAAAAAGTAGGTACTACATGCGCCCCAAATAATGTAAACGGAAAAACCACCACATCAATAAATGATCAAAGAAAAATTCCTACGAGCCAAAATTAACCTAGTGCTAAAAGTAAGCACTACACAGCCGCATACATGAATCACGCCTTGTAATGCGTGTGAAATATTAAATGAATAAATAAATATGATGCGCTAGAGTGTGCTAACCATGCCCTAATCCTGGCACACTGAGATACAGTGCATATACAACAGAATATAAAATAATTTAACCCCAATATGTGCTATATCCCCCAAGATAAACAAACTTAATGTGCACAAATAAACAGTGCAGTGAGCATGTGAAATGGTAATATCAACAAAATGCTCCAAACTGAATCAGTGCAAACCAGGTGTTAAAAGTGCAATAAACAAATAAATAATAAAATAAATAACGTTAATACATAAACGATTCATATATGCAAACAAAAGCTGAAAAATGACATGTGCCAACCAAAAAGTGCAGAGTGTCACACAATACATATACTTAATCATCCATCATAAAATAGACATATATTAAACACAAAAGTCCTTAATGAAAGTGATGACAACTGTGCTTCAGTGATGATGTTTTCAAACGTGCTGCGATTCCATGTGCCACATATCATGCGATGGTGAAATGAAAGGTGACCCCCCCCCCAAGGTAAAGCTCTCACCTTAGAGAATGTGACTAAGTCGCTAGACAGAGTCAGGAAACCCAGGGCTCAGTGTGGATCACAGGAAAACAGGCTCCAGCATAGGCTCAAATCATAGGTAAAAAGAGAAAGGAACCATATGGTATGATAACATTTAAAAAGTGTTTATTAACAAGGTCAGATAAAAAACTCTCCCCCAGAAGGGGGTACTCACATTTTGAGGGTGCGTCAGTGCACCACTCAGAAGAGGCATAAAATCTGGATAAAACAATGAGGTAATAGATGTAGCTGTGAGGTTATGGAGACCGTCCCAGCACAGACAGCTGCTGCTGCCTAACACTCCGTCCTGGCCCCTCCCCTACGCGTCTTCGACACAGGGCATACGTGTCATCATCTACTGGGCACAGAAACAAAATAAAGAAAAAAAAAAGTGCAACGCTTATGCCATAAAATGTGTACGAGTATTCACAATACCTTTAAAGTGCAAATGTGCAAAAAAAGTGACATAAATAAAATATACAATCACTAAATGTATCATATGCCAATTGATAAAATTGCATATATCAAACAGAACTAAAAAATGAACAAAAAACAAATGTCATATATGAAAATGCTACAATAAAGTACAAAGATATAGTGAAAAATATTATTAGAAAAAGTCCATAAAAGTGACTGAATAATCTTTATATAAATGATGTGACTTGATATAAGTGCTTGACCTCGTGTGACTCATCATCTCTAGTAAGATGGAAGGCTTACCGGATTTCCAGCGACCCCCCCCTTGCTCAGGGAGGTCAGAAAGCGCGAATTGGATCACAGATCCCCACCATGGAACTCCAGCTCTCCTGGGTTTTCCAGATCTCCCGGGTGTCTCTTGTCAGTAACCTCTGTGCCTCAGATGGTCAATCACGGCAAGTATCCCAAATGTTCAAAGATAGTGCAAATCATGCAAAAAAATAAAATACTCCAGATGGTGCAATACGGTCTCATCAAAAGGTCTTATTGGAGTAAATAGATTGCAGTGCTGTTTGAGGACTCCAATGAGTCTCTACTTAGCATAAAACAAGTTAAAAACAAAGATTGCCAATAAGTGAAAAAAATCCTGTGCACGGAGGTTTAAAATGCGTTCGCCTACCCCTGATGACGTCAGATTTTGACAGAACGATTGTCGGGTAGCCACGCCCACGCCCATGCACCCTGCGCATGCACGATCGCATTTTAAACCTCTGTGCACGTGTGGATAAAAAATACAATCAGTATATCAATGGGAAGTAAACAATTTCAAAAGAGCCCAAAGGTGACTTGCTCATGTTGCAATTAAACAAATCTTAGTTTACATCATCAACAGCTATGACAAAATCAAAACTGGCCAGGCATAGAAATAATATTAACCAAGGCTTGCAAGCAACAAAAAATAACATTTAACGTGGTAACATGTTGAGCAAAATAAGTTAGCAGGCGGGCAGTGTTAAAAAATCCCACAAGGCTCTAAGATGCAAAAGAAGTAGCAGGCTCACTTAGTCAGTCAGGTATGGAGATAGCCTTATGCCGCGTATACACGGTCGGATTTTCCATCGGGAAATGTTGGATATGAGCTTGTTGTTGGAAAGTCCAACCGTGTGTATGCTCCATCGAACATTTGCTGTCGGACTTTCCGCCAACAAATGTTGGCTAGCAGGTTCTCAAATTTTCCGCTAACAAAACTTTGTTGTCGGAAAGTCCGATCATGTGTACACAAGTCCCCGCACAAAAGTCCATGCATGCTCAGAAGCAGAAGCGGCCGGTCTTGTAAATGGAGAATTAACATTCGTGACGTGGCAAATTAAGAAATCTCCAAATGCAGCGCACAATTCTCTTCTTCTTTAATGGGATAATAATGAAGCTGCTTTGCTGGTGATACTGCAAACAAATTTTCAAAGGCTTTTTTTTTCAAGTGATATCAAGAATAATAATAATAATAGCTAAAAATAAAAAATGCAAAAAGAAAAGTGTGAATCAACACTCACCAAACTATTACTAACACGAAATTAGCAGAAGGAGCCCAAAGGGTGGCGCTAAAGAGCTGGAAAACCATGTAGTATGTCTAGTACGTCACTACATTTGTAATTGTTGGCCAACATTTGTGTGACCGTGTGTATGCAAGACAAGGTGGAGCCAACAACCTTCGAACAAAATTGCAGTTCTGTTGTCGGAAAGTCCGATCGTGTGTGGGGCATTAGTTCCATTCACATGGGATTGCCCATAGCTCAAATTCAGTAAAGTAGATAACTGCTTGTAAATCCAAATTGACAGGAGTTATAACTTTGTTATATAAGAGATTGCTAGGGCTCTTTAGGCAATATCTCCAGCAAGTGTAAATATTTACATTAGTTATCACGGAGGCTATGGATGTGAGGCAGGTCGGCTATTCCTTAGTTGTGCATTGATCCATCCATCCAGGAGGAGGAACGCTGAATGTCCACTGTCAGTTTCAATGGAGGGACACATGACAGCAAGTCTGACAGTTTTGCCAGAGTGTGTAGTAAGAGAAACCTTAGCATCACCATAGCCTTTGCCCTCATGCTCACAGCAGAGTGACAGTCCCCATGTATCACCCATATAGGGATGTTATTCAACAACTTGCGTCTCTTCCATTGAGCCGTCCATCCAAGCTCCTTCACGTCTGGGGGACCCACATGCTGATTGTCAGCTGATACTAACCTTGGGGGACACCTTGGAGCTTGGATGGAAGGCTCAGTGGAAGGCACGTAAGTTGGTGAATAAGATCCCTATATGGGTTATATA
This sequence comes from Lithobates clamitans, assembly GCA_037952925.1. Classification (NCBI taxonomy): domain Eukaryota; kingdom Metazoa; phylum Chordata; class Amphibia; order Anura; family Ranidae; genus Lithobates; species Lithobates clamitans. The sequence continues at coordinate 1,016,676 of JBBGZY010001524.1, forward strand.
TGCTGCTGTGAGCGGGAGTGCAATGGCTATATGATCTATGCCAATGCTGGTGGTTTTTGCATGTATTGTTAATTGCTTAATGTCCTTAATAAAGCTATTTTGCTTTTAGTCACACTGTGTGGGATGCATGTAGTACCTACTTTTTGGGAGGTCTTTCCCTTATTTTTGTCTACAGTGCTTTCTGTTGGTACTCAGACCCACACTGATAGCTCAGAACTGTCCCTGATTTCGAGGGACTGTCCCTGATTTGGAACAATGTCCCTCTGTCCCTCGTTCCTCCCCATTTGTCCCTAATTTTGGTCTGATCTATATAGTTGTATATAATATGTACTTTTTTCTTTCAAAAAGTGTTTCCCAGCCGTAAACCTTTCTTCTAATTTCTAAATTGTTGCATTTGTAAATTTAAGAAGTTAATATAAAGGGATAGTAGTGGTAAAAAAAAAAAGGATGTGTGGGTTTATCTAATCTTTCTTTTTATAATTCTCCTTTGGGGAGGTGGGGGGGGGGGGTGTTTCCTATGCCTACATACTTTTGCTAATACTGTAGGTGCCTGTCACTTCCATCTCACAAAGTTGGGAGGTATGCACACCTGGATTGGTGAATTAGTAGACTTCACGTGAAGTAGACTTCACTGTGGCTCCTTATTATTTGGTGCTGTGAGTTCCGCAGTTCCTAACTTTTACAAACAATATGTTATCTCTTTCTGTCCACATTGGATTTTGGATGTTTCTGGCCACCTTCACATGTTCCAGCACCTCCTATTGCATTCTTTATGATAAAAACTAAATGAGAAATCCAGAAGGGTGCGTAGCAACCCCTCATAATGGCCACAGCAGGTGTATTTTGTGTATTTCTTAAGTTCTGTATATTGCCATTTTAGGAAAATATTATGACGTTTCTGCTTTTAGGAGAAGTAGGACCAGGAAGCTTGTGTGATTTATGAAGATAAAGAACACTTACCAATAGTATTCACAAGTATTAAAAAAATATGGTGATTTAAATATTCAGCATCCATAGAGATAATAGTTTGCGTGGAATGACCCTTAAGTGACAAAATAGCCTTGCAATGTGGTAAATGTTAGTGTCTTTATTTTATAATAAGGAATTCAGACATGGGATGAACATAATGTAGTTGCCACCTGTGCATGTACATCAGAATTGTGCTCAAATGTATTATATTTTGTTAATTTTGTATTAATTTGTTGAACAGGTGACTGTATCGCTATTAACACGCAAGCGTCAAAATGTGGTGTCCTGGGTACATTGACAAAGCAAGATAATATACCTTACGTTTTATAGAAAAATTGTGTCTCATCTTCAGCAGATTGAACTTCAAACTACTCATCACTGGAAGCTAAACAAAAGAACAACCTGAAAGCAATAACTGAACACCAAATGCAACACATCTGATGTGAATGAAACAAGTCATCTTAGATCTGAATATCTGAAATTATTCATGAACTGGATAGCAAATACATCTATCCAAAGCTGATATAAATATAAAAAATATACACATTTGAGGTCAATTGCAGGGAAATACATGTCAAATTAAATGTCCCTTTACTTTTTATTGACTAGAAATTTTGAAACCTAGATTCCCAGGCAAAGTATAGCAGCATTGGTGTGTTTTGTTTAGAAGCATTGCCTTAATAAAATTTTGATCACTCCTCAATGCAAAATTCCTTAAATTCTGAGATGTTTGTTGGATTCCTTGAATGAACTGCCCAAATCCCCCCCCCCCCCAATAATGAAATGAGATTCAAGTCTTTGCATAGGAGATAGAGGCCCTGTGCCCGTGAGTCTGGCGGACTCAATGTCCGTCGGCGACCCGCGATCGCTGTGTACAGAGGCAGAGCGGGAAACTTTAAATGTAAACAAGGCAATTCCCCGTTCTACCAGATGACATGTCAGAGATCTTCTGTTCCCAGTGATCGGGAACAGTGATCTCTGTCATGGTAGCCCATCCCCCCTACAGTTAGAACACACCCAGGGAACATACTTAACCCCTCGATCAGTGTCATTTTTACATTGATCAGTGCATTTTTATAGCACTGATCAATGTAATAATGTCACTGTCCCCAAAAAGTGTCATTTGGGGTCAGATTTGTCCACCGCAATGTTGCAGTCCTGCTAAAAATTGCAGATTGCCGCCATTACCAGAAAAAACAATAAAAAAATAAATAAAAGTCCCTAAATCTATCGCATAGTTTGTAGACACGATAACTTTTGCACAAAAGAATCAATATACACCTATTGTGATTTTGTTTAGCAAAAATATGTAGAAGAATATATATTGGCCTAAACTGATAAATTTTGTTTTTTAATATTTTTTTTTTTTGGATATGTATTATAGCAGAAAGTAAAAAAAAAGTTTTTTTTAAAAATGTTCGCCCTTTTTTGTTTATAGTGCAAAAAATAAAAACCTGCAGAGGTGATTAAATAACACCAAAAGAAAGCTCTATTTGTGGGAAAAAAAAGGCGTCAATTTTGTTTGGAAACAGCATTGCATGACCGCGCAATTGTCAGTTAAAGCGACGCAGTGCTGTATCGCAAAAAATTGCCTGGTCATTAAGAGGGCAAATTCTTCCAGGGCTGAAGTGGTTAATCAGTGCAATTCCTTTCTGATTATAAATGCATGCACTTTGACACCAACTGTTGCAAGAGTTACTTGCAGATCCCGCAATGTCATTTTGAAGTTCTTGTAGACTAGTGTTTCTCAATCTTTTTTCAGTCAAGGCATCCTTTAAAATTCTGCACCCCATAAAGGTAACAAACTAAAAAAAAAGTTTTACATAATGCACCAACATCCACACATATAGGACACCCAACATTAGAGGCGATTTATTCTTACAAAGCAATATACATTTTGCACATTGGTACTGACTAGTATTCCAGCATTTCTCTTCATCATCCAGCTAACATGACCCTAGTGCTGACAGGGTAGGGAAAGTGAGGATGCTGATGTCTTCCTTTTTAACCAATGACATAATTGGTTGTTAGAATGCCAGCGACTGGTGCTCAAGGCTGTAATGCTGCAAAATGAAAACCCATGGCTTTCCATAAAAAAATGGCAGGTTTGATCCACCAGCTGGCTTGTACACAATTTTTGTGCAATTTGGAACAATTTTTAGGCACTTTGCCAGGGCACCCCTGAGGAACTCAGAAGGCACCCTGGTTGAAAAAGGCTGTTGTAATCTTATTAGCATCAAGTGGTCAGCACTTCAGAATTTGGAATGGCCAGTCCTGGTAATTCTACACTACTTAGATTATCTTCCTTACAGTAAAATGATTCATTTCAAATAATTTTGCGATCTTTTTTCTACTGCAAATCCTTTGCCACTCTCCTAAGCATTCACAATCTTCTTGCTGAGGGTTTTTTGATCTTGGCAATATGACACCACACATGTCAATAGCAGACCCTAATGTCCCATACACACGATCGGAAATTCAGCCAGCAAAAGATCGATGAGAGCTTTTAGTCAGAAAATGCGACCGTGTGTATGCTCCATAGGACTTTTGCTGGCCGAATTCCAGCCAGCAAAAGATTGAGAGCAGGTTCTCAATTTTTCAGGTCAGAAAAAGTTACGATCGGAAATTCCAATCGTCTGCACGACGCGCAAAATTCCTACGCATGTTCGGAAACAATTCAACGCATGCGCGAAAGCATTGAACTTCATTTTCTCTGCTTGTCATAGTGTTGTACGTCACCGCGTTCTTGACGGTCGTAAGTTCAGCGAACTTTTGTGTGACCGTGTGTATGCAAGCCAAGCTTGAGCGGAATTCTGTCGGAAAAACCGTGCAAGATTTTTCCGACGGAAAACCCGCTTGTGTGTATGCGGCATAAGGCTCAGTTCACATATGAGCCGCATGTGGCTCACAGCAGGAGTCCAATGCGTGCTGGTTCAGCGTTTCAGGTCTGATTTCAGCCTGAATTTTGGGCTGCATTCTGACCTGAAACGGACCAAAAGATGCACAGCGTTTTTCTGCAAAACACACTGGACCTGCTGCGGAGATATGTGAACCGACAGTGGCTCCTGTTCATTCATAAACTGAGCAGAGTACCACACAGGTTACTGCTTTCAGTTTTCACAGGACACAGGAGCGATCTCGCTCACTGTGTCCAATTCAGAAAAGGAAGTGGCCGGTAAATGACCCTTCTTCCGCTCTCCATCCTGACAGATCTCCCACAGCTGGAGAGGAGGGAAGCCAGCTGTGAGGGATGAGGGGGGCGGAGGAAGAGGACAGGGAGCCAGAGAAGAAAGGGGGGGTGAAGGACATGGAGGGGGGCTGGAGGAGGATACGGGGAACAGTCGGGGATGATCGGTGCAGCAGGAGGGACAGCTGTGATCATGATCTCCCTGTATAGCTTTTTAGCCATCAGCCTCGCGCGAGAGAGAAGGAGAAGTGGATGTCAGCTATACAGGGAGATCGGTGTTCACAGCTGTCCCTCCTGCTGCACCGATCATCCCTGATTGAGAACCAAGGGACCATCCAGGATCAGCCCCACAGCCGGGATATTAGGCAGCACTTGCGGGTGTCCGGGAGCGGACCCCAAAATGATAGAGGCTCCCGCACCTCAAGGGAGATTTGAGATGTCTGCAAATGTGTCATTCCTGTCTTACAGCATGCCAAAGAATAATGGTTTACTGCAGAGGAAGGGCTATATTGGTTATTATGAAGATGTTTTAATCATTTCACAGACAGCAGGACTTTGGGAGGGCAGGATCTGAGGGGTGGGTCTCTCCCTGTTCACGTTGGTCAGCATAGTTAACTGGGCAGGATTGAATTCTAAATGTGATCCATTCAATCCTACTCAGCAGCAGCACAGCTAGCTTTTTGGAACAGGCTGTGTATGAAGGGGTTTCCTATTTGATTTTGAATACTGCTGTGATCTGTGAGGTGGGATTAAATTCCATCTCACCCACCATCAGAGCTATGAAGGAAGTTACATCATTTTCTCAAAGACTGCGCAAAGATGAGTTTTAGGCTAGAGATGCAGCAGGAAGTGACTAAAGAAGGGGTCTCAGTGTACATCAGACTATACAGACTGTCACATGGTACAGCGCCACAACTAAACCCAGCATATCAGAGGATCTGCAGGAAACTGAGCAACATGGTACAGAGTTATGCTGGGACTGATCATTCCATTCAGTTCTAGTGAAAAGAGAGTTGGAGTTTAACGTTAATTTTATATGTTTTAAAACAATTAAAAATTAAACAGTACAGTGACAACACCTGTGTGCATCTAAACAAAATATGCATGAATGTACTAATTGTAGGAGAGTAGGTTAAGGTTCTCTGTTTATAGATTTATTTTAAAAAGAATCTTCTGAATCACACTGATTTTAAAACTTGTCATTCTTTTTATGAATTAAGAAGTAACCTTAATAATTATAAATAACCCAAGAAAAGTTTCAACATTTGATAAATATAATCACAGACATTTGTAAACATTTGTTTAATATCAGATATTGTAGATTTGCCAATTACCATCTGTATTATTCATGTTGCAAAATGTTCAATAAAATTATTTAACTTTTCTCTTGACTATATATTTAAAAAGTAACAATGTAAATACATTTGTTTAGTAGAATGTTACACCATGCTGTTATCATGACAAAGAAACCTAATGAGTTTTAGTTACATAGGGGACCTTTTCACATTAAATGTTTTAGAATGGTTCCACCCATTTAAAAGTCAGTAGCTACAAAAAGCGTAGCTGCTGACTTTTAATAATCAGACACTCACCTGTCCCATGGTCCAGCGATGCAGGCTCACAAAGTCCCGCTCCTCTTCGAGGCGCCGACATTCTAACTGTGGGCGCCTGGCTCGCACACAGCGCGATTCAGGCTGCTTGCTGTGATTGGTTGGGCAATCTTCTGGGACCTGTGACATGTCCCAGAAGATTGCAGGGAGGAAGAAGTGAACTTCCTTCCAGCACCGCGGAGCCCGGGGAGGAAGTGGGAGCTGAGTAGACATGTGCAATTAGTTTAGTTCTAAATTTGTTTTTTAATGAATTTTGACAAATTAGAAAATTCAAAATTGTGGAAATTCTAAAATTTTGAAAATTCGAACATCTTAAATTTCGGAAATATGAAAATTAGAAATTTTTAGAAATTCAAAAATTCGAAATTTCAGTAATTTGGAAATTTAAAATTTTGAAAACTCAGAAATTCGGAAACTCGGAAAATTGAAAATTCGAAATTCGGAAATTCAAAAATTCGGAAATTTGAAAATAAAAATGAAAATCTGAAGATTCAAATGAACGAAAATCCGAAAATTTGAAAACCAGAAAATCTGAAAAAAAAAACTAACCAATAATAACGTAACTTTAACTAACTATTAAAATATAGGTATTGGAATTTCCTTTCAAATTTGGCTGTTAGTGAATGTAACTAAAATGAATGTATCCGAAGTTTATCCAAAGTTTCGAATTATCTGAAACGAATGCCATATCTAAACAAATGGAACGTAACAAATTAATAATAATAAATAACAATAATAATAATAAAAATGTTTTATTATTATTTATTATAAATTGGTTCTGTTCCATTTGTTTAGATGCTGCAATCATTATTTTCCATAATTCGTAACTTCAGATAAATTTATAATCGTTGCGTTCATTAACAGCCAGATTTGAAAGGAAATTCCAACACCTATAATTTAATAGTTAGTTATTATTAGTTAGTATGGATGAGCTTTGAGTTTGAGTTGAACCCATGTTTGACTCGAACATCGCCTGTTCAACCGTTCGTCGAATTGCGAACGTTATGGGCCATTCGGGCCAAAATCGAGTGGCGCGTCACGGCCCATAATTCACTGCGGCATCGCAATGCATTGCTGGCTGATGATTGGCCAAGCATGCACTATGACCCGCATGCTTGGCCAATCACAGCGCTGTCTGTACATAGAGCCGTAATTGGACAAAGCCAGGGTGGCTTTGGCCAATTATGGCTCAGGGGGCTTAGTACATCCCCCACACTATATAAGGCCGCCTGCGTGGCAGCCTTGTGTAGTGTGTTGCGTCGGCGGAGAGATAGACAGAGAGACAGTATCATTTGATTTAAGTTAGCTAGAGTAGGCAGGCGAGTCAGTTAGCTGCACTTACAGTGTATTGTGTATATATATGCATCCTAGGTGTTTTGTGTATATATATATATATATATAATATATATATATATATATATATATATATACTGTATTCAGTTTAGCTAGATCCATCATTCCTGTTATTCTATTACTACTGACAGGCAGGCAGGTGTTTTTACAGTATTTAGAGCTACCTGAAGAAAATTACTGGTGTTCTTCTGATCCTATTAGTACCACAGACAGGCAGCTGTAGTATTTACAGTTAGCGTACTGTGTCCTCTGCACAGTGTGCACCTAAAGCTACCTGAAGAAAGTTGCTGATGTTCTTCTGATCCTATTAGTACCACAGGCAGGCAGCTGCAGTATTTACAGTTAGTGTAGTGCGTCCTCTGCACAGTGTACACCTAAAGCTACCTGAAGACAATTGCTGTTGTTCTGTTCCTATTAATACCACAGGCAGACAGCTGCAGTATTGACAGTTAGTGTACTGTGTCCTCTGCACAGTGTGCACCTAAAGCTACCTGAAGAAAATCGGTGGTGGTCTTCTGATCCTATTAATACCACAGGCAGGCAGCTGCAGTATTTACAGTTAGTGTAGTGCGTCCTCTGCACAGTGTACACCTAAAGCTACCTGAAGACAATTGCTGTTGTTCTGATCCTATTAATACCACAGGCAGACAGCTGCAGTATTGACAGTTAGTGTACTGTGTCCTCTGCACAGTGTGCACCTAAAGCTACCTGAAGAAAATCGGTGGTGGTCTTCTGATCCTATTAATACCACAAGCAGGCAGCTGCAGTATTTACAGTTAGTGTACTGTGTCCTATGCACAGTGTGCACCTAAAGCTACCTGAAGAAAATTGGTGGTGTTCTTTTGATCCTATTAGTACCACAGGCAGGAAGCTGCAGTATTTACAGTTAGTGTACTGCATCCTCTACACAGTGTGCACCTAAAGCTACCTTAATACAATTGCTGTTGGTCTGATCCTATTAATACCACAGGCAGGCAGCTGCAGTATTTACAGTTAGTGTACTGTGTCCTCTGCACAGTGTGCACCTAAAGCTACCTGAAGACAATTGCTGTTGTTCTGATCCTATTAATATCACAGGCAGCTGCAGTATTTACAGTTAGTGTACTGTGTCCTCTGCACAGTGTGCACCTAAAGCTACCTGAAGAAAATTGGTGGTGTATTTCTAAACCTATTATTACCATAGGCAGGCAGCTGCAGTATTTACAGTTAGTGTTGTGCGTCCTCTGCACAGTGTGCACCTAAAGCTACCTGAAGACAATTGCTGTTGTTCTGATCCTATTAATACCACAGGCAGGCAGCTGCAGTATTTACAGTTAGTGTACTGTGTCCCCTGCACAGTGTGCACCTAAAGCTACCTGAGGAAAATTGGTGGTGTTCTTCTGATCCTATTAGTACCACAGGCAGGTAGCTGCAGTATTTACAGTTAGTGTAATGCGTCCTCTGCACAGTGTGCACCTGAAGCTACCTACACAAGTAAAAAAGGCGCAGTACAAATGATGCTTGACAAAGGAGTGCCGCTATTCTTTCCATCGATAGAGAGCTTACTCAGAAACGCGTTGCACAGTAGTAGGTCACAGCCCGGCGCCACTGTGTTTGCCGTTCAAGCCTCGTTTTAGCTCTGATTACACGGCCGTGTCATCTTCCTATCATGGATGCCGGACGAGGAGCTGCTCTACACTGCTACATAGCTGAAGACCGGCTCTGACCCCCTGATCTCCCCTTTCACGAAACCCACACCATTTTTGACGGCTCCCCTGTGATCTCCTCTTTTTGGTGTGTTTTTGGACTACCATGTCAGCTTACTGCAGCCCATCACCAGTGGACGAGATGTGATGTCAGTACATACGGTTTCGCTACTACCTGTAGTCCTCCTCTCTTTCTCCTGCTGGAGATGTACCTGAATTCAACATTTCAGCTCTACATGTGAGTGGATATTGCTTTTATCAATAAATTGTGTTTGATACATACTCAGTGGCGCCCCTTTTCCTTGCGTTTTTTTACCTGAAGCTACCTGATTCCAATTGCTGTTGTTCTGATCCTATTAATACCACAGGCAGCTGCAGTATTTATAGTTAGTGTACTATGTCCTCTGAACAGTGTGCACCTAAAGCTACCTTAAGAAAATTGGTGGTGTTCTTCTGATCCTATTAGTACCACAGCAGGCAGTTGCAGTATTTACAGTTGGTGTACTGTGTCCTCTGCACAGTGTGCACCTAAAGCTACCTGAAGAAAATTGCTGGTGTTCTTCTGATTCTATTAGTACCACAGGCAGGCAGCTGCAGTATTTACAGTTAGTGTACTGTGTCCTCTGCACAGTGTGCACCTAAAGCTACCTGAAGAAAATTGCTGGTGTTCTTCTTTTTTTTTTTTTTTTTAATAATCAAAATTTTTATTCATTTATATGATACATAATACATACTTATTCATTTATATGATACATCATACATTAACATTCATTCAACATACTATACCCCTACTTTCAACCCAAAATCCAATAACAAGACACCAATTACCCCACGTATCCCATTTAACCAGGGTAGAAGAAAAAAAAAAAAAAAAACCAACACAATCTTCCTCCTTGTTAGTATCTCCAACCACCCCTATCCTTATATTGCTCCAACTCCCTTTCCCCAACATACAAACGTGAATAACAATATTATAAGTTGTAAGTGACTTCCCCAAACTATAACACAGAAAAAAAAAAAAGGTAACCCCTTTCCCCTTCCCTTTCCCTTTCCCCTTCTCCTCTCCTCTCTCCTCTCTCCCTCTTCCCCCTTTCTTCCTTTCCCCTTCCCTTTCCTTTCCCTTCCCTTCCTTAATCTTCTGTGATTCTTCCCCCTCATCTTTAATACCACTTTGCTCAACTCCTCCCCCCATATCCAAACGTGCTTAACTAAGTTTATACAATGAGTTTCCCCTTCATTCAATACGTGTCTTAGATCACTATAGACCATAATCAATAAATTGTGCCTCTTTCCCTCCCCCCTTTCTTTAGTATTGGTTTAACTCTACTCTTCCCCCCGATGTGTAGACCTAATAGACTGAATTATACAGTAAAATCCCCCTTCTTCTGAATCGTGTTATAAATCATTGTGATCATTATAATTCCTATTTATTTAAGAAGAAAGAGAAGAGAGAAAAAAAAAAAAAGAAAAAGGGAGAAAAACAAACCCCTACCCCACATTACCCTCACCACTCAGTGTTAATTACGGGAATCAGGGTGAATGGAAGACAGAAAAAAAAAAAAAAAGGAGGAAGACCTCCCTTGTAAAAATGAGACCATATATCCATACATTATCTTACCCCCCACCCCCTTTACTTAATTGGCATTGGAGAAGTCATGTTAATGTTTAATTCTTTCTTTCTGGGCTTATCTTATTTCTTAATGACTATACCGTTTCTACTTCCATTATCCATTATTAATTCCCCTCTTCCGTTATCTCCCTGTCGCACTGTTCCCATTTTGCCCATATAATTTTACATTTCTTTTTTTGGTTTTTAACCACATGAACCCACCTCTCAGCTTCCTTTATTATGTTAACCTCATTTCTCCACTCCATGACTGACGGGCTCCGATCCCGCCTCCAGTACTTCGGGATCAGTTTTTTTGCTGCGTTTAATAAGTGTGGGGTTATGCTTTCCCTATACTTTTTGACAGATCTAGGGTTCCCATGGAACAAATATTGTATGGGCCCGAATTCCAAGGGATCCACTGTTAGTTTCTCAATCCATGGGGTCACTGATTCCCAAAATGATTTAATTATTGGGCATGTCCACCAAAGATGGAGAAATGTTCCCCTCTGTCCACACCCCCTCCAACATCTATCGCTAGATACTGAGAAGATTTGTGCTAGTTTTACTGGTGTCCTATACCATCTCGCCAGGAACTTATATGCCATCTCCTGCACTTTTGAGCTTATGGATGTTGTGAATGTTAATGATATCATTCTATTAATTTGTTTATCTGTCCATACTTGGCCTAGCTCCCTCTCCCACTCTTTTACAAAGTATGGGGGTGTCCTTTCTTGTTCCTTTAAAATCATTCTATACATTCGAGATAGCATATGTCCAGACTCTGAACTCTGTACACACTGCCTCTCAAATGTTGTGAGTGAATTCATGGGTCTTAATGGTTTAGATTTCTTGAGAAAACTCTTCATTTGGTGATGTTTCCATTCTGCCATTCGTATCTTACCGAATTTCATGACCATTTCTGTCAGTGATAAAAGGGCTCCATTGGGAGAAAACTTGCCACATCTAGTATTCCCATCCTGCCCCCATGCCCCCAGACTACCAGTCTCCTCCCCCGGGAGGAACCACGGAAATCCCTCCAGAGGAGCCAGAGGGGAGGTCTGGGGGGCATATCTACCCTTACTATTCACTCTATCCCATACTTCTAATGAATTCAGGGTCATCAGTGATGTCCATTGTGACAGCCCCCTCGATGACCCTTGGATCCATGGAGCTCCTGCCAGGTTTCTTTCCGCCATTGACATTTCTACCTGTACCCATGGTTTCCTCTTTAGGTCCTGGCACCAGTCTACTATTCTTACTAGGGTCCTGGCCTTATAGTAGGTGGATATATCCGGGAGTCCTAGGCCTCCCTCGCCTCTGCTTCTTCTTAAAATATCATAGGCTAATCTAGGCCTCCTGTCATTCCATACAAAGGACACAAATAGCCTACGCACTTGCCTAAACAGAGTCACTGGCAACTTGATTGGCACTGTGCGCAGTACATAAACCATTCTGGGCAGTATGCTCATTTTTATGGCACTGATTCTTCCGAATCAAGTCAGAAATTTACCCTTCCATTGCTTTAGCTCTTCTGTTATTTCTTTCAGTAGTGAGCCATAGTTACGTTCATAGTCTGCGCTAATTTGTATCCCCAAGTATGTCAGTGACTCCTTATTCCATATAAATGGATACATCTCTTTCAGCGACCTCTCTATCTCCGTTGATATATTACTAGGAAGGATGACTGATTTCTCAAAATTAATCTTGAAACCAGACACCCCTCCGAATCTTTGTACTTCTGCCATCAGTGCGGGTATAGATGTCTGAGGAGCGGAGAGAAAAAATAACAGATCATCCGCATATGCTGCTACTTTATGTTCCATATGTCCTATGTATGTCCCCATTATGTCCTCGTTCTTCCTAACTCTGCGTAGAAATAGTTCCATCACTAACGCAAATATCAAGGGGGACAGTGGACACCCTTGCCTAGTACCGTTTTGTATGTTGAAGCATTCGGATACTGTCCCATTAACCTTAATTCTTCCTCTTGGTTTCCCATTTAGTGACATGATCCATCCTAGCATTTTTCCCCCCAGACCTATCCTAACCAGTACTGCTCTCATAAAGCCCCAGTTAACTCTGTCGAAGGCCTTCTCGGCATCCATCGACAGAGTAATACCTGGGGCTCTATCCGGACCATGTCGCGTCCAATGCAGTACATGGAGAGCGCGGATGGTATTGTCCCTGGCTTCCCATCCTTTTATGAACCCCGTTTGATCTGGATGTACCAGATCACCTACATATTCCCGAAGTCTTGATGCCAGGATTTTTGCCAGTAGTTTTGTATCGGAGTTCAGCAGAGAGATAGGCCTGTAGTTAGCACACACCTGGGGATCTTTTCCCTCTTTTGGTAATACCGTTATATATGCCATTAATGCTTCTGGAGAGAGTGGGTTTGCAGCATTAATGGAGTTAAAATAACTGCAGAGTGGTTTTACCAGAACTGGGAGAAATTTCTTATAATATGAGTTTGTCAGCCCGTCTGGCCCTGGGCTTTTCCCGGGGGGCAAGTCTGCTATCGCTCTACTCAACTCTTCAACCGTGATGGGACGCTCCATATCCTCTGATACCTCTTTAGGTATTGTGGGCATAACAGCACTCTCCATGTATTCATCTATCTCATTCCTCCTTTGATCCTCGCTTTCCCCTCCCTCAGATGGTTCCGTTTTATCAATGTTATATAATGCTTCAAAATATTTACCAAATTCTTTAGCTATAGCTTTTGTGTCCAGTATCTTCTTGCCTTGCACTAATAAGCTATGCACGTGTCTAGAGTCCTGTTGTTTTTTAAGTTGTTTTGCTAACAGCTTTCCACATTTGTTTCCTTGTTCGTATGCTCTGTTAGCAAAAAACCCGATCTTGTTCTTTGCTCTATATTCTAGGCATTGTGAAAGCTCTACTCGTAAGCTTTCCAAACACCTACCATCTGTTTGGTTGAGATTTTCCTTATGCTTTATCTCTAGGGCCTTAATCTTCTCTAGTAGTTCGTCTATCTCTCTTTTACCTTCCTTTTTCTTGTGCGCACCAATGGCGATTAGCTCCCCTCTTACAACTGCCTTATGGGCTTCCCACACCAATTGATCTGACATTCCTTCTATTTTATTTATTTCAAAATATTCCTTTATCTTAATACTTAGATTCTCCACTGTTTCCTCCTTATCTAGCAATGACTCGTTCAGCCGCCATATTCGTTCTGAACGAGCCATTTGAGTTGGTCTAATGGTCAGAATTATTGGAGCGTGGTCGGATATAGTTATTGGTTCGATTGTACTTGTGTTAACATTTCCCAGGTAGTATTGATCCACCAGAAAAAGGTCCAGCCGTGAGTACATATCATGTGTTTTAGAGTAGTAACTAAAATCCCTAGTCCCTGGATGTAGAGCTCGCCAGCTGTCCACAAGATGTTGTGCGCATAAGGTTTGTTTAACTCTTTTTATGGCTCCAAAAGACAAAGCGGATCTACCCGTGGATGTATCTGTACTTGGATCTAGCACCATATTGAAGTCTCCTCCCACCACTACACATTCCTCCTTAAATTCTTCCAGTTTTTTAAACATTTTAACCAAAAAATTAACAGTCCCTTCATTGGGTGCATATATCGAAGCAAAGGTATATCGTCTCCCCTGTATTTCTCCTTTTACAAACAAATACCGACCTTCTAGGTCGCATTGTATGTTCTCCAATATCCAGGGGCATGTTTTCTTAAATGCAATTGAGACCCCTCTTGCCCTAGCTACTGGGGATACCGCATGATACCATTGCTTCAGTATATTCTGGGGCAGGCCTGAAATCGAGCCGCCCCCGAAGTGGGTCTCCTGCAAGAGAATCACATCAGCTCCCAGATGTTGCAACTCCACCCATAGTCTCCCTCTCTTATTTGGTGAGCTCAACCCCCTCACATTATATGAAAGTATTTTCAATATTGCTGTCATTTCCTTTTATCCCAGAAACCCCCTGCTTCCTTGCCCTTAATCTCTGTCTTCCCCTCTGCCACTCCCACCCCCCCCCATTACCTCCCCCTTTCCAACATTCAGTACCCCATTAAACACATACTTATGCATAACATAGCAAAAAAGAAAAAAATACATCACCTTTGTGTTATAAACATAACCCTTACATACTCTTCCCCCATACAAAAAACCTCTCTTTAGGGGTATATCTAAAAATCGGGCGGGGAGCCTGCGCATATTACCACCTCCCATGCGCATGCTACCCCCCTTCCCTGCATTCCGTAGGATTACTCTCCCCTTTAATTGGGGTTGGCCTATTGACCTACACAAGGTCCTCATTTTCCCTCAAGTCCCCCCCTCTGTTCCCCCCTCCTCCCGGGCTTCACCCTGTAGAACTCTTTCCAGAGAAAAAAAAAAATATAACACAAAAAAAACTGGGAAAAAAGAATAAAGAGAAAAAAAAATAAAAATAAAAATAAAAAGTCCTCTAAGTCCTTCTTTGGGCTCCACCCCTGTTAACCCTTGCCGGTACTTCCTGCCACTTTTCTGTTCGTTGCAGGGGGGGTCTTGAAGAGTTTATTCTCCAGTCCATAAAGTCCACCTTTGGGAGGTCTAATTTCTCTTTAAATGAATTTAAATCATCCTTTTTTCGCAGGGTTGCAGTTTTCCCGTCCCTAGAAGCTGTTAGGCTAAAGGGGAACCCCCACCGGTATTTAACATCGGCCTTTCGTAGGGTTTCTAGCAGTGGGCGGACCGATCCTCGTTTAAAAAGAGTTCTTTTTGAGATATCTGGATACAGTGCTATGTTTGAGCCTTCAAATGTAATTGTGGGAATATTACGAGCTGTCTTCATTATGTTTTCTTTCACGGTGTATTTGTGAACTTTACAAATTACATCTCTAGGTGTATCAGCTTTTGTGTTCTGGAGAGGGACCCGGTGTGCCCGATCTATTTCAATAATGCTTGGAGCTTGATCCCCCAGAATCTGTCCAAAAATTTTTTGTACTGCTGGGGCTAATTCTGTCACTGTAATTGACTCCTTTAATCCTTTTATACGTATATTTTGTCGCCTGTCCCTATTCTCAAACTCGTCCAGCTGGTCTCTGTATGAATTTAATATCTCTTCATATTTTTTCATGGACTCTTGTACATCAACCACTGCCTGTGTGATGGTTTCTTGGTCTTTTTGTGCCCCCTCTACTTTGTATCCCAGATCCCTGACGTCCTCTTTTAGACTTGCCACAGCTTGCATACATGATTGTTCAACTGCTTTTATTAATTCCTGTATGTCATTTTTGGTGGGGAGGGCCTTCAACAACTCCCAGATGACCCTTTCTGGTTCTGCATTTGTTCCATTCCGCCCCTGTGGGTTCCCCTCGCCATCCTGAGCGCTCTCCTGGTCATGCTCATATCCGTGTGGTACCCCTTTTACTCCCATGTCCCACCTTGTAATTTCTATATGTTCCTGTCTGGTGCTTTGGTCCATATCGGGGCTTGGGTCTTCTCCTCCTCTTCCAATCATGGTCTCTGTGTCTGGTGCCTCTTCTAGTGACCACCTGCTATTTTCCCATTGCGTCATAGTATCCCGGCTCTCTACTAGTGGGCTTTGTATGCCCCCTGGTTGAAGTCCATTATCAAGTATAGGTTGGCCCTTGTTCTTAGCCCCAATTACCTTGGGGCTCCCATCACTTCCGGGGGGGCTTGGCTCTGGGGTCTTCCTCCCTCTCCCTGTTGAAGGGGATCTCTTGCCGTTTACTGCGACACTGTCGTTTGTCATTTGGGTCATCTGAGTACTTGCCTGCTTTACCCGGGACTCTCGTTCTGTTATTTCTACACAGCCCATGATATTACCTCCACTTCGCTTCTTTGCATCCGACCTTCCTATTTGCTCAGGTATGCGGGGGGGTTAGGTACGTTTAATGCCTTCTATTGATTTTCTGCCTCTCCCTGCTGTTGGTTGCAGGGCTGCTTGTCTGCGTGTTGTCATCTTAAGGAAAAAACAAAAAAAAAGTTCTTTCCCTCTTTCTTTTCCCTTCTCTTTCTTCCCTCTTCACACTCCACTCAAATAGAATAGAGCAGGGAGTTGGGGGGTGGGGGAGGGGTTGCAGCCCGTCAGAGCGGCCGCTCTTCTCACTACCTCTCTCTCTCTCCCACTCCAACTAGCCTCCCCTCTGTTTTCTGAGGGATGCCAGTGTGTTTTTGCTTTACTGTACGGAGGGGCTGTGAACCGGCATACAGCCTACCAGAGACCTCTCTCTCTTAAACCTCTTTTTTACGCTGTGACGTTTGCCTGAGTGGAGTAAGGCGATGAGATGCAGCAGTGGCCGTTTCCCTTTCTCTCCCCACCTCAGCTGTCCACCCGTCTGCTATTAGGGAGAATGTCAGTGTGTGGCTGTCTTGTTATACGGAGAGGTTTGTAGGCAGGTAACCAGGCTAGCAAAACAAATGAAGCCCTCTCCCCCTTACTCTGCTTTTTCAGTTAATTCAGCTCCCAGCTTTAGTCAAGTTTGTTTTACCTTGCCGCACCGTCCATCCATCCGTCTGTCCGTTATCAGAGAAGCTCCGTGATGTGGTCACTCTCCTGTACCGCAAAGCCGGGTACTGCTAGACACCGATGTGGGTAGAGCAGATGGAACAGCCAGTGGGTAGAGCAGCTGGAACAGCCAGTAGGTAGAGCAGATTGGAACAGCCAGTAGGTATAGCAGATGGAACAGCCGGTGAATAGAGCAGGTGTAACAGCCAGTGGGTATAGCAGATGGAACAGCCAATGGGTAAAACAGCCAGTAAAATCCGATGTTTTTTCCTTCCCAAGTGCCAGCGTATCGTTACTGCACTAAGATGACTGAAGACACGCGGCAGACGAGATGAGCTCTTTCATGTGTGCAGCTTCACAGCTGTCAGCCAAATGATTGTCCATTAGCCTGGGACTTGGAGGAGGGGGGAGGAGCACTCACTTACTCACTCTCACACACACCCACACCCATCGCCGACCGTGGTTCAGTTCTGATGCTCACGTGCCCATTGGTCCACCCTGCTGGTGTTCTTCTGATCCTATTAGTACCACAGCAGGCAGTTGCAGTATTTACAGTTAGTGTACTGTGTCCTCTGCACTGTGTGCACCTAAAGCTACCTAAAGACAATTGCTGTTGTTCTGATCCTATTAATACCTCAGGCAGGCAGCTGCAGTATTTACAGTTAGTATAGTGTGTCCTCTTCACAGTGTGCACCTAAAGCTACCTGAAGACAATTGCTGTTGTTCTGATCCTATTAATACCACAGGCAGGTAGCTACAGTATTTACAGTTAGTGTATTGTGTTCTCTGCTCAGTGTGCGCCTAAAGCTACCTTAAGAAAATTGGTGGTGTTCTTCTGATCCTATTAGTACCGCAGGCAGGCAGCTACAGTATTTACAGTTAGTGTACTGTGTCCTCTGCACACTGTGCACCTAAAGCTACCTGAAGAAAATTGGTGGTGTTCTTCTGATCCTATTCGCACCACAGGCAGGCAGCTGCAATATTTACAGTTAGTGTAGTGCGTCCTTTGCACAGTGTGCACCTGAAGCTACCTGAAGACAATTTCCGTTGTTCTGATCCTATTAATACCACAGGCAGGCAGCTGCAGTATTTACAGTTAGTGTACTGTGTCCTCTGCACAGTGTGCACATAAAGCTAACTGAAGACAATTGCTGTTGTTCTGATCCTATTAATAACACAGGCAGGAAGCTACAGTATTTACAGTTAGTGTACTGTGTCCTCTGCACAGTGTGCACCTAAAGCTACCTGAAGAAAATTGGTGATGTTCTTCTGATCCTACTAGTACCACAGGCAGGCAGCTACAGTATTTACAGTTAGTGTACTGTGTCCTCTGCACAGTGTGCACCTAAAGCTAACTGAAGACAATTGCTGTTGTTCTGATCCTATTAAAAACACAGGCAGGAAGCTACAGTATTTAGAGTTAGTGTACTGTGTCCTCTGCACAGTGTGCACCTAAAGCTACCAGAAGACATTTGTTGTTGTTCTGATCCTATTAAAACCACAAGGAGGCAGTTGCAGTATTTACAGTTAGTGTAGTGCGTCCTCTGCACAGTGTGCATCTAAAGCTACCTGAAGAAAACTGGTGGTGTTCTTCTGATCCTATTAATACCACAGGCAGGCAGCTGCAGTATTTGAAGTTAGTGTACAGTTTCCTCTGCACAGTGTGCACCTAAAGCTTCCTGAAGACAATTGCTGTTGTTCTGATCCTATTAATACCACAGGCAGGCAGCTTCAGTATTTGAAGTTAGTGTACAGTTTCCTCTGCACAGTGTGCACCTAAAGCTACCTGAAGACAATTGCTGTTGTTCTGATCCTATTAATACCTCAGGCAGGCAGCTGCAGTATTTACAGTTAGTGTACTGTGTTCTCTGCACAGTGTGCGCCTAAAGCTACCTTAAGAAAATTGGTGGTGTTCTTCTGATCCTATTAGTACCACAGGCAGGCAGCTGCAGTATTTACAGTTAGTGTACTGTGTCCTCTGCACACTGTGCACCTAAAGCTACTTGAAGAAAATTGGTGGTGTTCTTCTGATCCTATTCGTACCACAGGCAGGCAGCTGCAATATTTACAGTTAGTGTAGTGCATCCTCTGCACAGTGTGTACCTGAAGCTACCTGAAGACAATTGCCGTTGTTCTGATCCTATTGATACCACAGGCAGGCAGCTGCAGTATTTACAGTTAGTGTATTGTGTCCTCTGCACAGTGTGCACCTAAATCTACCTGAAGACAATTGCTGTTGTTCTGATCCTATTAATACCACAGGCAGGCAGCTGCAGTATTTACAGTTAGTGTATTGTGTCCTCTGCACAGTGTGCACATAAAGCTAACTGAAGACAATTGCTGTTGTTCTGATCCTATTAATAACACAGGCAGGAAGCTACAGTATTTACAGTTAGTGTACTGTGTCCTCTGCACAGTGTGCACCTAAAGCTACCTGAAGAAAATTGGTGGTGTTCTTCTGATCCTACTAGTACCACAGGCAGGCAGCTACAGTATTTACAGTTAGTGTACTGTGTCCTCTGCACAGTGTGCACCTAAAGCTAACTGAAGACAATTGCTGTTGTTCTGATCCTATTAAAAACACAGGCAGGAAGCTACAGTATTTAGAGTTAGTGTACTGTGTCCTCTGCACAGTGTGCACCTAAAGCTACCAGAAGACATTTGTTGTTGTTCTGATCCTATTAAAACCACAAGGAGGCAGTTGCAGTATTTACAGTTAGTGTAGTGCGTCCTCTGCACAGTGTGCATCTAAAGCTACCTGAAGAAAATTGGTGGTGTTCTTCTGATCCTATTAATACCACAGGCAGGCAGCTGCAGTATTTGAAGTTAGTGTACAGTTTCCTCTGCACAGTGTGCACCTAAAGCTACCTGAAGACAATTGCTGTTGTTCTGATCCTATTAATACCACAGGCAGGCAGCTGCAGTATTTGAAGTTAGTGTACAGTTTCCTCTGCACAGTGTGCACCTAAAGCTACCTGAAGACAATTGCTGTTGTTCTGATCCTATTAATACCTCAGGCAGGCAGCTGCAGTATTTACAGTTAGTGTACTGTGTCCTCTGCACACTGTGCACCTAAAGCTACCTGAAGAAAATTGGTGGTGTTCTTCTGATCCTATTCGCACCACAGGCAGGCAGCTGCAATATTTACAGTTAGTGTAGTGCGTCCTTTGCACAGTGTGCACCTGAAGCTACCTGAAGACAATTTCCGTTGTTCTGATCCTATTAATACCACAGGCAGGCAGCTGCAGTATTTACAGTTAGTGTACTGTGTCCTCTGCACAGTGTGCACATAAAGCTAACTGAAGACAATTGCTGTTGTTCTGATCCTATTAATAACACAGGCAGGAAGCTACAGTATTTACAGTTAGTGTACTGTGTCCTCTGCACAGTGTGCACCTAAAGCTACCTGAAGAAAATTGGTGATGTTCTTCTGATCCTACTAGTACCACAGGCAGGCAGCTACAGTATTTACAGTTAGTGTACTGTGTCCTCTGCACAGTGTGCACCTAAAGCTAACTGAAGACAATTGCTGTTGTTCTGATCCTATTAAAAACACAGGCAGGAAGCTACAGTATTTAGAGTTAGTGTACTGTGTCCTCTGCACAGTGTGCACCTAAAGCTACCAGAAGACATTTGTTGTTGTTCTGATCCTATTAAAACCACAAGGAGGCAGTTGCAGTATTTACAGTTAGTGTAGTGCGTCCTCTGCACAGTGTGCATCTAAAGCTACCTGAAGAAAACTGGTGGTGTTCTTCTGATCCTATTAATACCACAGGCAGGCAGCTGCAGTATTTGAAGTTAGTGTACAGTTTCCTCTGCACAGTGTGCACCTAAAGCTTCCTGAAGACAATTGCTGTTGTTCTGATCCTATTAATACCACAGGCAGGCAGCTTCAGTATTTGAAGTTAGTGTACAGTTTCCTCTGCACAGTGTGCACCTAAAGCTACCTGAAGACAATTGCTGTTGTTCTGATCCTATTAATACCTCAGGCAGGCAGCTGCAGTATTTACAGTTAGTGTACTGTGTTCTCTGCACAGTGTGCGCCTAAAGCTACCTTAAGAAAATTGGTGGTGTTCTTCTGATCCTATTAGTACCACAGGCAGGCAGCTGCAGTATTTACAGTTAGTGTACTGTGTCCTCTGCACACTGTGCACCTAAAGCTACTTGAAGAAAATTGGTGGTGTTCTTCTGATCCTATTCGTACCACAGGCAGGCAGCTGCAATATTTACAGTTAGTGTAGTGCATCCTCTGCACAGTGTGTACCTGAAGCTACCTGAAGACAATTGCCGTTGTTCTGATCCTATTGATACCACAGGCAGGCAGCTGCAGTATTTACAGTTAGTGTATTGTGTCCTCTGCACAGTGTGCACCTAAATCTACCTGAAGACAATTGCTGTTGTTCTGATCCTATTAATACCACAGGCAGGCAGCTGCAGTATTTACAGTTAGTGTATTGTGTCCTCTGCACAGTGTGCACATAAAGCTAACTGAAGACAATTGCTGTTGTTCTGATCCTATTAATAACACAGGCAGGAAGCTACAGTATTTACAGTTAGTGTACTGTGTCCTCTGCACAGTGTGCACCTAAAGCTACCTGAAGAAAATTGGTGGTGTTCTTCTGATCCTACTAGTACCACAGGCAGGCAGCTACAGTATTTACAGTTAGTGTACTGTGTCCTCTGCACAGTGTGCACCTAAAGCTAACTGAAGACAATTGCTGTTGTTCTGATCCTATTAAAAACACAGGCAGGAAGCTACAGTATTTAGAGTTAGTGTACTGTGTCCTCTGCACAGTGTGCACCTAAAGCTACCAGAAGACATTTGTTGTTGTTCTGATCCTATTAAAACCACAAGGAGGCAGTTGCAGTA
Organism: Lithobates clamitans; assembly: GCA_037952925.1. NCBI lineage: Eukaryota > Metazoa > Chordata > Amphibia > Anura > Ranidae > Lithobates > Lithobates clamitans. Next base: position 1,038,442 of record JBBGZY010001524.1, read on the forward strand.
TTTACAGTTAGTGTAGTGCGTCCTCTGCACAGTGTGCATCTAAAGCTACCTGAAGAAAATTGGTGGTGTTCTTCTGATCCTATTAATACCACAGGCAGGCAGCTGCAGTATTTGAAGTTAGTGTACAGTTTCCTCTGCACAGTGTGCACCTAAAGCTACCTGAAGACAATTGCTGTTGTTCTGATCCTATTAATACCACAGGCAGGCAGCTGCAGTATTTGAAGTTAGTGTACAGTTTCCTCTGCACAGTGTGCACCTAAAGCTACCTGAAGACAATTGCTGTTGTTCTGATCCTATTAATACCTCAGGCAGGCAGCTGCAGTATTTACAGTTAGTGTACTGTGTTCTCTGCACAGTGTGCGCCTAAAGCTACCTTAAGAAAATTGGTGGTGTTCTTCTGATCCTATTAGTACCACAGGCAGGCAGCTACAGTATTTACAGTTAGTGTACTGTGTCCTCTGCACACTGTGCACCTAAAGCTACTTGAAGAAAATTGGTGGTGTTCTTCTGATCCTATTCGTACCACAGGCAGGCAGCTGCAGTATTTACAGTTAGTGTAGTGCATCCTCTGCACAGTGTGCACCTGAAGCTACCTGAAGACAATTGCCTTTGTTCTGATCCTATTGATACCACAGGCAGGCAGCTGCAGTATTTACAGTTAGTGTATTGTGTCCTCTGCACAGTGTGCACCTAAAGCTAACTGAAGACAATTGCTGTTGTTCTGATCCTATTAATAACACAGGCAGGAAGCTACAGTATTTACAGTAAGTGTACTGTGTCCTCTGCACAGTGTGCACCTTAAGCTACCAGAAGACATTTGCTGTTGTTCTGATCCTATTAAAACCACAAGGAGGCAGTTGCAGTATTTACAGTTAGTGTAGTGCGTCCTCTGCACAGTGTGCACCTAAAGCTACCTGAAGACAATTGCTGTTGTTCTGATCCTATTAATACCATAGGCAGGCAGCTGCAGTATTTGAAGTTTGTGTACAGTTTCCTCTGCACAGTGTGCACCTAAAGCTACCTGAAGACAATTGCTGTTGTTCTGATTCTATTAATACCTCAGGCAGGCAGCTGCAGTATTTACAGTTAGTATAGTGTGTCCTCTTCACAGTGTGCACCTAAAGCTACCTGAAGACAATTGCTGTTGTTCTGATCCTATTAATACCACAGGCAGGCAGCTGCAGTATTTGAAGTTAGTGTACAGTTTCCTCTGCACAGTGTGCACCTAAAGCTACCTGAAGACAATTGCTGTTGTTCTGATCCTATTAATACCTCAGGCAGGCAGCTGCAGTATTTACAGTTAGTGTACTGTGTTCTCTGCACAGTGTGCGCCTAAAGCTACCTTAAGAAAATTGGTGGTGTTCCTCTGATCCTATTAGTACCACAGGCAGGCAGCTACAGTATTTACAGTTAGTGTACTGTGTCCTCTGCACAGTGTGCACCTAAAGCAACCTGAAGAAAATTGGTGGTGTTCTTCTGATCATATTAGTACCACAGGCAAGCAGCTGAAGTATTTACAGTTAGTGTACTAAGTCCTCTGCACAGTGTGCACCTAAAGCTACCTGAAGACAATTGCTGTTGTTCTGATCCTATTAATACCACAGGCAGGCAGCTGCAGTATTTACAGTTAGTGTACTGTGTCCTCTGCACAGTGTGCACCTAAAGCTACCTGAAGAAAATTGCTGGTGTTCTTCTGATCCTATTAGTACCACAGGCAGGCAGCTGCAGTATTTAGAGTTAGTGTACTGTGTCCTATGCTCAGTGTGCACCTAAAGCTACCTGAATAAAATTTGTGTTCTTCTGATCTTATTAGTACCACAGGCAGGCAGCTGCAGTATTTACAGTAATGCCCCGTACACATGGTCGTATTTTCCGATGGAAAATGTCCGATCGGAGCGTGTTGTCGGAAATTCCGACCATGTGTGGGCTCCATCGGACATTTTCCCTCGGATTTTCCGACACACAAAGTTGGAGAGCAGGAGATAAAATTTTCCGACAACAAAATCCGTTTGCGTCAATTCCGACCGTGCGTGGCCTGTTCCGACGTACAAAGTGCCACGCATGCTCAGAAGAAATTCCGACATGGAACAGCTCGTTCTGGTAAACTTAGCGTTCGCAATGGATACAGCACTTTCGTCACGCTGCAATGTTAAAAATGGTTTAATACAGCGCAATCTCTTCTTCTTTATAATGTGACAAGAATATAGTAGTTTTGCTGCTCATATTCACACAGACTTCTCACAAACTTATTTCGTTACTATTTATCGGGATTCCCTCAATATATTTTGATTTCTCACATCTGACAACATATTTTTGTTGTATTTTTTTTTTTTTGGCTTTAATGTAGATTCTTTTTTTGTGTTTGTATTTTTTTGAAGGGTGTTATTTTTTTGGGGGATTTTTATTTGTACTCCCGAAAATGTTTGTGTGTGTTTTTTGTTCCCACAACACCATTGATATGTTGTTCTATTTAATCTGTAGGAGATTGTTTGGTGTTGTTGTCCCTTGTTAATTTCACATTTTATGTTAGAAATGTACCTTAATCGTCACCAACAAACTGTCCTTTTTGGATGAAAACACACACAGGAGAGTATAATTTCCCCCAAAAAATTTTATTAAGGGGTCACAACTAAACAAAGAGGGAGGCAACGCTGGAGAAACCGCAGAAGTGGGTGAAGCCTTGGACCCCCAGGGCAGACATCAATTATTTAAAAGCAAAATTGGTGGCCTGAGGAGTCCTTATCTAAGGGAGGGCAGTCTGGTCCAGAAGTCCCAGAGATCCGGAAAGCAGCAGATGACATCTGTGTCCCCAGGCTGTGGTCATACGGGAGACTGCAGCTTCTGTCAGACCAGACTGAACCCAGGTCATCACTCTCAGGTCTTCTTTCCACGCTTCCTTCCACGCGGTGACTGTGGTGGAGTTGTGGCAGCAGGAGGAGGAGGAGGATGGTCCAACTCAATGACGTCGGTCTTGGGTGTTAGTTCCCCACTCACCCCCTTACGTAGGACTTTATACAGAAGGTTCTCACAGAGCCTGCGTTGACCCTCCTGCATGCCCTGTAGTTTTGTGGCAGCCATGCAGGCAAAGGCCTCTTCAGGAGTGGGTAAGGCTCGTAGGGACGCCAAAGCCTCCTGAATGAGCCTGAACGCAGAATCCTGCACGGGACTCGGAGACGTCTTCCTGGCTCTTTTATATGGAAGGCGGAGGGGAGGAACCTGAGATTCAGTCAGGCTGCGACTTGTCCCAGGCTTCTCCTGGCTGACACTTAGCCCAGCCTCCTCCTGGCTGCCACTAATTCCCGCCTCCTCCTGACTGCCACATTCCACAACCTCCTCCTGGCTGAGGTCTTCCTGTGTATGAAAAAAGGACATAGTTTTAGTATTTTTTTCATCAATCACACACAATTTTCACCTCCTGACTGTTGCATATTGAATGTTAACAAATATAACAGACTATCCTTCTGAGCCCAGCATTTTTCATTCTTGTCCCAAATTTGGGTGCCCACTACTGTCTATTGATATGTAAAACACTTTTTTTAATCAGCAATTAGTGATTAATAATAACATCTATAGTAAACATAATTTCTTTATTGCCCAGAAATCTGTAGAAGAATGCTATACCTGACTCCAGCTGGGCTCCTCCACTTCTTCCCTGCTGGAAGGCCCAGGTTGGACATCGAAAGCCTCAGCTGGGGTGGAAGGAAGCATGGAAGGAAGAATAGAGAGGGATTCCATGACTTCAGTGTGGTCTGACAGAAATCGCAGTCTCTCATAGTACCACAGCCTGGGGACATAAACGTCATCTGCTGCAGCTCCGGACCTCTGGGAATCTGTGACCTTCTTGCGCTCCCTAAGATATGTGCTCCTCAGGCCACCAATTTTGGCTTTTAAATAGGGGATGGTTGCTGTGGGGACCACCGGCGTCACCAACTCCAGCAGTTTCTCCAGCGCTGCCTGCCTCTTTTGTTTATGGTTGTAATGAGGATGTCTCACTTGCCACAGACAGGGCAGCTCCCTGTATTTGTCAATGAACAGGGGGAGGAAATTGTGGTCGTTGAACCCATCCATTTTCTCTGCAAGACACAACACAAGACAAATCCTGGACTGCCGCACTCCGGATTGGAATAATAAAGGTAAAATCTTCTTTATTGAAAAAATGACATGATATAAAATGCGTACATTGCTCTGTTGAAGTGATACAGCATAACCGCTGACGCGTTTCACACTCCCATAGAGCGCTTACTCATAGCTGGTTTGTACAACAATGAAAGTCACTTATATACACATTATACGTCTCACACATGACCCCATACTGATTGTATAACTCTAAACAGCTGATCGTTAGATTGTATGGCCTCTTAAAATGGAGTTAATTGGGTGTGTGTTTTATGGTGGAGTGTTTATTGAAGACGTGAATGTGCAGACAAGATGTTTCTATAGACAATACAAAAATATCCATAAATAAAAAGTTTATATTGCTTTTAAAAGTCTTTTGAAGAAGGAAAGTTAGGAAGATATAAATTATCTTTTCTTTCCACGGGACTGAGATAGGTGCTAAAACTAGCGCTTAGACGTATAAACATGTAAACCATTACATAAATGAATGCAGGTATATGTGAGCCGTATGGCCCAGCAGCCACAGCATAGTGTAAAAGGTATCATATGTCTACTCAGTTTACAAATGTTATGAATATATTATATAAATGAGGATATTGTAAAGGTTCTTATGAAAAGACACTGTGAAAAACCACTGTGTTTTGTAAATGACAAGGTCTTACATGTGAGGATCTGTGACAGTGTTTGCATGACTTTCAGATTTCATGACCTTATGTGAAATCTACCAGGCTTGAAATGCAAGTAAGGTGTATGCATATATGGTGTATGGGTGCTTTTTTAATAATCTGAACTCCACAGGGAGAAAAAATAAATAAATAAATAAATAAATTTTATAAATGCATGTATACGTGCATTTATGTGTATCATAAATGTAAAAGGTGAAAATGAAAAGTAAAGTGGAGATCAACATGAAGCGTGAAGAGTGCATGTGTATGTATATATATCTATCATCGTGAAAGTATATATAGAATATATATAAAATAAAACAAAGTGAAAACTGAACCATGTGTTTGTGTCTTGACTGAAAAACACGATCAATAAATGGTCTATGTGTGATTATATGTTTCCCATACAATCTCCTACACATACACCTGTCGAGCTTGTAATACGTGTACAGGAAGTAAATGATGCTAAAACATATCATGCACTAACAATTCTGTGGCTCAAACTCTCAAAAATATATATCTCTGAAAGCATATGTTTATCAACCTGGTAACATTCACTGTGGTTAAACGATAAAATAAACGTTTACTAAGCGTATTGTTTTAAAGCAATCTCATCTCTTGGTGTACCGTCTTCATGTGTATGGGCAGAACTATATGAGGTAAAGAAGAAAAATGTCACGTCTAAATGTATTATTGTCCCCCTCATCCATCTGAAGTATGGCATTAAAATACACATGTTTCTAAGTAAATACCAATTCAAGTGGATGAGTGACTAGATAGACATGTGGACGGTGTATCTCCTTACTCGCTGCAACACCTGGTGTAGGATAGTGTGTATGTGGGCCCTATGAAGGTGAAAAATGGACTTGTACATTCAAAATCATGAGGGCTATTCTTATAAATTTGGTGTTGTGGCTTGCTTACAGCAACCGTTGAACAATGGTGTCTGGTTGGGGATGAAGAGTAAGTAACTAACTAAACGGACAAACCAAAAGTTGGTGAATATAACCCATAATGTCCTTTTGGTATGAATGTATAGATATGTCCCCAATCGTCCATCCATAAATACAGGAACCCATGAATACACGCTTCATGTTGATCTCCACTTTACTTTTCATTTTCACCTTTTACATTTATGATACACATAAATGCACATATACATGCATTTATAATTTTTTTATTTCTCCCTGTGGAATTCAGATTATTAAAAAAGCACCCATACACCATATATGCATACACCTTACTTGCATTTCAAGCCTGGTAGATTTCACATAAAGTCATGAAATCTGAAAGTCATGCAAACACTGTCACAGATCCTCACATGTAAGACCTGGTCGTTTACAAAACACAGTGGTTTTTCACAGTGTCTTTTCATAAGAACCTTTACAATATCCTCATTTATATAATATTTTCATAACATTTGTAAACTGAGTAGACATATGATACCTTTTACATTATGCTGTGGCTGCTGGGCCATATGGCTCACATATACCTGCATTCATTTATATAATGGTTTACATGTTTATACGTCTAAGCGCTAGTTTTAGCACCTATCTCAGTCCCGTGGAAAGAAAGGAAACTTTATATCTTCCTAACTTTCCTTCTTCAAAAGACTTTTAAAAGCAATATAAACTTTTCATTTATGGATATTTTTGTATTGTCTATAGAAACATCTTGTCTGCACATTCACGTCTTCAATAAACACTCCACCATAAAACACACACCCAATTAACTCCATGTTAAGAGGCCATACATTCTAACGATCAGCTGTTTAGAGTTATACAATCAGTATGGGGTCATGTGTGAGACGTATAATGTGTATATAAGTGACTTTCATTGTTGTACAAACCAGCGAAGAGTAAGTGCTCTATGGGAGCGTGAAACGCGTCAGCGGTTATGTTGTATCACTTCAACAGAGCAATGTACGCATTTTATATCATGTCATTTTTTTCAATAAAGAAGATTTTACCTTTATTATTCCAATCCGGAGTGCGGCAGTCCAGATTTTTCATTGCACCTATACTATTGGAATAGCAATCGCCAGCACCTGGAGCTCTCACAACCATTCACCTAGCGGAGGACGGGAAATTCAAACCCAGTTACCTGGAGCGGTGGTCACAACCTGTCTATTACAAGACAAACCCTAATGTCAGGCCAAACTCCCCTAATCTTGTTACAATATAGGCTTCCATTTCGAAGCAGTATAGGCTCAAGTTTAGATCCTACCTTCGTTATCATGATCGGCGCCTCCGATGCTCCTTCCTCCGCTCACAGATCATACGTAAGACGCACACGTGTTACGCTTTATACACACTGCGCATGCGTGTAACTCCGCCCGCCCCTGACGTTCTTTCTAGTCTATTCCCCGCCCCTTTTTTGTTCGGCGCAGTGGGGGAAGAGCACATGGCGGAGAAACAGCAGGTGCGTGCTAATTGTAGCAACGACGAGGAGGAGGAGGAAAGGCCGGATCCGGACACGTCCCGATCCAGAAGTAGATTTATGGACTCAAATATGTCCTTTGGGGAGATGTTGGAGATGGTGGTAATCCTGAAGAAGGCCGACTATGATGGAAAGTATGGGCCTTACCCCAACCCCAATGTCAGAAAGGCCAAGATCATGGCGAAAGTGGTCAGGAGTCTGTACCGGAATTTCGGGGTACGACGATCGAAAGATCAGCTCAGGAAGCGGTGGTCGGACCTCAAATTACGAGAACATGAGCAGTACAGAAAGATCCGGAGAGTGCTGCAAAAAAGTAAGTAGTTGTGCTGTGTTCCTATTCTTTATGTTTATTACGTTTGTGCTGCTCCATGTGCTTTTAGGAACTGTTGTACAGTTTAAAATGGCAACTTTCAGGTTCATGGGCACATTATTCGTTCGTATCAAACATTTTTCTTTCGGACTATAAAATACCATTGCTTAGGCCATATGCATTTGGCCACCACTTTTACGCCCTATACTTGTCTTAAAAGAATTGGGTTGTGTAGATGGCTTTGTTACTAGAATGAAATGCAAACTAGATTCTGTGTAAGGAGAGGACACTGAGCAGCTGGTTTCACATCTGGACACTGGAGCACTAGTGTGGGACAAAAGAACACCATTTTTATTAGGGGGCCACACAGGTGCTCCAGTGCATACTATAGAGGGGGGGGGGCTACATCTGTGAAGCTTGTACCAAACAGGTAAAGTATTGCAGCTTGACAAAGGACACTGAAAATGCTACATTTTTGTGAACTCTGCTAAAATTGACAATTGTACCCCACTTCCAAGCAATGTTTCCTATTTCTAGTTCTGCCATCAAATATCTGTGTGCTAATTATACAATTTTGTTTTACATAGGGGAGAAAAGACTCGGAGGACACCCCTCATCCGAGGAGACCAGAGCCCCCCCCCTGGAAGAAGGGGAAATCCCCCCAACACAAGAAGAGCAGGAGGAAGAAGACGTGGTGGAACTAGTCACCACAACAGGTGAGTGTCTGGGACCACAGGCTCAGGTAAGAGATGGATGCCGTCATATTTTTGAGACCTAATTTTTTTGGGGGGTTCCTCTCTTTTTAGATGATCGTGATGTTGTGGATCCAGATCCTTTCACATCCGAAAGTGCCCAGATCCTGATCGGGGAGATCATGGGGTGTAATTTACATTTGGAAAACATCAAGAAAAACATCAATGATGTTATTCCAAAAAATAAAAACATCATTGATGTTTTGGGGCGAGTTTAAAGCCCCTCCAAATCACTTTGTTTTTTGGTGTGCTACAATGTGCAAAATGTTTTTGTGATTTTTCACAAAGCAAAATTTGGAGGATGCACACAGTGTGTCAACATGTGCTATCTGCCATCACGGGAGATCAATGGACGCGTTTTGTGGGTGCAACCCCTTCCTCAATAATAAAGTAGCCGAGAGGAAGGGGTTGCTCCCCCAAAACACGTCCCTTGATCCCCCATGATGGCAGGTCGCACATGTTGACATTGGTAAATTGGTGTGCATCTTCCAAATTTGGCTTTTCCTGGGGTGACTTCACCCCATCTGAACGCAATATCAAACACAGTTCCTAAATTCTCATGTCTGATATTGCCTTCATGTTCTACCAAATGTAACGTTTGTAAGTTCAAGATTTGTGTCTTTCTTGTTGGTTTTACACAGCCCTGTTTTATCGTAAATGGACATTTCTATTTTTGATAATGCTACCCCAAAAATTGTTATACAACAAACATGTTGTTTTGTTTGAAAAACCTTTGGTAAATGCACATGTGATTGTGCAGGTATAAAAAAGTTTGTTAAGCAAGAATGTGTGGATTATTGTCTCAACGCTACAACACTTTTGGGGTGATGTTATTGGTGTTTTCAGAGAAAATGGGGGTTATTCACTAAGGTCAAATCCTCTTGGCACTACAAGTGCAGTTTCAGTGCAGTTGTAACTGCACTTGTAGTAAAATGTGTTTTTGCATTTAGTAAATAACAGCCAACAGTGCTTTGTATAAGATTACACAATCACGCCATTTTCTGGACTCCACACATTTCTGTCAGGGTCAGCTAAAACAAACACAAGCAGTAAATGTAAACAGAATTTCTTCTTTTTTTTTTTTTATAGAAAAAGGCTTCACATATTTTCTGGCATATTGATGGCCCCCCTACCCGCAAAGAACTCCAGGTAGCGTAACTGGACATCACGGGCACTCAGGGAGGGCAAGCCAGGACGGCCGCTTTCAAGCGCCGTCAGTGTTTCAGGTATCACTCCGGCCTAGTTGGCCGAATGTTTCCTTAAAAAGTTATGGAGAATACAGCACGCCAGTATAATATGGTTCAGTTTATACTCCGCCATATGGATGGGTGTCATAAATAGGCGGAACCGGCTGGCCAGGATTCCAAATGTGTTCTCCACCACTCTTCGGGCTCTGGCCAGCCGGTAATTAAAAACCCTCTGTTTCGGGGTGAGGGTCCTCATCGGGAATGGCCGCATCAGGTGGTCCCCCAGCGCAAACGCTTCATCAGCAACGAACACGAATGGGAGTCCTTCTACATTGTCCTCTGGAGCTGGCAAGTCCAAGCTGCCATTCTGGAGACGCCTGTAGAACTCAGTCTGGGCGATGACTCCACCATCGGACATCCGGCCATTCTTCCCCACGTCCACATACAAGAAGTCGTAAGTAGCCGACACCTCCGCCAACATCACTATACTATTGAAACCCTTATAGTTGAAATAGTACGACTCCGAGTTGGGTGGTGGGACGCGATGTGGACGTGTTTCCCATCAATTGCCCCTCCACAGTTAGGAAAGTACCACCGCTGGGCAAAGTGGGAGGCCACAGTCTGCCATTCCTGTGGCGTGGAAGGAAACTGTTTAGGGAAAAAATAAAACATTACTATTTTTGCTCAGAAACATGGCAAGCAGATTAGGCACAAACATTATGGGGCAACCTCCAGATAGCATTTATTAAGGGGAATTAACAACGTCAAAGTATAAGGTACACCTATCATATTCCCCCTCCCCCCCTCTCATGGGCCATTTCTAACATTATAGGGGGTGTGTGGAAATCTTGGACAGGTAACCCTCTTCACTTCATTGAGAGATGAATGCCTAAATACAGGGTATTACTTGGAACAGCCCCTCCTTAGTTAAACTATTGCCAGCCCACTGGACAGGTAAGAAGTGTCATAATACAAAGATAGAAATACACACTGTACACATTTGAGGACATTTGGACATTCTGCTATTACCTATCAAGATAATAATAGGATCTGAAAACTTTAAACAGTACCATTTGAAAGTATACAGGCAGGCCCTTGCACTACATGCTTTGGGAATTCATCCATAAATCTGAGCACTAAAGAGATGGGTATAGTGTGTATGGGTTTGGCAAAGTCAGCAGATAGATGATTGAGGATAGAGAATTGGGATCAGTTGACTTAGCAGTTGGGGGGAGGGAGGGTTACTAAAAATTATTTGGGGACACCACCAAAAAAAAGCCTCTGGCACTCTGCCAGAATTTAAAGCAAAAATAACATTTCAAATCATTTTAGGGGGTGTTTAGGGTAAAGCACTACTATGGAGCAGAAAAAATACATTGTTAAGTAGAAATAGTTCCATCACTAACGCAAATATCAAGGGGGACAGTGGACACCCTTGCCTAGTACCGTTTTGTATGTTGAAGCATTCGGATACTGTCCCATTAACCTTAATTCTTCCTCTTGGTTTCCCATTTAGTGACATGATCCATCCTAGCATTTTTCCCCCCAGACCTATCCTAACCAGTACTGCTCTCATAAAGCCCCAGTTAACTCTGTCGAAGGCCTTCTCGGCATCCATCGACAGAGTAATACCTGGGGCTCTATCCGGACCATGTCGCGTCCAATGCAGTACATGGAGAGCGCGGATGGTATTGTCCCTGGCTTCCCGTCCTTTTATGAACCCCGTTTGATCTGGATGTACCAGATCACCTACATATTCCCGAAGTCTTGATGCCAGGATTTTTGCCAGTAGTTTTGTATCGGAGTTCAGCAGAGAGATAGGCCTGTAGTTAGCACACACCTGGGGATCTTTTCCCTCTTTTGGTAATACCGTTATATATGCCATTAATGCTTCTGGAGAGAGTGGGTTTGCAGCATTAATGGAGTTAAAATAACTGCAGAGTGGTTTTACCAGAACTGGGAGAAATTTCTTATAATATGAGTTTGTCAGCCCGTCTGGCCCTGGGCTTTTCCCGGGGGGCAAGTCTGCTATCGCTCTACTCAACTCTTCAACCGTGATGGGACGCTCCATATCCTCTGATACCTCTTTAGGTATTGTGGGCATAACAGCACTCTCCATGTATTCATCTATCTCATTCCTCCTTTGATCCTCGCTTTCCCCTCCCTCAGATGGTTCCGTTTTATCAATGTTATATAATGCTTCAAAATATTTACCAAATTCTTTAGCTATAGCTTTTGTGTCCAGTATCTTCTTGCCTTGCACTAATAAGCTATGCACGTGTCTAGAGTCCTGTTGTTTTTTAAGTTGTTTTGCTAACAGCTTTCCACATTTGTTTCCTTGTTCGTATGCTCTGTTAGCAAAAAACCCGATCTTGTTCTTTGCTCTATATTCTAGGCATTGTGAAAGCTCTACTCGTAAGCTTTCCAAACACCTACCATCTGTTTGGTTGAGATTTTCCTTATGCTTTATCTCTAGGGCCTTAATCTTCTCTAGTAGTTCGTCTATCTCTCTTTTACCTTCCTTTTTCTTGTGCGCACCAATGGCGATTAGCTCCCCTCTTACAACTGCCTTATGGGCTTCCCACACCAATTGATCTGACATTCCTTCTATTTTATTTATTTCAAAATATTCCTTTATCTTAATACTTAGATTCTCCACTGTTTCCTCCTTATCTAGCAATGACTCGTTCAGCCGCCATATTCGTTCTGAACGAGCCATTTGAGTTGGTCTAATGGTCAGAATTATTGGAGCGTGGTCGGATATAGTTATTGGTTCGATTGTACTTGTGTTAACATTTCCCAGGTAGTATTGATCCACCAGAAAAAGGTCCAGCCGTGAGTACATATCATGTGTTTTAGAGTAGTAACTAAAATCCCTAGTCCCTGGATGTAGAGCTCGCCAGCTGTCCACAAGATGTTGTGCGCATAAGGTTTGTTTAACTCTTTTTATGGCTCCAAAAGACAAAGCGGATCTACCCGTGGATGTATCTGTACTTGGATCTAGCACCATATTGAAGTCTCCTCCCACCACTACACATTCCTCCTTAAATTCTTCCAGTTTTTTAAACATTTTAACCAAAAAATTAACAGTCCCTTCATTGGGTGCATATATCGAAGCAAAGGTATATCGTCTCCCCTGTATTTCTCCTTTTACAAACAAATACCGACCTTCTAGGTCGCATTGTATGTTCTCCAATATCCAGGGGCATGTTTTCTTAAATGCAATTGAGACCCCTCTTGCCCTAGCTACTGGGGATACCGCATGATACCATTGCTTCAGTATATTCTGGGGCAGGCCTGAAATCGAGCCGCCCCCGAAGTGGGTCTCCTGCAAGAGAATCACATCAGCTCCCAGATGTTGCAACTCCACCCATAGTCTCCCTCTCTTATTTGGTGAGCTCAACCCCCTCACATTATATGAAAGTATTTTCAATATTGCTGTCATTTCCTTTTATCCCAGAAACCCCCTGCTCCCTTGCCCTTAATCTCTGTCTTCCCCTCTGCCACTCCCACCCCCCCCCATTACCTCCCCCTTTCCAACATTCAGTACCCCATTAAACACATACTTATGCATAACATAGCAAAAAAGAAAAAAATACATCACCTTTGTGTTATAAACATAACCCTTACATACTCTTCCCCCATACAAAAAACCTCTCTTTAGGGGTATATCTAAAAATCGGGCGGGGAGCCTGCGCATATTAACACCTCCCATGCGCATGCTACCCCCCTTCCCTGCATTCCGTAGGATTACTCTCCCCTTTAATTGGGGTTGGCCTATTGACCTACACAAGGTCCTCATTTTCCCTCAAGTCCCCCCCTCTGTTCCCCCCTCCTCCCGGGCTTCACCCTGTAGAACTCTTTCCAGAGAAAAAAAAAAATATAACACAAAAAAAACTGGGAAAAAAGAATAAAGAGAAAAAAAAATAAAAATAAAAATAAAAAGTCCTCTAAGTCCTTCTTTGGGCTCCACCCCTGTTAACCCTTGCCGGTACTTCCTGCCACTTTTCTGTTCGTTGCAGGGGGGGTCTTGAAGAGTTTATTCTCCAGTCCATAAAGTCCACCTTTGGGAGGTCTAATTTCTCTTTAAATGAATTTAAATCATCCTTTTTTCGCAGGGTTGCAGTTTTCCCGTCCCTAGAAGCTGTTAGGCTAAAGGGGAACCCCCACCGGTATTTAACATCGGCCTTTCGTAGGGTTTCTAGCAGTGGGCGGACCGATCCTCGTTTAAAAAGAGTTCTTTTTGAGATATCTGGATACAGTGCTATGTTTGAGCCTTCAAATGTAATTGTGGGAATATTACGAGCTGTCTTCATTATGTTTTCTTTCACGGTGTATTTGTGAACTTTACAAATTACATCTCTAGGTGTATCAGCTTTTGTGTTCTGGAGAGGGACCCGGTGTGCCCGATCTATTTCAATAATGCTTGGAGCTTGATCCCCCAGAATCTGTCCAAAAATTTTTTGTACTGCTGGGGCTAATTCTGTCACTGTAATTGACTCCTTTAATCCTTTTATACGTATATTTTGTCGCCTGTCCCTATTCTCAAACTCGTCCAGCTGGTCTCTGTATGAATTTAATATCTCTTCATATTTTTTCATGGACTCTTGTACATCAACCACTGCCTGTGTGATGGTTTCTTGGTCTTTTTCTGCCCCCTCTACTTTGTATCCCAGATCCCTGACGTCCTCTTTTAGACTTGCCACAGCTTGCATACATGATTGTTCAACTGCTTTTATTAATTCCTGTATGTCATTTTTGGTGGGGAGGGCCTTCAACAACTCCCAGATGACCCTTTCTGGTTCTGCATTTGTTCCATTCCGCCCCTGTGGGTTCCCCTCGCCATCCTGAGCGCTCTCCTGGTCATGCTCATATCCGTGTGGTACCCCTTTTACTCCCATGTCCCACCTTGTAATTTCTATATGTTCCTGTCTGGTGCTTTGGTCCATATCGGGGCTTGGGTCTTCTCCTCCTCTTCCAATCATGGTCTCTGTGTCTGGTGCCTCTTCTAGTGACCACCTGCTATTTTCCCATTGCGTCATAGTATCCCGGCTCTCTACTAGTGGGCTTTGTATGCCCCCTGGTTGAAGTCCATTATCAAGTATATGTTGGCCCTTGTTCTTAGCCCCAATTACCTTGGGGCTCCCATCACTTCCGGGGGGGCTTGGCTCTGGGGTCTTCCTCCCTCTCCCTGTTGAAGGGGATCTCTTGCCGTTTACTGCGACACTGTCGTTTGTCATTTGGGTCATCTGAGTACTTGCCTGCTTTACCCGGGACTCTCGTTCTGTTATTTCTACACAGCCCATGATATTACCTCCACTTCGCTTCTTTGCATCCGACCTTCCTATTTGCTCAGGTATGCGGGGGGGTTAGGTACGTTTAATGCCTTCTATTGATTTTCTGCCTCTCCCTGCTGTTGGTTGCAGGGCTGCTTGTCTGCGTGTTGTCATCTTAAGGAAAAAACAAAAAAAAAGTTCTTTCCCTCTTTCTTTTCCCTTCTCTTTCTTCCCTCTTCACACTCCACTCAAATAGAATAGAGCAGGGAGTTGGGGGGTGGGGGAGGGGTTGCAGCCCGTCAGAGCGGCCGCTCTTCTCACTACCTCTCTCTCTCTCCCACTCCAACTAGCCTCCCCTCTGTTTTCTGAGGGATGCCAGTGTGTTTTTGCTTTACTGTACGGAGGGGCTGTGAACCGGCATACAGCCTACCAGAGACCTCTCTCTCTTAAACCTCTTTTTTACGCTGTGACGTTTGCCTGAGTGGAGTAAGGCGATGAGATGCAGCAGTGGCCGTTTCCCTTTCTCTCCCCACCTCAGCTGTCCACCCGTCTGCTATTAGGGAGAATGTCAGTGTGTGGCTGTCTTGTTATACGGAGAGGTTTGTAGGCAGGTAACCAGGCTAGCAAAACAAATGAAGCCCTCTCCCCCTTACTCTGCTTTTTCAGTTAATTCAGCTCCCAGCTTTAGTCAAGTTTGTTTTACCTTGCCGCACCGTCCATCCATCCGTCTGTCCGTTATCAGAGAAGCTCCGTGATGTGGTCACTCTCCTGTACCGCAAAGCCGGGTACTGCTAGACACCGATGTGGGTAGAGCAGATGGAACAGCCAGTGGGTAGAGCAGCTGGAACAGCCAGTAGGTAGAGCAGATTGGAACAGCCAGTAGGTATAGCAGATGGAACAGCCGGTGAATAGAGCAGGTGTAACAGCCAGTGGGTATAGCAGATGGAACAGCCAATGGGTAAAACAGCCAGTAAAATCCGATGTTTTTTCCTTCCCAAGTGCCAGCGTATCGTTACTGCACTAAGATGACTGAAGACACGCGGCAGACGAGATGAGCTCTTTCATGTGTGCAGCTTCACAGCTGTCAGCCAAATGATTGTCCATTAGCCTGGGACTTGGAGGAGGGGGGAGGAGCACTCACTTACTCACTCTCACACACACCCACACCCATCGCCGACCGTGGTTCAGTTCTGATGCTCACGTGCCCATTGGTCCACCCTGCTGGTGTTCTTCTGATCCTATTAGTACCACAGCAGGCAGTTGCAGTATTTACAGTTAGTGTACTGTGTCCTCTGCACTGTGTGCACCTAAAGCTACCTAAAGACAATTGCTGTTGTTCTGATCCTATTAATACCTCAGGCAGGCAGCTGCAGTATTTACAGTTAGTATAGTGTGTCCTCTTCACAGTGTGCACCTAAAGCTACCTGAAGACAATTGCTGTTGTTCTGATCCTATTAATACCACAGGCAGGTAGCTACAGTATTTACAGTTAGTGTATTGTGTTCTCTGCTCAGTGTGCGCCTAAAGCTACCTTAAGAAAATTGGTGGTGTTCTTCTGATCCTATTAGTACCGCAGGCAGGCAGCTACAGTATTTACAGTTAGTGTACTGTGTCCTCTGCACACTGTGCACCTAAAGCTACCTGAAGAAAATTGGTGGTGTTCTTCTGATCCTATTCGCACCACAGGCAGGCAGCTGCAATATTTACAGTTAGTGTAGTGCGTCCTTTGCACAGTGTGCACCTGAAGCTACCTGAAGACAATTTCCGTTGTTCTGATCCTATTAATACCACAGGCAGGCAGCTGCAGTATTTACAGTTAGTGTACTGTGTCCTCTGCACAGTGTGCACATAAAGCTAACTGAAGACAATTGCTGTTGTTCTGATCCTATTAATAACACAGGCAGGAAGCTACAGTATTTACAGTTAGTGTACTGTGTCCTCTGCACAGTGTGCACCTAAAGCTACCTGAAGAAAATTGGTGATGTTCTTCTGATCCTACTAGTACCACAGGCAGGCAGCTACAGTATTTACAGTTAGTGTACTGTGTCCTCTGCACAGTGTGCACCTAAAGCTAACTGAAGACAATTGCTGTTGTTCTGATCCTATTAAAAACACAGGCAGGAAGCTACAGTATTTAGAGTTAGTGTACTGTGTCCTCTGCACAGTGTGCACCTAAAGCTACCAGAAGACATTTGTTGTTGTTCTGATCCTATTAAAACCACAAGGAGGCAGTTGCAGTATTTACAGTTAGTGTAGTGCGTCCTCTGCACAGTGTGCATCTAAAGCTACCTGAAGAAAACTGGTGGTGTTCTTCTGATCCTATTAATACCACAGGCAGGCAGCTGCAGTATTTGAAGTTAGTGTACAGTTTCCTCTGCACAGTGTGCACCTAAAGCTTCCTGAAGACAATTGCTGTTGTTCTGATCCTATTAATACCACAGGCAGGCAGCTTCAGTATTTGAAGTTAGTGTACAGTTTCCTCTGCACAGTGTGCACCTAAAGCTACCTGAAGACAATTGCTGTTGTTCTGATCCTATTAATACCTCAGGCAGGCAGCTGCAGTATTTACAGTTAGTGTACTGTGTTCTCTGCACAGTGTGCGCCTAAAGCTACCTTAAGAAAATTGGTGGTGTTCTTCTGATCCTATTAGTACCACAGGCAGGCAGCTGCAGTATTTACAGTTAGTGTACTGTGTCCTCTGCACACTGTGCACCTAAAGCTACTTGAAGAAAATTGGTGGTGTTCTTCTGATCCTATTCGTACCACAGGCAGGCAGCTGCAATATTTACAGTTAGTGTAGTGCATCCTCTGCACAGTGTGTACCTGAAGCTACCTGAAGACAATTGCCGTTGTTCTGATCCTATTGATACCACAGGCAGGCAGCTGCAGTATTTACAGTTAGTGTATTGTGTCCTCTGCACAGTGTGCACCTAAATCTACCTGAAGACAATTGCTGTTGTTCTGATCCTATTAATACCACAGGCAGGCAGCTGCAGTATTTACAGTTAGTGTATTGTGTCCTCTGCACAGTGTGCACATAAAGCTAACTGAAGACAATTGCTGTTGTTCTGATCCTATTAATAACACAGGCAGGAAGCTACAGTATTTACAGTTAGTGTACTGTGTCCTCTGCACAGTGTGCACCTAAAGCTACCTGAAGAAAATTGGTGGTGTTCTTCTGATCCTACTAGTACCACAGGCAGGCAGCTACAGTATTTACAGTTAGTGTACTGTGTCCTCTGCACAGTGTGCACCTAAAGCTAACTGAAGACAATTGCTGTTGTTCTGATCCTATTAAAAACACAGGCAGGAAGCTACAGTATTTAGAGTTAGTGTACTGTGTCCTCTGCACAGTGTGCACCTAAAGCTACCAGAAGACATTTGTTGTTGTTCTGATCCTATTAAAACCACAAGGAGGCAGTTGCAGTATTTACAGTTAGTGTAGTGCGTCCTCTGCACAGTGTGCATCTAAAGCTACCTGAAGAAAATTGGTGGTGTTCTTCTGATCCTATTAATACCACAGGCAGGCAGCTGCAGTATTTGAAGTTAGTGTACAGTTTCCTCTGCACAGTGTGCACCTAAAGCTACCTGAAGACAATTGCTGTTGTTCTGATCCTATTAATACCACAGGCAGGCAGCTGCAGTATTTGAAGTTAGTGTACAGTTTCCTCTGCACAGTGTGCACCTAAAGCTACCTGAAGACAATTGCTGTTGTTCTGATCCTATTAATACCTCAGGCAGGCAGCTGCAGTATTTACAGTTAGTGTACTGTGTTCTCTGCACAGTGTGCGCCTAAAGCTACCTTAAGAAAATTGGTGGTGTTCTTCTGATCCTATTAGTACCACAGGCAGGCAGCTACAGTATTTACAGTTAGTGTACTGTGTCCTCTGCACACTGTGCACCTAAAGCTACTTGAAGAAAATTGGTGGTGTTCTTCTGATCCTATTCGTACCACAGGCAGGCAGCTGCAGTATTTACAGTTAGTGTAGTGCATCCTCTGCACAGTGTGCACCTGAAGCTACCTGAAGACAATTGCCTTTGTTCTGATCCTATTGATACCACAGGCAGGCAGCTGCAGTATTTACAGTTAGTGTATTGTGTCCTCTGCACAGTGTGCACCTAAAGCTAACTGAAGACAATTGCTGTTGTTCTGATCCTATTAATAACACAGGCAGGAAGCTACAGTATTTACAGTAAGTGTACTGTGTCCTCTGCACAGTGTGCACCTTAAGCTACCAGAAGACATTTGCTGTTGTTCTGATCCTATTAAAACCACAAGGAGGCAGTTGCAGTATTTACAGTTAGTGTAGTGCGTCCTCTGCACAGTGTGCACCTAAAGCTACCTGAAGACAATTGCTGTTGTTCTGATCCTATTAATACCATAGGCAGGCAGCTGCAGTATTTGAAGTTTGTGTACAGTTTCCTCTGCACAGTGTGCACCTAAAGCTACCTGAAGACAATTGCTGTTGTTCTGATTCTATTAATACCTCAGGCAGGCAGCTGCAGTATTTACAGTTAGTATAGTGTGTCCTCTTCACAGTGTGCACCTAAAGCTACCTGAAGACAATTGCTGTTGTTCTGATCCTATTAATACCACAGGCAGGCAGCTGCAGTATTTGAAGTTAGTGTACAGTTTCCTCTGCACAGTGTGCACCTAAAGCTACCTGAAGACAATTGCTGTTGTTCTGATCCTATTAATACCTCAGGCAGGCAGCTGCAGTATTTACAGTTAGTGTACTGTGTTCTCTGCACAGTGTGCGCCTAAAGCTACCTTAAGAAAATTGGTGGTGTTCCTCTGATCCTATTAGTACCACAGGCAGGCAGCTACAGTATTTACAGTTAGTGTACTGTGTCCTCTGCACAGTGTGCACCTAAAGCAACCTGAAGAAAATTGGTGGTGTTCTTCTGATCATATTAGTACCACAGGCAAGCAGCTGAAGTATTTACAGTTAGTGTACTAAGTCCTCTGCACAGTGTGCACCTAAAGCTACCTGAAGACAATTGCTGTTGTTCTGATCCTATTAATACCACAGGCAGGCAGCTGCAGTATTTACAGTTAGTGTACTGTGTCCTCTGCACAGTGTGCACCTAAAGCTACCTGAAGAAAATTGCTGGTGTTCTTCTGATCCTATTAGTACCACAGGCAGGCAGCTGCAGTATTTAGAGTTAGTGTACTGTGTCCTATGCTCAGTGTGCACCTAAAGCTACCTGAATAAAATTTGTGTTCTTCTGATCTTATTAGTACCACAGGCAGGCAGCTGCAGTATTTACAGTAATGCCCCGTACACATGGTCGTATTTTCCGATGGAAAATGTCCGATCGGAGCGTGTTGTCGGAAATTCCGACCATGTGTGGGCTCCATCGGACATTTTCCCTCGGATTTTCCGACACACAAAGTTGGAGAGCAGGAGATAAAATTTTCCGACAACAAAATCCGTTTGCGTCAATTCCGACCGTGCGTGGCCTGTTCCGACGTACAAAGTGCCACGCATGCTCAGAAGAAATTCCGACATGGAACAGCTCGTTCTGGTAAACTTAGCGTTCGCAATGGATACAGCACTTTCGTCACGCTGCAATGTTAAAAATGGTTTAATACAGCGCAATCTCTTCTTCTTTATAATGTGACAAGAATATAGTAGTTTTGCTGCTCATATTCACACAGACTTCTCACAAACTTATTTCGTTACTATTTATCGGGATTCCCTCAATATATTTTGATTTCTCACATCTGACAACATATTTTTGTTGTATTTTTTTTTTTTTGGCTTTAATGTAGATTCTTTTTTTGTGTTTGTATTTTTTTGAAGGGTGTTATTTTTTTGGGGGATTTTTATTTGTACTCCTGAAAATGTTTGTGTGTGTTTTTTGTTCCCACAACACCATTGATATGTTGTTCTATTTAATCTGTAGGAGATTGTTTGGTGTTGTTGTCCCTTGTTAATTTCACATTTTATGTTAGAAATGTACCTTAATCGTCACCAACAAACTGTCCTTTTTGGATGAAAACACACACAGGAGAGTATAATTTCCCCCAAAAAATTTTATTAAGGGGTCACAACTAAACAAAGAGGGAGGCAACGCTGGAGAAACCGCAGAAGTGGGTGAAGCCTTGGACCCCCAGGGCAGACATCAATTATTTAAAAGCAAAATTGGTGGCCTGAGGAGTCCTTATCTAAGGGAGGGCAGTCTGGTCCAGAAGTCCCAGAGATCCGGAAAGCAGCAGATGACATCTGTGTCCCCAGGCTGTGGTCATACGGGAGACTGCAGCTTCTGTCAGACCAGACTGAACCCAGGTCATCACTCTCAGGTCTTCTTTCCACGCTTCCTTCCACGCGGTGACTGTGGTGGAGTTGTGGCAGCAGGAGGAGGAGGAGGATGGTCCAACTCAATGACGTCGGTCTTGGGTGTTAGTTCCCCACTCACCCCCTTACGTAGGACTTTATACAGAAGGTTCTCACAGAGCCTGCGTTGACCCTCCTGCATGCCCTGCAGTTTTGTGGCAGCCATGCAGGCAAAGGCCTCTTCAGGAGTGGGTAAGGCTCGTAGGGACGCCAAAGCCTCCTGAATGAGCCTGAACGCAGAATCCTGCACGGGACTCGGAGACGTCTTCCTGGCTCTTTTATATGGAAGGCGGAGGGGAGGAACCTGAGATTCAGTCAGGCTGCGACTTGTCCCAGGCTTCTCCTGGCTGACACTTAGCCCAGCCTCCTCCTGGCTGCCACTAATTCCCGCCTCCTCCTGACTGCCACATTCCACAACCTCCTCCTGGCTGAGGTCTTCCTGTGTATGAAAAAAGGACATAGTTTTAGTATTTTTTTCATCAATCACACACAATTTTCACCTCCTGACTGTTGCATATTGAATGTTAACAAATATAACAGACTATCCTTCTGAGCCCAGCATTTTTCATTCTTGTCCCAAATTTGGGTGCCCACTACTGTCTATTGATATGTAAAACACTTTTTTTAATCAGCAATTAGTGATTAATAATAACATCTATAGTAAACATAATTTCTTTATTGCCCAGAAATCTGTAGAAGAATGCTATACCTGACTCCAGCTGGGCTCCTCCACTTCTTCCCTGCTGGAAGGCCCAGGTTGGACATCGAAAGCCTCAGCTGGGGTGGAAGGAAGCATGGAAGGAAGAATAGAGAGGGATTCCATGACTTCAGTGTGGTCTGACAGAAATCGCAGTCTCTCATAGTACCACAGCCTGGGGACATAAACGTCATCTGCTGCAGCTCCGGACCTCTGGGAATCTGTGACCTTCTTGCGCTCCCTAAGATATGTGCTCCTCAGGCCACCAATTTTGGCTTTTAAATAGGGGA
This sequence comes from Lithobates clamitans, assembly GCA_037952925.1. Classification (NCBI taxonomy): domain Eukaryota; kingdom Metazoa; phylum Chordata; class Amphibia; order Anura; family Ranidae; genus Lithobates; species Lithobates clamitans. Next base: position 1,060,515 of record JBBGZY010001524.1, read on the forward strand.
TGGTTGCTGTGGGGACCACCGGCGTCACCAACTCCAGCAGTTTCTCCAGCGCTGCCTGCCTCTTTTGTTTATGGTTGTAATGAGGATGTCTCACTTGCCACAGACAGGGCAGCTCCCTGTATTTGTCAATGAACAGGGGGAGGAAATTGTGGTCGTTGAACCCATCCATTTTCTCTGCAAGACACAACACAAGACAAATCCTGGACTGCCGCACTCCGGATTGGAATAATAAAGGTAAAATCTTCTTTATTGAAAAAATGACATGATATAAAATGCGTACATTGCTCTGTTGAAGTGATACAGCATAACCGCTGACGCGTTTCACACTCCCATAGAGCGCTTACTCATAGCTGGTTTGTACAACAATGAAAGTCACTTATATACACATTATACGTCTCACACATGACCCCATACTGATTGTATAACTCTAAACAGCTGATCGTTAGATTGTATGGCCTCTTAAAATGGAGTTAATTGGGTGTGTGTTTTATGGTGGAGTGTTTATTGAAGACGTGAATGTGCAGACAAGATGTTTCTATAGACAATACAAAAATATCCATAAATAAAAAGTTTATATTGCTTTTAAAAGTCTTTTGAAGAAGGAAAGTTAGGAAGATATAAATTATCTTTTCTTTCCACGGGACTGAGATAGGTGCTAAAACTAGCGCTTAGACGTATAAACATGTAAACCATTACATAAATGAATGCAGGTATATGTGAGCCGTATGGCCCAGCAGCCACAGCATAGTGTAAAAGGTATCATATGTCTACTCAGTTTACAAATGTTATGAATATATTATATAAATGAGGATATTGTAAAGGTTCTTATGAAAAGACACTGTGAAAAACCACTGTGTTTTGTAAATGACAAGGTCTTACATGTGAGGATCTGTGACAGTGTTTGCATGACTTTCAGATTTCATGACCTTATGTGAAATCTACCAGGCTTGAAATGCAAGTAAGGTGTATGCATATATGGTGTATGGGTGCTTTTTTAATAATCTGAACTCCACAGGGAGAAAAAATAAATAAATAAATAAATAAATTTTATAAATGCATGTATACGTGCATTTATGTGTATCATAAATGTAAAAGGTGAAAATGAAAAGTAAAGTGGAGATCAACATGAAGCGTGAAGAGTGCATGTGTATGTATATATATCTATCATCGTGAAAGTATATATAGAATATATATAAAATAAAACAAAGTGAAAACTGAACCATGTGTTTGTGTCTTGACTGAAAAACACGATCAATAAATGGTCTATGTGTGATTATATGTTTCCCATACAATCTCCTACACATACACCTGTCGAGCTTGTAATACGTGTACAGGAAGTAAATGATGCTAAAACATATCATGCACTAACAATTCTGTGGCTCAAACTCTCAAAAATATATATCTCTGAAAGCATATGTTTATCAACCTGGTAACATTCACTGTGGTTAAACGATAAAATAAACGTTTACTAAGCGTATTGTTTTAAAGCAATCTCATCTCTTGGTGTACCGTCTTCATGTGTATGGGCAGAACTATATGAGGTAAAGAAGAAAAATGTCACGTCTAAATGTATTATTGTCCCCCTCATCCATCTGAAGTATGGCATTAAAATACACATGTTTCTAAGTAAATACCAATTCAAGTGGATGAGTGACTAGATAGACATGTGGACGGTGTATCTCCTTACTCGCTGCAACACCTGGTGTAGGATAGTGTGTATGTGGGCCCTATGAAGGTGAAAAATGGACTTGTACATTCAAAATCATGAGGGCTATTCTTATAAATTTGGTGTTGTGGCTTGCTTACAGCAACCGTTGAACAATGGTGTCTGGTTGGGGATGAAGAGTAAGTAACTAACTAAACGGACAAACCAAAAGTTGGTGAATATAACCCATAATGTCCTTTTGGTATGAATGTATAGATATGTCCCCAATCGTCCATCCATAAATACAGGAACCCATGAATACACGCTTCATGTTGATCTCCACTTTACTTTTCATTTTCACCTTTTACATTTATGATACACATAAATGCACATATACATGCATTTATAATTTTTTTATTTCTCCCTGTGGAATTCAGATTATTAAAAAAGCACCCATACACCATATATGCATACACCTTACTTGCATTTCAAGCCTGGTAGATTTCACATAAAGTCATGAAATCTGAAAGTCATGCAAACACTGTCACAGATCCTCACATGTAAGACCTGGTCGTTTACAAAACACAGTGGTTTTTCACAGTGTCTTTTCATAAGAACCTTTACAATATCCTCATTTATATAATATTTTCATAACATTTGTAAACTGAGTAGACATATGATACCTTTTACATTATGCTGTGGCTGCTGGGCCATATGGCTCACATATACCTGCATTCATTTATATAATGGTTTACATGTTTATACGTCTAAGCGCTAGTTTTAGCACCTATCTCAGTCCCGTGGAAAGAAAGGAAACTTTATATCTTCCTAACTTTCCTTCTTCAAAAGACTTTTAAAAGCAATATAAACTTTTCATTTATGGATATTTTTGTATTGTCTATAGAAACATCTTGTCTGCACATTCACGTCTTCAATAAACACTCCACCATAAAACACACACCCAATTAACTCCATGTTAAGAGGCCATACATTCTAACGATCAGCTGTTTAGAGTTATACAATCAGTATGGGGTCATGTGTGAGACGTATAATGTGTATATAAGTGACTTTCATTGTTGTACAAACCAGCGAAGAGTAAGTGCTCTATGGGAGCGTGAAACGCGTCAGCGGTTATGTTGTATCACTTCAACAGAGCAATGTACGCATTTTATATCATGTCATTTTTTTCAATAAAGAAGATTTTACCTTTATTATTCCAATCCGGAGTGCGGCAGTCCAGATTTTTCATTGCACCTATACTATTGGAATAGCAATCGCCAGCACCTGGAGCTCTCACAACCATTCACCTAGCGGAGGACGGGAAATTCAAACCCAGTTACCTGGAGCGGTGGTCACAACCTGTCTATTACAAGACAAACCCTAATGTCAGGCCAAACTCCCCTAATCTTGTTACAATATAGGCTTCCATTTCGAAGCAGTATAGGCTCAAGTTTAGATCCTACCTTCGTTATCATGATCGGCGCCTCCGATGCTCCTTCCTCCGCTCACAGATCATACGTAAGACGCACACGTGTTACGCTTTATACACACTGCGCATGCGTGTAACTCCGCCCGCCCCTGACGTTCTTTCTAGTCTATTCCCCGCCCCTTTTTTGTTCGGCGCAGTGGGGGAAGAGCACATGGCGGAGAAACAGCAGGTGCGTGCTAATTGTAGCAACGACGAGGAGGAGGAGGAAAGGCCGGATCCGGACACGTCCCGATCCAGAAGTAGATTTATGGACTCAAATATGTCCTTTGGGGAGATGTTGGAGATGGTGGTAATCCTGAAGAAGGCCGACTATGATGGAAAGTATGGGCCTTACCCCAACCCCAATGTCAGAAAGGCCAAGATCATGGCGAAAGTGGTCAGGAGTCTGTACCGGAATTTCGGGGTACGACGATCGAAAGATCAGCTCAGGAAGCGGTGGTCGGACCTCAAATTACGAGAACATGAGCAGTACAGAAAGATCCGGAGAGTGCTGCAAAAAAGTAAGTAGTTGTGCTGTGTTCCTATTCTTTATGTTTATTACGTTTGTGCTGCTCCATGTGCTTTTAGGAACTGTTGTACAGTTTAAAATGGCAACTTTCAGGTTCATGGGCACATTATTCGTTCGTATCAAACATTTTTCTTTCGGACTATAAAATACCATTGCTTAGGCCATATGCATTTGGCCACCACTTTTACGCCCTATACTTGTCTTAAAAGAATTGGGTTGTGTAGATGGCTTTGTTACTAGAATGAAATGCAAACTAGATTCTGTGTAAGGAGAGGACACTGAGCAGCTGGTTTCACATCTGGACACTGGAGCACTAGTGTGGGACAAAAGAACACCATTTTTATTAGGGGGCCACACAGGTGCTCCAGTGCATACTATAGAGGGGGGGGGGCTACATCTGTGAAGCTTGTACCAAACAGGTAAAGTATTGCAGCTTGACAAAGGACACTGAAAATGCTACATTTTTGTGAACTCTGCTAAAATTGACAATTGTACCCCACTTCCAAGCAATGTTTCCTATTTCTAGTTCTGCCATCAAATATCTGTGTGCTAATTATACAATTTTGTTTTACATAGGGGAGAAAAGACTCGGAGGACACCCCTCATCCGAGGAGACCAGAGCCCCCCCCCTGGAAGAAGGGGAAATCCCCCCAACACAAGAAGAGCAGGAGGAAGAAGACGTGGTGGAACTAGTCACCACAACAGGTGAGTGTCTGGGACCACAGGCTCAGGTAAGAGATGGATGCCGTCATATTTTTGAGACCTAATTTTTTTGGGGGGTTCCTCTCTTTTTAGATGATCGTGATGTTGTGGATCCAGATCCTTTCACATCCGAAAGTGCCCAGATCCTGATCGGGGAGATCATGGGGTGTAATTTACATTTGGAAAACATCAAGAAAAACATCAATGATGTTATTCCAAAAAATAAAAACATCATTGATGTTTTGGGGCGAGTTTAAAGCCCCTCCAAATCACTTTGTTTTTTGGTGTGCTACAATGTGCAAAATGTTTTTGTGATTTTTCACAAAGCAAAATTTGGAGGATGCACACAGTGTGTCAACATGTGCTATCTGCCATCACGGGAGATCAATGGACGCGTTTTGTGGGTGCAACCCCTTCCTCAATAATAAAGTAGCCGAGAGGAAGGGGTTGCTCCCCCAAAACACGTCCCTTGATCCCCCATGATGGCAGGTCGCACATGTTGACATTGGTAAATTGGTGTGCATCTTCCAAATTTGGCTTTTCCTGGGGTGACTTCACCCCATCTGAACGCAATATCAAACACAGTTCCTAAATTCTCATGTCTGATATTGCCTTCATGTTCTACCAAATGTAACGTTTGTAAGTTCAAGATTTGTGTCTTTCTTGTTGGTTTTACACAGCCCTGTTTTATCGTAAATGGACATTTCTATTTTTGATAATGCTACCCCAAAAATTGTTATACAACAAACATGTTGTTTTGTTTGAAAAACCTTTGGTAAATGCACATGTGATTGTGCAGGTATAAAAAAGTTTGTTAAGCAAGAATGTGTGGATTATTGTCTCAACGCTACAACACTTTTGGGGTGATGTTATTGGTGTTTTCAGAGAAAATGGGGGTTATTCACTAAGGTCAAATCCTCTTGGCACTACAAGTGCAGTTTCAGTGCAGTTGTAACTGCACTTGTAGTAAAATGTGTTTTTGCATTTAGTAAATAACAGCCAACAGTGCTTTGTATAAGATTACACAATCACGCCATTTTCTGGACTCCACACATTTCTGTCAGGGTCAGCTAAAACAAACACAAGCAGTAAATGTAAACAGAATTTCTTCTTTTTTTTTTTTTTATAGAAAAAGGCTTCACATATTTTCTGGCATATTGATGGCCCCCCTACCCGCAAAGAACTCCAGGTAGCGTAACTGGACATCACGGGCACTCAGGGAGGGCAAGCCAGGACGGCCGCTTTCAAGCGCCGTCAGTGTTTCAGGTATCACTCCGGCCTCAAGCCCAACTGAGCCAGCATAGTTGGCCGAATGTTTCCTTAAAAAGTTATGGAGAATACAGCACGCCAGTATAATATGGTTCAGTTTATACTCCGCCATATGGATGGGTGTCATAAATAGGCGGAACCGGCTGGCCAGGATTCCAAATGTGTTCTCCACCACTCTTCGGGCTCTGGCCAGCCGGTAATTAAAAACCCTCTGTTTCGGGGTGAGGGTCCTCATCGGGAATGGCCGCATCAGGTGGTCCCCCAGCGCAAACGCTTCATCAGCAACGAACACGAATGGGAGTCCTTCTACATTGTCCTCTGGAGCTGGCAAGTCCAAGCTGCCATTCTGGAGACGCCTGTAGAACTCAGTCTGGGCGATGACTTCACCATCGGACATCCGGCCATTCTTCCCCACGTCCACATACAAGAAGTCGTAAGTAGCCGACACCTCCGCCAACATCACTATACTATTGAAACCCTTATAGTTGAAATAGTACGACTCCGAGTTGGGTGGTGGGACGCGATGTGGACGTGTTTCCCATCAATTGCCCCTCCACAGTTAGGAAAGTCCCACCGCTGGGCAAAGTGGGAGGCCACAGTCTGCCATTCCTGTGGCGTGGAAGGAAACTGTTTAGGGAAAAAATAAAACATTACTATTTTTGCTCAGAAACATGGCAAGCAGATTAGGCACAAACATTATGGGGCAACCTCCAGATAGCATTTATTAAGGGGAATTAACAACGTCAAAGTATAAGGTACACCTATCATATTCCCCCTCCCCCCCTCTCATGGGCCATTTCTAACATTATAGGGGGTGTGTGGAAATCTTGGACAGGTAACCCTCTTCACTTCATTGAGAGATGAATGCCTAAATACAGGGTATTACTTGGAACAGCCCCTCCTTAGTTAAACTATTGCCAGCCCACTGGACAGGTAAGAAGTGTCATAATACAAAGATAGAAATACACACTGTACACATTTGAGGACATTTGGACATTCTGCTATTACCTATCAAGATAATAATAGGATCTGAAAACTTTAAACAGTACCATTTGAAAGTATACAGGCAGGCCCTTGCACTACATGCTTTGGGAATTCATCCATAAATCTGAGCACTAAAGAGATGGGTATAGTGTGTATGGGTTTGGCAAAGTCAGCAGATAGATGATTGAGGATAGAGAATTGGGATCAGTTGACTTAGCAGTTGGGGGGAGGGAGGGTTACTAAAAATTATTTGGGGACACCACCAAAAAAAAGCCTCTGGCACTCTGCCAGAATTTAAAGCAAAAATAACATTTCAAATCATTTTAGGGGGTGTTTAGGGTAAAGCACTACTATGGAGCAGAAAAAATACATTGTTAAGTGACTACATGATGTGAATATAAGCCAGGAGACACCATGCTGGGGAGGTTATTGAAGGGCAAATATGTATGAAGGACCTAAAATAAAAATTACATAAAAATCCAGCATGCATGAGAACAAAGGGGACATTCACAGCATATTACAATCATGGTAATTAGGGAATGAGGAAAGAAATACAATATATTAGCAAACATTCAATACAATAAAATGTGATATTAAAGGATAAAAATCTTACCTTCATATACTCCTTCTGCAGGACCTGTATGATGGCAGAACAGGTCTCTGGGATAATGATCCCCAGAGCCTGGGGGGAGATGCCTGTTGAGAACTTTAAGTCCTGCAGACTTCTCCCTGTCGCCCTGTCGCCAAATACCGCAGGGTAGCGACGAGCCTCTGCTCCGGAGTGATGGCTTGCCTCATGCAGGTATCCTGCCTGCTAATATAAGGGGTCAGCGAAGCCAACAAACGGTGAAACACGGGGTCCGTCATCCTGAGAAAGTTCCTGAAATCATCAGGATTATTCTCACGGATCTCACGGAGCAAAGGCATATGAGAGAACTTGTCACGCTGAAGCAACCAATTCTTGGTCCATGAATTCCTCCCCACCTTGTTCATGGACTGGACTTGTGTCAAGGTCAGGACCCCAACACCAAGCCCCCGCACACCACGAACTCTACGAGGAGTACGCATACGCAACATGGCTAGAAAATGGTCGGCTGCTCAGAATGAAGTAACAGAACGCACCGAAGAACAGCAAGGCCTGTGAAGAGCGACCTGAAAAACAGTAACGAACGAACAAGAATACAATGACTAATTAAAGTCACGCGGAACTTGCTGCACGCACTGAAGAGCAGATACAAACCCACAAGCACAAACTGAACGGCAAAAAACGATCTGAAAGCCACGAGTCTGAAAAAAGCGTGAATCGTCTCTCACCAAACTTTTACTAACATGAGATTAGCAAAAGGAGCCCAAAGGTGCCGCGCTCAGTTCTGAACTGGCCTTTTGTAGTCTCGTCGTACGTGGTGTACATGACCGCATGGTTGGCGATCGGAAATTCCGACAACTTTGTGCGACCGTGTGTAGAAAAAACAAGTTTGAGCCAACATCCGTCGGAAAAAATCCTAGGATTTTGTTGTCGGAATGTCTGAACAAAGTCCGACAGTGTGTACGGGGCATTAGTGTAGTGCGTCCTCTGCACAGTGTGCACCCAAATCTACCCGAAGACAATTGCTGTTGTTCTGATCCTATTAATACCTCAGGCAGGCAGCTGCAGTATTTAAAGTTAGTGTAGAGCGTCCTCTTCACAGTGTGCACCTAAAGCTACCTGAAGACAAATGCTGTTGTTCTGATCCTATTAATACCTCAGGCAGGCAGCTGCATTTTTTACAGTTAGTGTACTGTGTCCTCTGCACAGTGTGCACCTAAATCTACCTGAAGACAATTGCTGTTGTTCTGATCCTATTACTACCTCAGGCAGGCAGCTGCAGTATTTACAGTTAGTGTATTGTGTCCTCTGCAAAGTGTGCACTTAAAGCTACCTGAAGAAATTTGGTGATGTTCTTCTGATCCTATTAGTACCACAGGCAGGAAGCTACAGTATTTATAGTTAGTGTACTGTGTCCTCTGCACAGTGTGCAATTAAAGCTACCTGAAGAAAAATGGTGGTGTTCTTCTGATCCTATTAGTACCACAGGCAGGCAGCTGCAGTATTTACAGTTAGTTTACTGTGTCCTCTGCACAGCGTGCACCAAAGCTACCTTAAGAAAATTGGTGGTGTTCTTCTGATCCTATTAATGCCATAGGCAGGCAGCTACAGTATTTACAGTTAGTGAACTGTGTCCTCTACACAGTGTGCGCCTAAAGCTAACTGAAGACATTTGCTGTTGTTCTGTTCCTATTAATACCACAGGCAGGCAGATGCAGTATTTACAGTTAGTGTACTTTGTCCTCTGCACAGTGTGTACCTAAAGCTACCTGAAGACAATTGCTGTTGTTCTGATCCTATTAATACCACAGGCAGGCAGCAGCAGTATTTACAGTTAGTGTACTTTGTCCTCTGCACAGTGTGTACCTAAAGCTACCTGAAGACAATTGCTGTTGTTCTGATCCTATTAATACCACAGGCAGGCAGCTGCAGTATTTACAGTTAGTGTAGTGCGTCCTCTGTACAGTGTTCACCTAAAGCTACCTGAAGACAATTGCTGTTGTTCTGATCCTATTAATACCACAGGCAGCTGCAGTATTTACAGTTAGTGTACTGTGTCCTCTGCACAGTGTGCACCTAAATCTACCCGAAGACAATTGCTGTTGATCTGATCCTATCAGTACCTCAGGCAGGCAGCTGCAGTATTTAAAGTTAGTGTAGAGCGTCCTCTTCACAGTGTGCACCTAAAGCTACCTGAAGACAAATGCTGTTGTTCTGATCCTATTAATACCTCAGGCAGGCAGCTGCATTTTTTACAGTTAGTGTACTGTGTCCTCTGCACAGTGTGCACCTAAATCTACCTGAAGACAATTGTGGTTGTTCTAATCCTATTAATATCACAGGCAGGCAGCTGCAGTATTTACAGTTAGTGTATTGTGTCCTCTGCAAAGTGTGCACTTAAAGCTACCTGAAGAAATTTGGTGATGTTCTTCTGATCCTATTAGTACCACAGGCAGGAAGCTACAGTATTTATAGTTAGTGTACTGTGTCCTCTGCACAGTGTGCACCTAAAGCTACCTGAAGAAAAATGGTGGTGTTCTTCTGATCCTATTAGTACCACAGGCAGGCAGCTGCAATATTTACAGTTTGTGTACTGTGTCCTCTGCACAGTGTGCACCTACAGCTACCTGAAGACAATTGCTGTTGTTCTGATCCTATTAATACCACAGGCAGGCAGCTGCAGTATTTACAGTTAGTGTAATTTGTCCTCTGCACAGTGTGTACCTAAAGCTACCTGAAGACAATTGCTGTTGTTCTGATGCTATTAATACCTCAGGCAGGCAGCTGCAGTATTTACAGTTAGTATAGTGTGTCCTCTTCACAGTGTGCACCTAAAGCTACCTGAAGACAATTGCTGTTGTTCTGATCGTATTAATACCACAGGCAGGTAGCTACAGTATTTACAGTTAGTTTACTAAGTCCTCTGCACAGTGTGCACCTAAAGCTACCTGAAGACAATTGCTGTTGTTCTGATCCTATTACTACCACAGGCAGCTGCAGTATTTACAGTTAGTGTACTGTGTCCTCTGCACAGTGTGCACCTACATCTACCTGAAGACAATTGCTGTTGTTCTGATCCTATTAATACCTCAGGCAGGCAGCTGCAGTATTTACAGTTAGTGTATTGTGTCCTCTGCACAGTGTGCACTTAAAGCTACCTGAAGAACTTTGGTGATGTTCTTCTGATCATATTAGTACCACAGGCAGGAAGCTACAGTATTTATAGTTAGTGTACTGTGTCCTCTGCACAGTGTGCACCTAAAGCTACCTGAAGAAAACTGGTGGTGTTCTTCTGATCCTATTAGTACCACAAACAGGCAGCTACAGTATTTACAGTTAGTGTACTGTGTCCTCTGCAGAGTGTGCACCTAAAGCTACATGAAGACATTTGCTGTTGTTTTGATCCTATTTATATCCCAGGCAGGCAGCTGCAGTATTTACAGTTAGTATAGTGTGTCCTCTTCACAATGTGCACCTAAAGCTACCTGAAGACAATTGCTGTTGTTCTGATCCTATTAATACCACAGGCAGGCAGCTGCAGTATTTACAGTTAGTGTACAGTGTCCTCTGCACAGTGTGCACCTAAAGCTACCTGAAGACAATTGCTGTTGTTCTGATCCTATTAATACCTCAGTCAGGCAGCTGCAGTATTTACAGTTAGTGTACTGTGTTCTCTGCACAGTGTGCACCTAAAGCTACCTTAAGAAAATTGGTGGTGTTCTTCTGATCCTATTAGTACCACGGGCAGGCAGCTACAGTATTTACAGTTAGTGTACTGTGTCCTCTGCACAGTGTGCACCTAAAACTACCTGAAGAAAATTGCTGGTTTTCTTCTGATCCTATTAGTACCAAAGGCAAGCAGCTGCAGTATTTAGAGTTAGTGTACTGTGTCCTATGCTCAGTGTGCACCTAAAGCTACCTGAAGAAAATTGGTGGTGTTCTTCTGATCTTATTAGTACCACAGGCAGGCAGCTGCAGTATTTACAGTTAGTGTAGTGCGTCCTCTGTACAGTGTTCACCTAAAGCTACCTGAAGACAATTGCTGTTGTTCTGATCCTATTAATACCACAGGCAGCTGCAGTATTTACAGTTAGTGTACTGTGTCCTCTGCACAGTGTGCACCTAAATCTACCTGAAGACAATTGCTGTTGTTCTGATCCTATTAATACCTCAGGCAGGCAGCTGCAGTATTTACAGTTAGTGTAGTGCGTCCTCTTCACAGTGTGCATCTAAAGCTACCTGAAGACAATTGCTGTTGTTCTGATCCTATTAATTTCACAGGTAGGCAGCTGCAGTATTTACAGTTAGTGTATTGTGTCCTCTGCACAGTGTGCGCTTAAATCTACCTGAAGAACTTTGGTGATGTTCTTCTGATCCTATTAGTAGCACAGGCAGGAAGTTACAGTATTTATAGTTAGTGTACCGTGTCCTCTGCACAGTGTGCACCTAAAGCTACCTGAAGAAAAATGGTCGTGTTCTTCTGATCCTATTAATACCACAGGCAGGCAGCTACAGTATTTACAGTTAGTGTACTGTTTCCTCTACACAGTGTGCGCCTAAAGCTACCTGAAGAAAATTGGTGATGTTCTTCTGATCCTATTAGTACCACAGGCAGGAAGCTACAGTATTTACAGTTAGTGTACTGTGTCCTCTGCACAGTGTGCACCTAAAGCTACCTGAAGACATTTGCTGTTGTTATGATCCTATTAATACCACAGGCAGGCAGCTGCAGTATTTACAGTTAGTGTACTTTGTCCTCTGCACTGTGTGCACCTAAAGCTACCTGAAGACAATTGCTGTTGTTCTGATCCTATTAATACCTCAGGCAGCTAGCTGCAGTATTTACAGTTAGTATAGTGTGTCCTCTTCACAGTGTGCACCTAAAGCTACCTGAAGACAATTGCTGTTGTTCTGATCCTATTAATAGCACAGGCAGGTAGCTACAGTATTTACAGTTAGTGTACTGTGTTCTCTGCACAGTGTGTGCCTAAAGCTACCTTAAGAAAATTGGTGGTGTTCTTCTGATCCTATTAGTACCACAGGCAGGCAGTTACATTATTTACAGTTAGTTTACTGTGTCCTCTGCACAGTGTGCACCTAAAGCTACCTGAAGAAAATTGGTGGTGTTCTTCTGATCCTATTAGTACCACAGGCAAGCAGCTGAAGTATTTACAGTTAGTGTACTAAGTCCTCTGCACAGTGTGCACCTAAAGCTACCTAAAGACAATTACTGTTGTTCTGACCCTTTTAATACCACAGGCAGCTGCAGCATTTACAGCGAGTGTACTGTGTCCTCTGCACAGTGTGCACCTAAATCTACCTGAAGACAATTGCTGTTGTTCTGATCCTATTAATACCTCAGGCAGGCAGCTGCAGTATTTACAGTTAGTGTAGTGCATCCTCTTCACAGTGTGCACCTAAAGCTACCTGAAGACAATTGCTGTTATTATGATCCTATTAATACCACAGGCAGGCAGCTGCAGTATTTACAGTTAGTGTACTTTGTCCTCTGCACAGTGTGTACCTAAAGCTACCTGAATTCAATTGCTATTGTTCTGATCCTATTAATACCTCAGGCAGGCAGCTGCAGTATTTACAGTTAGTATAGTGTGTCCTCTTCACAGTGTGCACCTAAAGCTACCTGAATACAATTGCTATTGTTCTGATTCTATTAATAGCACAGGCAGGTAGCTACAGTATTTACAGTTAGTGTACTGTGTTCTCTGCACAGTGTGTGCCTAAAGCTACCTTAAGAAAATTGGTGGTGTTCTTCTGATCCTATTAGTACCACAGGCAGGCAGCTACAGTATTTATAATTAGTTTACTGTGTCCTCTGCACAGTGTGCACCTAAAGCTAACTTAAGAAAATTGGTGGTGTTATTCTGATCCTATTAGTACCACAGTCAGGCAGCTACAGTATTTACAGTTAGTGTACTCTTTCCTCTGCACAGTGTGTACCTAAAGCTACCTGAATTCAATTGCTTTTGTTCTGATCCTATTAACCACTTAAGGACCGCCTCACGCCGATGTACGTCGGCAAGGCGGCACGGGCAGGCAAAATCACGCACATGTACGTGATTTGCCTCCCGCGGGTGGGGGGTCCGATCGGACCCCCCCCGCCGCCCGAGGCGGTCCCGTTCTGTCCCCCGGCGATCAGAGACGAGGGGGAGGCCATCAGTTCGTGGCCCCCCCCTCGCGATCGCCGCCGGCCAATGGGAACACTCCTTTGCTGCTGTATGCTAAACAGCAGCAAAGGAAGTGATGTCATCTCCCCTCGGGTCGGTAGTTTCCGTTCCGGCCCGAGGAGAGACGACATGTGAGTGAGTGCACCAACACACACACACACAGTAGAACATGCCAGGCATACAAAACACCCTGATCCCCCCCCCGATCGCCCCCCGAACCCCCCCCAATCACCCCCCCCCCCCCCGTCACAAACTGACACCAGCAGTTTTTTTTTTTCTGATTACTGCTGTGTCAGTTTGTGACAGTTACTGTGTTAGCACAGTTACTGTTACCCCCCTGTAGGTCTAGGGTACCCCCCTAACCCCCCCTAATAAAGTTTTAACCCCTTGATCACCCCCCGTCACCAGTGTCGCTAAGCGATCATTTTTCTGATCGCTGTATTAGTGTCGCTGGTGACGCTAGTTAGTGAGGTAAATATTTAGGTTCGCCGTCAGCGTTTTATAGCGTCAGGGACCCCCATATACTACCTAATAAATGTTTTAACCCCTTGATTGCCCCCTAGTTAACCCTTTCACCACTGATCACCGTATAACCGTTACGGTTGACGCTGGTTAGTTCGTTTATTTTTTATAGTGTCAGGGCACCCGCCGTTTATTACCGAATAAAGGTTTAGCCCCCCGATCGCCCGGCGGTGATATGCGTCGCCCCAGGCAGCGTCAGATTAGCGCCAGTACCGCTAACACCCACGCACGCAGCATGCGCCTCCCTTAGTGGTATAGTATCTGATCGGATCAATATCTGATCCGATCAGATCTATACTAGCGTCCCCAGCAGTTTAGGGTTCCCAAAAACGCAGTGTTAGCGTGATCAGCCCAGATACCCGCTAGCACCTGCGTTTTGCCCCTCCGCCCGGCCCAGCCCAGCCCACCCAAGTGCAGTATCGATCGATCACTGTCACTTACAAAACACTAAACGCATAACTGCAGCGTTCGCAGAGTCAGGCCTGATCCCTGCGATTGCTAACAGTTTTTTTGGTAGCATTTTGGTGAACTGGCAAGCACCAGCCCCAGGCGTCAGGTTAGCGCCAGTACCGCTAACACCCACGCACGCACCGTACACCTCCCTTAGTGGTATAGTATCTGAACGGATCAATATCTGATCCGATCAGATCTATACTAGCGTCACCAGCAGTTTAGGGTTCCCAAAAACGCAGTGTTAGCGGGATCAGCCCAGATACCTGCTAGCACCTGCGTTTTGCCCCTCCGCCCGGCCCAGCCCAGCCCACCCAAGTGCAGTATTGATCGATCACTGACACTTACAAAACACTAAACGCATAACTGCAGCGTTCGCAGAGTCAGGCCTGATCCCTGCGATCGCTAACAGTTTTTTTGGTAGCGTTTTGGTGAACTGGCAAGCACCAGCCCCAGGCAGCGTCAGGTTAGCGCCAGTACCGCTAACACCCACGCACGCACCGTACACCTCCCTTAGTGGTATAGTATCTGAACGGATCAATATCTGATCCGATCAGATCTATACTAGCGTCACCAGCAGTTTAGGGTTCCCAAAAACGCAGTGTTAGCGGGATCAGCCCAGATACCTGCTAGCACCTGCGTTTTGCCCCTCCGCCCGGCCCAGCCCAGCCCACCCAAGTGCAGTATCGATCGATCACTGACACTTACAAAACACTAAACGCATAACTGCAGCGTTCGCAGAGTCAGGCCTGATCCCTGCGATCGCTAACAGTTTTTTTGGTAGCGTTTTGGTGAACTGGCAAGCACCAGCCCCAGGCAGCGTCAGGTTAGCGCCAGTACCGCTAACACCCACGCACGCACCGTACACCTCCCTTAGTGGTATAGTATCTGATCGCATCAATATCTGATCCGATCAGATCTATACTAGCATCAACAGTAGTTTAGGGTTCCCAAAAACGCAGTGTTAGCGGGATCAGCCCAGATACCTGCTAGCACCTGCGTTTTGCCCCTCCGCCCGGCCCAGCCCACCCAAGTGCAGTATCGATCGATCACTGTCACTTACAAAAGACTAAAACGCATAACTGCAGCGTTCGCAGAGTCAGGCCTGATCCCTGCGATCGCTAACAGTTTTTTGGTAGCGTTTTGGTGAACTGGCAAGCGCCAGCGGCCTAGTACACCCCGGTCGTAGTCAAACCAGCACTGCAGTAACACGTGGTGACGTGGCGAGTCTCATAAGTGCAGTTCAAGCTGGCGAGATGGCAAGCACAAGTAGTGTCCCGCTGCCACCAAAAGACAAACACAGGCCCGTCGTGCCCATAATGCCCTTCCTGCTGCATTCGCCAATCCTAATTGGGAACCCACCGCTTCTGCAGCGCCCGTACTTCCCCCATTCACATCCCCAACCAAATGCAGTCGGCTGCATGAGAGGCATTTTTATGTCCTCCCAAGTACCCCTACCCAACGAACCCCCCCAAAAAAGATGTCGTGTCTGCAGCAAGCGCGGATATAGGCGTGACACCCGCCATTATTGTCCCTCCTGTCCTGACAATCCTGGTCTTTGCATTGGTGAATGTTTTGAACGCTACCATGCACTAGTTGACTATTAGCGTAGGGTACAGCATTGCACAGACTAGGCACACTTTCACAGGGTCTCCCAAGATGCCATCGCATTTTGAGAGACCCGAACCTGGAACCGGTTACCGTTATAAAAGTTAGTTACAAAAAAAGTGTAAAAAAAAAAAAAATATGAAATAAAAAAAAATAGTTGCTGTTTTATTGTTCTCTCTCTCTCTATTCTCTCTCTCTATTGTTCTGCTCTTTTTTACTGTATTCTATTCTGCAATGTTTTATTGTTATTGTTATTGTTATTATGTTTTATCATGTTTGTTTTTCAGGTGTGTAATTATTTACACTTTACTGTTTACTGTGCTTTATTGTTAACCATTGTTAACCATTTTTTTGTCTTCAGGTACGCCATTCACGACTTTGAGTGGTTATACCAGAATGATGCCTGCAGGTTTAGGTATCATCTTGGTATCATTCTTTTCAGCCAGCGGTCGGCTTTCATGTAAAAGCAATCCTAGCGGCTAATTAGCCTCTAGACTGCTTTTACAAGCCGTGGGAGGGAGTGCCCCCCCCCACCGTCTTCCGTGTTTTTCTCTGGCTCTCCTGTCTCAACAGGGAACCTGAGAATGCAGCCGGTGATTCAGCCAGCTGACCATAGAGCTGATCAGAGACCAGAGTGGCTCCAAACATCTCTATGGCCTAAGAAACCGGAAGCTACGAGTATTTCATGACTTAGATTTCGCCGGATGTAAATAGCGCCATTGGGAAATTGGGGAAGCATTTTATCACACCGATCTTGGTGTGGTCAGATGCTTTGAGGGCAGAGGAGAGATCTAGGGTCTAATAGACCACAATTTTTTCAAAAAAGAGTACCTGTCACTACCTATTGCTATCATAGGGGATATTTACATTCCCCGAGATAACAATAAAAATGATTAAAAAAAAAAATATGAAAGGAACAGTTTAAAAGTTAAGATTAAAAAAGCAAAAAAATAATAAAGAAAAAAAAAAACAAAAAAAAAACACCCCTGTCGCCCCCTGCTCTCGCGCTAAGGCGAACGCAAGCGGCGGTCTGTCGTCAAACGTAAACAGCAATTGCACCATGCATGTGAGGTATCGCCGCGAAGGCCAGATCGAGTGCAGTAATTTTTCCAGTAGACCTCCTCTGTAAATCTAAAGTGGTAACCTGTAAAGGCTTTTGAAGGCTTTTAAACATGTATTTATTTTGTTGCCACCGCACGTTTGTGCGCAATTTTAAAGCATGTCATGTTTGGTATCCATGTACTCGGCCTAAGATCATCTTTTTTATTTCATCAAACATTTGGGCAATATAGCGTGTTTTAGTGCATTAAAATTTAAAAAAGTGTGTTTTTTCCCCAAAAAATGCGTTTGAAAAATCGCTGCGCAATTACTGTGTGAAAAAAAAAATGAAACACCCACCATTTTAATCTGTAGGGCATTTGCTTTAAAAAAATATATAATGTTTGGGGGTTCAAAGTAATTTTTTTGCAAAAAAAAAAAACTTTTTCATGTAAACAATAAGTGTCAGAAAGGGCTTTGTCTTCAAGTGGTTAGAAGAGTGGGTGATGTGTGACATAAGCTTCTAAATGTTGTGCATAAAATGCCAGGACAGTTCAAAACCCCCCCAAATGACCCCATTTTGGAAAGTAGACACCCCAAGCTATTTGCTGAGAGGCATGTCGAGTCCATGGAATATTTTATATTGCGACACAAGTTGCGGGAAAGAGACAAATTTTTTTTTTTTTTGCACAAAGTTGTCACTAAATGATATATTGCTCAAACATGCCATAGGAATATGTGAAATTACACCCCAAAATACATTCTGCTGCTTCTCCTGAGCACGGGGATACCACATGTGTGAGACTTTTTGGGAGCCTAGCCGCGTACGGGACCCCGAAAACCAAGCACCGCCTTCAGGCTTTCTAAGGGCGTGAATTTTTGATTTCACTCTTCACTGCCTATCACAGTTTCGGAGGCCATGGAATGCCCAGGTGGCACAAAACCCCCCCAAATGACCCCATTTTGGAAAGTAGACACCCCAAGCTATTTGCTGAGAGGTATAGTGAGTATTTTGCAGACCTCACTTTTTGTCACAAAGTTTTAAAAATTGAAAAAAGAAAAAAAAAATGTTTTTTCTTGTCTTTCTTCATTTTCAAAAACAAATGAGAGCTGCAAAATACTCACCATGCCTTTCAGCAAATAGCTTAGGGTGTCTACTTTCCAAAATGGGGTCATTTGGGGGGGTTTTGTGCCACCTGGGCATTCCATGGCCTCCGAAACTGTGATAGGCAGTAAAGAGTGAAATCAAAAATTTTCACCCTTAGAAATCCTGAAGGCAGTGATTGGTTTTCGGGGTCCCGTACGCGGCTAGGCTCCCAAAAAGTCCCACACATGTGGTATCCCCATACTCAGGAGAAGCAGCTAAATGTATTTTGGGGTGCAATTCCACATATACCCATGGCCTGTGTGAGCAATATATCATTTAGTGACAACTTTATGAAAAAAAAAAAAAAAAAAAAGTGTCACTTTCCTGCAACTTGTGTCAAAATATAAAATATTCCATGGACTCAATATGCCTCTCAGCAAATAGCTTGGGGTGTCTACTTTCCAAAATGGGGTCATTTTGGGGGGTTTTGTGCCACCTGGGCATTCCATGGCCTCCGAAACTGTGATAGGCAGTGAAGAGTGAAAGCAAAAATTTACACCCTTAGAAATCCTGAAGGCGGTGATTGGTTTTCGGGGCCCTGTACGTGGCTAGGCTCCCAAAAAGTCCCACACATGTGGTATCCCCATACTCAGGAGAAGCAGCTAAATGTATTTTGGGGTGCAATTCCACATAGGCCCATGGCCTGTGTGAGCAATATATCATTAAGTGACAACTTTTTGTAAATATTTTTTTTTTTTTTTGTCATTTTTCAATCACTTGGGACAAAAAAAATAAATATTCAATGGGTTCAACATGCCTCTCAGCAATTTCCTTGGGGTGTCTACTTTCCAAAATGGGGTCATTTGGGGGGGTTTTGTACTGCCCTGCCATTTTAGCACCTCAAGAAATGACATAGGCAGTCATAAACTAAAAGCTGTGTAAATTCCAGAAAATGTACCCTAGTTTGTAGACGCTATAACTTTTGCGCAAACCAATAAATATACGCTTATTGACATTTTTTTTACCAAAGACATGTGGCCGAATACATTTTGGCCTAAATGTATGACTAAAATTTAGTTTATTGGATTTTTTTTATAACAAAAAGTAGAAAATATCATTTTTTTTCAAAATTTTCGGTCTTTCTCCGTTTATAGCGCAAAAAATAAAAACCGCAGAGGTGATCCATACCATCAAAAGAAAACTCTATTTGTGGGAAGAAAAGGACGCAAATTTCGTTTGGGTACAGCATTGCATGACCGCGCAATTAGCAGTTAAAGCGACGCAGTGCCAAATTGGAAAAAGACCTCTGGTCCTTAGGCAGCATAATGGTCCGGGGCTCAAGTGGTTAATACCTCAGGCAGGCAGCTGCAGTATTTACAGTTAGTATAGTGTGTCCTCTTCACAGTGTGCACCTAAAGCTACCTGAATACAATTGCTATTGTTCTGATTCTATTAATAGCACAGGCAGGTAGCTACAGTATTTACAGTTAGTGTACTGTGTTCTCTGCACAGTGTGTCCCTAAAGCTACCTTAAGAAAATTGGTGGTGTTCTTCTGATCCTATTAATACCACAGGCAGGCAGCTACAGAATTTATAATTAGTTTACTGTGTCCTCTGCACAGTGTGCACCTAAAGCTAACTTAAGAAAATTGGTGGTGTTATTCTGATCCTATTAGTACCACAGTCAGGCAGCTACAGTATTTACAGTTAGTGTACTGTGTCCTCTGCACAGTGTGCACCTAAAGCTACCTGAAGACAATTGCTGTTGTTCTGATCCTATTAATACCATAGGCAGGCAGCTGCAGTATTGACAGTGAGTGTATTGTGTCCTCTGCCCAGTGTGCACCTAAAGCTACCTGAAAAACTTTCATGTTGTTCTTCTGATCCTATTAGTACCACAGGGAGGAAGTTGCAGTATTTACAGTAAGTGTAGTGTGTCCTTTTCACATTATGCACCTAAAGCTACCTGAAGACAATTGCTGTTGTTCTGATCCCATTAATACCACAGGCAGGCAGTTGCAATATTTACAGTTAGTGTACTGTGTCCTCTGCACAGTGTGCACTCAAAGCTACCTGAAGGAAAATGGTGGTGTTCTTCTGATCCTATTAGTACCACAGGAAGGCAGCTACAGTATTTACAGTTAGTGTACTGTGTCCTCTGCATAGTGTGCACCTAAAGCTACCTGAAGACATTTGCTGTTGTTCTGATCCTATTAATACCACAGGCAGGCAGCTGCAGTATTTACAGTTAGTGTACTGTGTCCTCTGCACAGTGTGTACCTAAAGCTACCTGAAGACAATTGCTGTTGTTCTGATCCTATTAATACCCCAGGCAGGCAGCTGCAGTATTTACAGTTAGTATAGTGTGTCCTCTTCACTGTGTGCACCTAAAGCTACCTGAAGACAATTGCTGTTATTATGATCCTATTAATACCACAGGCAGGCAGCTGCAGTATTTACAGTTAGTGTACTTTGTCCTCTGCACAGTGTGTACCTAAAGCTACCTGAATTCAATTGCTATTGTTCTGATCCTATTAATACCTAAGGCAGGCAGCTGCAGTATTTACAGTTAGTATAGTGTGTCCTCTTCACAGTGTGCACCTAAAGCTACCTGAATACAATTGCTATTGTTCTGATTCTATTAATAGCACAGGCAGGTAGCTACAGTATTTACAGTTAGTGTACTGTGTTCTCTGCACAGTGTGTGCCTAAAGCTACCTTAAGAAAATTGGTGGTGTTCTTCTGATCCTATTAGTACCACAGGCAGGCAGCTACAGTATTTATAATTAGTTTACTGTGTCCTCTGCACAGTGTGCACCTAAAGCTAACTTAAGAAAATTGGTGGTGTTATTCTGATCCTATTAGTACCACAGTCAGGCAGCTACAGTATTTACAGTTAGTGTACTGTGTCCTCTGCACAGTGTGCACCTAAAGCTACCTGAAGACAATTGCTGTTGTTCTGATCCTATTAATACCATAGGCAGGCAGCTGCAGTATTGACAGTGAGTGTATTGTGTCCTCTGCCCAGTGTGCACCTAAAGCTACCTGAAAAACTTTCATGTTGTTCTTCTGATCCTATTAGTACCACAGGGAGGAAGTTGCAGTATTTACAGTAAGTGTAGTGTGTCCTTTTCACATTATGCACCTAAAGCTACCTGAAGACAATTGCTGTTGTTCTGATCCCATTAATACAACAGGCAGGCAGCTGCAATATTTACAGTTAGTGTACTGTGTCCTCTGCACAGTGTGCACTCAAAGCTACCTGAAGGAAAATGGTGGTGTTCTTCTGATCCTATTAGTACCACAGGCAGGCAGCTACAGTATTTACAGTTAGTGTACTGTGTCCTCTGCATAGTGTGCACCTAAAGCTACCTGAAGACATTTGCTGTTGTTCTGATCCTATTAATACCACAGGCAGGCAGCTGCAGTATTTACAGTTAGTGTACTGTGTCCTCTGCACAGTGTGTACCTAAAGCTACCTGAAGACAATTGCTGTTGTTCTGATCCTATTAATACCCCAGGCAGGCAGCTGCAGTATTTACAGTTAGTATAGTGTGTCCTCTTCACAGTGTGCACCTAAAGCTACTTGAAGGCAATTGCTGTTGTTTTTTAGATCCTATTAATTCCACAGGCAGGTAGCTACAGTATTTACAGTTAGTGTACTGTGTTCTCTGCACAGTGTGCGCCTAAAGCTACCTTAAGAAAATTGGTGATGTTCTTCTAATCCTATTAGTACCACAGGCAGGCAGCTGCAGTATTTACAGTTAGTATAGTGTGTCCTCTTCACTGTGTGCACCTAAAGCTACCTGAAGACAATTGCTGTTATTATGATCCTATTAATACCACAGGCAGGCAGCTGCAGTATTTACAGTTAGTGTACTTTGTCCTCTGCACAGTGTGTACCTAAAGCTACCTGAATTCAATTGCTATTGTTCTGATCCTATTAATACCTAAGGCAGGCAGCTGCAGTATTTACAGTTAGTATAGTGTGTCCTCTTCACAGTGTGCACCTAAAGCTACCTGAATACAATTGCTATTGTTCTGATTCTATTAATAGCACAGGCAGGTAGCTACAGTATTTACAGTTAGTGTACTGTGTTCTCTGCACAGTGTGTGCCTAAAGCTACCTTAAGAAAATTGGTGGTGTTCTTCTGATCCTATTAGTACCACAGGCAGGCAGCTACAGTATTTATAATTAGTTTACTGTGTCCTCTGCACAGTGTGCACCTAAAGCTAACTTAAGAAAATTGGTGGTGTTATTCTGATCCTATTAGTACCACAGTCAGGCAGCTACAGTATTTACAGTTAGTGTACTGTGTCCTCTGCACAGTGTGCACCTAAAGCTACCTGAAGACAATTGCTGTTGTTCTGATCCTATTAATACCATAGGCAGGCAGCTGCAGTATTGACAGTGAGTGTATTGTGTCCTCTGCCCAGTGTGCACCTAAAGCTACCTGAAAAACTTTCATGTTGTTCTTCTGATCCTATTAGTACCACAGGGAGGAAGTTGCAGTATTTACAGTAAGTGTAGTGTGTCCTTTTCACATTATGCACCTAAAGCTACCTGAAGACAATTGCTGTTGTTCTGATCCCATTAATACAACAGGCAGGCAGCTGCAATATTTACAGTTAGTGTACTGTGTCCTCTGCACAGTGTGCACTCAAAGCTACCTGAAGGAAAATGGTGGTGTTCTTCTGATCCTATTAGTACCACAGGCAGGCAGCTACAGTATTTACAGTTAGTGTACTGTGTCCTCTGCATAGTGTGCACCTAAAGCTACCTGAAGACATTTGCTGTTGTTCTGATCCTATTAATACCACAGGCAGGCAGCTGCAGTATTTACAGTTAGTGTACTGTGTCCTCTGCACAGTGTGTACCTAAAGCTACCTGAAGACAATTGCTGTTGTTCTGATCCTATTAATACCCCAGGCAGGCAGCTGCAGTATTTACAGTTAGTATAGTGTGTCCTCTTCACAGTGTGCACCTAAAGCTACTTGAAGGCAATTGCTGTTGTTTTTTAGATCCTATTAATTCCACAGGCAGGTAGCTACAGTATTTACAGTTAGTGTACTGTGTTCTCTGCACAGTGTGCGCCTAAAGCTACCTTAAGAAAATTGGTGATGTTCTTCTAATCCTATTAGTACCACAGGCAGGCAGCTACAGTATTTACAGTTATTCCCCATACACACGGTCGGACTTTGTTCGGACATAGGATTTTTTCCGACGGATGTTGGCTCAAACTTGTTTTGCATACACACGGTCACACAAAGTTGTCGGAAAATCCGATCGTTCTGAACGCGGTGACGTAAAACACGTACGTCGGGACTATAAACGGGGTAGTGGCCAATAGCTTTCATCTCTTTATTTATTCTGAGCATGCGTGGCACTTTGTCAGTCGGATTTGTGTACACACGATCGGAATTTCCGACAACGGATTTCGTTGTCGGAAAATTTTATATCCTGCTCTCAAACTTTGTGTTTTGGAAAATCGGATGGAAAATGTGTGATGGAGCCTACACACGGTTGGATTTTCCGACAACAAGGTCCTATCACACATTTTCCGTCGTAAAATCCGACCGTGTGTACGGGGCATTAGCGTACTGTGTCCTCTACACAGTGTGCGCCTAAAGGTACCTGAACAAAAATGGTGGTGTTCTTCTGATCCTATCAGTACCACAGGAAGGAAGCTACAGTATTTACAGTTAGTGTACTGTGTCCTCTGCACAGTGTGCACCTAAAGCTACCTGAAGACATTTGCTGTTGTTCTGATCCTATTAATACCACAGACAGGCAGCTGTAGTATTTACAGTTAGTGTACTGTGTCCTCCGCACAGTGTGTATCTAAAGCTACCTGAAGACAATTGCTGCTGTTCTGATTCTATTAATACTTCAGGCAGGCAGCTGCAGTATTTACAGTCAGTATAGTGTGTCCTCTTCACAGTGTGCACCTAAAGCTACCTAAAGACAATTGCTGTTGTTCTGACCCTATTCATACCATAGGCAGGCAGCTGCAGTATTTGAAGTTAGTGTACTGTGTCCTCTGCACACCGTGCACCTAAAGCTACCTGAAGACAATTGCTGTTGTTCTGATCCTATTAATACAACAGGCAGGAAGCTACAGTATTTACAGTTAGTGTACTGTGTCCTCTGTACAGTGTGCACCCAAAGCTACCTGAAGAAAATTGGTGGTGTTCTTCTGATCCTATTAGTACCACAGGCAGGCAGTTACAGTATTTACAGTTAGTGTACCGTGTCCTCTGCACAGTGTGCAGCTAAGGCTACCTGAAGACAATTGCTGTTGTTCTGATCCTATTAATACCACAGGCAGCTGCAGTATTTACAGTTTGTGTACTGTGTCCTTTGCACAGTGTGCACCTAAAGCTACCTGAAGAAAATTGGTGGTGTTCTTCTGATCCTATTAGTACCACAGGCAGGCAGCTGCAGTATTTACAGTTAGTGTATTGTGTCCTCTGCACAGTGTGCACCTAAAGCTACCTGAAGAACTTTGGTGGCGTTCTTCTGATCCTATTATTACCACAGGGAGGAAGTTGCAGTATTTACAGTTAGTGTAGTGTGTCCTTTTCACAGTGTGCATCTAAAGCTGCCCGAAGACAATTGCTGTTGTTCTGATCCTAATAATACCACAGGCAAGCAGCTGCAATATTTACAGTTAGTGTACTGTGTCCTCTGCACAGTGTGCACCTAAAGCTACCTGAAGACATTTTGCTGTTGTTCTGATCCTATTAATGTCAGTACTAGGATCCCTTTAGGACCCAGCACAACTCACCTGACACAGCCTTTACCTGGGAAACAACAATGATTGGCCAGCTCACCTTTAAATAACTTGCATCAGCATTCAATCATTGCTCGTGTTAGAGTTTACCTTGTGTTTGATCCAGTTGATATCTGCTCTGTGTATTTCGTGTATGACCCGGCTCGTTTGACCCTGTTTGCTTGCTTCTGATTCGGTACCGTTTGGACTCTGATCTTTCTGTGTATGACCCAGCTTGCCTAGACTACGTTTTTGCCTGATACCACTAGTACCTTCATCTGCAGCGGTGAACTACAAGCACCAGACATCTATCCTCCACCTGCAGCGGTGAACTACAAACACCAGACACCATCAATCCTCATCTGCAGCGGTTAACTACAAGGTCCAGCAAACATCTACCTACATCTACAGCGGTGAACTACAAGTCCCAGCTGACCTGCTCTGCTCAGACCTGCTCATGGTATGTGCTCTTGCTCTTTGAACTCTTTGCATAATCAGAACACCTGAACTGTTACCTGTTATATGCTCTAGCCTGACATTAACACGAGCCATACATAATAAAGGAAACCTATCATGGATCCTGAGCAGGCTCAGTTGTTTGCACAGGAACTTTGCCGCTTATCCCATCAAGTTCAGGAAATGGCCACAGAGCTCACTAAGGTGCAATCTCCTTCTATTAGCACTGCTACAAAAACTCCATCTGAACCAAAAATTCCTTTGCCTGACTGGTTTTCTGGTGACCGTAAAGGGTTTTGCAACTTTAAAAACAGCTGCAAATTATATTTCAAGTTAAGGCCATCCTCGTCTGGCCCTGAAACTCAGAGGGTTCAAATCATTATCTCTCTACTACAGGGTGACCCCCAGGCTTGGGCCTTTAACCTGGAACCAAACCATGCAGCCTTGCTAACAGTAGATGCCTACTTTGAAGCCCTAGGGTTGCTTTATGATGATCCAGATCGTGCTGCTACTGCAGAATCAACCCTGCGTAACTTAAAGCAAGGAACTACCACAGCTGAAATGTATTGCTCAGAGTTTCGCAGGTGGGCCCCGGAATCTGGCTGGAATGATGCAGCACTCCGCAGCCAGTTTAGAATGGGCCTTTCAGATGCAATTAAGGATACTCTGATCAACTTCTCCTACCCAGCCTCACTGGAGGAGGCTATGAATCTAGCCATTAGAATTGACTGCCGCCAGCGAGAGAGGAGACGAGAACAAACTACAGCTGTGGCAAACTATATACCTCCCTTGCCGCCTGACTATTCCACCTCCAATGCCAAATCTGAGGAAGAACCCATGCAGTTAGGCTCCACCCGGTTATCTGCCCAGGAACACACGCGCCGGCGTAACATGGGACTCTGCTTGTATTGTGGCCTCAAGGGTCATATGCTCCGATCGTGCCCTACACGTCCGGGAAACTCCAGGACCTAGGTAATTGTGGGGAGGTTACCTTAGGTCTGCTCTCATCTCCCCAGGGGGACAATCGTATTCTTTTACCCGCTGGCATTCACTTTGGGACAGGGGCTCATGAACTGCTGGCCTTGGTAGATTCTGGAGCCGCTGAGAATTTTATTGATAAGACTCTGATTACCTCTTTGTCCTTGGAAACTCATGCTCTAGATTGCCCAGTCCACCTGATTTCCGTGGATAATCGTCCTCTCTCACAAGATCCAGTGCTCCAAGCCACCAAGCCTTTCCAGTTACAATTGGGGGCTTTGCATTGGGAGAAGACTTCATGTCTTGTCATTGACTCTCCATCCACTCCTTTGATCCTAGGCCTTCCTTGGCTTCAGAAGCACAATCCTGTAATTGACTGGCGAACAGGAAATATTCTGGCTTGGT
This sequence comes from Lithobates clamitans, assembly GCA_037952925.1. NCBI lineage: Eukaryota > Metazoa > Chordata > Amphibia > Anura > Ranidae > Lithobates > Lithobates clamitans. Next base: position 1,087,200 of record JBBGZY010001524.1, read on the forward strand.
CCAATCAGTGTAAAAAGAACTGCATCCAGCACCCTGTTCGACTGGCTACCTGTCAAGTGGGAATGGAACAGATTCCACTTTGTTATAAGGACTTTTGGGATGTGTTTTCTAAAGGAATTGCTGACACTTTACCACCTCATCGCAGTTATGATTGTCCCATTGACCTCTTGCCTGACACTACACCTCCTCGAGGGAGAGTCTTTCCACTGTCTGAGCCAGAGAATCTTGCCTTGCAAGAATACATCCAGGAAAACCTAGCTAAAGGTTTCATCCGTCCCTCCACTTCTCCCGCAGGAGCAGGATGCTTCTTTGTCCCAAAGAAGGATGGGGGACTGAGACTTTGTGTTGATTACAGAGGTCTAAATAAAATAACTGTTCCCAATCGGTATCCTCTTCCTCTCATCACAGAATTGTTCTCTCAAATCCAGGAAGCCAAAATCTTCTCCAAACTGGACTTAAGGGGAGCCTATAATCTGGTGTGCATACGTGCAGGCGATGAGTGGAAGACAGCCTTTAACACCAAGGATGGTCATTATGAATGTGTTGTCATGCCTTTCGGTCTCAGAAATGCACCAGCTGTCTTTCAGAACTTTATGAATGACATTTTCCGTGACATGTTGGGTCGCTTCATGCTTGTATATTTAGACGACATTTTGATATATTCTCCCAATCTTGAAACACATCAGAAACATGTCTGCTCAGTATTGGCCCGATTAAAGACTCACTCCCTTTTTGTAAAGCCTGAGAAATGTTCATTCCATGTTAAACAAGTACCTTTCCTAGGCTACCTAATTTCTGACACAGGCCTCACCATGGATCCAGCCAAGATTCAAGCCATTTTAGACTGGGCACCACCTTCAGACCTGAAGGCAGTTCAGCGCTTCCTGGGCTTTGCAAATTTCTATCGAAAATTCATTAAGAACTTTGCCACCATTGCACATCCCATCACCTCTCTCACCAGGAAGACTCCGACTACCTTTAAATGGACTACTGAAGCCCAGGCAGCCTTCACTCAGTTAAAGAAAGCCTTTACCTCTGCACCAATCCTACGCCATCCTGTTCCTGAGCTACCTTTTATTGTGGAGGTAGATGCATCTGAAGTAGGGGTGGGGGCGCTTTTGTCACAAAAGGATCCTGTAAATGCTGCCATCCACCCCTGTGCCTTCTTGTCTCGGAAATATTCCCCAGCAGAGCGCAATTATGATATAGGCAACAGAGAACTTCTAGCCATAAAGCTCGCTTTGGAGGAATGGAGACATTGGCTGGAGGGAGCTCGCTATCCATTCATAGTTCTGACTGACCACAAAAACCTTGAATACATCCGTTCTGCTAAAAGACTGAACTCACGTCAAGCCAGGTGGTCATTGTTCTTCTCCAGATTTGACTTCACAATTTCATATTTACCAGGACCAAGAAACATTAAGGCTGACGCCTTGTCTCGCAGCTTTCTTTCAGAGTCTCCTCCTCCGCTTCCTCCACAACCCATTATCTCTGAGGATAGGATTTTGGCTTTCACCCAGACTGACATCTCTGAGGCCTTGTTACCTGCACAGGCTGAAGCCCCTCCCTCCACTCCCTCCAGTATGCTTTTTGTGCCCCTGGCTCTTCGTTTGCAGGTATTGCAGCAGGTACATGCATCAAAACCTGCAGCACATCTGGGGTTTAGACAAACTTTTGAGATTATCTCTCGCAACCTCTGGTGGCCATCGATTAGGCAGGATGTGTTAGCCTTCGTCCAGGCCTGTGAAGTTTGTGCCAGAAGCAAGAGCAGTACCTCTAAGCCGCCCAGTCTCCTACGTCCTCTACCAATACCTACCTGTCCCTGGACCCATTTATCTATGGACTTTATCACTGACTTGCCTCTGTCCCAGGGATGTTCCACGATCTGGGTGGTGGTAGACAGGTTCAGTAAAATGGCCCACTTTGTTCCGCTTCCGAAACTTCCATCTGCTAAAGAACTGGCATCTTTATTCATTAAACATGTTTTCAGGCTCCATGGGGCACCAATCAACATTGTCTCAGACCGTGGCTCTCAGTTTATAGCCCAGTTTTGGAAGGCCCTTTGCTCTCAGCTGGGGATTAAGTTATCATATTCTTCAGCATATCATCCTGAGACAAATGGGCAAACAGAAAGGACTAATCGGACTCTAGAGAAGATGGTACGTTGTCTGATGGCCAATGATGAGGTGGAGTGGGTCAACGTCCTGCCATGGGCAGAGTTTGCCTTTAATAACTGTGCCAGCACATCTACAGGGACCTCTCCTTTCTTCTGTGTTTACGGGTTGCATCCACGTGTGTGCTCCTTTGATCTTCCACCCTCTGATGTGCCAGATGCCAACACCACAATAGAAAATTTCTCCAAAATCTGGTCCGATGTTAATCATGCTATTTCTCGCTCTGTGCTGGCTTTTAAGAAAATGGCAGACAAGAGGCGCTCAAAGGCACCAGGATATAAAGTTGGTGACAAAGTGTGGCTATCATCCAGGAATCTGTCCCTGCATGTTCCATCTAAAAAACTTGGCCCAAAATTCATCGGGCCCTATGAAATTTCGGAGATCGTTAATCCTGTATCCTATAGATTAAAACTCCCCCCATCCATGCGCATTCCAAATGTCTTTCATGTTTCATTGTTGAAACCTGTTCATTCCAGCCTCCAAGTAAATGAACCAGAACCTGTGGATGTGTTGGACAGTCAGGAATATGAAGTGGCATTTATTCTTGATTCCAGACGAGTGCGCAATTCCTTACAATATCTCGTTCATTGGAAAGGTTTCGGCCCAGAGGATCGATCTTGGGTCCCAGCTCGTGATCTTCATGCTGACCGACTTAAGAAGAAGTTTCATCTTCGTTATCCAAGTAAGCCTGGGGGTGTAGAAGCAACCCCTCGAGAAAGAGGGGGTACTGTCAGTACTAGGATCCCTTTAGGACCCAGCACAACTCACCTGACACAGCCTTTACCTGGGAAACAACAATGATTGGCCAGCTCACCTTTAAATAACTTGCATCAGCATTCAATCATTGCTCGTGTTAGAGTTTACCTTGTGTTTGATCCAGTTGATATCTGCTCTGTGTATTTCGTGTATGACCCGGCTCGTTTGATCCTGTTTGCTTGCTTCTGATTCGGTACCGTTTGGACTCTGATCTTTCTGTGTATGACCAAGCTTGCCTAGACTACGTTTTTGCCTGATACCACTAGTACCTTCATCTGCAGCGGTGAACTACAAGCACCAGACATCTATCCTCTACCTGCAGCGGTGAACTACAAACACCAGACACCATCAATCCTCATCTGCAGCGGTGAACTACAAGGTCCAGCAAACATCTACCTACATCTACAGCGGTGAACTACAAGTCCCAGCTGACCTGCTCTGCTCAGACCTGCTCATGGTATGTGCTCTTGTTCTTTGAACTCTTTGCATAATCAGAACACCTGAACTGTTACCTGTTATATGCTCTAGCCTGACAATTAATACCACAGGCAGGCAACTGTAGTTTTTACAGTTAGTGTACTGTGTCCTCTGCACAGTGTGTATCTAAAGCTACCTGAACACAATTGCTGCTGTTCTGATCCTATTAATACCTCAGGCAGGCAGCTGCAGTATTTACAGTTAGTATAGTGTGTCCTATTCACAGTGTGCACCTAAAGCTACCTAAAGACAATTGCTGTTGTTCTGATCCTATTAATACCACAGGCAGGCAGCTGCAATATTTGAAGTTAGTGTACTGTGTCCTCTGCACAGTGTGCACCCAAAGCTACCTGAAGACAATTGCTGTTGTTCTGATCCTATTAATACCACAGGCAGGTAGCTACAGTATTTACAGTTAGTGTACTGTGTTCTCTGCACAGTGTGCGCCTAAAGCTACCTTAAGAAAATTGGTGTTCTTATGATCTTATTAGGACCACAGGCAGGCAGCTACAGTATTTACAGTTAGTGTACTGTGTCCTCTGCACAGTGTGCACCTAAAGCTACCTTAAGAAAATTGGTGGTGTTCTTCTAATCTTATTAGTACCACAGGCAGGCAGCTACAGTATTCACAGTTAGTGTACTGTGTCCTCTGCACAGTGTGCACCTAAAGCTACCTGAAGAAAATTGGTGGTGTTCTTCTGATCCTATTAATACCACAGGCAAGCAGCTGAAGTATTTACAGTTAGTGTACTGTGTCCTCTGCACAGTGTGCACCTAAAGCTACCTAAAGACAAGTGCTGATGTTCAGATCCTATTAATACCACAGGAAGGCAGCTGCAGTATTTAAAGTTAGTGTACTGTGTCCTCTGCACAGTGTGCAACTAAAGCTACCTGAAGAAAATTGCTGGTGTTCTTCTCATCCTATTAGTACCACAGGCAGGCAGCTGCAGTATTTAGAGTCAGTGTACTGTGTCCTCTGCACAGTGTGCGGCTAAAGCTACCCGAATACAATTGCTGTTATTCTGATCCTATTAATACCGCAGGCAGCTGCAGTATTTACTGTTAGTGTACTGTGTCTTATGCTCAGTGTGCACCTAAAGCTACCTGAAGAAAATTGGTGATGTTCCTCTGATCCTATTAGTACCACAGGCAGGTAGCTGCATTTTTTACAGTTAGTGTACTGTGTCCTCTGCACAGTGTGCACCTAAATCTACCTGAAGACAATTGCTGTTGTTCTGATCCTATTAATACCACAGGCAGGCAGCTGCAGTATTTACAGTTAGTGTAGTGCGTCCTCTTCACAGTGTGCACCTAAAGCTACCTGAAGCCAATTGCTGTTGTTCTGATCCTATAAATACCACAGGAAGCAGCTGCAGTATTTACAGTTAGTGTAGTGCGTCCTTTTCACAGTGTGCACCTAAAGCTACCTGAAGACAATTGCTGTTGTTCTGATCCTATTAATACCACAGGCAGGCAGCTGCAGTATTTACAGTTAGTGTATTGTGTCCTCTGCACAGTGTGCACCTAAAGCTACCTGAAGAACTTTGGTGGTGTTCTTCTGATCTTATTAGTACCACAGGCAGGCAGCTACAGTATTTACAGTTAGTGTACTGTGTCCTCTGCACAGTGTGCACCTAAATCTACCTGAAGAAAATTGGTGGTGTTCTTCTGATCCTATTAGTACCACAAGCACGCAGCTACAGTATTTACAGTTAGTGTACTGTGTCCTCTGCACAGTGTGCACCTAAAGCTACCTGAAGACAATTGCTGTTGTTCTGATCCTATTAATACCACAGGCAAGCAGCTGCAGTATTTACAGTTATAGGGCGTACACACGGTCGGACTTTGTTCGGACATTCCGACAACAAAATCCTAGGATTTTTTCCGACGGATGTTAGCTCAAACTTGTTTTGCCTACACACGGTCGCACAAAGTTGTCGGAATTTCCGATCGCCAACCACGCGGTCACGTACACCACGTACGACGAGACTAGAAAAGGCCGGTTCAGAACCAAGCGCGGCACCCTTTGGGCTCCTTTTGCTAATCTCGTGTTAGTAAAAGTTTGGTGAGAGACGATTCGCGCTTTTTCAGACTCGTGGCTTTCAGATCGTTTTCTGCCGTTCATTTTGTGCTTGTGGATTTGTATCTGCTCTTCAGTGCGTGCAAGCAAGTTCCGCGTGACTTAAGGTAGTCATTGTATTCTTGTTCGTTCGTTACTGTTTTTCAGGTCGCTCTTCACAGGCCTTGCTGTTCTTCAGTGCGTTCTGTTACTTCGTTCTGAGCAGCCGATCGTTTTCTAGCCATGTTTCGTATGCGTACTCCTTGGTGTTGGGGTCCTGACCTTGACACAAGTCCAGTCCATGAACAGGGTGGGGAGGAGTTCATGGACCAAGAATTGGTTGCTTCAGCGTGACCAGTTCTCTCATATGCCTTTGCTCCGTGAGATCCGTGAGAATAATCCTGATGATTTCAGGAACTTTCTCAGGATGACGGACCCCGTATTTCACCGTTTGTTGGCTTCGCTGACCCCCTATATTAGCAGGCAGGATACCTGCATAAGGCAAGCCATCACTCCGGAGCAGAGGTTGGTCGCTACCTTGCGGTATTTGGCCACAGGGAGAAGTCTGCAGGACTTAAAGTTCTCGACAGGCATCTCCCCCCAGGCTCATTATCCCAGAGACCTGTTCTGCCATCATCCAGGTCCTGCAGAAGGAGTATATGAAGGTAAGGTTTTTATCCTTTAATATCACATTTTATTGTATTGAATGTTTGCTAATATATTGTATTTCTTTCCTCATTCCCTAATTACCATGCTTGTAATATGCTGTGAAAGTCCCCTTTGTCCTCATGCATGCTGGATTTTTATGTAATTATTATTTTATGTCCTTCATACATATTTGCCCTTCACTAACCTCCCCAGCATGGTGTCTCCTGCCCTATATTCACCTCATGTAGTCACTTAACAATGTATTTTATCAGCTCCATAGTAGTGCTTTACCCCAAACACCCCCTAAAATGTTTGGAAATGTAATTTTTGATTTAAATTCAGGCAGAGTGCAGAGGCTTTTTTTTGTGGTGTCCCCAAATAATTTTTAGTAACCCTCCCTCCCCCCAACTGCTAAGTCAGCTGATCCCAATTCTCTATCCTCAATCATCTATCTGCTGACTTTGCCAAACCCATACACACTATACCCACCTCTTTACTGGTCAGATTTATGGATGAATTACCCAAAGCATGTAGTGCAAGGGCCTGCCTGTATACTTTCCAATGGTACTGTTTAAAGTTTTTGTATCCTATTATTATCTTGATAGGTAATAGCAGAATGTCCAAATGTCCTCAAATGTGTACAGTGTGTATTTTTATCTTTGTATTCAGACACTTCTTACCTGTCCAGTGGTCTGCCAATAGTGTAACTAAGGAGGGTCTGTTCAAAGTAATACCCATTATTTAGGCATTCATCTCTCAATGAAGTGAAGAGGGTTACCTGTCCAAGATTTACACACACCCTATAATGTTAGCAATGGCCCATGAGAGGGGGGGAGGGGGAATATGATAGGTGTACCTTATACTTTGGCCTTGTTAAATTCCCCTTACTAAATACTATCTGGAGGTTGCCCCATAATGTTTGTGTATAATCTGCTTACCATGTTTCTGTGAAAAAATAGTAATGTTTATTGTTTTTTCCTCAACAGTTTCCTTCCACGCCACAGGAATGGCAGACTGTGGCCTCCCACTTTGCCCAGCGGTGGGACTTTCCTAACTGCGGAGGGGCAATTGATGGGAAACACGTCCACATCGTCCCACCACCCAACTCTGGGTCGTACTATTATAATTACAAAGGGTTTAATAGTATAGTGATGTTGGCGGTGGTGTCGGCTAATTACGACTTCTTGTATGTGGACGTGGGGCAGAATGGCTGGATGTCCGATGGTGGAGTCATCACCCTGATGGAGTTCTACAGGCATCTCCAGAATGGCAGCTTGGACTTGCCAGCTCCAGAGAACAATGTGGAAGGACTCCCATTCGTGTTCGTTGCTGATGAAGTGTTTGCGCTGGGGGACCACCTGATGCGGCCATTCCCGATGAGGACCCTCACCCCGGAACAGAGGGTTTTTAATTACTGGCTGGCCAGAGGCCGAAGAGTGGTGGAGAACAAATTTGAAAGATGCACACCAATTTACGAATGTCAACATGTGCTATCTGCCATCAGGGGGGATCAAGGGACGTGTTTTGGGGGAGCAAGCCCTTCCTCAACGCTACTTTATAATTGAGGAAGGGGTTGCACCCCCAAAACGCGTCCATTGATCTCCCGTGATGGCAGATAGCACATGTTGAAACACTGTGTGCATCCTCCAAATTTGGCTTTTCAAAACATTGCAAAAAGATTTTAAAAATTGGACCACAATCCCAAAAATATATTTTGTGGGGTTTTAAATTCGCCCCAAAACATCAATGATGTTATTATTTTTTTTTAATAACATCATTGATTTTTTGCTATATGTTGTGCAATTCAAGATTACACTCCATGATCTCCCCGATCAGGATCTGGGCACTTTCTGAAGTAAAGCGTTCGGGATCCACAACCTCACGATTACCTAAAAAGAGAGAAACAAAACAAAAACAGGTATCAAATCTGCCACCATCCATCTCGTTTACCTGAGTCTGTGGTCGCAGACACTCACCTGTTGTGGTGCCAATCTCCACCACATCTTCTTCTTCCTCCTGCTCTTCTTCGTTTGGGGATATTTCACCCACCTTCTTCCATAGGTGGGGGGGTCTCTGGTCTCCTCGGATGAGGGGTGTCCTCCGAGTCTTTTCTCCCCTATGTAAAACAAAAATGGTAGAATTAGCACACAGATATTTGATGGCAGAACTAGAAATAGGAAACATTGCTTGGAAGTGGGGTACAATTGTCTATTTTAGCCGAGTTCAAAGATGTATATTTTTTATTGCCCTTTGTCAAGCTGCAATACTTTACCTGTTTAGTACAAGCTTCACAGATGTAGCCCCCCCTATAGTATACACTGGAGCACCTGTGTGGCCCCCTAATAAAAATGGTGTTCTGGGGTCCCACACTAGTGCTCCAGTGTCCAGATGTGAAAACAGCTGCTCAGTGACCTCTCCTTACACACAATCTAGTTGGCATTTCATTCTAGTAACAAACCCATCTACACAAACAAATATTTGGCATCCAAGTAGGCCCCAAAAAAATGTGGGAAAATGCATATGGCCTAAACAATGATGTTTTAGAGGCCGAAAGAAAAATGTTTGATACAAACGAATAATGGGCCCATGAACATTAAAGTTGCCCTTTTAAACGTTACAATGAATAAAAGCATATGGAGCAGCATGAACGGAATAAAGACAGAAAAAATAGGAACACAGCACAACTACTTACTTTTTTGCAGCACTCTCCGGATCTTTCGGTACTGCTCTGGCTCTCTCAATTTCAGGTCCGACCACCGCTTCCTGAGCTGATCTTTCGATCTTCGGACCCCAAAATTTCTCAGAAGACTCCTGATCACTTTCGCCATGATCTTGGCCTATCGGATATTGGGGTTGGGGTAAGGCCCATACTTTCCGTCATAGTCAGACTTCCTCATGATGTCGACCATCTCCAACATCTCCCCAAAGGACATATTTGTGGCCTTAAAAACGTCTCCTTCTGGATCGGGACGTGTCCGGAGCCGGGCTTTCCTCCTCCTCCTCCTCCTCCTCGTTCCTGCAATTAGCACGCACCTGCTGTGACTCCGCCAAGTGCTCTTCCCCCACTGCGCCGAACGAAAAGGGGCGAGGAATAGAATAGAAAGAACTTCAGGGGCGGGCGGAGTTACATGCATGCGCAGTGTGTATAAAGCGTAACACGCGTGCGTATTACGTCCGATCTGTGAGCGGAGGAAGGAGCATTGGACGCGCCGATCGTAAGAACGAAGGTAAGAGACAAACTTGTGCCTATACTGCTTCTAGATTGAGGCCTATATTGTAACAAGATTAGGAGAGTTTTGTCTGACATTAGGCTTTGTCTTGTGTTGTGTCTTGCACATGGATATGCTACTTAAAGATAATGACTTCATGTCAGTATTCGTATAAAAATGTTTGATACAAACGAATAATGGACCCATGAACATTAAAGTTGCCCTTTTAAACGTTACAATGAATAAAAGCATATGGAGCAGCATGAACGGAATAAAGACAGAAAAAATAGGAACACAGCACAACTACTTACTTTTTTGCAGCACTCTCCGGATCTTTCGGTACTGCTCTGGCTCTCTCAATTTCAGGTCCGACCACCGCTTCCTGAGCTGATCTTTCGATCTTCGGACCCCAAAATTTCTCAGAAGACTCCTGATCACTTTCGCCATGATCTTGGCCTATCGGATATTGGGGTTGGGGTAAGGCCCATACTTTCCGTCATAGTCAGACTTCCTCATGATGTCGACCATCTCCAACATCTCCCCAAAGGACATATTTGTGGCCTTAAAACGTCTCCTTCTGGATCGGGACGTGTCCGGAGCCGGGCTTTCCTCCTCCTCCTCCTCGTTCCTGCAATTAGCACGCACCTGCTGTGACTCCGCCAAGTGCTCTTCCCCCACTGCGCTGAACGAAAAGGGGCGAGGAATAGAATAGAAAGAACGTCAGGGGCGGGCGGAGTTACACGCATGCGCAGTGTGTATAAAGCGTAACACGCGTGCGTATTACGTCCGATCTGTGAGCGGAGGAAGGAGCATTGGACGCGCCGATCGTAAGAACGAAGGTAAGAGACAAACTTGTGCCTATACTGCTTCTAGATTGAGGCCTATATTGTAACAAGATTAGGAGAGTTTTGTCTGACATTAGGCTTTGTCTTGTGTTGTGTCTTGCACATGGATATGCTACTTAAAGATAATGACTTCATGTCAGTATTCGTAGAGATGCTAAGGGAGCTGCCCTGTCTGTGGGAGATTAACCACCCCCATTTCAAGAACCAAGCAAAGAGGAAGGCAGCACTGGAGCAATTGTGTGAAATTGTGAAGCAGGTGATCCCCACGGCAGACATCACCTATTTAAAGATATTAATTGGTTGCCTGAGGAGCACATATCTAAGGGAGTGCAAGAAAGTCCTGGATTCACAGAGATCCGGAGCAGCAGATGACATCTATGTCCCCAGGATGTTGTACTACGACAGGCTGCACTTTCTGGCAGGCCAGACTGAACCCAGGCCATCCCTCTCCAGTCTTCCTTCCACGCTTCCTTCCCCCCCGGCTGAGGCTTCTGACGCCCAACCTGGGCCTTCCAGGCCGCATGTGGAGGAGCCCAGATTGAGCCAGGTATAGCATTCCTCTAAATATTTCTGCTTCTCCAATCAATGATGTTAACTAGATGTTAGTTGGGAGTACTAATTTATGATTGGGATTGATGATGCAACAACTAAAACCATGTCCCTTTTTCATACACAGGGAAGTCTCAGCCAGGAGGTGGCCGGGCCGAGCCGGCTGGCTGATCTGCAGGTCCCTACACCCCCCCTGGAAAGAGAAAGTGGCAGTAGGAGGAGTGCCCTAGAGGAGGCTACCGGAGGACTCTTTTGGAGGGCTACAGAGGTCCTGGGAGCACGACAGACCGTGGAGGAGGACATTGCTGCCGTCATTGCATATAAAATGCAGAGGATGGAGGAGGGCCAACAAGCCATGTGTGAGGCCCTCATATTGGAGGCTCTTGAGAAAGGTATGAGGGGCCAAATGACACCTCAGACATACCTTTGTGATGGTCCTCCTCCTCCTCCTGCAGGTCCTCCTCCTCCTCCTCCCCTCTCCTCCAGGTCCCCCCAGTCCTCCTCCAGGTCCTCCCAGTCCTCCTCCTCCTCTAGGTCCTACTCCTCCTCCTGCCACATCTCCAACTGCACAGCCACAGCCTGGAAGGAAGCGTGGAAGGAAGACCAGACATTGATTGCCCTGGGTTCAGTCTGGTCGGCCAAAAAATGCAGCCTCTTGTGGTACCACAGCCTGTGGACACACATGTCATCTGCTGCTATCCGGATCTCTGGGACTTCTGGACCAGACTGCCCTCCCTTACATATGGACTCCTCAGGCCACCAATTTTGATGTTGAAGAATTGATGTCTGCCGCGGGGGTCCCAGGCTTCGCTAATTTCTCAAGTTGATCCAGTGTTGCCTTCCTCTTTGTTTGGTTCTGATCCCTTAATAAAGGATTTTTGGTTTGAATTATACTCTCCTATGTGTTTTACTTCAAAAAGGACAGTTGGTTTGTGAGGATTCAGGTACATTTCAAATATACAATGTGAAATGAACAAGGGACACCAACACCAAACAATCTCCTGAGGATTAAATAAGAAAAGATATCAATGGTGTTGGGGTAACTTGACACACAAAACACAGACAAAAATATTCGGGAGTAAAAATAAAAATAACATTGAACAAAGATCAGCCTTTAAAAAATCCAAACATTAAAGAAAAAAAAAGGCTTAAGATCCAAAAAAAAAAAAAAAAAATTAATATAAAACTGTCAGATGTGACAACTAATAACAATATATTCAGGGAATCCCAATAAAAAAACACAAATAAAAGTTTGCGAGAAGTGTGTGTGAATATGAGCAGCAAAACTACTTAATTCTTGTCACATTATAAAGAAGAAGAGAGTGCGCTGTATTAAACCATTTTTAACATTGCAGCGTGACGAAAGTGCTGTATCCATTGCGAACGCTAAGTTTACCAGAATGAGCTGTCCCGTCTCGGAATTTCTTCTGAGCATGCGTGGCACCTTGTGCGTCGGAACAGGCCACACACGGTCGGAATTGACGCGATCGGATTTTGTTGTCGGAAAATTTTATCTCCTGCTGTCCAACTTTGTGTGTTGGAAAATCCGATGGAAAATGTCCGATGGAGCCCACACACGGTCGGAATTTCCGACAAAACGCTCCGATCGGACATTTTCCATCGGAAAATCCGACCGTGTGTACAGGGCATTAGTGTTGTGCGTCCTCTGCACAGTGTGCACCTAAAGCTACCTGATGACAATTGCTGTTGTTCTGATCCTATTAATACCACATGCAGGGTGCTGCAGTATTTACAGTTAGTGTACTGTGTCCTCTGCACGGTGTGAACTTAAAGCTACCTGAAGACAATTGCTGTTGTTCTGATCCTATTAATACCTCAGGCAGGCAGTCGCAGTATTTACAGTGAGTGTACTATGTCCTTTGCACAGTGTGCACCTAAAGCTACCTGAAGACATTTGCTGTTGTTCTGATCCTATTAATACCACAGGCAGGTAGCTACAGTACTTACAGTTAGTGTACTGTGTCCTCTACACAGTGTGCGCCTAAAGCTACCTGAAGAAAATTGGTGGTGTCCTTCTGACCCTGTTAGTACCACAGGCAAACAGCTGAAGTATTTACAGTTAGTGTACTGTGTCCTCTGCACAGTGTGCACCTAAAGCTACCTGAAGACAATTGCTGTTGTCCTCTGCACAGTGTGCACCTAAAGCTACCTGAAGACAATTGCTGTTGTTCTGAACTTATTAAAACCACAGGCAGGCTGCTGCAGTATTTACAGTTAGTATACTGTGTCCTCTGCACGGTGTGCACTTAAAGCTACCTGAAGACAATTGCTGTTGTTCTGATGCTATTAATACCTCAGGCAGGCAGCTGCAGTATTTGCAGTGAGTGTACTATGTCCTCTGCACAGAGTGCACCTAAAGCTACCTGAAGACATTTGCTGTTGTTCTGATCCTATTAATACCACAGGCAGGTAGCTACAGTACTTACAGTTAGTGTACTGTGTTCTCTGCACAGTGTGCGCCTAAAGCTACCTAAGGAAAATTGGTGGTGTTCTTCTGATCCTTTTAGTACCACAGGCAGGCAGCTACAGTATTTACAGTTAGTGTACTGTGTCCTCTGCACAGTGTGCGCCTAAAGCTACCTGAAGAAAATTGGTGGTGTCCTTCTGACCCTGTTAGTACCACAGGCAAACAGCTGAAGTATTTACAGTTAGTGTACTGTGTCCTCTGCACAGTGTGCACCTAAAGCTACCTGAAGACAATTGCTGTTGTCCTCTGCACAGTGTGCACCTAAAGCTACCTGAAGACAATTGCTGTTGTTCTGAACTTATTAATACCACAGGCAGGCTGCTGCAGTATTTACAGTTAGTATACTGTGTCCTCTGCACGGTGTGCACTTAAAGCTACCTGAAGACAATTGCTGTTGTTCTGATGCTATTAATACCTCAGGCAAGCAGCTGCAGTATTTGCAGTGAGTGTACTATGTCCTCTGCACAGAATGCACCTAAAGCTACCTGAAGACATTTGCTGTTGTTCTGATCCTATTAATACCACAGGCAGGTAGCTACAGTACTTACAGTTAGTGTACTGTGTTCTCTGCACAGTGTGCGCCTAAAGCTACCTAAGGAAAATTGGTAGTGTTCTTCTGATCCTTTTAGTACCACAGGCAGGCAGCTACAGTATTTACAGTTAGTGTACTGTGTCCTCTGCACAGCGTGCACCTAAAGCTACCTTTATGCTACCGTACACACGGTCAGACTTTTCGTCTACAAAAGTCAGACGGACGCCGACGGACTAAAGCTGGCTGACAATCCGATCATGTGTGGGCTTCCCCAGACTTTCAGCAGACTTTCAGCTGGCTTTACCAGCCTCAAATCTAACTGACTTTAGATTTGAAACAAGCTTTAAATCTTTACTTTGTAACTACGCCGGATCCAGAAATCCGCTCGTCTGTGTGCTAGTCCGACGGGCAAAAACCCACGCTAGGGCAGCTATTGGCTACTGGCTGTCAACTTCCTTATTTTAGTCCAGTGTAAGTCATCACGTACGAATCCGTAGGACTTTTGTGTGATTGTATGTAGGCAACTCCACTCGTAAGAAAGTCTGCCGCAAGTCCGCCAAAAGTCCGCCAAAAGTCCGCCAAAAGTCCGACAAAAGTCCGACAAAAGTCTGTAGAAAGTCTGTCAAACAGGCTGTTGGACTTTTGTAGACGAAAAGTCTGACCGTGTGTATGCGGCATAAGAAAATTGGTGGTGTTCTTCTGATCCTATTAATACAACATGCAGGCAGCTACAGTATTTACAGTTAGTGTACTGTTTCCTCTACACAGTGTGCGCCTAAAGCTACCTGAAGAAAATTGGTGGTGTTCTTCTGATCCTATTAGTACTACAAGCAGGCAGCTGCAGTATTTACAGTTAGTGTATTATGTCCTCTGCACAGTGTGCACCTAAAGCTACCTGAAGAACTTTAGTGGTGTTCTTCTGATCCTATTAGTACCACAGGGAGGACGTTGCAGTATTTACAGTTAGTGTAGTGTGTCCTTTTCACAGTGTGCACCTAAAGCTGCCTGAAGACTATTGCTGTTGTTCTGATACTAATAATACCACAGGCAGGCATCTGCAATATTTACAGTTAGTGTACTGTGTCCTCTGCACAGTGTGCACCTAAAGCTACCTGAAGACAATTGCTGTTGTTCTGATCCTATTAATACCACAGGCAGCTGCACTATTTACAGGTAGTGTACTGTGTCCTCTGCACAGTGTGCACCTAAAGCTACCTGAAGAAAATTGGTGGTGTTCTTCTGATCCTTTTAGTACTACAGGCAGACAGCTGCAGTTTTTACAGTTAGTGTATTATGTCCTCTGCACAGTGTGCACCTAAAGCTACCTGAAGAACTTTAGTGGTGTTCTTCTGATCCTATTAGTACCACAGGGAGGAAGTTGCAGTATTTACAGTTAGTGTAGTGTGTCCTTTTCACAGTGTGCACCTAAAGCTGCCTGAAGACTATTGCTGTTGTTCTGATCCTAATAATACCACAGGCAGGCATCTGCAATATTTACAGTTAGTGTACTGTGTCCTCTGCACAGTGTGCACCTAAAGCTACCTGAAGACAATTGCTGTTGTTCAGATCCTATTAATAACACAGACAGGAAGCTACAGTATTTACAGTTAGTGTACTGTGTCCTCTACACAGTGTGCACCCAAAGCTACCTGAAGAAAATTGGTGGTGTTCTTCTGATCTTATTAGTACCACAGGCAGGCAGCTACAGTATTTGCAGTTAGTGTACTGTGTCCTCTGCACAGTGTGCACCTAAAGCTACCTGAAGAAAATCGGTGGTGTTCTTCTGATCCTATTAGTACCACAGGCAAGCAGCTGAAGTTATGCCCCGTACACACGGTCGGATTTTCCGATGGAAAATGTCCGATCGGAGTGTGTTGTCGGAAATTCCGACCATGTGTGGGCTCCATCGGACATTTTCCATCGGATTTTCCGACACACAAAGTTGGAGAGCAGGAGATAAAATTTTCCGACAACAAAATCCGTTGTCGGAAATTCCGATCGTGTGTACACAAAGCCGACGGACAAAGTGCCACGCATGCTCAGAATAAATAAAGAGATGAAAGCTATTGGCCACTGCCCCGTTTATAGTCCCGACGTACGTGTTTTACGTCACCGCGTTCAGAACGATCGGATTGTCCGACAACTTTGTGTGACCGTGTGTATGCAAGACAAGTTTGAGCCAACATCCGTCGCAAAAAATCCTAGGATTTTGTTGTCGGAATGTCCAAACAAAGTCCGACCGTGTGTACGGGGCATTAGTGTACTGTGTCCTCTGCACAGTGTGCACCTAAAGCTACCTGAAGAAAATTGGTGATGTTCTTCTGATCCTATTAGTACCACAGGCAGGTAGCTGCAGTATTTACAGTTAGTGTAGTGCGTCCTCTGCACAGTGTGCACCTAAAGCTACCTGAAGACAATTGCTGTTGTTCTGATCCTATTAATACCACAGGCTGCTGCAGTATTTACAGTTAGTGTAGTGTGTCCTTTTCACAGTGTGCACCTAAAGCTGCCTGAAGACTATTGCTGTTGTTCTGATCCTAATAATACCACAGGCAGGCATCTGCAATATTTACAGTTAGTGTACTGTGTCCTCTGCACAGTGTGCACCTAAAGCTACCTGAAGACAATTGCTGTTGTTCAGATCCTATTAATAACACAGACAGGAAGCTACAGTATTTACAGTTAGTGTACTGTGTCCTCTACACAGTGTGCACCCAAAGCTACCTGAAGAAAATTGGTGGTGTTCTTCTGATCTTATTAGTACCACAGGAAGGCAGCTGCACTATTTACAGTTAGTGTACTGTGTCCTCTGCACAGTGTACACCTAAAGCTACCTGAAGAAAATTGGTGGTGTTCTTCTGATCCTATTAGTACTACAGGCAGGCAGCTGCAGTATTTACAGTTAGTGTATTATGTCCTCTGCACAGTGTGCACCTAAAGCTACCTGAAGAACTTTAGTGGTGTTCTTCTGATCCTATTAGTACCACAGGGAGGAATTTGCAGTATTTACAGTTAGTGTAGTGTGTCCTTTTCACAGTGTGCACCTAAAGCTGCCTGAAGACAATTGCTGTTGTTCTGATCTTAATAATACCACAGGCAGGCATCTGCAATATTTACAGTTAGTGTACTGTGTCCTCTGCACAGTGTGCACCTAAAGCTACCTGAAGACAATTGCTGTTGTTCAGATCCTATTAATAACACAGACAGGAAGCTACAGTATTTACAGTTAGTGTACTGTGTCCTCTACACAGTGTGCACCCAAAGCTACCTGAAGAAAATTGGTGGTGTTCTTCTGATCTTATTAGTACCACAGGCAGACAGCTACAGTATTTGCAGTTAGTGTACTGTGTCCTCTGCACAGTGTGCACCTAAAGCTACCTGAAGAAAATCGGTGGTGTTCTTCTGATCCTATTAGTACCACAGGCAAGCAGCTGAGGTTTTTACAGTTAGTGTACTGTGTCCTCTGCACAGTGTGCACCTAAAGCTACCTGAAGACAATTGATGTTGTTCTGATCCTATTAACACCACAGGCAGGCAGCTGCAGTATTTACAGTTAGTGTACTGTGTCCTCTGCACAGTGTGCACCTAAAGCTACCTGAAGAAAATTGCTGGTGTTCTTCTGATCCTATTAATACCACAGGCAGGCAGCTGCAGTATTTACAGTTAGTGTAGTGCGTCCTCTGCACGGTGTGCACCTAAAGCTACCTGAAGACAATTGCTGTTGTTCTGATCCTATTAATACCACAGTCTGCTGCAGTATTTACAGTTAGTGTACTGTTTCCTCTGCACAGTGTGCACCTAAAGCTACCTGAAGAAAATTGGTGGTGTTCTTCTGACCCTATTAGTACCACAGAAAGGCAGCTGCAGTATTTACAGTTGGTGTAGTGCGTCCTCTGCACAGTGTGCACCTGAAGATACCTGAAGACAATTGCCATTGTTCTGATCCTATTAATACCTCAGGCAGACAGCTGCATTTTTTACAGTTAGTGTAGTGCGTCCTCTGCACAGTGTGCACCTAAATCTACCTGAAGACAATTGCTGTTGTTCTGATCCTATTAATACCACAGGCAGGCAGCTGCAGTATTTACAGTTAGTGTAGTGCGTCCTCTTCACAGTGTGCACCTAAAGCTACCTGAAGAACTTTGGTGGTGTTCTTCTGACCTTATTAGTACCACAGGCAGGTAGCTACAGTATTTACAGTTAGTGTACTGTGTCCTCTGCACAGTGTGCAACTAAAGCTACATGAATACAATTGCTGTTGTTCTGATCCTATTAATACCACAGGCAGGCAGCTGCAGTATTTACAGTTAGTGTAGTGCGTCCTCTGCACAGTGTGCACCTAAAGCTACCTGATGACAATTGCTGTTGTTCTGATCCTATTAATACCACAGGCAGGCTGCTGCAGTATTTACAGTTAGTGTACTGTGTCCTCTGCACGGTGTGAACTTAAAGCTACAGGAAGACAATTGCTGTTGTTCTGATCCTATTAATACCTCAGGCAGGCAGCTGCAGTATTTACAGTGAGTGTACTATGTCCTCTGCACAGTGTGCACCTAAAGCTACCTGAAGACATTTGCTGTTGTTCTGATCCTATTAATACCACAGGCAGGAAGCTACAGTACTTACAGTTAGTGTACTGTGTTCTCTGCACATTGTGCCCCTAAAGCTACCTGAAGAAAATTGCTGGTGTTCTTCTGATCCTATTAGTACCACAGGCAGGCAGCTGCAGTATTTAGAGTCAGTGCACTGTGTTCTCTGCGCAGTGTGCGTCTAAAGCTACCCGAATACAATTGCTGTTATTCTGATCCTATTAATACCACAGGCAGGCAGCTGCAGTATTTACAGTTAGTGTACTGTGCCCTATGCTCAATGTGCACCTAAAGCTACCTGAAGAAAATCGGTGATGTTCTTCTGATCCTATTAGTACCACAGGTAGGTAGCTGCAGTATTTACAGTTAGTGTAGTGTGTCCTCTGCACAGTGTGCACCTAAAGCTACCTCAAGACAATTGCTGTTGTTCTTTTTTCTTTTTCTTTTTTTCTTTTGTGCTATTCAGTTCTTTTGGGTTAGTTAATTCACCTTGTCAGTTCATTCTATTCCCCTCTCACAGTCACATCATTGTAGCTCATATTCCCTTTTTTTTTTTTCTTTCCTCCCTCCTCCCTTCCCTTTCCTTCCCCTCCCTTTCCCTTTTATCTTATAATATGCAATCTCCCCTTTCCCCCTTTTTTTTTTTTGAATATTGAAAGTTTATATAGTGTATATAAATACATTTATTCCCCCATACCAACGTTAAGTCTTATACCTCCCCCCCTCCATCCCCCCCAAACCCCTCTATCTATCAGTTATGATTCCAGACCTTTCTCTCGATTTCTCTTCAATGTTCCTCTTATTAGTTACCTATATTTTTCTTCTGTTCCCTTTCTATTCTCGACCCTAAGCTCCCATGAGTTCGGCGTATCTCAATGTTAGTTTGAATTTAACCCAATCCTGCCATTTTTCCTCGTAGACTTCCAAATCCTCACTATCGCTAAACCTCAGGTACTCCAAGTTTTCTATCTCGTTTACTTTATTGCACCAGTTTCTCATTGTGGGTCTTAATGGTTCCTTCCAGTGTCTGGGTATAAGACTTTTGGCTGCGTTTAAGAATGTCGGCAATAGGATTCTCACATATTGTTTAGTTGGCATATTTATCCCATGAAATAAGCAACACCATGGATCGTCTGGGATCGTTATGTTGGTTATATCCCCGATTGTTTGCCTTATCTCGTCCCAGTATTTATTAATTTCCGGGCATTGCCACCAAATATGGGACAACGTCCCTACTTCTTTACACCCTCGCCAGCAATATTTCGACTTTTCGTCTTGATATTTGTATTCTTTATCAGGGGTGATGTGCCATCTAGCTAAACATTTATAGTTTATTTCTATCATATTCCAATTTACTGTAGTGACGTGTACCCGGCGCAATATTTGTTTGATCTCTTCTTTGTTTAGAGATGTTCCGAGTTCGGACTCTCATTTTTCAATGTAGGATGGTATCTCTGGTCCTATCTTTTCCAAAAGTACTCTATATATTTTTGAAATCACCCTCTTCTTTCCCTTATCGACACAGATTTTCTCTAAAGGGAGCAGGTTTGCTTCCGATCTTATTGGCTGGGGTAGAGATTCTATAAAATGTTTTAATTGGTTGTACTGCCATTCTTTAATCGATCTCCACTCCTCTTTACTCTTTAAGTCGTGGTATGTGTAGATTCTACCCTGCTCCATGATGTCTTTCAATTGTGTGTTTTCTAATGTTATCCATTTCCCAAACCATACTTCCATTCCGGGGGTAAAATATTCTGTGTTAGTAAGTGGTATTAGTGGTGAGTTGTATTCCCATTTTTCTTTCTTGTGTAAATGATCCCATATTTTTAGTGCGTTACCAGTGATATTATTTGTGCCCTTCCCTA
The DNA here is from genome assembly GCA_037952925.1 of Lithobates clamitans. Taxonomy (NCBI): domain Eukaryota; kingdom Metazoa; phylum Chordata; class Amphibia; order Anura; family Ranidae; genus Lithobates; species Lithobates clamitans. Next base: position 1,107,391 of record JBBGZY010001524.1, read on the forward strand.
GTTTTCTGAATCGTGGCGGGATCCATATTATTTTACCTAAATTAACTGTGCTCATAGTGCTTTCCATCTCTTTTCTCTATTTTCTTTTACCCATTCTACTATCCGTGACAATATTACAGCGTTATAATAGTTTCTGACATCTGGTGCACCCCAACCCCCTCTTGTCTTTTCTTTAGTTAATTGTGTCAAACTTATTCTTGCTTTTTTCCCCCTCCATATAAATTTAAGAAATAGCTTCTGTATTGTTTTGAAAAAAGCCTCCGGAAGTGGGATCGGTAACATCTGCATTTTATACATGATTTTGGGTAGGATGGCCATTTTAAAAATGGTAATTCTGCCCCCCCAGGATAGGTTTCTTGTTGTTCTATTTAACTCTGTTTTAATCTCGTCCAATAGAGGGAGGTAATTTGCTAGATATAAGCTTGCGCTGGTTTTGGTTAACTTAACCCCAAGATATTTGATTTCTTTTTTACCCCAAACTAATGAAAAGTTTTTTTGGAGTGTAACTTCTTCCTTTATTGATACATTGAAAGTTAAGGTCTCAGACTTCCATGGGTTTATTCTAAAGTTTGATACCTCACCATACTCTTTTAAAGTCTTCATTAGATTTGGCAGGGAAATTCTTGGGCTAGTCACATAAAAAAGAATGTTGTCCGCGTACGCCGCTAACTTATGGGTTTCCTCCCCCACCTTTATCCCCCTTATGTCTGGGCTCTGTCTTATCTTAGAAAGGAGTGGTTCCAGTGCCAACACGAACAGCAGGGGTGATAATGGACACCCCTGTCTCGTTCCGTTGAGCATTTCGAACGGTGCTGATAATGTCCCGTTTATCCTTACCCTTGCTGTAGGTCTGTTATATAAGGTCTTAATACGTTTCATCATTTTCTCACCTAGACCTATCTCTTCCCACGAACGCTGCATGAGGCCCCATTCTACCCTGTCGAATGCTTTCTCAGCATCAATCGACAGGAGTAGACCTGGGGCCCCACCGTCCTTCAGCTTCTGTATTGCTAACAGGGTTCTGGTTCCGTTATCTCTCCCCTCCCTCCCGGGGATGAAACCTGGTCTGGATGTATTATATTTGGCATTATTTTTTTCAACCTGTCAGCAAGAATTTTTGCGTATATTTTAGTAGCTAGGTTTAGGAGAGAGATAGGTCTATAGCTGGAACATAGCGTTCCATCTATCCATTCTTTTGGGATAACAACAATAGTGGCCTCCAGAGCTTCCTTACGTAGTTCCCATTTCTCCCCAATCCCATTCATGTAGGAACACATTTTTGGGACCAAAATATCTTTGAATTTTCTATAATAGAGTATCGTCAGGCCATCTGGCCCGGGACTTTTTCCCGCTGGTGTTTCTTTTACTATTTTTGTTATTTCTTCCTCAGAGATAGGGGCTTCTAGTTGACTGATTTGCTCCTCCGAGATTCTCTCTAAGCCGCTCTCCCTCATCTAGGCTTTTATTTTTTCCTGTTTCTGCTCTGCCTCTTCTTTAGTTCTTAGTTTATTGATGGTGTATAGGCTCTGGTAATACTCCTGAAACTTCCTGGCAATTTCTACTGTTTTATGTACAAAATCCCCTTTACCTGTCTGTATTTTGTCTATATAGTTCGCTGATTTTTTTTCGCTAGGGCCTGCGCTAGATATTTCCCGGGCTTATTCCCATATAGGTACCTTTCTCTTTTTACTCTGTTATAAATCCTTCTTGTTTCTTGCTCTATAAGTTCTCTCATCTTCTCCCTCTTGCGGCTGAGTTTTAACAAAATTTCACTATCATTCTTATTCTTATGGAGCTGTTCTAGTGTATCAATTTCTTTACCCAGGACCCTTGTGTTCTCTCTGGTACTCTTTCTCTAATCCGCCCCCTCCTTAATCATGATGCCTCTAATGTAGGCCTTATGGGCTTCCCACACCGTTATTTCTGATACCCCTTCCGTGTTATTTTCTTTCAAATACATCTCTAATTCTTTTTTCACTCGTTCTTCTATTACTTTATCATGCAAAAGTTCCTCATTTAGTCTCCACATATTACTTCTGTTGTTAAACTCTCCTATTTTTAGTTGTAGCGTCACTGGTGCGTGGTCGGAAAAAGTCATTATGCCGATGTTTGTGCTAACAGCCACCTCTAAGAGCCTATGTTCTATAAAAAAAAATCCAATCTAAAGTACGACGCATGGACAGGGGAGTGGAATGTATAGTTTCTTATTTTGGGGTGCTGTACCCTCCAAACATCTACCAGTTGATATTGGTGCAATTTCTGTTTTAATTTGTTCCTCCATCTCATTCCAGTCCCCTGTACATGTGACGTACTATCCACCTTTGGTTCCATACAAAAATTAAAATCACCTCCCATTATTACACCCCCTCTCTTGAATTCCATTAGATCTGCTGTTGACTTCAGTAAATGACCAATAGAGTTTTTGTTTGGGCCATAGATGTTTGCGAGGGTGCACTCTACTCCATTTAATTTTCCTCTCAAGAATAAGTACCACCCTTCAGGATCCACCCTTCTCTCGTCCAAATCAAATTGTACTCCCCTCGCGAGCCCTTATGGCCACTCCTTTTGCTCGGCTGATCGGGGAATCCCCATAATACCAAAGGGGGTAATCTTTCGAAAATATTTTGTAGTTCTTATTTATGGCGAAGTGGGTCTCCTGCAGCAGTACTACGTCCGCCTGCAGGAGTTTAAGTTCACCCACTATATTAGCCCTTTTCATGGGAGCATTTAAACCACGTACATTATAGGTAATTATCTTTAAGCCTGCCAGCCTTATTTACACTTTTTTATGTTTGTTCATATCTCCTTGGTAAAGTGAGGTCCTTATCCTTATTTTTCCGCTGTTTTCCTGGTAGATACCCCCTACCCTCTCCCCTCCCCAAACCCCCCCACCCTCCCCTGCCCCCCCATACTCCCTCCCCCTTATTCCTCCTGCCCCCCCACCCATCCCAACCCCCCCTCCCCACTCCCCCCACCTCCAACCTCCCCCCTCTCTGTTGGGGGCATCTGGTCTTTCCAAGACCTGAAAACCCAGGGGCCCACCCTCTCCACCTAGCCCTCTGGTTGTCCCCCTTGAGGTGGAACTCGGACTAGGCATCTCTGTATCCAGTGCTCCCCCCTGCTTCAGGGATTGCCCGTGTCTGCCCCCCCTCACTCCAGCCCACCCCGGCCCCCCCAACCTCCCCCCGGCATCTTTCAATTACTACTTTGTTATTTCCATACTCTTTGCGGGTTCAGTTCTGGTTATCTCCTTTTGGATTTGAAAACTGGCTTCCAGGTCTGCTGTTCTTCATTGGGGTCCCTATTTCCAGTTCTTTCCCACCAACCCGGGACTTCCACTAATGGGATCCCTAGACGGTTGCAAAATGTTTGTGTTTCTTCCGGAAATCTTAAGGTTGCCGAGCGGCCCTCTTTGTACCCGTTTAAACAGGCTGGAAAACCTCAAGAATATTTAACTTCATGCGCTTTAAGCTGGTCCAGTAGAGGTTTTAACACTCTTCTCCTGGCCAGCGTTTCCACTGCCAGGTCTGCGAAAATCTGTAAGTTCGTCTCTCCGTACTTCACTGGTATGTTCTTTCTCATATACGCCTTCACCGCTTCTTTGTCGTTGTAATTGTGGAATCTCGCGATCACATCTCGTGGGACGTCTCCTTTGATTTCTGCAGGCTTGCGGATCCTATGAACTCTGTCAAATTTTATTTTACAGCTCGTATTGGATGCAGTGATCATTCCCCCAAAAATTTTATCCATCTTTCCTTGTAGGTCGTCTTTTTCTCCTTGTGTCTCGGTAGGCCTCTTATTCGCAGGTTCTTCCTTCTGCTCCTGTTCTCTTGATCTTCTATTCTATACAGGATACTTCTTTGTACTTTTAGAACTTCCTCTAATTGTTTTTTGAGACCATGGAGCTCTTCACCATGTCTGTCCAACCTTGTTTCCTCCTCTTCCACTCTTTTTAGAGTTTGATTCATATCTTCTCGTAAGGAATCAATTTCTCCTTTTATTGAGGTTTCCAGCCTCGCAAACATTTCGGCCATTTCGCCTTTTGTTGGTAATTGTTTTTTTAATTGGGCTTCAGCTGTTTCTTCGTCCAGTATCTCATCACTTACAGTGTGGGAGTCTATCTCTGCTGGTTGTCTTCTTGTCCCCATCTTTGGTAGACTCTCCGGGGCTTTGTTCTTAGCCCCCGTTTGTTTGCCTGGGCTATTTTTACTGCTTTCCTGTACCATGTACTTCCTGATGGTACCTGGACTTGCACTTGTTCTCGGCTGGTTAGATGCCATCCCCTTTGTTGATTTGCCTCTCATGCCTTCCTTCCTATTCCCTAGTATTTAGGAGTTTCCACCCTGCCTTACCTTCTATTACACTGATCCCCTCCCCTCCACTCTAATCGCCTTGTTGGACTGGTTTTGCCTACCGTCCGGGGTGGGTTCCTAAGTTTTGGCGATTGACTATTGTTGCCTATTGTTGTCTAATTATTGCCTAACATGGCACGGTCCTGCCAACAGTACCAGCAGAGGGGGTGTTTAGTGTAATGGTATTTGAGCAAAATATATTCCTCCCCCGGACCTCTTTAGTGCATTATAATATACTCTGTTTCTCCAATCCACTATACCTCCCCCACGATCGTTTGGTACGCTATTTCTCAGCCCCTGCTACCCAATTCTCCTGGTTCTCTCGCACCTACGAATGTGCCCCTCTTACTCCCACATGTCCACTGTGTGTTAGCAATATTAGTGGTGTAAACGATCTTCTATATTAGATATTCGATAGTTCTTGCGGGTTTCTGATCCTAATCAGGGGTAGGAGCAATTGAAGATTTGGATGGAAGCTCCGCTTTGACTTGCTTAACCTGTATATGACTTTTACAGTTCTTATGATTGTTGTTTCCTCCTCATGGAGGCGGCTTGGTGTTATTAGGAAGAAGCCTTGCTGTTGTTCTGATCCTATTAATACCACAGGCTGCTGCAGTATTTACAGTTAGTGTACTGTTTCCTCTGCACAGTGTGCACCTAAAGCTACCTGAAGAAAATTGGTGGTGTTCTTCTGACCCTATTAGTACCACAGAAAGGCAGCTGCAGTATTTACAGTTAGTGTAGTGCGTCCTCTGCACAGTGTGCACCTGAAGATACCTGAAGACAATTGCCATTGTTCTGATCCTATTAATACCTCAGGCAGACAGCTGCATTTTTTACAGTTAGTGTACTGTGTCCTCTGCACAGTGTGCACCTAAATCTACCTGAAGACAATTGCTGTTGTTCTGATCCTATTAATACCACAGGCAGGCAGCTGCAGTATTTACAGTTAGTTTACTGTGTCCTCTGCACAGTGTGCACTTAAAGCTACCTTAAGAAAATTGGTGGTGTTCTTCTGATCCTATTAGTACCACAAGCAGGCAGCTACAGTATTTACAGTAAGTGTAATGTGTCCTTTGCACAGTGTGCACCTAAAGCTACCTGAAGACAATTGCTGTTGTTCTGATCCTATTAATACCACAGGCAGGCAGCTGCAGTATTTACAGTTAGTGTAGTGCGTCCTCTGCACAGTGTGCACCTAAAGCTACCTGGTGACAATTGCTGTTGTTCTGATCCTGTTAATACCACAGGCAGGCAGCTGCAGTATTTACAGTGAGTGTACTATGTCCTCTGCACAGTGTGTACCTAAAGCTACCTGAAGACATTTGCTGTTGTTCTGATCCTATTAATACCACAGGCAGGTAGCTACAGTACTTACAGTTAGTGTACTGTGTTCTCTGCACAGTGTGCGCCTAAAGCTACCTTAAGAAAATTGGTGGTGTTCTTCTGATCCTGTTAGTACCACAGGCAGGCGGCTACAGTATTTACAGTTAGTGTACTGTGTCCTCTGCACAGCGTGCACCTAAAGCTACCTTAAGAAAATTGGTGGTGTTCTTCTATTCCTATTAGTACCACAGGCAGGCAGCTACAGTATTTACAGTTAGTGTACTGTGTCCTCTATACAGTGTGCGCCTAAAGCTACCTGAAGAAAATTGGTGGTGTCCTTCTGACGCTGTTAGTACCACAGGCAAACAGCTGAAATATTTACAGTTAGTGTACTGTGTCCTCTGCACAGTGTGCGCCTAAAGCTACCTGAAGAAAATTGGTGGTGTCCTTCTGACCCTGTTAGTACCACAGGCAAACAGCTGAAGTATTAACAGTTAGTGTACTGTGTCCTCTGCACAGTGTGCACCTAAATCTACCTGAAGACAATTGCTGTTGTCCTCTGCACAGTGTGCACCTAAAGCTACCTGAAGACAATTGCTGTTGTTCTGAACCTATTAATACCACAGGCAGGCTGCTGCAGTATTTACAGTTAGTGTACTGTGTCCTCTGCACGGTGTGCACTTAAAAGCTACCTGAAGACAATTGCTGTTGTTCTGATCCTATTAATACCTCAGGCAGGCAGCTGCAGTATTTGCAGTGAGTGTACTATGTCCTCTGCACAGTGTGCACCTAAAGCTACCTGAAGACATTTGCTGTTGTTCTGATCCTATTAATACCACAGGCAAGTAGCTACAGTACTTACAGTTAGTGTACTGTGTTCTCTGCACAGTGTGCACCTAAAGCTACCTAAAGAAAATTGGTGGTGTTCTTCTGATCCTTTTAGTACCACAGGCAGGCTGCTACAGTAATTACAGTTGGTGTACTGTGTCCTCTGCACAGCGTGCACCTAAAGCTACCTTAATGCACGGTCGGACTCTTCGTCTACAAAAGTCAGACGGACGCCGGCGGACTAAAGCTGGCTGACAATCCAATCGTGTGTGGGCTGCCCCGGACTTTCAGCTGACTTTACCAGCCTCAAATCTGACTGACTTTAGATTTGAAACATGCTTCAAATCTTTACGTCGTAACTACGCCGGACCCAGAAATCCGCTCGTCTGTGTGCTAGTCCCACGGGCAAAAACCCACGCTAGGGCAGCTATTGGCTACTGGCTGTCAACTTCCTTATTTTAGTCCGGTGTAAGTCATCACGTACGAATCCGTACGACTTTTGTGTGATTGTATGTAGGCAAGTCCGCTCGTAAGAAAGTCTGCCGCAAGTTCACCAAAAGTCTGCCAAAAGTCCGCCAAAAGTCTGTCAAAAGTCTGTTGGACTTTTGTAGACAAAAAGTCTGACCGTGTGTACGCGGCATAAGAAAATTGTTGGTGTTCTTCTGATCCTATTAATACCACAGGCAGGCAGCTCAGTATTTACAGTTAATGTACTGTGTCCTCTGCACAGTGTGCACCTAAAGCTACCTGAAGAAAATTGGTGGTGTTCTTCTGACCCTGTTAGTACCACAGGCAAGCAGCTGAAGTATTTACAGTAAGTGGACTGTGTCCTCTGCACAGTGTGCACCTAAAGCTACCTGAAGACAATTGCTGTTGTTCAGATCCTATTAATACCACAGGCAGCTGCACTATTTACAGTTAGTGTACTGTGTCCTCTGCACAGTGTGCATCTAAAGCTACCTGGAGAAAATTGGTGGTGTTCTTCTGATCCTATTAGTACTACAGGCAGGCAGCTGCAGTATTTACAGTTAGTGTATTGTGTCCTCTGCACAATGTGCACCTAAAGCTACCTGAAGACAATTGCTGTTGTCCTCTGCACAGTGTGCACCTAAAGCTACCTGAAGACAATTGCTGTTGTTCTGAACCTATTAATACCACAGGCAGGCTGCTGCAGTATTTGCAGTTAGTGTACTGTGTCCTCTGCACGGTGTGCACTTAAAGCTACCTGAAGACAATTGCTGTTGTTCTGATCCTATTAATACCTTAGGCAGGCAGCTGCAGTATTTGCAGTGAGTGTACTATGTCCTCTGCACAGTGTGCACCTAAAGCTACCTGAAGATATTTGCTGTTGTTCTGATCCTATTAATACCACAGGCAAGTAGCTACAGTACTTACAGTTAGTGTACTGTGTTCTCTGCACAGTATGCACCTAAAGCTACCTAAAGAAAATTGGTGGTGTTCTTCTGATCCTTTTAGTACCACAGGCAGGCTGCTACAGTAATTACAGTTAGTGTACTGTGTCCTCTGCACAGCGTGCACCTAAAGCTACCTTAATGCTACCGTGTACACGGTCGGACTCTTCGTCTACAAAAGGCAGACGGACGCCGGCGGACTAAAGCTGGCTGACAATCCAATCGTGTGTGGGCTTCCCCGGACTTTCAGCTGACTTTACCAGCCTCAGATCTGACTGACTTTAGATTTGAAACATGCTTCAAATCTTTACGTCGTAACTACGCCGGACATAGAAATCCGCTCGTCTGTGTGCTAGTCCCACGGGCAAAAACCCACGCTAGGGCAGCTATTGGCTACTGGCTGTCAACTTCCTTATTTTAGTCCGGTGTAAGTCACCACGTACGAATCCGAACGACTTTTGTGTGATTGTATGTAGGCAAGTCTGCTCGTAAGAAAGTCTGCCGCAAGTTCACCAAAAGTCTGCTAAAAAAAACGCCAAAAGTCTGTCAAAAGTCTGTTGGACTTTTGTAGACAAAAAGTCTGACCGTGTGTACGCGGCATAAGAAAATTGTTGGTGTTCTTCTGATCCTATTAATACCACAGGCAGGCAGCTACAGTATTTACAGTTAATGTACTGTGTCCTCTGCACAGTGTGCACCTAAAGCTACCTGAAGAAAATTGGTGGTGTTCTTCTGACCCTGTTAGTACCACAGGCAAGCAGCTGAAGTATTTACAGTAAGTGGACTGTGTCCTCTGCACAGTGTGCACCTAAAGCTACCTGAAGACAATTGCTGTTGTTCAGATCCTATTAATACCACAGGCAGCTGCACTATTTACAGTTAGTGTACTGTGTCCTCTGCACAGTGTGCACCTAAAGCTACCTGGAGAAAATTGGTGGTGTTCTTCTGATCCTATTAGTACTACAGGCAGGCAGCTGCAGTATTTACAGTTAGTGTATTGTGTCCTCTGCACAATGTGCACCTAAAGCTACCTGAAGACAATTGCTGTTGTCCTCTGCACAGTGTGCACCTAAAGCTACCTGAAGACAATTGCTGTTGTTCTGAACCTATTAATACCACAGGCAGGCTGCTGCAGTATTTACAGTTAGTGTACTGTGTCCTCTGCACGGTGTGCACTTAAAGCTACCTGAAGACAATTGCTGTTGTTCTGATCCTATTAATACCTTAGGCAGGCAGCTGCAGTATTTGCAGTGAGTGTACTATGTCCTCTGCACAGTGTGCACCTAAAGCTACCTGAAGATATTTGCTGTTGTTCTGATCCTATTAATACCACAGGCAAGTAGCTACAGTACTTACAGTTAGTGTACTGTGTTCTCTGCACAGTATGCACCTAAAGCTACCTAAAGAAAATTGGTGGTGTTCTTCTGATCCTTTTAGTACCACAGGCAGGCTGCTACAGTAATTACAGTTAGTGTACTGTGTCCTCTGCACAGCGTGCACCTAAAGCTACCTTAATGCTACCGTGTACACGGTCGGACTCTTCGTCTACAAAAGGCAGACGGACGCCGGCGGACTAAAGCTGGCTGACAATCCAATCGTGTGTGGGCTTCCCCGGACTTTCAGCTGACTTTACCAGCCTCAGATCTGACTGACTTTAGATTTGAAACATGCTTCAAATCTTTACGTCGTAACTACGCCGGACATAGAAATCCGCTCGTCTGTGTGCTAGTCCCACGGGCAAAAACCCACGCTAGGGCAGCTATTGGCTACTGGCTGTCAACTTCCTTATTTTAGTCCGGTGTAAGTCACCACGTACGAATCCGAACGACTTTTGTGTGATTGTATGTAGGCAAGTCTGCTCGTAAGAAAGTCTGCCGCAAGTTCACCAAAAGTCTGCTAAAAAAAACGCCAAAAGTCTGTCAAAAGTCTGTTGGACTTTTGTAGACAAAAAGTCTGACCGTGTGTACGCGGCATAAGAAAATTGTTGGTGTTCTTCTGATCCTATTAATACCACAGGCAGGCAGCTACAGTATTTACAGTTAATGTACTGTGTCCTCTGCACAGTGTGCACCTAAAGCTACCTGAAGAAAATTGGTGGTGTTCTTCTGACCCTGTTAGTACCACAGGCTAGCAGCTGAAGTATTTACAGTAAGTGGACTGTGTCCTCTGCACAGTGTGCACCTAAAGCTACCTAAAGACAATTGCTGTTGTTCAGATCCTATTAATACCACAGGCAGCTGCACTATTTACAGTTAGTGTATTGTGTCCTCTGCACAATGTGCACCTAAAGCTACCTGAAGAACTTTGGTGGTGTTCTTCTGATCCTATTAGTACCACAGGGAGGAAGTTGCAGTATTTACAGTTAGTGTCGTGTGTCCTTTTCACAGTGTGCACCTAAAGCTGCCTGAAGACAATTGCTGTTGTTCTGATCCCAATAATACCACAGGCAGGCAGCTGCAATGTTTACATTAGTGTACTGTGTCCTCTGCACAGTGTGCACCTAAAGCTACCTGAAGACAATTGCTGTTGTTCAGATCCTATTAATAACACAGGCAGGAAGCTACAGTATTTACAGTTAGTGTACTGTGTCCTCTACACAGTGTGCACCTAAAGCTACCTGAAGACAATTGCTGTTGTTCTGGCCCTTTTAATACCACAGGCAGGCAGCTGCAGTATTTACAGTTAGTGTACTGTCTCATCTGCACAGTGTGCACTTAAAGCTACCTGAAGAAAATTGCTGGTGTTCTTCTGATCCTGTTAGTACCACAGGCAGGCAGCTGCAGTATTTACAGTTAGTGTAGTGCATCCTCATCACAGTGTGCACCTAAAGCTACCTGAAGACAATTGCTGTTGTTCTGATCCCATTAATACCACAGGCAGCTGCAGTATTTACAGTTAGTGTACTGTGTCCTCTGCACAGTGTGCACCTAAAGCTACCTGAAGAAAATTGGTGGTGTTCTTCTGATCCTATTAGTACCACAGGCAGGCAGCTGCAGTATTTACAGTTAGTGTAGTACGTACTCTGCACAGTGTGCACCTGAAGACAATTGCCGTTGTTCTGATCTTATTAATACCTCAGGCAGGCAGCTGCATTATTTACAGTTAGTGTACTGTGTCCTCTGCACAGTGTGCACCTAAAGCTACCTGAAGACAATTGCTGTTGTTCTGATCCTATTAATACCACAGGCAGGCAGCTGCAGTATTTACAGTTAGTGTATTCTGTCCTCTGCACAGTGTGCACCTAAAGCTACTGGAAGAACTTTGGTGGTGTTCATCTGATCCTATTAGTACCACAGGGAGGAAGTTGCAGTATTTACAGTTAGTGTAGTGTGTCCTTTTCACAGTGTGCACCTAAAGCTGCCTGAAGACAATTGCTGTTGTTCTGATCCTAATAATACCACAGGCAGGCAGCCACAGTATTTGCAGTTAGTGTACTGTGTCCTCTGCACAGTGTGCACTTAAAGCTACCTGAAGAAAATTGGTGGTGTTCTTCTGATCCTATTAGTACCACAGGCAGGCAGCTATAGTATTTACAGTTAGTGTACTTTGTCCTCTGCACAGTGTGCACCTAAAGCTACCTGAAGAAAATTGCTGGTGTTCTTCTGATCCTATTAGTACCACAGGCAAGCAGCTGAAGTATTTACAGTTAGTGTACTGTGTCCTCTGCACGGTGTGCACTTAAAGCTACCTGAAGACAATTGCTGTTGTTCTGATCCTATTAATACCACAGGCAGGCAGCTGCAGTATATACAGTTAGTGTCCTGTGTCCTATGCACATTGTGCACCTAAAGCTACCTGAAGACATTTGCTGTTGTTCTGATCCCATTAATACCACAGGCAGGTAGCTACAGTATTTACAGTTATTGTACTGTGTTCCCAGCACAGTGTGCGCCTAAAGCTACCTTAAGAGAATTGGTGGTGTTCTTCTGATCCTATTAATATCACAGGCAGGCAGCTACAGTATTTACAGTTAGTGTACTGTGTCCTCTACACAGTGTGCACCTAAAGCTACCTTAAGAAAATTGGTGGTGTTCTTCTGATCTTATTAGTACCACTGGCAAGCAGCTGAAGTATTTACAGTTAGTGGACTGTGTCCTCTGCACAGTGTGCACCTAAAGCTACCTGAAGACAATTGCTGTTGTTCTGATCCTATTAATACAACATGCAGGCAGCTGCAGTATTTACAGTTAGTGCACTGTGTCCTTTGCACAGTGTGCACCTACAGCTATCTGAAGAAAATTGCTGGTGTTCTTCTGATCCTATTAGTACCACAAGCAGGTAGCTGCAGTATTTAGAGTTAGTGTACAGTGTCCTCTGCACAGTGTGCACCTAAAGCTACCTGAAGACAATTACTGTTATTCTGATCCTCTTAGTACCACAGGCAGGCAGCTGCAGTATTTACAGTTAGTGTACTGTGTCCTGTGCACAGTGTGCACCTAAAGCTACCTGAAGACAATTCTTGGAATTCTTCTGATCCTATTAGTACCACAGGCAGGCAGCTGCAGTATTTACAGTTAGTGTAGTGCGTCCTCTGCACAGTGTGCACCTAAAGCTACCTGAAGACAATTGCTGTTGTTCTGATCCCATTAATACCACAGACAGCTGCAATATTTACAGTTAGTGCACTGTGTCCTCTGCACAGTGTGCACCTAAAGCTACCTGAAGAAAATTGGTGGTGTTCTTCTGATCCTATTAGTACCACAGGCAGGCAGCTGCAGTATTTACAGTTAGTGTAGTGCGTCCTCTGCACAGTGTGCACCTAAAGCTACCTGGAGAAAATTGGTGGTGTTCTTCTGATCCTATTAGTACCACAGGCAGGTAGCTACAGTATTTACAGTTAGTGTACTGTATCCTCGGCACAGTGTGCAGCCAAAGCTACCTGAAGACAATTGCTGTTGTTCTGATCCTTTTAATACAACATGCAGGCAGCTGCAGTATTTACAGTGAGTGTACTGTGTCCTCTGCACGGTGTGCACTTAAAGCTACCTGAAGACATTTGCTGTTGTTCTGATCCTATTTATACCACAGGCATGTAGCTACAGTACTTACAGTTAGAGTACTGTGTCCTCTGCACAGCGTGCACCTAAAGCTACCTTAAGAAAATTGGTGGTGTTCTTCTGATCCTATTAATACCACAGGCAGGCAGCTACAGTATTTACAGTTAGTGTAGTGCGTCCTCTGCACAGTGTGCACCTAAAGATACCTGAAGACATTTGCTGTTGTTCTGATCTTATTAATAACACAGGCAGGCAGCTGCATTATTTACAGTTAGTGTACTGTGTCCTCTGCACGGTGTGCACTTAAAGCTACCTGAAGACAATTGCTGTTGTTCTGATCCTATTAATACCACAGGCAGGCAGCTGCAGTATTTACAGTTAGTGTACTGTGTCCTCTGCACAGTTTGCACTTAAAGCTACCTGAAGAAAATTGCTGGTGTTCTTCTGATCCTATTAGTACCACAGGCAGGCAGCTGCAGTATTTAGAGTTAGTGTACTGTGTCCTATGCACAGTGTGCGCCTAAAGCTACCCGAATACAATTGCTGTTATTCTGATCCTATTAATACCACAGGCAGGCAGCTGCAGTATTTACAGTTAGTGTACTGTGTCCTATGCTCAGTGTGCACATAAAGCTACCTGAAGAAAATTGGTGGTGTTCTTCTGATCCTATTAGTACCACAGGCAGGCAGCTGCAGTATTTACAGTTAGTGTACTGTGTCCTCTGCACAGTGTGCACCTAAAGCTACCTGAAGACAATTACTGTTATTCTGATCCTCTTAGTACCACAGGCAGGCAGCTGCAGTATTTACAGTTAGTGTACTGTGTCCTGTGCACCTAAAGCTACCTGAAGACAATTCTTGGAATTCTTCTGATCCTATTAGTACCACAGGCAGGCAGCTGCAGTATTTACAGTTAGTGTAGTGCGTCCTCTGCACAGTGTGCACATAAAGCTACCTGAAGACAATTGCTGTTGTTCTGATCCCATTAATACCACAGACAGCTGAAATATTTACAGTTAGTGCACTGTGTCCTCTGCACAGTGTGCACCTAAAGCTACCTGGAGAAAATTGGTGGTGTTCTTCTGATCCTATTAGTACCACAGGCAGGTAGCTACAGTATTTACAGTTAGTGTACTGTATCCTTGGCACAGTGTGCAGCTAAAGCTACCTGAAGACAATTGCTGTTGTTCTGATCCTTTTAATACAACATGCAGACAGCTGCAGTATTTACAGTGAGTGTACTGTGTCCTCTGCACTTTGTGCACTTAAAGCTACCTGAAGACAATTGCTGTTGTTCTGATCCTATTAATACCTCAGGCAGGCAGCTGCAGTATTTACAGTGAGTGTACTGAGTCCTCTGCACAGTGTGCACCTAAAGCTACCTGAAGACATTTGCTATTGTTCTGATCCTATTTATACCACAGGCATGTAGCTACAGTACTTACAGTTAGAGTACTGTGTCCTCTGCACAGCGTGCACCTAAAGCTACCTTAAGAAAATTGGTGGTGTTCTTCTGATCCTATTAATACCACAGGCAGGCAGCTACAGTATTTACAGTTAGTGTAGTGCGTCCTCTGCACAGTGTGCACCTAAAGATACCTGAAGACATTTGCTGTTGTTCTGATCTTATTAATACCACAGGCAGGCAGCTGCATTATTTACAGTTTGTGTACTGTGTCCTCTGCACGGTGTGCACTTAAAGCTACCTGAAGACAATTGCTGTTGTTCTGATCCTATTAATACCACAGGCAGGCAGCTGCAGTATTTACAGTTAGTGTACTGTGTCCTCTGCACAGTTTGCACCTAAAGCTACCTGAAGACAATTGGTGGTGTTCTTCTGATCTTATTAGTACCACAGGCAGGCAGCCACAGTATTTGCAGTTAGTGTACTGTGTCCTCTGCACAGTGTGCACTTAAAGCTACCTGAAGAAAATTGGTGGTGTTCTTCTGATCCTATTAGTACCACAGGCAAGCAGCTGTAGTATTTACAGTTAGTGTACTGTGTCCTCTGCACAGTGTGCACCTAAAGCTACCTGAAGACAATTGCTGTTGTTCTGGTCCTATTAATACCACAGGCAGGCAGTGCAGTATTTACAGTTAGTGTACTGTGTCCTCTGCACAGTGTGCACCTAAAGCTACCTGAAGAAAATTGCTGGTGTTCTTCTGATCCTATTAGTACCACAGGCAGGCAGTGCAGTATTTACAGTTAGTGTACTGTGTCCTCTGCACAGTGTGCACCTAAAGCTACCTGAAGAAAATTGCTGGTGTTCTTCTGATCCTATTAGTACCACAGGCAGGCAGCTGCAGTATTTAGAGTTAGTGTACTGTGTCCTATGCACAGTGTGCGCCTAAAGCTACCCGAATACAATTGCTGTTATTCTGATCCTATTAATACCACAGGCAGGCAGCTGCAGTATTTACAGTTAGTGTACTGTGTCCTATGCTCAGTGTGCACATAAAGCTACCTGTAGAAAATTGGTGGTGTTCTTCTGATCCTATTAGTACCACAGGCAGGCAGCTGCAGTATTTACAGTTAGTGTACTGTGTCCTCTGCACGGTGTGCACTTAAAGCTACCTGAAGACAATTGCTGTTGTTCTGATCCTATTAATACCACAGGCAGGCAGCTGCAGTATTTACAGTTAGTGTCCTGTGTCCTATGCACATTGTGCACCTAAAGCTACCTGAAGACATTTGCTGTTGTTCTGATCCTGTTAAAACCACAGGCAGGCAGCTGCAGTATTTATAGTGAGTGCACTGTGTCCTCTGCACAGTGTGCACCTAAAGCTACCTGAAGACAATTGCTGTTGTTCTGATCCCATTAATACCACAGGCAGGTAGCTACAGTATTTACAGTTATTGTACTGTATTCCCAGCACAGTGTGCGCCTAAAGCTACCTTAAGAGAATTGGTGGTGTTCTTCTGATCCTATTAATACCACAGGCAGGCAGCTACAGTATTTACAGTTAGTGTACTGTGTCCTCTACACAGTGTGCACCTAAAGCTACCTTAAGAAAATTGGTGGTGTTCTTCTGATCTTATTAGTACCACTGGCAAGCAGCTGAAGTATTTACAGTTAGTGGACTGTGTCCTCTGCACAGTGTGCACCTAAAGCTACCTGAAGACAATTGCTGTTGTTCTGATCCTATTAATACAACATGCAGGCAGCTGCAGTATTTACAGTTAGTGCACTGTGTCCTCTGCACAGTGTGCACCTACAGCTATCTGAAGAAAATTGCTGGTGTTCTTCTGATCCTATTAGTACCACAAGCAGGTAGCTGCAGTATTTAGAGTTAGTGTACAGTGTCCTCTGCACAGTGTGCACCTAAAGCTACCTGAAGACAATTACTGTTATTCTGATCCTATTAATACCACAGGCAGGCAGCTGCAGTATTTACAGTTAGTGTACTGTGTCCTCTGCACAGTTTGCACTTAAAGCTACCTGAAGAAAATTGCTGGTGTTCTTCTGATCCTATTAGTACCACAGGCAGGCAGCTGCAGTATTTAGAGTTAGTGTACTGTGTCCTATGCACAGTGTGCGCCTAAAGCTACCCGAATACAATTGCTGTTATTCTGATCCTATTAATACCACAGGCAGGCAGCTGCAGTATTTACAGTTAGTGTACTGTGTCCTATGCTCAGTGTGCACATAAAGCTACCTGAAGAAAATTGGTGGTGTTCTTCTGATCCTATTAGTACCACAGGCAGGCAGCTGCAGTATTTTCAGTTAGTGTACTGTGTCCTCTGCACGGTGTGCACTTAAAGCTACCTGAAGACAATTGCTGTTGTTCTGATCCTATTAATACCACAGGCAGGCAGCTGCAGTATTTACAGTTAGTGTCCTGTGTCCTATGCACATTGTGCACCTAAAGCTACCTGAAGACATTTGCTGTTGTTCTGATCCTGTTAAAACCACAGGCAGGCAGCTGCAGTATTTATAGTGAGTGCACTGTGTCCTCTGCACAGTGTGCACCTAAAGCTACCTGAAGACAATTGCTGTTGTTCTGATCCCATTAATACCACAGGCAGGTAGCTACAGTATTTACAGTTATTGTACTGTATTCCCAGCACAGTGTGCGCCTAAAGCTACCTTAAGAGAATTGGTGGTGTTCTTCTGATCCTATTAATACCACAGGCAGGCAGCTACAGTATTTACAGTTAGTGTACTGTGTCCTCTACACAGTGTGCACCTAAAGCTACCTTAAGAAAATTGGTGGTGTTCTTCTGATCTTATTAGTACCACTGGCAAGCAGCTGAAGTATTTACAGTTAGTGGACTGTGTCCTCTGCACAGTGTGCACCTAAAGCTACCTGAAGACAATTGCTGTTGTTCTGATCCTATTAATACAACATGCAGGCAGCTGCAGTATTTACAGTTAGTGCACTGTGTCCTCTGCACAGTGTGCACCTACAGCTATCTGAAGAAAATTGCTGGTGTTCTTCTGATCCTATTAGTACCACAAGCAGGTAGCTGCAGTATTTAGAGTTAGTGTACAGTGTCCTCTGCACAGTGTGCACCTAAAGCTACCTGAAGACAATTACTGTTATTCTGATCCTCTTAGTACCACAGGCAGGCAGCTGCAGTATTTACAGTTAGTGTACTGTGTCCTGTGCACAGTGTGCACCTAAAGCTACCTGAAGACAATTCTTGGAATTCTTCTGATCCTATTAGTACCACAGGCAGGCAGCTGCAGTATTTACAGTTAGTGTAGTGCGTCCTCTGCACAGTGTGCACCTAAAGCTACCTGAAGACAATTGCTGTTGTTCTGATCCCATTAATACCACAGACAGCTGCAATATTTACAGTTAGTGCACTGTGTCCTCTGCACAGTGTGCACCTAAAGTTACCTGAAAAAAATTGGTGGTGTTCTTCTGATCCTATTAGTACCACAGGCAGGCAGCTGCAGTATTTACAGTTAGTGTAGTGCGTCCTCTGCACAGTGTGCACCTAAAGCTACCTGGAGAAAATTGGTGGTGTTCTTCTGATCCTATTAGTACCACAGGCAGGTAGCTACAGTATTTACAGTTAGTGTACTGTATCCTCGGCACAGTGTGCAGCCAAAGCTACCTGAAGACAATTGCTGTTGTCCTCTGCACAGTGTGCACCTAAAGCTACCTGAAGACAATTGCTGTTGTTCTGAACCTATTAATACCACAGGCAGGCTGCTGCAGTATTTACAGTTAGTGTACTGTGTCCTCTGCACGGTGTGCACTTAAAGCTACCTGAAGACAATTGCTGTTGTTCTGATCCTATTAATACCTTAGGCAGGCAGCTGCAGTATTTGCAGTGAGTGTACTATGTCCTCTGCACAGTGTGCACCTAAAGCTACCTGAAGATATTTGCTGTTGTTCTGATCCTTTTAATACAACATGCAGGCAGCTGCAGTATTTACAGTGAGTGTACTGTGTCCTCTGCACGGTGTGCACTTAAAGCTACCTGAAGACATTTGCTGTTGTTCTGATCCTATTTATACCACAGGCATGTAGCTACAGTACTTACAGTTAGAGTACTGTGTCCTCTGCACAGCGTGCACCTAAAGCTACCTGAAGACAATTGCTGTTGTTCTGATCCTATTAATACCACAGGCAGGCAGCTGCAGTATTTACAGTTAGTGTACTGTGTCCTCTGCACAGTTTGCACCTAAAGCTACCTGAAGACAATTGGTGGTGTTCTTCTGATCTTATTAGTACCACAGGCAGGCAGCCACAGTATTTGCAGTTAGTGTACTGTGTCCTCTGCACAGTGTGCACTTAAAGCTACCTGAAGAAAATTGGTGGTGTTCTTCTGATCCTATTAGTACCACAGGCAAGCAGCTGAAGTATTTACAGTTAGTGTACTATGTCCTCTGCACAGTGTGCACCTAAAGCTACCTGAAGACAATTGCTGTTGTTCTGATCCTATTAATACCAAAGGCAGCTGCAGTATTTACAGATAGTGTACTGTGTCCTCTGCACAGTGTGCACCTAAAGCTACCTGAAGAAAATTGGTGGTGTTCTTCTAATCCTATTCGTACCACAGGCAGGCAGCTGCAGTATTTACAGTTAGTCTAGTGCGTCCTCTGCACAGTGTGCACCTGAAGACAATTGCCGTTGTTCTGATCCTATTAATACCTCAGGCAGGCAGCTGCATTATTTACAGTTAGTGTACTGTGTCCTCTGCACAGTGTGCACCTAAATCTACCTGAAGACAATTGCTGTTGTTCTGACCTTATTAATACCACAGGCAGGCAGCTGCAGTATTTACAGTTAGTGTAGTGCGTCCTCTGCACAGTGTGCACCTAAAGCTACCTGAAGACAATTGCTGCTGTTCTGATCTTATTAATACCACAGGCAGGTAGCTGCAGTATTTACAGTTAGTGTACTGTGTTCTCTGCACAGTGTGCACCTAAAGCTACCTGAAGACAATTGCTGTTGTTCTGATCCTATTAATACCACAGGCAGGCAGCTGCAGTATTTACAGTGAGTGTACTGTGTCCTCTGCACAGTGTGCACCTAAAGCTACCTGAAGAAAATTGCTGGTGTTCTTCTGATCCTATTAGTACCACAGGCAGGCAGCTGCAGTATTTAGAGTTAGTGTACTGTGTCCTATGCACAGTGTGCGCCTAAAGCTACCCGAATACAATTGCTGTTATTCTGATCCTATTAATAACACAGGCAGGAAGCTGCAGTATTTACAGTTAGTGTACTGTGTCCTATGCTCAGTGTGCACATAAAGCTACCTGAAGAAAATTGGTGGTGTTCTTCTGATCCTATTAGTACCACAGGCAGGCAGCTGCAGTATTTACAGTTAGTGTAGTGCGTCCTCTGCACAGTGTGCACCTAAAGCTACCTGAAGACAATTGCTGTTGTTCTGATCCTATTAATACCAAAGGCAGCTGCAGTATTTACAGTTAGTGTACTGTGTCCTCTGCACAGTGTGCACCTAAAGCTACCTGAAGAAAATTGGTGGTGTTCTTCTGATCCTATTCGTACCACAGGCAGGCAGCTGCAGTATTTACAGTTAGTCTAGTGCGTCCTCTGCACAGTGTGCACCTGAAGACAATTGCCGTTGTTCTGATCCTATTAATACCTCAGGCAGGCAGCTGCATTATTTACAGTTAGTGTACTGCGTCCTCTGCACAGTGTGCACCTAAATCTACCTGAAGACAATTGCTGTTGTTCTGATCTTATTAATACCACAGGCAGGCAGCTGCAGTATTTACAGTTAGTGTAGTGCGTCCTCTGCACAGTGTGCACCTAAAGCTACCTGAAGACAATTGCTGTTGTTCTGATCCTATTAATACCAAAGGCAGCTGCAGTATTTACAGTTAGTGTACTGTGTCCTCTGCACAGTGTGCACCTAAAGCTACCTGAAGAAAATTGGTGGTGTTCTTCTGATCCTATTCGTACCACAGGCAGGCAGCTGCAGTATTTACAGTTAGTCTAGTGCGTCCTCTGCACAGTGTGCACCTGAAGACAATTGCCGTTGTTCTGATCCTATTAATACCTCAGGCAGGCAGCTGCATTATTTACAGTTAGTGTACTGTGTCCTCTGCACAGTGTGCACCTAAATCTACCTGAAGACAATTGCTGTTGTTCTGATCTTATTAATACCACAGGCAGGCAGCTGCAGTATTTACAGTTAGTGTAGTGCGTCCTCTGCACAGTGTGCACCTAAAGCTACCTGAAGACAATTGCTGCTGTTCTGATCTTATTAATACCACAGGCAGGTAGCTGCAGTATTTACAGTTAGTGTACTGTGTTCTCTGCACAGTGTGCACCTAAAGCTACCTGAAGACAATTGCTGTTGTTCTGATCCTATTAATACCACAGGCAGGCAGCTGCAGTATTTACAGTGAGTGTACTGTGTCCTCTGCACAGTGTGCACCTAAAGCTACCTGAAGAAAATTGCTGGTGTTCTTCTGATCCTATTAGTACCACAGGCAGGCAGCTGCAGTATTTAGAGTTAGTGTACTGTGTCCTATGCACAGTGTGCGCCTAAAGCTACCCGAATACAATTGCTGTTATTCTGATCCTATTAATACCACAGGCAGGCAGCTGCAGTATTTACAGTTAGTGTACTGTGTCCTATGCTCAGTGTGCACATAAAGCTACCTGAAGAAAATTGGTGGTGTTCTTCTGATCCTATTAGTACCACAGGCAGGCAGCTGCAGTATTTACAGTTAGTGTAGTGCGTCCTCTGCACAGTGTGCACCTAAAGCTACCTGAAGACAATTGCTGTTGTTCTGATCCTATTAATACCAAAGGCAGCTGCAGTATTTACAGTTAGTGTACTGTGTCCTCTGCACAGTGTGCACCTAAAGCTACCTGAAGAAAATTGGTGGTGTTCTTCTGATCCTATTCGTACCACAGGCAGGCAGCTGCAGTATTTACAGTTAGTCTAGTGCGTCCTCTGCACAGTGTGCACCTGAAGACAATTGCCGTTGTTCTGATCCTATTAATACCTCAGGCAGGCAGCTGCATTATTTACAGTTAGTGTACTGTGTCCTCTGCACAGTGTGCACCTAAATCTACCTGAAGACAATTGCTGTTGTTCTGATCTTATTAATACCACAGGCAGGCAGCTGCAGTATTTACAGTTAGTGTAGTGCGTCCTCTGCACAGTGTGCACCTAAAGCTACCTGAAGACAATTGCTGCTGTTCTGATCTTATTAATACCACAGGCAGGTAGCTGCAGTATTTACAGTTAGTGTACTGTGTTCTCTGCACAGTGTGCACCTAAAGCTACCTGAAGACAATTGCTGTTGTTCTGATCCTATTAATACCACAGGCAGGCAGCTGCAGTATTTACAGTGAGTGCACTGTGTCCTCTACACAGTGTGCACCTAAAGCTACCTGAAGACAATTGCTGTTCTGATCCTATTAATACCACAGGCAGGTAGCTACAGTATTTACATTTAGTGTACTGTGTTCTCTGCACAGTGTGCGCCTAAAGCTACCGTAAGAAAATTGGTGGTGTTCTTCTGATCCTATTAGTACCACAGGCAGGCAGCTACAGTATTCACAATTAGTGTACTGTGTCCTCTGCACAGTGTGCATCTAAAGCTGCCTTAAGAAAATTGGTGGTGTTCTTCTGATCCTATTAGTACCACAGGCAGGCAGCTACAGTATTTACAGTTAGTGTACTGTGTCCTCTACACAGTGTGCACCTAAAGCTACCTGCAGAAAATTGGTGGTGTTCTTCTGATCCTGTTCTTCTAAGGCAGGCAGCTGCAGTATTTACAGTTAGTGTACTGTGTCCTCTGCACATTATGCACGTAAAGCTACCTGAAGAAAATTGCTGGTGTTCTTCTGATCCTATTAGTACCACAGGCAGGCAGCTGCAGTATTTAGAGTTAGTGTACTGTATCCTCTGCACAGTGTGCACCTAAAGCTACCTGAAGACAATTGCTGTTGTTCTGATCCTATTAATACCTCAGACAGGCAGCTGCAGTATTTACAGTTAGTATAGTGTTTCCTCTTCACAGTGTGCTCCTAAAGCTACCTGAAGACAATTGCTGTTGTTCTGATCCTATTAATACCACAGGCAGGCAGCTGCAGTATTTACAGTGAGTGCACTGTGTCCTCTGCACAGTGTGCACCTAAAGCTACCTGAAGACAATTGCTGTTGTTCTGATCCTATTAATACCACAGGTAGGTAGCTACAGTATTTACAGTTATTGTACTGTTCTCTGCACAGTGTGCGCCTAAAGCTACCTTAAGAAAATTGGTGGTGTTCTTCTGAACCTATTAGTACCACAGGCAGGCAGCTACAGTATTCACAGTTAGTGTACTGTGTCCTCTGCACAGTGTGCATCTAAAGCTAGCTTAAGAAAATTGGTGGTGTTCTTCTGATCTTATTAGTACCATAGGCCGGCAACTACAGTATTTACAGTAATGCCCCGTACACATGGTTGGACATTGATCGGACATTCCGACAACAAAATTCTAGGATTATTTCTTGTGACGGATGTTGGCTCAAACTTGTTTTGCATACTCACGGTCGCACAAAGTTGTCGGAATTTCCGATTGCCAAACACGCGGTCACGTACACCACATACGACAAGACTAGAAAAGGCCAGTTCAGACCCAAGCGCGGCACCCTTTGGGCTCCTTTTGCTAATCTCGTGTTAGTAAAAGTTTGGTGAGAGACGATTTGCGCTTTTTCAAACTCGTGGCTTTCAGATCGTTTTCTGCGGTTCAGTTTGTGCTTGTGGGTTTGTATCTGCTCTTCAGTGCGTGCAGCGAGTACCATTGACTTGTCAGTGTGTTCTTGTTCGTTCGTTACTGTTTTTCAGGTTGCTCTTCACAGGTCTTGCTTTTCTTCAGTGCGTTCTGTTACTTCGTTCTGAGCAGCCGACCGTTTTCTAGCCATGTTGCGTATACGTACTCCTCGTGGAGTTTGTGCTGTGCGGGGGCTTGGTGTTGGGGTCCTGACCTTGACACAAGTCCAGTCCATGAACACGGTGGGGAGGAGTACCTGGACCAAGAATTGTTTGCTTCAGCGTGACCAGTTCTCTCATATGCCTTTGCTCCCTGAGATCCGTGAGAATAATCCTGATGATTTCAGGAACTTTCTCAGGATGACAGACCCCGTATTTCACAGTTTGTTGACTTCGCTGACCCTCTATATCAGCAGGCAGGATACCTGCATGAGGCAAGCCATCACTCCGGAGCAGAGGCTCGTCGCTACCCTGCGGTACTTGGCGACAGGGAGAAGCCTGCAGGACTTGAAGTTCTCGACAGGCATCTCCCCCCAGGCTCTGGGGATCATTATCCCAGAGACCTGTTCTGCCATCATACAGGTCCTGCAGAAGGAGTATATGAAGGTAAGATTTTTATCCTTTAATATCACATTTTATTGTATTGAATGTTTGCTAATGTATTGTATTTCTTTCCTCATTCCCTAATTACCATGATTGTAATATGCTGTGAATGTCCCCTTTGTTCTCATTCATGCTGGATTTTTATGTAATTATTTTTTTAGTCCTTCATACATATTTGCCTTCACTTACCTCCCCAGCATGGTCTCCTGCCCCTATATTCCCCTTATGTAGTCACTTAACAATGTATTTTATAAGCTCCATAGTAGTGCTTTAACCCAAACACCCCCTAAAATGTTTAGAAATGTGATTTGTGCTTCCCCCAACTCCCCCCAACTGCTAAGTCAGCTGATACCAATTCTCTATCTATCCTCAATCATCTATCTGCTGACTTTGTCAAACCCATACACACTATACCCATCTCTTTTGTGGTCAGATTTATGGATGAATTCCCCAAAGCTTGTAGTGCAAGGTCCTGCCGGTATACTTTCAAATGGTACGTTTTAAAGTTTTTGTATCCTATTATTATCTTGATAGGTAATAGCAGAATGTCCAAATGTGCTCAAATGTGTACAATGTGTATTTATATCTTTGTATTGTGACACTTCTTACCTGTCCAGTGTGCTGTCAATAGTGTAACTAAGGAGGGGCAGTTCCAAGTAATACCCTGTATTTAGGCATTCATCTCTCAATGAAGTGGAGAGGGTTACCTGTCCAAGATTCCCCCCCCCCCCCATAATGTTAGAAATGGCCCATGTGAGGGGGGGAGGGGGTGTTAGGTACCTGGTAGTGAGCCTGACTTGTAGGAGAAGACCTCACATACAACGCTGGTTCAAGAGCCACTGGAGTGGGGACAGTGGTCTCGAGAGCACAGTGGGGTAGGAGTGCCTGCTCGAGATGAAGGCTCTGATGCTGGAGCAGAGTAGAGATCCCTCCAGGGATGGCTGGAATGCAGGTAAGGTGATGACAGGAAGCAGCAGGCTGCAGTTCTGAAGATGCAATGCAGAAGTCACTGGAGCTGAGGGTGCAACAGCACAGCAGACAAACGGCAGGTACAGGCAAGGTCAAACAGTCCGGGTCAGCAGGTAGCAAGGCGGTTAATACAGTAGGCAGAGGCAGAGTCGGTAGGCAGGCAGAGGTCGGCAACGGTATTGGTAGATGCAGTAGCAGAATCAGGCAGGCCGGGTCGGATTGGAGAAGGAGGAATGGTTAGACAAGCCGGGTCAATAGGTAATCAATCAATCAGGTACAGGTTAAGCAGATCTACAGAGCTGAGACGAAACAGCAGTGCATTCCTGTAACAGGAGAACTTTTATGCACCTCTTGGCGCCAAAACGGCGCTAATGCGAACGCGCGCCCGTGTGCGTGTACGCACCCACGCGCACACACACGCGTCGCGCCGACGCACGGTAGCAGCTGGAGATTGCTGAATTGCCTGAGCAGGAGCGCGTCGGCGCATTGGCGTACGCACATGCGCCGGTCTGGTGCTGACAGGTCCCTGACAGGGGGAATATGATTGGTGTACCTTATACTTTGGTGTTGTAAAATTCCCCTTAATAAATGTTATCTGGATGTTGGCCAAGAATGTTTGTGTCTAATCTGCTTTCCATGTTTATGTGCAAAAATACTAAGTTTTTTTTGTTTTCCTCAACAGTTTCCTTCCACGCCACAGGAATGGCAGACTGTGGCCTCCCACTTTGCCCAGCGGTGGGACTTTCCTAACTGCGGTGGGGCAATTGATGGGAAACACGTCCACATCGTCCCACCACCCAACTCGGGGTCGTACTATTATAATTACAAGGGGTTCAATAGTATTGTGATGTTGGCGGTGGTGTCGGCTAATTACGACTTCCTGTATGTGGACGCGGGGAAGAATGGCCGGATGTCCGATGGTGGAGTCATCGCCCAGACGGAGTTTTACAGGCGTCTCCAGAATGGCAGCTTTAACTTGCCACCTCCAGAAGAAAATGTGGAAGGACTCCCATTCATCTTCTTTGCGGATGAAACATTTGCGCTGGGGGACCATCTTATGCGGCCATTCCCGATGAGGACCCTCACCCCGGAACAGAGGGTTTTTAATTACCGGCTGGTTCCGCCTATTTCTGACACCCATCCATATGGCGGAGTATAAACTTAATCATATAATCCTGGCATGCTGTGTTCTACATAACTTTTTACGCCAACATTCTGCCAACTATGCTGGCTCAGTTGGGCCTGAGGCCGGAATGATCAATGAAACAACCCTGACGGCGCTTGAAAGTGGCCGTCCTGGCTTGCCCTCCCTGAGTGCCCGTGATGTCCGGTTAAGATACCTTGAGTTCTTTGCAGGTAGGGGGGCCATCAATATGCCAGCAAATTTGTGAAGCCTTTATCAAATAAAAACCAAAAAAAAGCTAATCTTTGTTGACATTTACTGCTTGTGTTTGTTTTAGCTGACCCTGACAGAAATGTGGGGAGTCCTGAAAATGGCGTGGTTGTGTAACCTTATACAAAGCACTGTTGGGTGTTATTTACTAAAGACAAAGACACTTTGCACTACAAGTGCACCTGAAACTGCACTGAAACTGCACTTGTAGTGCAAAGAGGATTTGCCCTTAGGAAATAACACCCATTTTCACAGAAAGCAGCAATTACATCACCACAAAAGTGTTGTAGTGTTGAGAGAATAATCCACACATTCTTGATTAACAATCTTTTTAATACCTGCACAATCACATGTGCATTTAGAAAAGGTTTTTAAAACAAACCAACATGTTTGTTGTATAACAATTTTTGGGGTAGCATTATAAAAAAGAGAAATGTCCATTTAAGATAAAACAGGCATGTGTAAAACCAACAAGAAAGACACAAATCTTGAACTTACAAAGTTCACATTTGGTAGAACTTGAAGGCAATATCAGACATGAGTATTTACGAACTGTGTTTGATATTGCGTTCAGATGGGGTGAAGTCACCCCAGGAAAAGCCAAATTTGGAAGATGCACACAAATTTGCCAATGTCAACATGTGCTAGCTGCCATCACGGGGGATCAAGGGACGTGTTTTGGGGGATAAACCCCTTCCTCTCAGCTACTTTATTATTGAGGAAGGGATGGCACCCCCCAAAACGCGTCCATTGATCTCCCGGGATGGCAGATAGCACATGTTGGCACACTCTGTGCATCCTCCAAATTTGGCTTTTCGAAAAATCGCTAAAACATTTTTAACATTGTAGCACACAAAAAAACAAAGTGATTTGCAGGGGTTTTAAACTCGCCCCACAACATCAATGATGTTTTTATTTTTTTTAATAACATCATTGATGTTTTTCTTGAGGTTTTTCAATTGTAAATTACAGCCCATGATCTCCCCGATCAGGATCTGGGCACTTTCTGATGTGAAAGGATCTGGATCCACAACATCACGATCACCTAAAAAGAGAGAAACAAAAAAAAAACACGTATAAAAAATATGCCGGCATCCATCTCTTACCTGAGCCTACTCACCTGTTGTGGTGACAATTTCCACCACATCTTCCTCCTCCTGCTCTGCTTGGGTTGGGGGTATTTCCCCTTCTTACAGAGGTGGGGGGTCTGTGGTCTCCTCGGATGAGGGGTGTCCTCCGAGTCTTTTCTCCCCTATGTAAAACAAAAATGGTATACTTAGCACACAGATATTTGATGGCAGAACTATAAATAGGAAACATTACTTGGAAGTGGGGTACAATTGTCTATTTTGGCAGAGTTCCAAAATGTAGCATTTTCAGTGTCCTTTGTCAAGCTGCAATACTTTACCTGTTTGGTACAAGCTTCACAGATGGAGACCCCCCTATAGTATACACTGGAGCACCTGTGTGCCCCCCCTGATAAAAAGGGTGTTCTGGGGTCCCACACTAATGCTCCAGTGTCCAGATGTGAAAACAGCTGCTCAGTGTCCTCTCCTTACACATAATCTAGTTTGCATTTCATTCTACTAACAAAGCCATCTACACAACCAAATTAGTTTTATACAAGTAGGGCGTAAAAAATGTGGCCAAATGCATATGGCCAAAACAATGGTGTTTTATAGGCAGAAAGAAAAATGTTTGATACGAACGAATAATGTGCCCATGAACATGAAAGTTGCCATTTTAAAATGTACAATTTTAAGAAAAGCACATGGAGCAGCACGAACGTAATAAACATAAAGAATAGGAACACAGGATAACTACTAACTTTTTTGCAGCACTCTCCGGATCTTTCTGTACTGCTCGTGTTCTCTTAATTTGAGGTCCGACCACCGTTTTCTGAGCTGATCTTTCGATCGTCGTACCCCGAAATGCCGGTGCAGACTCCTGACCACTTTCGCCATGATCTTGGCCTTTCTGACATTGGGGTTGGGGTAAGGTCCATACTTCCCATCATAGTCGGCCTTCTTCAGGATGTCCACCATCTCCAACATCTCCCCAAAGGACATATTTGAGGCCTTAAATCTCCTTCTGGATCGGGACGTGTCCGGATCCGGGCTTTCCACCTCCTCCTCCTCGTTCCTGTAATTAGCACGCACCTGCTGTGTATCCGCCATGTGCTCTTCCCCCACTGCGCAGAACGAAAAGGGGGTGGGGAATAGACTAGAAAGAACGTCAGGGGCGGGTGGAGTTCCACGCATGCGCAGTGTGTATAAAGCATAACACGCGTGCGCATTACGTACGATCTGTGAGCGGAGGAAGGAGCATCGGAGGCGCCGATCGTAAGAACGAAGGTAAGAGACAAACTTGGGCCTATACTGCTTCTAGAGTGAGGCCTATATTGTAACAAGATTAGGAGAGTTTTGGCTGACATTACGGTTTGTCTTGTGTTGTGTCTTGCAGTGAAAATGGATATCTTTCAAGATACTGACTTCATGGCAATATTCATTGACATGTTCAGGGAGCTGCCTTGTCTGTGGGAGATCAACCACCCACATTATAGGAACCAAACAAAGAGGAAGGCAGCACTGGATCAATTATTGGAAATTGTGAAGCAGGTGATCCCCACGGCAGACATCACATATTTGAAGATCCTAATTGGTGGCCTGAGGAGCACATATGTAAGGGAGCGCCAGAAAGTCCAGGATTCACAGAGATCCGGAGCAGCAGATGACATCTATGTCCCCAGGATGTGGTACTATGACAGGCTGCATTTTCTGGCAGGCCAGACTGAACCCAGGCCAGCACTCTCCAGTCTTCCTTCCACACTTCCTTCCCCCCCAGCTGAGGCTTCTGATGCCCAACCTGGGCCTTCCAGGCAGCAACATGTGGAGGAGCCCAGATTGAGCCAGGTATAGCATTTCTCTAAATATTTCAGGTTGTCCAATCAATGATGTTAACTAGATATTAGTTTGGAGTACTAATTTATGATTGTGATTGATGATGCAAAGCATTACAACCATGTCCCTTTTTCATACACAGGGAAGTCTCAGCCAGGAGGTGGCCGTGCCGAGCAGGCTGCCTGATATGCAGGTCCCTCCCCTACACCTGCAAAGAGAAAGTGGCAGGAAGAGGAGTACCCTAGAGGAGGCTGCCCTAGGCCTCTTTTGGAAGGCTACAGAGGCCCTGGGAGCATCACACACCGTGGAGGAGGACTTCGCTGCCATCATTGCCTGTAAAATGCAGCGGATGGAGGAGGGCCAACAATTCATGTGTGAGCCAATAATGTTGGAAGCTCTCAATAAGGGCTTGAGGGCCCAAATAACATTTGAGACCCACATTTGTGACCTCACACATGGTCCTCCTCCTCCTCCTCCAGGTCCCAGTGTGCACCTAAAGCTACCTGATGACAATTGCTGTTGTTCTGCTCCCATTAATACCACAGGCAGGCAGCTGCAATATTTACAGTTAGTGTACTGTGTCCTCTGCACAGTGTGCACCTAAAGCTACCTGAAGACAATTGCTGTTGTTCTGATCCTATCAATATCACATGCAGGTAGCTACAGTATTTACAGTTAGTGTACTGTGTTCTCTGCACAGTGTGCGCCTAAAGCTACCTTAAGAAAATTGGTGGTGTTCTTCTGATTCTATTAGTACCACAGGCAGGCAGCTACAGTATTTACAGTTAGTATACTGTGTCCTCTGCACAGCATGCACCTAAAGCTACCTTAAGAAAATTGGTGGTGTTCTTCTGATCCTATTAATACCATGGGCAGGCAGCTACAGTATTTACAGTTAGTGTACTGTGTCCTCTGCACAGTGTGCGCTTAAAGCTACCTGAAGAAAATTGGTGGTGTTCGTCTGATCTTATTAGTACCACAGGCAGGCAGCTGCAGTATTTACAGTATGTGTACTGTGTCCTCTGCACAGTGTGCACCTAAAGCTACCTGAAGAAAATTGGTGGTGTTCTTCTGATCCTATTAGTACCACAGGCAAGCAGCTGCAGTATTTACAGTTAGTGTACTGTGTCCTCGGCACAGTGTGCACCTAAAGCTACCTGAAGACAATTGCTGTTGTTCTGATCCTATTAATACCACAGGCAGGCAGCTGCAGTATTTACAGTTAGTGTACTGTGTCCTCTGCACAGTGTGCACCTAAAGCTACCTGAAGACAATTGCTGTTGTTCTGATCCTATTAATACCACAGGCAGCTGCAGTATTTACAGTTAGTGTACCGTGTCCTCTGCACAGTGTGCACCTAAATCTACCTGAAGACAATTGCTGTTGTTCTGATCCTATTAACACCACAGGCAGGCAGCTGCAGTATTTACAGTTAGTGTACTGTGTCCTCTGCAAGGTGAGCACCTAAAGCTACCTGAAGACAATTGCTGTTGTTCTGATCCTATTAATACCACAGGCAGGAAGCGACAGCATTTACAGTTAATGTACTGTGTCCTCTGCACAGTGTGCACCTAAAGCTACCTGAAGAAAATTGGTGGTGTTCTTCTGATCCTATTAGTACCACAGGCAGCTGCAGTATTTACAGTTAGTGTACTGTGTCCTCTGCACAGTGTGCACCTAAAGCTACCTGAAGAAAATTGGTGGTGTTCTTCTGATCCTATTAGTACCACAGGCAGGCAGCTTCAGTATTTACAGTTATTGTAGTGCATCCTCTGCACAGTGTGCACCTGAAGCTAACTGAAGACAATTGCTGTTGTTCTGATCCTATTAATACCTCAGGCAGGCAGCTGCAGTATTTAAAGTTAGTGTTGTGCGTCCTCTTCACAGTGTGCACCTAAAGCTACTTGAAGACAATTGCTGTTGTTCTGATCCTATTAATACCACAGGCAGGCAGCTGCAGTATTTACAGTTAGTGTACTGTGTCCTCTGCACAGTGTGCACCTAAAGCTACCTGAAGAAAATTGGTGGTGTTCTTCTGATCCTATTAGTACCACAGGCAGGCAGCTGCAGTATTTACAGTTAGTGTAGTGCGTCCTCTGCACAGTGCACACCTAAATCTACCTGAAGACAATTGCTGTTGTTCTGATCCTATCAATACCACAGGCAGGCAGCTGCAGTATTTACAGTTAGTGTACTGTGTCCTCTGCACAGTGTGCACCTAAAGCTACCTGAAGACAATTGCTGTTGTTCTGATCCTATTAATACCACAGGCAGGCAGCTGCAGTATTTACAGTTAGTGTACTGTGTCCTCTGCACAGTGTGCACCTAAAGCTACCTGAAGACAATTGCTGTTGTTCTGATCCTATTAATACCACAGGCAGCTGCAGTATTTACAGTTAGTGTACCGTGTCCTCTGCACAGTGTGCACCTAAATCTACCTGAAGACAATTGCTGTTGTTCTGATCCTATTAACACCACAGGCAGGCAGCTGCAGTATTTACAGTTAGTGTACTGTGTCCTCTGCAAGGTGAGCACCTAAATCTACCTGAAGACAATTTCTGTTGTTCTGATCCTATTATTACCACAGGCAGGCAGCTGCAGTATTTACAGTTAGTGTACTGTGTCCTCTGCACAGTTTGCACCTAAAGCTACCTGAAGACAATTGCTGTTGTTCTGATACTATTAATACCACAGGCAGGCAGCTACAGTATTTACAGTTAGTGTAAATGTGTCCTCTGCACAATGTGCACCTAAAGCTACCTGAAGAAAATTGGTGGTGTTCTTATCCTATTAGTACCACAGGCAGGCAGCTGCAGTATTTACAGTTATGCCCTGTACACACGGTCGGACATTGATCGGACATTCCCACAACAAAATCCATGGACTTTTTCCGACGGATGTTGGCTCAAACTTGTTTTGCATGCACACGGTCGCACAAAGTTATCGGAATTTCCGAACGCCAAGAACGTGGTCACGTACACCACGTACGACGAGACTATAAAAGGGCAGTTCAGTACTTTGGGCTCCTTTTGCTAATCTCGTGTTAGTAAATGTTTGGTGAGAGACGATTCCCGCTTTTTCAGACTCGTGGTTTTCAGATCGTATTTCTGCTGTTCAGTTTGTGCTTGTGGGTTTGTATCTGGTCTTCAGTTTGTGCAGCGAATTCCCATTGACTTGTCATTGTGTTCTTGTTTGCTCGTTACTGATTTTCAGGTCGCTCTTCACAGGCCTTGCTGTTCTTTAGTGCGTTCTGTTACTTCGTTCTGAGCAGCCGACCGTTTTCTAGCCATGTTGCGTATTCATACTTATCGTAGAGTTCGTGCTGTGTGGGGCTTATTGTTGGGGTTCTTACTTTGATACAAGCCCAGTCCTTGAACAGGGCGAGGAGGAGTTTATGGACCAAGAATTGGTTGCTTCAGCGTGACCAGTTCTGTCCCATGCCTTTGCTCCGTGAGATCCGTGAGAATAATCCCGATGATTTCAGGAACTTTCTCAGGATGATGGACCCCGTATTTCACCGTTTGTTGGCTTTGCTGACCCCCTATATCAGCAGGTAGGATACCTGCATGAGGCAAGCCATCACTCCGGAGCAGGGGCTATTCACCACCCTGCGGTACTTGGCGACGGGGAGAAGCCTGCAGGACCTCAAGTCCCCGACAGGCATCTCCCCCCAGGCTCTGGGGATCATTATCCCGGAGACCTGTTCTGCTATCATCCAGGTCCTGCAGAAGGAGTATATGAAGGTAAGATTTTTTTCCTTTAACATCACATTTTATTGTGTAGAATGTTTGATAATAAATTGTATTTCTTTCCTCATTCCCTAATTACCATGATTGTAATATGCTGTGAATGTCCCCTT
Source organism: Lithobates clamitans (assembly GCA_037952925.1). Lineage (NCBI taxonomy): Eukaryota > Metazoa > Chordata > Amphibia > Anura > Ranidae > Lithobates > Lithobates clamitans. The sequence continues at coordinate 1,140,229 of JBBGZY010001524.1, forward strand.
TGTTCTCATGCATGCTGGATTTTTATGTTTTTCTTTTGTCCTTCATACATATTTGCCTTCACTTACCTCCCCAGCACGCTCTCCTGGGCCTATATTCACCTCATGTAGTCACTTAACAATGTATTTTGTCTGCTCCATTGTAGTGATTTACCCTAAACACCCCCTAAAACATTGAAAATTGGGATGTGTGCTTTAAATTCTAGCAGAGTGCCAGAGGCTTTTTTTTTTGGGTCCCAAAATCATTTGGAACCCTCTCTACCCCCAACTGCTAACTCAGCTGATACCAATCCTCTATCTATCCTCAATCCTCTATCTGCTGACTTTGCCAAACCCATACACACTATACCCACCTCTTTTGTGGTCAGATTTATAGATGAATTCCCCAAAGCATGTAGTGCAAGGGCCTGCCTGAATACTTTCAAATGGTACTGTTGAAAGTTTTTGGATCCTATTCTTATCTTGATAGGTAAAAGCAGAATGTAAAAATGTGCTAACATGTGTACAGTGTGTATTTATCTCTTTGTATTATGACACTTCTTACCTGTCCAGTGGGATGCCAATAGTGTAAAGTAAGGAGGGGCTGGTCAAAGTAATACACATTATTTAGGCATTCATCTCTCTATTAGGTTGAGAGGGTTACCTGTCCAAAACATCTCCCCCCATAAATTTTTTTAAATGGCCCATGAGAGGGGGGATCTCATAGGTGAACCTTATACCTTTGTCTTTAAATAATCCCTAAAAAAAATGTTATACTGATGTTGGCCAAGAATGTTTGTGTCTAATCTGCTTTCCATGTTTATGTGCAAAATGAATATTTTTTTTTCTTGTTTGACTCCACAGTTTCCTTCCAACCCACAGGAATGGCAGACTGTGGCCTCCCACTTTGCCCAGCGGTGGGACTTTCCTAACTGCGGAGGGGCAATTGATGGGAAAATCGTCCACATCGTTCCACCACCCAACTCGAGGTCATACTATTACAACTACAAGGGGTTCAATAGTATTGTGATGTTGGCGGTGGTGTTGGCTACTTACGAGTTCCTGTATGTGGATGTGGGGAAGAATGACCGGATGTCAGATGGTGGAGTCATCCCCCACACGGAGTTCTACAGGCGTCTCCAGAATGGCAGCTTGAACTTGCCACCTCCAGAAGACAGTGCGCAAGGACTCCCATTCGTCTTTGTTGCGGATGAAGCGTTTGCGCTGGGTGGCCATTTTCTTTGAGGACCCTCACCCCGGACCAGAGGGTTTTTAATTACCGGTTGGCCAGAGCCAGAAGAGTGGTGAAGAACACATTTGGAATAATGGCTAGCTGGTTCCGTCTATTTCTTAGACCGATACACATGGCGGAGTATAAACTCAATCACATCATCCTGGCTTGCTGTGTTCTCCACAACTTTTTAAGGAGAAATTCTGTGAACTATGCTGGCTCAGTTGGGCCTGAAACTGGAATTATTAATCTCAATGAACCAACCCTGACAGTGCTTTAAGTGGCAGTCCTGGCTTGCCCCCCCTGAGTGCCCGCGAGGTCCGTATAAGATACATGGAATTCTTTGCGGGTAGGGGGGGCATCGATATTCCAGACAATGTCTGAGACATAAAAAAATTTGGAAAATGAACAAATATTTGCTTACATTTACTGCTTGTCTTTCTTTTAGCTGACCATGACAGAAATTTGGGGTGTCCTGAAAATGGCGTGATTATTTAAAATTAAAAAGCACTGTCTTATTTACTAAAGGCAAAGACACTTTGCACTACAAATGCACATGAGATTGCACTGAAACTGCACTTGTAGTGCAAAGTGGATTTGCCCTCAGGAAATAACCCCCATTGTCACTGAAAACACCAATTTTACCACAAAAAATGTTTATGAGCATTGAAAGAAGAAGCCACACATTGTTGATTATCAATCTTTTTAATCAAAGCACAATCACATGTGCATTTATAAAAGGTTTTTAAAACAAACCAACATGTTTGTTGAATAACACATTTTTTGGTCACATTAATAAAAGTAGAAATGTCCTTTCAAGGTAAAACAGGCATGTTTCAAACCAACAAGAAATACACAAATCTGAAACTTACAAAGTTCAACTTTTGTAGAAATTGAAGGCAATATCAGACATGAGTATTTATAAACTGTGTTTGACATTGCGTTCAGCAGATGGGGTGAAGTCACCCCTGGAAAAGCCAAATTTTGAAGATGCACACAAATTGCCGAATGTCAACATGTGCTAGCTGCCATCATGGGCTATCAATGGACGTGTTTTGTGGGTGCAATCCCTTCCTCTCAGCTACTTTATTATTGAGGAAGGGGTTGCACCCACAAAACGCATACATTGATCTCCCGTGATGGCAGATAGCACATGTTGAAACACTGTGTGCATCTTCAAGATTTGGCTTTCCAGAATATGTCAAAAAATGTGAAAAATATTTTCTTGAAAAAAGCAGGGATTTCAAGGGGTTTTAAGCACTCCCTAAAACCTTAATGATGTTCTTCATTTTTTTGTTGAACATCATTGATGTTTTTCAGGATGTTTTCCAAGTCCCTATTACACCCCATGATCTCCCCAATCAGGATCTGTGCACTTTCTGAGGTGAAATGCCCTGGATCCACAACATCACGATCACCTAAAAACACACCATGTATTATAAATATGCCGGTATCCATCTCTTAACTGTGCCTGTGGTCGCAGACACTCACCTGTTGTGGTGCCAATTTCCACCACGTCTTCCTCCTCCTGCTCTGCTTGGCTTGGGTGGATTTCCCCTTCTTCCAGAGGTGGGGGGTCTGTGGTCTCCTCGGATGAGGGGTGTCCTCCGAGTCTTTTCTCCCCTATGTAAAAAAAAATAGGTATACTTATTACACAGATATTTGATGGCAGAAATAGGAATATGAAACATTGCTTGGAAGTGGGGTACAATTGTCTATTTTGGCAGAGTTCCAAGATGTAGAATTTTTATTGTCCTTTGTCAAGCTTCAATACTTTACCTGTTTTGTACAAGCTTCACAGATGGAGACACCCCTATAGTATACACTGGAGCACCTGTGTGGGCCCCCAAACAAAAAGGGTGTTCTGGTGTCCCACACTAGTGCTCCAGCGTCCAGATGTGTAAACAGCTGCTGAGTGTCCTCTCCTTACACAGAATCTAGTTTGCATTTCATTCTAGTTACTAACCCATCTAGACAACAAAATTATTTTAAGAGAAGTAGGCCAGAAAAAATGTGTTGAAATGCATGTGGCCGAACGAACAATGTTTCCTACGAACGAATAATGTGCCCATGAACATGAAAGTTGCCATTTTAAACTGTACAACAGTAAAGAAAAGCACATGGAGCAGCACGAACGTTATAAAAATAACGAATAGGAACACAGGACAACTATTTACTTTTTTGAAGCACTCTCCTGATCCTTCTATACTGATCATGCTCCCTTAATTTGAGGTCCGACCACCGCTTCCTCAGTTGATCCTTGGATCGCCGTACCCCAAAATTTCGGTGCAGACTCTTCATAAGTTTCGCCATGATCTTGGCCCTTCTGACACTGGGGTTGGTGTAAGGTCCATACTTCCCGTCATAGTCGGCCCTCTTCATTATGTCAACCATCTCCACCATCTCCACAAAGGACATATTTGAATGATATATGAAAACGAATAGGAACACAGGACAACTACTTACTTTTTTGAAGCACTCTCCTGATCCTTCTATACTGATCATGCTCCCTTAATTTGAGGTCCGACCACCGCTTCCTCAGTTGATCCTTGGATCGCCATACCCCAAAATTTCGGTGCAGACTCTTCATAACTTTCGCCATGATCTTGGCCTTTCTGACATTGGGGTTGGTGTAAGGTCCATACTTCCTGTCATAGTCGGCCCTCTTCATTATGTCGACCATCTCCACCATCTCCACAAAGGACATATTTGAGGCCTTAAATCGTCTCCTCCGGTATCGGGACGTTTCTGGCTCCGGGCTTTCCTCCTTCTCATTGGTGTAATTAGCATGCACCTGCTCTGTCTCCACCATGTGCTCTTCCCCCACTGCGCCGAACGATAAGGGGCAGGGAATAGACTAGAAAGAATGTCAGGGGCGGGCGGAGTTTTACACATGCGCAGTGTATATAAAGCATAACACGCGTGCGTAGTACGTACGATCTGTGAGCGGAGGAAGGAGTATCGGAGGCGCCAAATGTGATTACGAAGGTAACATTTAAACTTGATTAAACAAGTAAGATTCCAGAGTAAATCACAGTGAAGGTGGTCTCCCTGGAACCAAAGACAGCTACTGTGGATATAGTGGACAGTAATGGGAGAGTGTATAAAAAGTACAACGTTTTATTAGGGTACCAAAAACTAAAGTTTACACAAGAGGCATTATTATAAGAATATGCCCATAAGCCAGAGACACAGACAATAGACAGACAATAACATACATATAACAAATACGGTGCAGGCGCCTACGTTACCACAGATGTACAGAGTCCCTATGGCTTCCCATTCCAGTTCCAATGGGAAAGTAAACACCAAGTAAATAAATTAAAAAGGGGCACTGTGCATGTGTGACCCCCAGGGTTGCAGAGACATGATAATAATAATAATAATAATACTACCAAAGAATGAGCCACTAAACAGGAGGTTGATTATCTGTAAAGTTACCACAATGAATTGAATGTTCTTGCTGAATGGAATGAGAAAACTTCAAATCATAAAGTTGCATGCGCATGCTTCAGACATTTCATTCAACGGATGTGTCCATTCCAAAAATTAGGTAAGCAGAGTGGAATTCAAAAATCTCTAGCAGGATGTATTAAAACATGAGTACATGATCACACAATGCTTAGGTGACCACGGCCAAATGATAACCGCCTTAAACGGGATGAAGTAGATGATGATAATTTAAATCTGTATTGCTTAATCAGTGTGTATCATCTAGCAGTGGTTCAATGTCCATCACTGCAGATTGTCCCGGAATCTACATTCATACCCAGGTCATGTCGATCATGTGTTTTAGGAGAACTGTGCAAAAATGCAAGTGTAAACAGGTGATGATTTGGTTACATTACCGCCCTCTCTCCTAGTATGAGGATGACGGTCGAGATCTCCTGCACTTCAACGGGAACACGTCAGCTCCGTAACTTCTCAGATCGTTGTAGAGTGATTAAACCACAAGTGCTGTCTGTAGGGTGACCACATTTGCAAACTGCCGTTCAGGGACAACCCCCCCCCGCGCCGCCCAAAAAGGATGGTTTTTGATACTTTTTTTTGCCAATTTTTGGGGAAAAAAAGCAAACAGTGGTAACTAGTTTAGACAGGTGGTATGCAATGTGCACCTGCCTTAACTAAGTCACTTAGTGACAACGGCGTACTTTGTACATCACTTACTCTGGCAAGTTCACTGCATCAAAGTTATGATTGAGATTGCTATAAACATAGCTGCCTGTGCATTGTTCAGTATTTTGTGATTGCGCCCTGCACACAATCACTGGCTACCTAAAACAGGTCTTACATTTCAAATGTGTTAGACATCTCTTAAGAAATAGAAAAAACAAACAGAACAAGTTGCAATAAATTTAACAGATTATTTTTATTGTTTTCTCAATAAGCAAGAACTTTTAGAAACTAGGTATAAACTAGTAACCAACCATATATAATAAACCACAAAATCCACTTTTTTCTTAAATAACAGATAGATATATTACTATAAATATATTCTTGAAAATATAAAACTTACAAAAAAGTCAATTGGAAATATAACGTTGCTGAAATATTAATGCTGTGTCTAATTCAGCTCACATGGCAATATGACCATAATTAAATGCTTCAGACCATTTGACACCAGCTGAGTACCTTTTTGTTTTCAACACTGATGTCTAAAAGTGTATTTCTTGTCACTTCTTGCACATTGCAAGAGTTTTTTATTTTGTTTTACAAAGCTAAAAAAAGATTGACAACCCATGTCAAAATTGATTTTCACCTGAAGTTCAGATTTTATTAGACCAATGCTGCATCTATTTCTTGTGTCAGACCAGCACACTCCCATCATGCTGAAGACCCTTTCAACTGCTGCATTTGAGCATGGGATGCTAACAACAAATGACACCACTTTCAAGAGGTTTGGCAGTCTGTCAGGTCCAGCCTTCGTAAATATTGTTGACCATTTAACATCGGTGTTGAGATCATCATCCACTTCAGTACCGGTAGAAACCTTTTGAAAGTGTGGACAAATGCAAGCAAATTCTTCATAAAGGTCATCTATTGAAACAGAGTCTAAATTCAGAGCTTCAACAGATGCCACCAGGTTATCAAACGTAAGGTTCTCCTTCAAATTCAGACATTGAATTTTAGACAAATAGTTTTTGTCTGAAAAATCAAACCACTGTTCTAAATACTGAACAGCTTTTTGATAAAATTTTAGGAATTTTGATTCTATTTTTTTTTTGCTTGCAGGTGAGGTAATTTTTTTAAAGCTTTCCCAACTAGATATCCAAAAAAATGGTCTGCCTGTCTTTGTATTAGTTTGCCTTTGACTGATGTCATGATCTCATATACATCAAGTGCAATCAAGTCATTTCGCTCCAGTTTTAATATGGCTGTCTGAAAAATAGGCAAGCAGTTGTGTAAAAACTGGAGATATAACTCAGGAACTGATGGTGGGTCCAGTTCTGTGCTCTCACTATCTTCATCCACAATAAATTGCCATATTACTTTAGGTGTTTCATCCTCACCAATACTTTGGAGGTAAGCTTTTACAGCTGGCCAATTTTTTAAAACTCTCTCGATTGCTGGATAAAGAGCAAGGTATTGGATAGAAAGATCTGGATGCCGCACACTGGATAAAGTAGAAAACTTGTCTTTATTGTAGAGATAGGACCATCAAAAGTACAAGACAATCATGCAGGATGTACAGGATCATCTGACGCATTTTACATTCAAAGCTATGCTATGAGTAAGCACTCAGTTTCGAGTGTGAAACGCGTCAGCTGATCCTGTACATCCTGCATAATTGTCTTGTACTTTTGATGGTCCTATCTCTACAATAAGGACAAGTTTTCTACTTTATCCAGTGTGCGGCATCCAGATCTTTCTATCCAATACCTTGCTCTACTCAGCATTTAGCCAGCACCTGGGACTCTTCAACTCTGAAGGCTTCACATTAACCTTACACCTGGGTCTGGATCCACCTGAGCGGTGAAACACTCTCCCTGCTGGATAAAGAGACAGCCATCTTGTTGGTACATGGCGAAGAAGTTCTGACCACTCAAGGTCAACAAAGTCAAACATTTCTTTTAGTGTGGCAACTCTCTTGGCTGATATTGAAAAATAATTATATAATTTCAAAATTAGACTTTCCACGTCACAATTTAAGACATCTGAAGCCTTTTTAGCTGTATTTGTGAAGTATGTGAGCTGGGCAGCCAGCTGGCAATATCCGATGATTTACAGCATGAAGCTTCTGGTACACACCATTATGCTTACCAAAGTTCACACTTGCATTGTCAGCAGAATATGCAGACATCATATCCACAGATAGGCCATTTGTTTTAATTACATTTAAAATTTGCTCAGAAATTGCAGCAGCACTTTCCTAACCTTCATAAAAATCCAGCAAGCTTTTTACCACTCCTTTGGAGGGCTTAAAGTAACGCAGAACTAAGGGGAAAAGTTTGGTGTGCCCATGGTTAGATGCATCCGATCCAACACTAAAATAAGCATAGCTTTTTTTCAAATCTTTAACTACCATTTCCACACTGTAAGGAGCCAGCACGTTTGTTACAATGGCTTCAGCTTTGGTACGACCACATGACATCCTAGTGGCTTTAGCAGAATCCTGAAATATAACAGGAAGTAGTTTCATGGTGCAGTCCAAAGATCTATATGAATGACTGTGGCACACGGAATGGTAAACCATTGATATTTCAGCTGCTATAATTTCATCTTGCATTGCCATATCCTTAGAGGGAATCATGAATTTGGAAAGCATCCCACTTTGTTTTGCAGCCCGATCAGCATTTTTGTGACTTTCGCTAGATATGTGGATTTTGATATCACCTTCACCACCATGACCAATTCCAAACTTGCGCCTACACAGAGTACAATATGCTCTATGATAGTTACCGGTCACTGCTGTAATGCATGTATAAGTTATTTTCCATAAGTCTCGAAAACGGCACAATCGCTTTATCTTCTTTGATTTAGAGGTCGAAGGCCCCTGTTCATCCCCGCTGCTATCCATCTTAGTACCAGTTGCACGATGTGTGAATGATCCTATAGTGATGATCCAAACACATTGACTGATGTATGAAATGGACAAGCCAACTTGTAATACAAAGTATTTACCAACACGCCACAGAGCTCCACAGCAATAAAACTCAGAGAGTCTACAACTAGTGTTTCATTGAAAATTAATCACATCTGATGTACTGATGGCCTCTCTCATTTCTTGAGACACTAATGGCCCATAAAGAAAATTGGGCGAACATTTTTGTCCAAGGAACGATCGTACAATTTTCTAAAAGTATGTACACAACTTTTGACATCCGATTCTGAACAAAAATTTCCGAAGGGAAAAACGCCAACATTTTTCTTGTATGGGAACAGAATGTACCATTTTCGTATGATTTTCGTACGAGAAATAGCAGATACGAAAGACTGCGCATGATCAGAAACAACAAATAACAAAAAAGCCTTTGTCATATGCGAATTTTCGTGCATTATTTCTATCCTCGGTTTCTAACATCGACTTGATGTGAAACATTGAGGAAAACCTGCTGATTGTTTGTCCGAATTTCTCATAGTGTGTACAGGGCTTAACAAGCCAGATACAAATACCCCCCAAATTACTACTTTTTGTAAAGTAGACATTCCAAGGTATTTACTAAGAGGCATGGTGAGTTTTTTCAAGTTGTCATATTTTACCACAATTCTTTGCAAAATGAAGATTTTTAGTTTTCACAAAATTGTCATATTCACAGGTTATTTCTCTAACACAGCATATGCATACTTGCAACTACACCCCAAAATATATTCTGCTGCTAATAGGTGAGTTTTCAGGGATCTCCTAAAGGTAGATAGGGTAGGGGCTGATCGGATATACGGGGCAGGGAGTTCCAGAGGATGGGAGAGGCTCTGGAGAAGTCCTGAAGGCGAGCATGGGAGGAGGTAACAAGGGAGCTAGAGAGCAGTAGGCGATATCTGCAGATGAGGTTGGTGATGTAGATGGGGGCGATGTTGTGATTGGCCTTGTGTGTTGTGGTTAGCATTTTGAATTTTATACGGTGGGGTAGGGAAAGACAGTGAAGGGATTGGCAGAGAGGGGCAGCAGTCATGGATGGATTAGTGAGGTGCATTAGTCTAGCAGCAGCATTCATAATAGACTGAAGGGGGGATATCCTGCGTAGGGGTAGGCCATTAAGGAGAGAGTTGCAGTAGTCGAGGCGGGAAATAATCAAGGAGTGAATAAGTTGCTTTGTGGTGTCATTAGTCAAGAAGGGTCTAATTTTGGAGAGGTTTCGGAGGTTAAGGCGGCAGGATTTAGCCAGCGATTGGATGTGGGGGCTGAAGGAGAGATCAAAGTCAAGGATTACACTCAGAACCCTGACATGTGTGGAGGGACCAATGGTTGTGCTGTTTATCTTAATGGTAAAATCATGGGGGGGGGAGGACCGGGAAGGAGGAAATGTAGCAAGCTCCATTTTAGAAAAACTGAGTTTGAGAAAGTGGTGTGACATCCATACCGATATGTCATTCAGTAAGTTTAGGATCCGTGAGGAGATCGAGGGGGTGAGTTGAGGAGTGGACAGATAGATCTGGGTGGGGGGGACAGCAGGATGGAGGGGGACACGGAGGAAGAACGGAGGGGGACAGCAGGACGAAGGGGGACAGCAGCAGAATGGTAGGGGACACGGAGGAAGAATGGAGGGGGAGAGCAGGACAGAGGGGAACAGCAGCAGAACGGAGGGGGACATGGAGGAAGAATGGAGGGGGAGAGCAGATTTCAATTTACAAATACTGTACTGGTGACACCACAATAGGTATAAAACTTTTTCGCAGAAGAGAGTTTAATAAGACTCGTGGCCACTCATTACAATTAGAAGAAAAGAGGTTTAACCTTAAACTACGTAGAGGGTTCTTTACTGTAAGAGCGGCAAGGATGTGGAATTCCCTTCCACAGGCGGTGGTCTCAGCGGGGAGCATTGATAGCTTCAAGAAACTATTAGATAATCACCTGAATGACCGCAACATACAGGGATATATAATGTAATACTAATGCCCCGTACACACGGTCGGATTTTCCGATGGAAAATGTCCGATCGGAGCGTGTTGTCGGAAATTCCGAACGTGTGTGGGCTCCATCGGACATTTTCCATCGGATTTTCCGACACACAAAGTTAGAGAGCAGGAGATAAAATTTTCTGACAACAAAATCCGTTGTCGGAAATTCCGATCGTGTGTACACAAAGCCGACGGACAAAGTGCCACGCATGCTCAGAATAAATAAAGAGATGAAAGCTATTGGCCACTGCCCCGTTTATAGTCCCGACGTACGTGTTTTACGTCACCGCGTTCAGAACGATCGGATTTTCCGACAACTGTGTGTGACCGTGTGTATGCAAGACAAGTTTGAGCCAACATCCGTCGGAAAAAATCCTAGGATTTTGTTGTCGGAATGTCCGAACAAAGTCCGACCGTGTGTACGGGGCATAACACATAATCACACACATAGGTTGGACTTGATGGACTTGTGTCTTTTTTCAACCTCACCTACTATGTAACTATGTATGTAACTATGTAACTATGTAGCAGGACAGAGGGGGACAGCAGCAAAATGGAGGGGGAAAGCAGAATGGAGGGGGACAGCAGCAGAACGAAGGGGGGCAGCAGCAGAACGGAGGGGGACAGCAGCAGAATGGAGGGGGACACGGAGGAAGAACGGAGGGGGACAGCAGCAGAATGGAGGGGACACGGAGGAAGAACGGAGGGGGACACGAAGGAAGAATGGAGGGGGACACAGAAGAAGAATGGAGGGGGACACAGAGGAAGAACGGTGGGGGACACAGAGGAAGAACGGAGGGGGACACAGAGGAAGAACGGAGGGGGACACGGAGGAAGAACGGAGGAGGACACAGAAGAAGAATGGAGGGGGACACAGAGGAAGAACGGAGGGGGACACAGAGGGTGAACGGAGGGGGACAGCAGGATGGAGGGGGACAGCAGCAGAATGGAGGGGGAAACGGAGGAAGAACAGAGGGGGACAGCAGCAGAATGGAGGGGGACATAGAGGAAGAACGGAGGGGGACACAGAATAAGAATGGAGGGGGACACAGAGGAAGAACGGAGGGGGGCACAGAGGAGGAACGAAGGGGGACACAGAGGAAGAACGGAGGGGGACAGCAGGACGGAGGGGGACAGCAGCAAAATGGAGGGGGACACGGAGGAAGAACGGAGGGGGACAGCAGCAGAATGGAGGGGGACACAGAGGAGGAACGGAGGGGGACAGCAGCAGAATGGAGGGGGACACGGAGGAAGAACGGAGGGGGACACAGAAGAAGAATGGAGGGGGACACAGAGTAAGAACGGAGGGGGACACAGAGGAAGAACGGAGGGGGACAGATGGATGGAGGGGGACAGCAGCAGAATGGAGGGGGACACGGAGGAAGAACGGAGGGGGACAGAGGGAGAACGGAGGGGGACACAGAGGAAGAACGGAGGGGAACACAGAGGAAGAACGGAGGGGGACACAGAGGAAGAACGGAGGGGGAAAGCAGCAGAACGGAGGGGTACACGGAGGAAGAATGGAGGGGGACACGGAGGAAGGATGGAGGGGGACACAGAGAAAGAATAGAGGGGGACAGGGAGGAAGAACGGAGGGGGACAGCAGGACGGAGGGGGACAGCAGCAAAATGGAGGGGGACACGGAGAAAGAACGGAGGGGGACACGGAGGAGGAATGGAGGGGGACAGCAGCAGAACGGAGGGGGACACGGAGGAAGAACGGAGGGGGACACAAAAGAAGAACAGAGGGGGACACAGAGAAAAAAAGGAGGGGGACAGATGGATGGAGGGGGACAGCAGCAGAATGGAGGGGGACACGGAGGAAGAACGGAGGGGGACAGCAGCAGAATGGAGGGGGACATGGAGGAAGAACGGAGGGGGACACAGAATAAGAATGGAGGGGGACACAGAGGAAGAACGGAGGGGGACACAGAGGAAGAACAGAGGGGGACAGCAGCAGAACGGAGGGGGACACGGAGGAAGAATGGAGGGGAACACGGAGGAAGAATGGAGGGGGACACAGAGGGAGAACGGAGGGGGACACAGAGGAAGAACGGAGGGGAACACAGAGGAAGAACGGAGGGCGACACAGAGGAAGAACGGAGGGGGACACAGAGGAAGAACGGAGGGGGAAAGCAGCAGAACGGAGGGGTACACGGAGGAAGAACGGAGGGGGACACGGAGGAAGAACGGAGGGGGACAAAGGGAGAACGGAGGGGGACACAGAGGAAGAACGGAGGGGAACACAGAGGAAGAACGGAAGGGGACACATAGGAAGAACGGAGGGGGACACAGAGGAAGAACGGAGGGGGAAAGCAGCAGAACGGAGGGGTACACGGAGGAAGAATGGAGGGGGACACGGAGGAAGAATGGAGGGGGACACGGAGGAAGGATGGAGGGGGACACGGAGGAAGGATGGAGGGGGACACAGAGGAAGAATAGAGGGGGACAGGGAGGAAGAACAGAGGGGGACAGCAGGACGGAGGGGGACAGCAGCAAAATGGAGGGGGACACGGAGGAAGAACGGAGGGGGACAGCAGCAGAATAGAGGGGGACAAGGAGGAGGAACGGAGGGGGACAGCAGCAGAACGGAGGGGGACACGGAGGAAGAACGGAGGGGGACACAGAAGAAGAATGGAGGGTAACACAGAGGAAGAATGGAGGGGGACACAGAGGAAGAACGGAGGGGGACAGATGGATGGAGGGGGACAGCAGCAGAATGGAGGGGGACACGGAGGAAGAACGGAGGGGGACAGCAGCAGAATGGAGGGGGACATGGAGGAAGAACGGAGGGGGACACAGAATAAGAATGGAGGGGGACACAGAGGAAGAACGGAGGGGGACACAGAGGAAGAACGGAGGGGGACAGCAGCAGAACGGAGGGGGACACGGAGGAAGAATGGAGGGGAACACGGAGGAAGAACGGAGGGGGACACAGAGGGAGAACGGAGGGGGACACAGAGGGAGAACGGAGGGGGACACAGAGGAAGAACGGAGGGGAACACAGAGGAAGAACGGAGGGGAACACAGAGGAAGAACGGAGGGGGACACAGAGGAAGAACGGAGGGGTACACGGAGGAAGAACGGAGGGGGACACGGAGGAAGGATGGAGGGGGACACAAAGGAAGAATAGAGGGGGACAGGGAGGAAGAATGGAGGGGGACACGGAGGAAGAACGGAGGTGGACACAGAAGAAGAACGGAGGGGGACACAGAGGAAGAACGGAGGGGGACACAGAGGAAGAACGGAGGGGGACAGGGAGGAAGAACGGAGGGGGACACAGAGGAAGAACGGAGGGGGACAGGGAGGAAGAACGGAGGGGGACACAGAGGAAGAACAGAGGGGGACACAGAGGAAGAACGGAGGGGGACAGCAGCAGAATAGAGTGGGACACGGAGGAAGAACGGAGGGGGACACGGAGAAAGAACGGAGGGGGACACAGAGGAAGAACGGAGGGGGACAGCAGCAGCAGAACGGAGGGGGACACAGAGGAAGAACGGAGGGGGACACAGAAGAAGAATGGTGGGGGACACGGAGGAAGAACGGAGGGGGACACAGAGAAAGAACGGAGGGGGACACAGAGGACGAACGGAGGGGGACAGCAGGACGGAGGGGGACACGGAGGAAGAATGGAAGGGGACAGCAGCAGAACGGAGGGGGACACGGAGGAAGAACGGAGGGGGACACGGAGGAAGAACAGAGGGGGACACGGAGAAAGAACAGAGGGGGACACGGAGGGGGACACGGAGGAAGAATGGAGGGGGACAGCAGCAGAACGGAGGGGGACACGGAGGAAGAACGGAGGGGGACACAGAGGAAGAATGGAGGGGGACACAGAAGAAGAACGGAGGGGGACACAGAAGAAGAATGGTGGGGGACACGGAGGAAGAACGGAGGGGGACACAGAAGAAGAATGGAGGGGGACAGCAGCAGAATGGAGGGGGACACGGAGGAAGAACGGAGGGGGACACAGAAGAAGAATGGAGGGGGACACAGAGTAAGAACGGAGGGGGACACAGAGGAAGAACGGAGGGGGACAGATGGATGGAGGGGGACAGCAGCAGAACGGAGGGGGACACGGAGGAAGAACGGAGGGGGACACGGAGGAAGAACAGAGGGGGACACGGAGAAAGAACAGAGGGGGACACGGGGGGGGACACGGAGGAAGAATGGAGGGGGACAGCAGCAGAACGGAGGGGGACACGGAGGAAGAACGGAGGGGGACACAGAGGAAGAACGGAGGGGGACACAGAAGAAGAATGGTGGGGGACACGGAGGAAGAACGGAGGGGGACACAGAGGAAGAACGGAGGGGGACACAGAGGACGAACGGAGGGGGACAGCAGGACGGAGGGGGTCACGGAGGAAGAACGGAGGTGGACAGCAGCAGAACGGAGGGGGACACGGAGGAAGAACGAAGGGGGACAGCAGCAGAATGGAGGGGGACACAGAAGAAGAAGAATGGAGGGGGACACGGAGGAAGAACAGAGGGGGACACGGAGAAAGAACAGAGGGGGACACGGAGGACGAACGGAGGGGGACACGGAGGGAGAACGGAGGGGGACACAGAAGAAGAATGGAGGGGGGCACAGAGGAGGAACGAAGGGGGACACAGAGGAAGAACGGAGGGGGACAGCAGGACGGAGGGGGACAGCAGCAAAATGGAGAGGGACACGGAGGAAGAACGAAGGGGGACAGCAGCAGAATGGAGGGGGACACGGAGGAGGAACGGAGGGGGACAGCAGCAGAATGGAGGGGGACACGGAGGAAGAACGGAGGGGTACACAGAAGAAGAATGGAGGGGGACACAGAGTAAGAACGGAGGGGGACACAGAGGAAGAACGGAGGGGGACAGATGGATGGAGGGGGCCAGCAGCAGAATGGAGGGGGACACGGAGGAAGAACGGAGGGGGACAGCAGCAGAATTAAGGGGGACATAGAGGAAGAACGGAGGGGGACACAGAATAAGAATGGAGGGGGACACAGAGGAAGAACGGAGGGGGACACAGAGGAAAAACGGAGGGGGACAGCAGCAGAACGGAGGGGGACACGGAGAAAGAATGGAGGGGAACACGGAGGAAGAACAGAGGGGGACAGAGGGAGAACGGAGGGGGACACAGAGGAAGAACGGAGGGGAACACAGAGGAAGAACGGAGGGGGACACAGAGGAAGAACGGAGGGGGAAAGCAGCAGAACGGAGGGGTACACGGAGGAAGAATGGAGGGGGACACGGAGGAAGGATGGAGGGGGACACAGAGGAAGAATAGAGGGGGACAGGGAGGAAGAACGGAGGGGGACAGCAGGATGGAGGGGGACAGCAGCAAAATGGAGGGGGACACGGAGGAAGAACGGAGGGGGACAGCAGCAGAATGGAGGGGGACACGGAGGAGGAATGGAGGGGGACAGCAGCAGAACGGAGGGGGACACGGAGGAAGAACGGAGGGGGACACAAAAGAAGAACGGAGGGGGACACAGAGGAAGAACAGAGGGGGACAGATGGATGGAGGGGGACAGCAGCAGAATGGAGGGGGACACGGAGGAAGAACGGAGGGGGACAGCAGCAGAATGGAGGGGGACATGGAGGAAGAACGGAGGGGGACACAGAATAAGAATGGAGGGGGACACAGAGGAAGAACGGAGGGGGACACAGAGGAAGAACAGAGGGGGACAGCAGCAGAACGGAGGGGGACACGGAGGAAGAATGGAGGGGAACACGGAGGAAGAACGGAGGGGGACACAGAGGGAGAACGGAGGGGGACACAGAGGAAGAACGGAGGGGAACACAGAGGAAGAACGGAGGGGAACACAGAGGAAGAACGGAGGGGGACACAGAGGAAGAACGGAGGGGGACACAGAGGAAGAACAGAGGGGGAAAGCAGCAGAACGGAGGGGTACATGGAGGAAGAACGGAGGGGGACACGGAGGAAGGATGAAGGGGGACACAGAGGAAGAATAGAGGGGGACAGGGAGGAAGAACGGAGGGGGGACACGGAGGAAGAACGGAGGTGGACACAGAAGAAGAACGGAGGGGGACACAGAGGAAGAACGGAGGGGGACACAGAGGAAGAATGGAGGGGGACAGGGAGGAAGAATGGAGGGGGACAGGGAGGAAGAACGGAGGGGGACAGGGAGGAAGAACGGAGGGGGAGACAGAAGAAGAACGGAGGGGGACACAGAGGAAGAATGGAGGGGGACACGGAGGAAGAAGGGGACACAAAAGAAGAATGGAGGGGGACACAGAGGAAGAACGGAGGGGGACACAGAGGAAGAACGGAGGGGGACAGCAGCAGAATGGAGTGGGACACGGAGGAAGAACGGAGGGGGACAGCAGCAGCAGAACGGAGGGGGACACAGAGGAAGAACGGAGGGGGACACAGAAGAAGAATGGTGGGGGACACGGAGGAAGAACGGAGGGGGACACAGAGGAACAACGGAGGGGGACAGAGGGAGAACGGAGGGGGACACAGAGGAAGAACGAAGGGGGACACAGAAGAAGAATGGTGGGGGACACGGAGGAAGAACGGAGGGGGACACAGAGGAACAACGGAGGGGGACAGAGGGAGAACGGAGGGGGACACAGAGGAAGAACGGAGGGGAACACAGAGGAAGAATGGAGGGGGATACAGAGGAAGAACGGAGGGGGACACAGAGGAAGAACGGAGGGGGAAAGCAGCAGAACGGAGGGGTACACGGAGGAAGAATGGAGGGGGACACGGAGGAAGGATGGAGGGGGACACAGAGGAAGAATAGAGGGGGACAGGGAGGAAGAACAGAGGGGGACAGCAGGACGGAGGGGGACAGCAGCAAAATGGAGGGGGACACGGAGGAAGAACGGAGGGGGACAGCAGCAGAATGGAGGGGGACACGGAGGAGGAACGGAGGGGGACAGCAGCAGAACGGAGGGGGACACGGAGGAAGAACGGAGGGGGACACAGAAGAAGAATGGAGGGGGACACAGAGGAAGAATGGAGGGGGACACAGAGGAAGAACGGAGGGGGACAGATGGATGGAGGGGGACAGCAGCAGAATGGAGGGGGACACGGAGGAAGAACGGAGGGGGACAGCAGCAGAATGGAGGGGGACATGGAGGAAGAACGGAGGGGGACACAGAATAAGAATGGAGGGAGACACAGAGGAAGAACGGAGGGGGACACAGAGGAAGAACGGAGGGGGACAGCAGCAGAACGGAGGGGGACACGGAGGAAGAACGGAGGGGAACACGGAGGAAGAACGGAGGGGGACACAGAGGGAGAACGGAGGGGGGACACAGAGGGAGAACGGAGGGGGACACAGAGGAAGAACGGAGGGGAACACAGAGGAAGAACGGAGGGGGACACAGAGGAAGAACAGAGGGGTACATGGAGGAAGAACGGAGGGGGACACGGAGGAAGGATGGAGGGGGACACAAAGGAAGAATAGAGGGGGACAGGGAGGAAGAATGGAGGGGGACACGGAGGAAGAACGGAGGTGGACATAGAAGAAGAACGGAGGGGGACACAGAGAAAGAACGGAGGGGGACACAGAGGAAGAACGGAGGGGGACACAGAGGAAGAACGGAGGGGGACACAGAGGAAGAACGGAGGGGGACACAGAGGAAGAACGGAGGGGGACACAGAGGAAGAACGGAGGGGGACACAGAGGAAGAATGGAGGGGGACACGGAGGAAGAAGGGGACACAGAAGAAGAATGGAGGGGGACACAGAGGAAGAACAGAGGGGGACACAGAGGAAGAACGGAGGGGGACAGCAGCAGAATAGAGTGGGACACGGAGGAAGAACGGAGGGGGACACGGAGAAAGAACGGAGGGGGACACGAAGGAAGAACGGAGGTGGACAGCAGCAGAACGGAGGGGGACACGGAGGAAGAACGGAGGTGGACAGCAGCAGAATGGAGGGGGACACAGAAGAAGAAGAATGGAGTTGGACACGGAGGAAGAACAGAGGGGGACACGGAGAAAGAACAGAGGGGGACACGGAGGACGAACGGAGGGGGACACGGAGGAAGAACTGAGGGGGACACAGAAGAAGAATGGAGGGGGGCACAGAGGAGGAACGAAGGGGGACACAGAGGAAGAACGGAGGGGGACAGCAGGACGGAGGGGGACAGCAGCAAAATGGAGGGGGACACGGAGGAAGAACGGAGGGGGACAGCAGCAGAATGGAGGGGGACACGGAGGAGGAACGGAGGGGGACAGCAGCAGAATGGAGGGGGACACGGAGGAAGAACGGAGGGGGACACAGAGGAAGAACGGAGGGGGACACAGAGGAAGAATGGAGGGGGACACGGAGGAAGAAGGGGACACAGAAGAAGAATGGAGGGGGACACAGAGGAAGAACAGAGGGGGACACAGAGGAAGAACGGAGGGGGACAGCAGCAGAATAGAGTGGGACACGGAGGAAGAACGGAGGGGGACACGGAGAAAGAACGGAGGGGGACACGAAGGAAGAACGGAGGTGGACAGCAGCAGAACGGAGGGGGACACGGAGGAAGAACGGAGGTGGACAGCAGCAGAATGGAGGGGGACACAGAAGAAGAAGAATGGAGTTGGACACGGAGGAAGAACAGAGGGGGACACGGAGAAAGAACAGAGGGGACACGGAGGACGAACGGAGGGGGACACGGAGGAAGAACTGAGGGGACACAGAAGAAGAATGGAGGGGGCACAGAGGAGGAACGAAGGGGGACACAGAGGAAGAACGGAGGGGGACAGCAGGACGGAGGGGGACAGCAGCAAAATGGAGGGGGACACGGAGGAAGAACGGAGGGGGACAGCAGCAGAATGGAGGGGGACACGGAGGGAGGAACGGAGGGGGACAGCAGCAGAATGGAGGGGGACACGGAGGAAGAACGGAGGGGGACACAGAAGAAGAATGGAGGGGGACACAGAGTAAGAACGAAGGGGGACACAGAGGAAGAACGGAGGGGGACAGATGGATGGAGGGGGGACAGCAGCAGAATGGAGGGGGACACGGAGGAAGAACGGAGGGGGACAGCAGCAGAATGGAGGGGGACACGGAGGAAGAACGGAGGGGGACACAGAAGAAGAATGGAGGGGACACAGAGTAAGAACGAAGGGGGACACAGAGGAAGAACGGAGGGGGACAGATGGATGGAGGGGGACAGCAGCAGAATGGAGGGGGACACGGAGGAAGAACGGAGGGGGACAGCAGCAGAATGGAGGGGGACATAGAGGAAGAACGGAGGGGGACACAGAATAAGAATGGAGGGGACATAGAGGAAGAACGGAGGGGGACACAGAGGAAAACGGAGGGGGACAGCAGCAGAACGGAGGGGGACACGGAGGAAGAATGGAGGGGAACACGGAGGAAGAACAGAGGGGGACAGAGGGAGAACGGAGGGGGACACAGAGGAAGAACGGAGGGGAACACGGAGGAAGAACGGAGGGGGACACAGAGGAAGAACGGAGGGGGACACAGAGGAAGAACGGAGGGGGAAAGCAGCAGAACGGAGGGGTACACGGAGGAAGAATGGAGGGGGACACAGAGGAAGGATGGAGGGGGACATAGAGGAAGAATAGAGGGGGACAGGGAGGAAGAACGGAGGGGGACAGCAGGACGGAGGGGGACAGCAGCAAAATGGAGGGGGACACGGAGGAAGAACGGAGGGGGACAGCAGCAGAATGGAGGGGGACACGGAGGAGGAATGGAGGGGGACAGCAGCAGAACGGAGGGGGACACGGAGGAAGAACGGAGGGGGACACAAAAGAAGAACGGAGGGGGACACAGAGAAAGAACGGAGGGGGACAGATGGATGGAGGGGGACAGCAGCAGAATGGAGGGGGACACGGAGGAAGAACGGAGGGGACAGCAGCAGAATGGAGGGGGACATGGAGGAAGAACGGAGGGGGACACAGAATAAGAATGGAGGGGGACACAGAGGAAGAACGGAGGGGGACACAGAGGAAGAACAGAGGGGGACAGCAGCAGAACGGAGGGGGACACGGAGGAAGAATGGAGGGGAACACGGAGGAAGAACGGAGGGGGACACAGAGGGAGAACGGAGGGGGACACAGAGGAAGAACGGAGGGGAACGCAGAGGAAGAACGGAGGGGGACACAGAGGAAGAACGGAGGGGGAAAGCAGCAGAACGGAGGGGTACACGGAGGAAGAACGGAGGGGGACACGGAGGAAGGATAGAGGGGGACACAGAGGAAGAATAGAGGGGGACAGGGAGGAAGAACGGAGGGGGACACGGAGGAAGAACGGAGGTGGACACAGAAGAAGAATGGAGGGGGACACAGAGGAAGAACGGAGGGGGACACAGAGGAAGAATGGAGGGGGACAGGGAGGAAGAACGGAGGGGGACAGGGAGGAAGAACGGAGGGGGAGACAGAGGAAGAACGGAGGGGGACACAGAGGAAGAATGGAGGGGGACACGGAGGAAGAAGGGGACACAGAAGAAGAATGGAGGGGGACACAGAGGAAGAACGGAGGGGGACACAGAGGAAGAACGGAGGGGGACAGCAGCAGAATGGAGTGGGACACGGAGGAAGAATGGAGGGGGACAGCAGCAGAATGGAGGGGGACACGGAGGAAGAACGGAGGGGGACAGCAGCAGCAGAACGGAGGGGGACACAGAGGAAGAACGGAGGGGGACACAGAAGAAGAATGGTGGGGGACACGGAGGAAGAACGGAGGGGGACACAGAGGAAGAACGGAGGGGGACAGAGGGAGAACGGAGGGGGACACAGAGGAAGAACGGAGGGGAACACAGAGGAAGAACGGAGGGGGACACAGAGGAAGAACGGAGGGGGACACAGAGGAAGAACGGAGGGGGAAAGCAGCAGAACGGAGGGGTACACGGAGGAAGAATGGAGGGGGACACGGAGGAAGGATGGAGGGGGACACAGAGGAAGAATAGAGGGGGACAGGGAGGAAGAACAGAGGGGGACAGCAGGACGGAGGGGGACAGCAGCAAAATGGAGGGGGACACGGAGGAAGAACGGAGGGGGACAGCAGCAGAATGGAGGGGGACACGGAGGAGGAACGGAGGGGGACAGCAGCAGAACGGAGGGGGACACGGAGGAAGAACGGAGGGGGACACAGAAGAAGAATAGAGGGGGACACGGAGGAAGAATGGAGGGGGACACAGAGGAAGAACGGAGGGGGACAGATGGATGGAGGGGGACAGCAGCAGAATGGAGGGGGACACAGAGGAAGAACGGAGGGGGACAGCAGCAGAATGGAGGGGGACATGGAGGAAGAATGGAGGGGGACACAGAATAAGAATGGAGGGGGACACAGAGGAAGAACGGAGGGGGACACAGAGAAAGAACAGAGGGGGACAGCAGCAGAACGGAGGGGGACACGGAGGAAGAATGGAGGGGAACACGGAGGAAGAACGGAGGGGGACACAGAGGGAGAACGGAGGGGGACGCAGAGGGAGAACGGAGGGGGACACAGAGGAAGAACGGAGGGGAACACAGAGGAAGAACGGAGGGGGACACAGAGGAAGAACGGAGGGGTACACGGAGGAAGAACGGAGGGGGACACGGAGGAAGGATGGAGGGGGACACAAAGGAAGAATAGAGGGGGACAGGGAGGAAGAATGGAGGGGGACACGGAGGAAGAACGGAGGTGGACATAGAAGAAGAACGGAGGGGGACACAGAGGAAGAACGGAGGGGGACACAGAGGAAGAACGGAGGGGGACAGCAGGACGGAGGGGGACACGGAGGAAGAATGGAGGGGGACAGCAGCAGAACGGAGGGGGACACGGAGGAAGAACGGAGGGGGACACGGAGGAAGAACAGAGGGGGACACGGAGGAAGAACAGAGGGGGACACGGAGAAAGAACAGAGGGGGACACGGAGAAAGAACAGAGGGGGACACGGAGGAAGAACGGTGGTGGACAGCAGCAGAACGGAGGGGGACACGGAGGAAGAACGGAGGGGAACAGCAGCAGAATGGAGGGGGACACAGAAGAAGAAGAATGGAGGGGGACACGGAGGAAGAACAGAGGGGGACACGGAGAAAGAACAGAGGGGGACACGGAGAAAGAACAGAGGGGGACACGGAGGACGAACGGAGGTGGACAGCAGCAGAACGGAGGGGGACACGGAGGAAGAACGGAGGGGGACAGCAGCAGAATGGAGGGGGACACAGAAGAAGAAGAATGGAGGGGGACACAGAGGAAGAACGGAAGGTGACACAGAGGAAGAACGGAGGGGGACAGCAGCAGAACGGAGGGGGACACGGAGGAAGAACGGAGGGGAACACGGAGGAAGAACGGAGGGGGACACAGAAGAAGAATGGAGGGGGACACAGAGGAAGAACGGAGGGGGACACAGAGGAAGAACGGAGGGGGACACAGAGGAAGAACGGAGGGGGAAAGCAGTAGAACGGAGGGGGACAGGGAGGAAGAATGGAGGGGGACACGGAGGAAGAACAGAGGGGGACACGGAGGAAGAACAGAGGGGGACAGGGGGGTAGAACGGAGGGGGACATGGAGGAAGAACGGAGGGGGACACAGAAGAAGAATGGAGGGGGACACAGAGGAAGAACGGAGGGGGGCACAGAGGAAGAACGGAGGGGGACACGGAGGAAGAAGGGAGGGGGACACAGAAGAAGAATGGAGGGGGACACAGAGGAAGAATGGAGGGGGACACAGAGGAAGAACGGAGGGGGACAGCAGGACGGAGGGGGACACGGAGGAAGAATGGAGGGGGACAGCAGCAGAACGGAGGGGAACACGGAGGAAGAACGAAGGGGGACACGGAGGAAGAACAGAGGGGGACACGGAGGAAGAACAGAGGGGACACGGAGAAAGAACAGAGGGGGACACGGAGAAAGAACAGAGGGGGACGCGGAGGAAGAACGGAGGGGGACAGCAACAGAATGGAGGGGGACACGGAGGAAGAACGGAGGGGGACACAGAGGAAGAATGGAGGGGGACAGGGAGGAAGAACGGAGGGGGACAGGGAGGAAGAACGGAGGGGGACACAGAGGAAGAATGGAGGGGGACACAGAAGAAGAATGGAAGGGGACACAGTGGAAGAACGGAGGGGACACAGAGGAAGAACGGAGGGGGACACGGAGATAGAATGGAGGGGGACAGCAGGACGGAGGGGGACAGCAGCAGAATTGAGGGGGACACAGAGGAAGAACAGAGGGGGACAGCAGCAGAACGGAGGGGGACACGGAGGAAGAATGGAGGGGGACACAGAAGAAGTATGGAGGGGGACACAGAGGAAGAACAGAGGGGGACACAGAGAAAGAACAGAGGGGGACACAGAGGAAGAATGGAGGGGGACAGCAGCATAACGGAGGAGGACACGGAGGAAGAACGGAGGGGGACACCGAGGAAGAACAGAGGGGGACACAGAAGAAGAATGGAGGGGGACACAGAGGAAGAACGGAGGGGGACACAGAGGAAGAACGGAGGGGGACACAGAGGAAGAACGGAGGGGGACAGCAGGACGGAGGGGGACAGCAGCAGAATGGAGGGGGACACGGAGGAAGAACGGAGGGGGACAGCAGCAGAACGGAGGGGGACACGGAGGAAGAACGGAGGGGGACACAGAGGAAGAATGGAGGGGGACACAGAGGAAGAACGGAGGGGGACAGCAGCAGAACGGAGGGGGACATGGAGGAAAGATGGAGGGGGAGAGCAGGAGAACTGAGGGGCAGTGGAGGGACAGCAGCAGAACTGAGAGGGAGTGGGGGACAGCAGCAGATCTGAGGGGGGTGGGGGACAGCAGCAGAACTGAGAGGGAGTGTGACTGTGTGGGGGACACAGCAGCAGAACTGAGGGGGGTGGGGGTCTGGGGACAGCAGCAGAACTGAGGGGGGTGGTTGGGGTCTGGGGACAGCAGCAGATTTGAGAGAGGGAGTGTGCATGCATTGCTCACTGACTGTGGAAGTTACACTAACCTGTCCTGAAGCACTCTGGCGGGCAGACCTCGTGGGCGGGAGGGAGCCGGAGGGAGGACTCGGATGAGGCGGCTTAGTCACTCAGGACTCAGTCACGGGCAGCTCGGAGTCGGCCCGGGTTGCGCTGCTGGCTGGCCGCTGGCAATGTGCGGCTGCTGTAGTCTGCTCGGCAGCGGCTCCGGGTCCGGGACTGTCAGGCACCACTGACTGGGGCTGGGCACAGGGCAGGCTAGTAAGCGTGGACTGGACTGGCTCTGGCAGGCTGGCGGCTGCTCTCTCTCTCAGAGGCACGCTGCTCAGCCGTAGTAGCGTGTAGAGTCTAGAGTGCGCTGTGCGGGTGCCCACTGCACTGACTCTCCCACGTGACTGACGGTGCCAGCTGACGTCACTGGTTGCTAGACGCGGGGCGGGCGGCCCTAGCCTAGCAACCAGTTAGCTGCGCATATCTGTGTGTGTTTAAGGAACTATACTGTACTGTAAAATGATAAGGATGGCAGTCGGATTGGTGCCAGCCGGCGGTGTGTTTTTTTTTTCATTCCAGGACACTGTATTGTCCCGGAATGAAGGTACCTGGGACACAGTACAAAAAAAACCTAAATAAGGGACAATCCCGGGCAATCCGGGACACGTGGCCACCCTAGCTGTCTGGGTCATACAGTGTTGCATGTTAGTATATTTGCTGACACACAGCTGGTCCGTAAGTTCGAGCTATAGTGGTGACATATGGCAGGTTGTAGCCTTACTGCTAGCGGCCCCGTTTAGGTAGATACAATTTCCTTTTCAAAAAGTGTCCCCCGTCTCCCATTGAAGTTGGGAGGTTACTGAAGTGGTGTCTGCAAGCCGTGATTACGTTGACGCGTTTCGCAACGTCATGTCACGTAGCTTCAACTGGACGTTGAAGAGGCAGGCAGGCGTCTCTCCCTCTTATTGCTCCGAGATGCTGTCGCCACTCCTCCTTCTGTTTTTGTAATAGATTTAACAGGGACAGGCTAAAGAAAAAGAAGCCCCAGTAGGTCTTTTCCTGTGTATCTGACATTGGTCTACGCTTTCAAAGTTATTGTGGTAAACGCAGCGCATCAATCAGTTGCCAAAAAGTATAGAAAACAAGTTTACACTGCAGCTCATAACTTCAGCCTCTATCCTCCTTAAATCCCTATGATCATCAAACAAAAGATATACCCAGGGCTTTTTTTCTCAAACAATAGGTGCTGGAACTCAACCACGACCCCCCAAAACCCCTCCCCCACACACACCCTCCAAATCACATCAAATAGTGGGTGTGGTCATATTTCCCAAACAGTAGAACGGTCTTAAAGGGGCATTAAATATCAGGATTACATTACATACAGAGTGCAGAGTTCATGGGGGTTACACACAGAGTGCAGAGCTGTCACTTGTAAACACAGAAACCAGACTTTTGTGTTTACAAGTGCTTGTGGTGAGCAGGCAACAAAGGGTCTGAGCCAGAGGTGGTGGAACTGAGTTCCAAGTCCCCACTGAAAAAAAGCCCTGCATATACCACAGAAACTATGGTACGATCAACCAATAAATAGAAATAAAAATAAAAAATAAATAATAAAAGTGACAATGTTATTGTCTTCACTGAAAAAAGGGGGTGAAATGGGATCGGGATGAGATCATATGACAAGAGAGGCAGAGGAAATGCAGAAGGAAAAGAGAGAAAAGAAAAATACAAAGAAAGGAGGCCCGTGGCCACTTGCATCAACAGATATATTGAAGAATATGTTAGACACAAAGGAGAGAGAAAGGGGCATGGGAAGGAAAAGAGGGAAGGGAAGGAAGGAAAAAAGAGGGGAGGAAAGGGAGGGAGAGGAGGAAAGGGGGGGGGGGGGAAAGAAGAAGAGGATTGGGAAAAGGGGAGGAGAGAGGGGGGGTTGGGGAAAAAAGGGGAAGAAGAAGGGGAAAGAAGGGGAAAGAAGGGGAAAGAAGGAAAAGGAGGGAGCACGAAGAGAGACCAAAGTAGCATAGAAGTTGAAATGAATGGACAGGTTTTATTGGTCCAAAAATGGTTGCATACTCTGTTCAGTATTCATACCCAGAGGTGCAAGGGACTTCAAAGTATATATCCACCATTTTTCCTTTTGTAGTAGGATACGATTGAAGTCCCCCCTTCTTGTCGGTAACTTTAGGGTATAGATACCCTTTACCTTAAGTTCGTCAGTTTTGCCATGGTGGTACTGTACGAAGTCCCTTTTCTCCCTTCTCTCCACAACCCTCTCCCTTTTGATATCTCTCAAATGTTCCCTCATTCTAATCTTAAGAGCTCTTTTAGTCTTACCGATGTATATTTTTGGGCAGGGGCATGTAATCATATATACCACCTTGGTGGTGGAACAGTTAATCAAGTCCCTGACTTCGTATTCCTTTTGTCCCATAGCGTCCTTAAATACATCTGTTCTATCCACAAAGGGACATATCTGGCACTTAGTGCAGGGGAGCATACCTCTACATCGCGGGTATTCAGATAACGAAGTAGGATCCTGTTGTCTGGTGAACTCTGAGTGAATAAGAATATCACCCAGGTTCTTTGATCTACGTGCCACCATTTTGGGTCCGTCACCCACTATGTTGGCCAGGTTTATGTTGTTCGTTAAAATACTCCAGTGTTTCTCTAAGATTTTACGCACAGAGTCCCATTGGGTCCCATACGTCGTAATCAGTCTTACTGGGCCTGGTTCCATTGTCTTTTGTTCCTTTTTATTGTGGTCCATAGAGAGCAAACTTGCTCTACTTCTGACCGCAGCCCTACGTTTGGCATTTCGGATCTGCTTGTGAGAATATCCTCGATTCCGAAATCTTATATATAGGTCCTTGGATTCCCTCCGCATATCAGCAGCATTGGAACAATTGCGCCTTATCCTCATAAATTGTCCTGTAGGGATTCCATCCTTTAGCCAAGGGGGATGATGGTTGTCTGCCTGCAATAAAGTGTTTGCTGCTGTCTCCTTTCGATAAGTACACGTGTTGATCTTCCTATTCTTCAAACTGATCAGCAGATCCAAGAATGACAGTTGAGATCGATCATAGGTGTAGGTCAGGCGTATGTTGCGCTCATTGGTGTTAAGTTCAATGTTAAGGTCAATGAATTTATGGAGAGTGTCAATGTCGCCTGTCCATACGACCAACACGTCATCGATGTACCTCAGCCATGTATGCACATGGCTGAGGTACATCGGACGGCAAAAGACTTCCTCCTCCTCCCAGCTGCCCAGGTGGAGGCATGCATAAGCAGGTGCCCATGCCGCCCCCATCAAAGTACCTTTACTCTGTTGATTAAACCGTGAGGCAAACTGGAAGAAGCTGTTAATGAGGGCAAAATGCAAGAGCTCAATAAGAAATTCATTTTGAGGACCAAAGTGTGGTAAGTTTTTATCCAAAGAGCTCTTGACCGCTGTAATTTCACATTCATGTGGAATAGACGTGTATGATGATTCAACGTCTATGCTGACCAACCATGCTTCCCCCTCTATCTTTAGGTCAGCAATCCTGGCCAGCACATGAAGTGTATCTTGTACATATGACCTGGGTTCACCTACCATCTCCTTAAGGAGGGAGTCCAGATATTTCCCAATCCTGTCCAGGGGCCCACGAATTGCTGAGACAATTGGTCTCCCAGGTGGCTTTTCAAGGGATTTGTGCACCTTTGGGATGCAGTAGAAGGTAGGGACATTGAAATCATCTACGAACAAATATTCAAATTCCCGTTTTGTCAACATCCCGCCTCCACTACATCATCCAACTTTCTATTCAAATCCCATACTACCTTGGGGAAAGGATCCCCATCAAGTTTTTTATACGTATTATGTGAAGGTCTTGTGAGCCAAAGATGGATTAATGCCCCTATGAGGTGAAACACTGACCACGTTCCATTTTATGCATAAACCAAAATTATATAAATAATTGCGTCTGCGCTAAAAATTACAGATATATCCCAATTGCTGAAAGGTACATATATATTATAGAACTGTGCTCCAAAAATTCAATATATTAAAATCAAAAAAGTGCCAGTAATATATAGAATGAATACAATCCTATTGTGAAAGTATCCCATAAAGTGCAACATGCAAAAAAAGGAAACAATATATGTATATGATTATAAATATAAGATCAAAGTGCAAAATCAAGTGTCCACATCCAAAAAAGTTCAGTTCATTGATAACCAGACGTAGAGTGAAGGTATATAGTGTCCACAAAAAACAGTGTTCCTCATGCTCCTCCTTAATGGTGTTCACAAAAAATGGTGCCCCAGAGGAAGGCACGTGATACCTGTGCCGAATACGCATCGGGGAGGGATAGGACGGAGCTGTCAGCAATAGAAGCAGATGAGAAACGACACACCGCATGCCATACAAACGCTTGTTTTATACGAACACACTCTGGAAAGACTGGTGCACTCACGCACCTGCATATTGTGAGTACCCTTCTGGAAGGAAGTTTTTTATATGCTTTTAATAAATCCCTTACTGTATCACACTATGGAGCTTTTTCTTTCTTTTATGTGAAACTATTTGATGGCATCTGAGAGAGTTGGAGTTTACACCAGCATACCCTGTATAAGCCCAGGAGTGGCTCCAATGCGTGTTTAGATACCGT
Source organism: Lithobates clamitans (assembly GCA_037952925.1). Classification (NCBI taxonomy): domain Eukaryota; kingdom Metazoa; phylum Chordata; class Amphibia; order Anura; family Ranidae; genus Lithobates; species Lithobates clamitans. The sequence continues at coordinate 1,168,996 of JBBGZY010001524.1, forward strand.
TTAATTACCGTGTCACACGCTTAGAGGTGAGCGCAAGCACAAGTGGGGGGTCACAGGAGAGCACTGAAGCATGCTGTATTGTGAACACCATTAAGGTGGAGCATGAGGAACACTGTTTTTTGTGGACACTATATACCTGCACTCTACGTCTGGTTATCAATGAACTGAACTTTTTTGGATGTGGACACTTGATTTTGCACTTTGATCTTATATTTATAATCATATACATATATTGTTTCCTTTTTTTGCATGTTGCACTTTATGGGATACTTTCACAATAGGATTGTATTTATTGTATATATTGCTGGCACTTTTTTGATTTTAATATATTAAAGTTTTTTATATGTGTTCGTATCCCTCAGAAGGCGTTTGGCCTCAGTTTCATAATTGATGTCGTCTATTAGGACGACATTGCCTCCCTTGTCACTTCTTTTTATAATGATGTTCTTGGCTTCCTTTAGTTCTTTTAGTGCTTGGCGTTCTATCTGAGTGAGATTATCGTGGCCCAAATGCTTCCACGAAATCCCACTCAGGTCTATCTGAATCATCTCATGGAACATGCCAAGCCACTTGTTTTTGGTTTTTGGTACCCTAATAAAACGTTGTACTTTTTATACACTCTCCCATTACTGTCCACTATATCCACAGTAGCTGTCTTTGGTTCCAGGGAGACCACCTTCTCTGTGATTTACTCTGGAATCTTACTTGTTTAATTATGCTTGTTCTTGGTTACGGATATAGCCTCTATATTTGAGGAGTTGCACTGGGCGAGTGATTAGTACCTACTAGATGGCATGAGCTATAAGGGTGGGCCTTCCTCTTGGTTTTTTTTAACATTTTAACTTGGCCCTATACTGCTTCTAGATTGAGGCCTATATTGGGACAAGATTAGGAGACTTTAGCCTGACATTAGGGTTTGTCTTGTGTATTGCAGATAAAATGGATGGCTTCAATGACCACAATTCCACCCCCCCGTTCATAGACAAATACAGGGAGCTGCCCTGTCTGTGCAGGGGCGGATCCAGAGTCTAGTCTCGGGAGGGGCACTGCCAGAAAATGCGTTTTCATTGTGGGCAATTTATCGGGGAAACGGCTGGTGTTTGCGCTTCAATCATCCCGGCACCAGTGTCAGGATGATTGAAGCGCATTTTTTCTATAATTACATTGTAATATAAAATGAAATAGTTCAACTCACCATAATGCAGAATCAGTGGGAGACCTGAGTGTGTCACTTGCCACGTTACCTGCTACACGTTGCGGATTGTCACTTGCCTGCCACCAGATGCAGATTGCCACTTGCCACGTCACCTGCCACACCTTGCGGATTGCCACTTGCCACATCACCTGCCACACCTTGCGGATTGCCACTTGCCACGTCGCCTGCCACACCTTGCGGATTGTCGCTTGCCTGCCACGTCACCTGCCACACCTTGCGGATTGCCACTTGCCACTTCACCTGCCACACGTTGCGGATTGCCACTTCACCTGCCACACCTTGCGGATTGCACTTGCCACGTCACCTGCCACACCTTGCAGATTGCCACTTGCCACGTCACCTGCCACACCTTGCGGACTGCCACTTGCCACCTCACCTGCCACACCTTGCAGATTGCACTTGCCACGTCACCTGCCACACCTTGCGGATTGCTACGTTGCCTGCCAGTGTGCTGTGTGCTGCTGCTGCAGTGCACTTGACTTGTTGTTAGAGACTCCTCGGAGGCGCCGCTCCAGGCTGCCTGTGTCACAGACAGACTAAGCCACACTCACTGAGTTAGGCTGCTGTCTGCTCTCTCTGAGACTCACTCTGCTCAGTCTGCCTTATGTAATGTAGGAGCCTGGAGGCGCCGCTCCAGGCTGTGTCACAGTCACACTCACACCGGCCGCCGGTCGGCTCGGCTGAGAGTGTGACTGACACTGATGACGTCACTCGTTGCTAACGCCAGGGCCGCCTGGCGTCTAGCAACGAGTGCGGGGGGAAGAGGCTCCACCCACCTCCTTCCTTCAGTGTTATTGACCGCCGCCGCCCGTACCACACGCGAGTCTCTCTCATGAGAGAGAGAGAGAGACTCGGCCCGGCACAGCGGCCGGAGCGGCGCTGCGGCAGGATATATACAATAACATTCAGAGTGTCAGTGAGTGTGTGCTTCGGGGGGGGCAATTGCCCTGTTGCCCCCCCCCCCCTGGATCCGCCCCTGTGTCTGTGGCAGATCAAACACCCGCATTATAATCATAAACAAAAGAGGCAGGCAGCGCTGGAGAAAATACTGGAGTTGGTGAAGCCGGTGGTCCCCACAGCAATCATCCCCTATTTAAAAGCCAAAATTGGTGGCCTGAGGAGCACTTATCTTAGGGAGCGCAAGAAGGTCCAGGATTCCCAGAGATCAGGAGCTGCAGCAGATGACATTTATGTCCCCAGGCTGTGGTACTATGAGAGACTGCGATTTCTGTCAGACCAGACTGAAGTCAGGGAATCACTCTCAACCCTGCCTTCCACTCTTCCTTCCACCCTATCATCCACCCCAGATGAGGCTTCCGATGTCCAACCTGGGACTTCCAGCCAGGAAGAAGTGGAGGAGCCCAGCTGGAGTCAGGTATAGCATTCTTCTACAGATTTCTGGTCAATAAATAAAGGATGTTTACTAGATGTTATTATTGATCACGAATTGCTGATTTAATAAAGTGTTTTACATATCAATAGACAGTAGTGGGCAAAAATAATTGGGACAAGAATGAAAAATGCTGGGCTCAGAATGATAATCTGTTATATTTGTTAACATTCGATTTGCAACAGTCATGAGTAGGGATGAGCCGAACACCCCCCTGTTCGGTTCGCACCAAAACATGCGAACAGGAAAAAAGTTTGCTCGAACGCGCAAACACCGTTAAAGTCTATGGGACATGAACATGAATAATCAAAAGTGCTAATTTTAAAGGCTTATATGCAAGTAATAATGCTTAAAGTCAAACAATAAAAGTGTAATATCCCTTTAAATTTCGTACCTGGGGGGTGTCTATAGTATGCCTGTAAAGGGGCGCATGTTTCCCGTGTTTAGAACAGCCTGACAGCAAAATGACATTTCGAAGGAAAAAAAGCCATTTAAAACTACCCGCGGCTATTGCATTGCCGACAATACACATAGAAGTTCATTGATAAAAACGGCATGGGAATTCCCCACAGGGAAACCCCGAACCAAAATTTAAAAAAAAAAAAAATGAAGTGGGTGTCCCCCTAAATTCCATACCAGGCCCTTCAGGTCTGGTATGGATATTAAGGGGAACCCCGGCCAAAATTTTAAAAAAAATGACGTGGGGTTCCCCCTAAATTCCATACCAGACCCTTCAGGTCTGGTATGGATTTTAAGGGGAACCCCGCGCCAAAAAAAAAAAAAAAACGGCGTGGGCTTCCCCCAAAAATCCATACCAGACCCTTATCCGAGCACGCAACCTGGCAGGCCGCAGGAAAAGAGGGGGGGACGAGAGTGCGGCCCCCCCCGCTCCTGAACCCTACCAGGCCACATGCCCTCAACATTGGGAGGGTGCTTTGGGGTAGCCCCCCAAAACACCTTGTCCCCATGTTGATGAGGACAAGGGCCTCATCCCCACAACCGTGGCCGGTGGTTGTGGGGGTCTGCGGGCGGGGGGCTTATCGGAATCTGGAAGCCCCCTTTAACAAGGGGACCCCCAGATCCCGGCCCCCCCCGTGTGAAATGGTAAGGGGGTACTTACCCCTACCATTTCACTAAAAAAGTGTCAAAATAGTTAAAAATGACAAGAGACAGTTTTTGACAATTCCTTTATTTAAATGCTTCTTCCTTCATCTTCTTCTGGTTCTTCTGGCTCTTCTGGTTCTTCCTCCGGCGTTCTCGTCCAGCATCTCCTCCGCGGCGTCTTCTATCTTCTTCTCCTCGGGCCGCTCCGCACCCATGGCATGGGGGGAGGCTCCCGCTCTTCTCTTCATCTTCTTCTTCATCTTCTTCTCTTCTTCATCTTCTTCATCTTCTTCATCTTCATCTTCTCTTCCTAATTTTCTTCTCCGGGCCGCTCCGCATCCATGCATGGAGGGAGGCTCCCGCTGTGTGACGGCGTCTCCTCGTCTGACGGTTCATAAATAATGGGGGGCGGGGCCACCCGGTGACCCCGCCCCCCTCTGACGCACGGTGACTTGACGGGACTTCCCTGTGACGTCACGGGGAATGCCACAGGGAAGTCCCGTCATGTCCCCTGCGTCAGAGGGGGGCGGGGTCACCAGGTGGCCCCGCCCCCCATTATTTAAGAACCGTCAGACGAGGAGACGCCATCACACAGCGGGAGCCTCCCTCCATGCATGGATGCGGAGCGGCCCGAGGAGAAGAAGATAGAAGATGCCGCGGAGGAGATGCTGGACGAGAACGCCGGAGGAAGAACCAGAAGAGCCAGAAGAACCAGAAGAAGAAGAAGATGAAGGAAGATAGAAGAAGCATTTAAATAAAGGAATTGTCAAAAACTGTCTCTTGTCATTTTTAACTATTTTGACACTTTTTTAGTGAAATGGTAGGGGTAAGTACCCCCTTACCATTTCACACAGGGGGGGCCGGGATCTGGGGGTCCCCTTGTTAAAGACCTGAAGGGCCTGGTATGGAATTTAGGGGGACCCCCCACGTCATTTTTTTAAATTTTGGTTCAGGGTTTCCCTGTGGGGAATTCCCATGCCGTTTTTATCAATGAACTTTTATGTGTATTGTCGGACCGGCAATTCATTAATAGCCGCGGGTAGTTTTAAATGAGTTTTTTCCTTCGAAATGTCATTTTGCTGTCAGACTGTTCTAAACACGGGAAACATGCGCCCCTTTACAGGCATACTATAGACACCCCCCAGGTACAAAATTTAAAGGGATATTACACTTTTATTGTTTGACTTTAAGCATTATTAAAATCACTGCTCCTGAAAAAACGTCCGTTTTTAAACTTTTTTTTGCATTGATACATGTCCCCTGGGGCAGGACCTGGGTCCCCAAACACTTTTTATGACAATAACTTGCATATAAGCCTTTAAAATTAGCACTTTTGATTTCTCCCATAGATTTTTAAAGGGAACACCCCAAATTGTTCGGTGTTCGGCGAACTTGCGAACAGCCAATGTTCGAGTCGAACATGAGTTCGACTCGAACTCGAAGCTCATCCCTAGTCATGAGCTGAAAATTGTGTGTGATGAAGAAAAAACTAAAACTATGTCCCTTTTTCATACACAGGAAGACCTTAGCCAGGACGAGGCTCTGGAATGTGGCACACAGGAGGAGGCTGTGGAATGTGGCAGCTAGGAGGAGGCGGGGGTTAGTGGCAGCCAGGAGGAGGCGGGGCTAAGTGGCAGCCAGGAGAAGGCCGGGCCCAGTAGGAGCCTGACAGAATCGCAGGTTCCTCCCCTCCGCCTTCCAAACAAAAGACCCAGGAAGGGGAGTAACGTGCAGGATTCAGCACTCAGGCTCATTCAGGAGGCTTCTGCGTCCCTCAGAGTCACCCCCCACTCCTGAAGAGGCCTTTGCCTGCATGGCTGCCACCAAACTGCAGGGCATGCAGGAGGGCCAATGCCTCATGTGTGAGGAACTCATTTATCAAACCTTAAATAAGGGGTTAAGGGGCGAAATCACACCCAATACCCACCTGAGTGAGTTGCATCACCCTTCTCCTCCTCCTGCTACAACTCCACCACCACAGACACAGCGTGGAAGGAAGACCAGAGAGTGATGGCCTGGGTTCAGTCTGGTCAAAAGATGCAGGCTCTTGTATGACCACAGCCTGGGGACATACATGTCATCTGCTGCTGTTCATGATTCTCTTGGACTTTTGGACCAGATTGACCTCCCTTATATAAGGACTCCTCAGGCCACCAATTTTGCAAGAAAAAAATTGATGTGTGCCCTGGGGGCCAAAGGCTTCACCATTTTTTGAAGTTTCTCCAGCGTTGCCTCCCTCTTTCTTTGGTTATGAGCCCTTAATAAATTTTTGGTTTGTTTTATTATACTCGCCTATGTGTGTTTTCCTTCTAAAAGGACAGTTTGTTTGTGAGGAGGCAGGAGGCAGGTACATTTCAAAAATACAATGTGAAATTAACAAGAGACACCAACACCAAGCAACCTCCTTGAGATTAAATAATACAAGATAATAATGGTGTTGTGGTAATTTGACACACAAAACACACACAAAACTATTCCGTAGTAAAAAAAAAAAAAAGGAGAAATAAAACACAAGATCAGGCTTTCAAGAAATCCAAAAAAATAATATTTAATCTAAAAACATCCAAAATATATTATTTATGCGGGAGAAGTGACAAATAAAAATATTATATTGATGAAATCACGAGAAATAATAAAGAAATAAGTTTGTGAAAACTCTGTGTGAATATGAGCAGCAAAACTACTTCATTCTTCTAGCATTATAAAGAAGAAGAGAGTGCGCTGCATTAAACAATTTAAAACATTGCAGCGTGACGAAAGTGCTATATCCATTCCGAACGCTAATTTTACTAGAACGAGCAGTTCCGTGTCGGAATTTATTCTGAGCATGCGTGGCACTTTGTGCGTCGGAATTGTCCACACATGGTCGGAATTGACGCGATCGGATTTTGTTGTGAGAAAATTTTATAGCCTGCTCTCAAACTTTGTGTGTCGGAAATTCCGATGGAAAAAGTCCGATGGAGCCCACACACGGTCGGAATTTCCGACAACAAGCTCCGATCGCACATTTTCCTTCGGAAAATCCAACCGTGTGTACAGGGCATAACATATAAATTACCATCTATTTACACAATGATTTATTAGTAAACGTTTATATTTTACAGCACCAAATCAAGTTGGCAGGAGGAGGATTTTATGGTTCCGGGAGACCAAGTCGAAGCTCCTGCTGTGGAGGAGGAGGAAACTGTGGGCTGCAGCCCTTTGCACCAGTCTCCAATAGAGCAGTCTGGTCTGGAGGAGCCCTTTGCGGCTGAAGCTTCAACGGCTCCCATCCAATCACAGGCCGAACAGTGTACTAACAGTGTACTAATAATCCTGTAGTGCAAAGATCTAATAGGGGCTCCCAAGCAATGGAGCTCTCCCAAGGAGAGCTCCATTGCAGGAGGAGGATGATGGCACTGGGCAGCTGCTAAGCATTGTGTCTGGAATTCCACAACAAATGGAGGCACAGCGCTGCCCTCACACTCTGTTCATAATGAGTTTGCTTCCTCTAGTAAAACAGATCCCAGAGGATAGATATTTTGCAATGCGAATGGCTGTCCAGCAGTGCATACACTCATTCACTGTTCCTAGAACGCTGTCCTCATTATCCAACCATCCTCCTCCACCCCAAAAAGTACCAAACCCTTACCCAGGGGCTGACTGACAACTCATGGGGCCCCCGGGCAATAGGAGATTATGAGTCACCCAGGCAATAGGAGATTATGGGGCCACACAGTATACACACACACACATACACAGTATACAGACACACACAGTATACAATCACAGTACACACACACACACACACACACACAGTATACACATACATATATACACAGTATACACACACATACACAGTATACAGACACACACAGTATACAATCACAGTACACACAGTATACACATACACACACACACACACAGTATACACATACATATACACGCAGTACACATACACACACACAGTATATTCATACATATACACTTATGCCCCGTACACACGGTCGGATTTCCCGACGGAAAATGTGCGATCAGAGCGTGTTGTCGGAAATTCCGACCGTGTGTGGGCTCCATTGGACTTTTTCCATCGGATTTTCTGACACACTGTCAGGAAAGGATCCGTCCGCTGGCAAGATATATCGTTTAGCATGCAGTACTGGGGTCCACCAGCAGGTGTCTCCTGGCAGTGTTGAACTGTCAGGAGAATATTTCCTTGCTGGTGTCATTTCATCTTTTGGCCGCAGTACTGACGTCCACCAGCGGATGGATCCTGGCATTATGGAGCAGACAACACTCCCTGCGCTCAGGTGTGACTTGAAGTCAATCACAGTCAGTCCTATAAATACCCGGCAAGCCCTCATATGCTTGCCTTGGTATCTTTCTTCCTTGCGCCCTGACCTGTTATCCTGCTATCCTGTAAACCTGTATCGGACCCTGAATCTGTTCCTGAGCCTGTATCCTATCCCATCCATTATCTTCCTTTCCCAACCTGCCCTTGTTCAGTTGCTGATCTCCTGTGTATGACCTTGGCTTGGTTACGTTTATGTTTCTGGTATATCCCTTGTTCCTGCTGACCTGCTGTGTATGACCCTGGCCTGGCTGACATCGGTGATTTCGGTATTGCCCCTTGCTTTATATATTATCTGTTGTCTGTGGGTTTCTGTCGGTTGGTTGAGCACTATTTATATTTGGGGTGTTTGTTTATTTATATTACTTATCTTAAATAAACATTATTCTTATTTCACTTTACATGCGTTTTGGTTTCCTCTTTGCAGTCCACACAATCTGGTCACACCTGTTCATGACAGTATACCAAGGCCATCTCTGACCAGAAGTGGCTGCACAAGGGAACCATCTCGGTTCTGTTGCACATAACTGGGATGAATTCAGATATAATTGCTTATTATGCTCTGCTGGCAACAGAGAGTTCTGAATATCTCCGCCAGACATTGGAAGGGTGGTCCAGTGATTAGCTGCTGGAGATTATCCGTTTAGCTCACTCTGTGGTCGATCAGGGCAGTATACGGTTTGAGGATGTTCAGCCTTTGATTGGAATGTGTACAGAGCTGGCTCTGCCTTGTATCCCAAAGGGCCATGATGACTTTTCTCCCCCTTCAGCATTAACCAGGTTGCGTCCTTAGTATGGCTGTTGGAGGATGACTCTGCATCCTTTTTTGAGCATTATTCGGTTTGTCCCAAACAGTTGTTGAAGGATTGTATAGATGAAGTGCAGTCGCTGGTCAGACAGAGGGAATGTGAGGCCACTTTTGTGCTACCTGTACTTCAGGCAGGGTTAGACCTTTTATGCCCAGCTTCTGTCAGCTCTCCACAAACCAGACCTGCTACTAAATACCTGCCTGCTCAGATGTCCTTTCTCCCATCACCCCTGGCAACCTCAGCTGCAGTCCAATATACCCTGCTCCCCACCAAGTATCAATGCCCTGTTTCTACTTCCTGTACCTATCCTGCCTTTAACCCACCTTCCTCTTCTCTAATACCTGCAACTTCCCCACAAGAACTCCCTCTGGCTGCTGTTCCCCCTTCCTTGTCATATCCCAGCCCTTCCTTTCAGTATGCCTCACCTCCTGTCTACAGTCCTACAGCCACCTACAGATCTCCAGCAGTTAAGCCAAAGAAGAAACTGAAGTTCTTCCCCACTCATACAATCCTGCCAGTAACCCAACCTGCTCCCACTTCCCAGCCTGATGTGTCAGCTTCCCAGTCTGATGTGCCAGCTTCCCAGCCTGATGTGCCAGCTTCCCAGCCTGATGTGCCAGCTTCCCAGCCTGATGTGCCAGCTTCCCAGTCTGATGTGCCGGCTTCCCAGTCTGACGTCTTGATGCCTGCCTATCAGTCTGATGTTCCAGCTTCCCTGTCTGATGTTCCAGCTTCCCTGTCTGATGTTCCAGCTTCCCAGTCTGATGTTCCAGCTTCCCAGTCTGATGTTCCAGCTTCCCAGTCTGATGTTCCAGCTTCCCAGTCTGATGTTCCAGCTTCCCAGTCTGATGTGCCAGCTTCCCAGCCTGATGTCTCGATGCCTGCCTACCAGCCTGATGTGCCAGCTTCCCAGTTTGACGTGCCAGCTTCCCAGTTTGAGGTGCCAGTTTCCCAGTTTGATGTGCCAGCCTCCCAGCCTGATGTCTTGAAGCTTGCCTTCCAGCCTGATGTCTTGATGTCTACCTACCAGTCTGATGTGCCAGCTTCCCAGTCTGATGTGCCAGCTTCCCAGTTTGATGTGCCAGCTTCCCAGTTTGATGTGCCAGCTTCCCAGTTTGCTGTGCCAGCTTCCCAGCCTGATGTCTTGCAGCTTGCCTTCCAGCCTGATGTCTCGAAGATTGCCTCCCAGTCGGATGTGCCAGCTTCCCAGTCGGATGTGCCAGCTTCCCAGTCTGATGTGCCAGCTTCCCAGTCTGATGTGCCAGCTTCCCAGTCTGATGTGCCAGCTTCCCAGCCTGATGTCTCGAAGCTTGCCTTCCAGCCTGATGCCTCGATGCCTGCCTTCCAGTGTGATGTGCCAGTTCCCCAGTCTGTTGTCTCAGTGCCTGCCCTCCAGCCTGATGTCTCGAAGCTTGCTTCCCAGTCTGATGTGCCAGCTTCCCAGTCTGATGTGCCAGCTTCCCAGTCTATTGTCCCAGTGCCTGCCTTCCAGCCTGATGTCTCAGTGCCAGCTTCCCAGACTGACGTGCCAGCTTCCCAGACTGACGTGCCTGCTGCCCAGCTCGAATTGCCCATGCCTGCTGCCCAGCCTGATGTGCCTGCTGCCCAGCTTGAAGTGCCCATGCCTGCTGCCCAGACTGATGTGCCTGCTGCCCAGCTCGAAGTGCCCATGCCTGCTGCCCAGACTGACGTGCCTGCTGCCCAGCTCGAAGTGCCCATGCCTACTGCCCAGCCTGATGTGCCTGCTGCCCAGCTTGAAGTGCCCATGCCTGCTGCCCAGCCTGATGTGCCTGCTGCCCAGCTCGAAGTGCCCATGCCTGCTGCCCAGCCTGATGTGCCTGCTACCCAGCTCAAAGTGCCTATGCCCGCTGCCCAGCCAGATGTGCCTGCTGCCCAGCTCGAAGTGCCCATGCCCACTGCCCAGCCTGATGTGCCTGCTGCCCAGCTCGAAGTGCCCATGCCCGCTGCACAGCCTGATGTGCCTGCTGCCCAGCTCAAAGTGCCCATGCCCACTGCCCAGCCTGATGTGCCTGCTGCCCAGCTCGAAGTGCCCATGCCCGCTGCCCAGCCTGATGTGCCTGCTGCCCAGCTTAAAGTGCCCATGCCTGCTGCCCAGCCTGATGTGCCTGCTGCCCAGCTCGATGACCCGGAGCCTGCTGCCCAGCTCGGTGACCCAGAGCCTGCTGCCCAGCTCGGTGACCCGGAGCCTGCTGCCCAGCTCGATGACCCGGAGCCTGCTGCCCAGCTCGATGACCCGGAGCCTGCTGCCCAGCTCGATGACCCGGAGCCTGCTGCCCAGCTCGATGACCCGGAGCTGGCTTCCCAGCTCGATGACCCGGAGCCTGCTGCCCAGCTCGATGACCTGGAGCCTGCTGCCCAGCTCGATGACCCGGAGCCTGCTGCCCAGCTCGATGACCCGGAGCCTGCTGCCCAGCTCGATGACCCGGAGCTGGCTTCCCAGCTCGATGAGACTGAGCCTGCTGCCCAGCTTGGTTTGTTCTTGTCCGCTGCCCAGCTCAATGACTCTGATGTGCCAGCTGTCTGCCTGGATGGGCCTGATGACCAGCCTTCTTCCACCATTCTGCCTGATGCCATAGACTTTGGACAATTAAGACTAGTTGGAGCGTCCGGAGGCCGCTCCTTTAAGGGGGGGTACTGTCAGGAAAGCATCCGTCCGCTGGCAAGATATATCGTTTGGCATGCAGTACTGGGGTCCACCAGCAGGTGTCTTCTGGCAGTGTTGAACTGTCAGGAGAATATTTCCTTGCTGGTGTCATTTCATCTTTTGGCCGCAGTACTGACGTCCACCAGTGGATGGATCCTGGCAGTATGGAGCAGACAACACTCCCTGCGCTCAGGTGTGACTTGAAGTCAATCACAGTCAGTCCTATAAATACCCGGCAAGCCCTCATATGCTTGCCTTGGTATCTTTCTTCCTTGTGCCCTGACCTGTTATCCTGCTATCCTGTAAACCTGTATCGGACCCTGAACCTGTTCCTGAGCCTGTATCCTATCCATTATCTCCCTTTCCCAACCTGCCCTTGTTCAGTTGCTGATCTCAAGTGTATGACCTTGGCTTGGTTACGTTTATGTTTCTGGTATATCCCTTGTTCCTGCTGACCTGCTGTGTATGACCCTGGCCTGGCTGACATCGGTGATTTCGGTATTGCCCCTTGCTGTATATATTATCTGTTGTCTGTGGGTTTCTGTCGGTTGGTTGAGCACTATTTATATTTGGGGTGTTTGTTTATTTATATTACTTATCTTAAATAAACATTATTCTTATTTCACTTTACATGCGTTTTGGTTTCCTCTTTGCAGTCCACACAATCTGGTCACACCTGTTCATGGCACACACAAAGTTTGAGAGCAGGCTATAAAATTTTCCGACAACAAAATCCAATCGCGTCAATTCCGTGTGGACAATTCCGATGCACAAAGTGCCACGCATGCTCAGAAGAAATTCCGAGACGGAACAGCTCGGTCTAGTAAAATTAGCGTTCGGAATGGATAGAGCACTTTCTTGAGGCTGCAATGTTTAAAATTGTTTAATACAGCGCACTCTCTTCTTCTTTATAATGCAGGAAGAACAAAGTAGTTTTGCTGCTGATATTCACACAGAGTTCTTACAAACTTCTTTCTTTCTTATTTATCGTGATTCCCTCAATATATTATGATTTGTCACATCTGACCAAAAATCGATATCATTTTTTTTTGTGTTTTTTTTTTTTTTTTTTAAGCCTTATGTGATTTTTTTTTTTTTTGGTTTTTGATTTGTATTTTTTTCAAGGCTGATCTTGTTTTTTTTTTCTAGTTATTTAACATCCAGAATATTTTTGTGTGTGTTTTGTGTGTCAAGTTACCACAACAACATTATTATCTTGTATTATTTAATCTCAAGGAGATTGCTTGGTGTTCGTGTCTCTTGTTAATTTCACATTGTATTTTTGAAATGTACCTGCCTCCTCACAAACAAACTGTCCTTTTTGAAGGAAAACACACATAGGCGAGTCTAATTGAAACCAAAAAACCTTTATTAAGGGCTCACAACCAAACAAAGAGGGAGGCAACGCTGGAGAAACAGCAGAAATTGGCGAAGCCTTTGACCCCCAGAGCACACATCAATTATTTTACTGCAAAATTGGTGGCCTGAGGAGTCCATATATAAGGGAGTGCAGTCTGGTCCTGAAGTCCCAGAGATCTTGAAAGCAGCAGATGACATCTGTGTCCAAAGGCTGTGGTCATACAAGAGACTGCATCTTTTGCCAGACCAGACTGAACCCCCCCCTCCTTTAAGGGGGGGTACTGTCAGGAAAGCATCCGTCCGCTGGCAAGATATATCGTTTGGCATGCAGTACTGGGGTCCACCAGCAGGTGTCTTCTGGCAGTGTTGAACTGTCAGGAGAATATTTCCTTGCTGGTGTCATTTCATCTTTTGGCCGCAGTACTGACGTCCACCAGTGGATGGATCCTGGCAGTATGGAGCAGACAACACTCCCTGCGCTCAGGTGTGACTTGAAGTCAATCACAGTCAGTCCTATAAATACCCGGCAAGCCCTCATATGCTTGCCTTGGTATCTTTCTTCCTTGTGCCCTGACCTGTTATCCTGCTATCCTGTAAACCTGTATCGGACCCTGAACCTGTTCCTGAGCCTGTATCCTATCCATTATCTCCCTTTCCCAACCTGCCCTTGTTCAGTTGCTGATCTCAAGTGTATGACCTTGGCTTGGTTACGTTTATGTTTCTGGTATATCCCTTGTTCCTGCTGACCTGCTGTGTATGACCCTGGCCTGGCTGACATCGGTGATTTCGGTATTGCCCCTTGCTGTATATATTATCTGTTGTCTGTGGGTTTCTGTCGGTTGGTTGAGCACTATTTATATTTGGGGTGTTTGTTTATTTATATTACTTATCTTAAATAAACATTATTCTTATTTCACTTTACATGCGTTTTGGTTTCCTCTTTGCAGTCCACACAATCTGGTCACACCTGTTCATGGCACACACAAAGTTTGAGAGCAGGCTATAAAATTTTCCGACAACAAAATCCAATCGCGTCAATTCCGTGTGGACAATTCCGATGCACAAAGTGCCACGCATGCTCAGAAGAAATTCCGAGACGGAACAGCTCGGTCTAGTAAAATTAGCGTTCGGAATGGATAGAGCACTTTCTTGAGGCTGCAATGTTTAAAATTGTTTAATACAGCGCACTCTCTTCTTCTTTATAATGCAGGAAGAACAAAGTAGTTTTGCTGCTGATATTCACACAGAGTTCTTACAAACTTCTTTCTTTCTTATTTATCGTGATTCCCTCAATATATTATGATTTGTCACATCTGACCAAAAATCGATATCATTTTTTTTTGTGTTTTTTTTTTTTTTTTTTAAGCCTTATGTGATTTTTTTTTTTTTGGTTTTTGATTTGTATTTTTTTCAAGGCTGATCTTGTTTTTTTTTTCTAGTTATTTAACATCCAGAATATTTTTGTGTGTGTTTTGTGTGTCAAGTTACCACAACAACATTATTATCTTGTATTATTTAATCTCAAGGAGATTGCTTGGTGTTCGTGTCTCTTGTTAATTTCACATTGTATTTTTGAAATGTACCTGCCTCCTCACAAACAAACTGTCCTTTTTGAAGGAAAACACACATAGGCGAGTCTAATTGAAACCAAAAAACCTTTATTAAGGGCTCACAACCAAACAAAGAGGGAGGCAACGCTGGAGAAACAGCAGAAATTGGCGAAGCCTTTGACCCCCAGAGCACACATCAATTATTTTACTGCAAAATTGGTGGCCTGAGGAGTCCATATATAAGGGAGTGCAGTCTGGTCCTGAAGTCCCAGAGATCTTGAAAGCAGCAGATGACATCTGTGTCCAAAGGCTGTGGTCATACAAGAGACTGCATCTTTTGCCAGACCAGACTGAACCCAGGTTCATCACTCTCTGGTCTTCCTTCCACACTTCCTTCCACGCTGTGGCTGTGGTGGTGGAGTTGTGGCAGGAGGAGGAGGAGGATGTTCCAACTCACTCAGGTGGGTATTGAGTGTGATTTTGCCCCTCACCCCCTTAGTAAAGACTTTATAAAGAAGGTCCTCACACAGCTGGCGTTGGCCCTCCTGCATGCCCTGCAGTTTGGTGGTAGCCATGCAGGCAAAGGCCTCTTCAGGAGTGGGGGTGGCTCTGAGGGAAGCAGAAGCCTCCTGAATGAGCCTGAGAGCTGAATCCTGCATGTGACTCCCCTTCCTGGGTCTTTTGTTTGGAAGGCAGAGGGGAGGGACCTGCGATTCTGTCAGGCTCCTACTGGTCCCAGGCTTCTCCTGGCTGCCACTTAGCCCCACCTCCTCCTGGCTGCCACTAACCCCCGCCTCCTCCTGGCTGCCACATTCCACAGCCTCTTCCTGTGTGCCACATTCCAGAGCCTCGTCCTGGCTGAGGTCTTCCTGTGTATGAAAAAGGGACATAGTTTTAGTTTTTACTTCATCAATCAAACACAATTTTCATCTCATGACTGTTGTAAATTGAATGTTAACAAATATAAAAGACTATCCTTCTAAACCCAGCATGTTTCATTCTTGTACCAATTATTTTTGCCCACTACTGTCTATTGATATGTAAACGCCTTTATTAAATCAGCAATTAGTGATCAATAATAACATCTAGTAAACATCATTTCTTTATTGACCAGAAATCTGTAGAAGAATGCTATACCTGGCTCAAGCTGGGCTCCTCCACTTCTTCCTGGCTGCAAGTCCCAGGTTGGACATCAGAAGTCTCAGCTGGGGTGGAAGGAAGAGTGGAAGGAAGGGTTGAGAGGGATTTCCTGACTCCAGTCTGGTCTGACAGAAAATAAAGTCTCTCATAGTACCACAGTCTGGGGACATAAATGTCATCTGCTCCAGCTCCGGATCTCTGGGAATCCGTGACCTTCTTGCGCTCCCTAAGATAAGTTCTCCTCAGGCCACCAATTTTGGCTTTTAAATAGGGGATGGTTGCTGTGGGGACCACCGGCTTCACCAACTCCAGCAGTTTCTCCAGCGCTGTCTGCCTCTTTTGTTTATGATTATAATGTGGATGTTTCACATGCCACAGACAGGGCAGCTCCCTGTACTTGTCTATGAACAGGGGGAGGAAGTTGTGGTCATTGAAGCCATCCATTTTATCTGCAAGACACAACACGAGACAAACCCTAATGTCAGGCAAAACTCTCCTAATCTTGTTACAATATAGGCCTCAATCTAGAAGCAGTATAGGCCCAAGTTTAGATCTTACCTTCGTTATCATGATCAGCGCCTCCGATACTCCTTCCTCTGCTCACAGATTGTACGTACTACACACGCGTGTAATGCTTTATTCACACTGCGCATGCGTGAAACTCCGCCCGCCCCTGACGTTCTTTCTATTCTATTCCCTGCCCCTTCTTGTTCGGCGCAATGAGGGAAGAGCACATGGCGGAGACACAGCAGGTGCATGCTAATTAGAGCAACGAGGAGGAGGGGGAGGAAAGCCCAGAGCCAGAAAGGTCACGATCCAGAAGGAGACGATTTAAGGCCTCAAATATGTCCTTTGGGGAGATGTTGGAGATGGTGGACATCCTGAAGAAGGCCGACTATGACGGGAAGTATGGACCTTACCTCAACCCCAATGTCAGAAAGGCCAAGATCATGGCAAAATTGGTCAAGAGTCTGCACTGGAATTTCGGGGTACGACGATCGAAAGATCAGCTCAGGAAATGGTGGTCGGACCTCAAATTAAGAGAGCACGAGCAGTACAGAAAGATCCGGAGAGTGCTGCAAAAAAGTAAGTAGTTGTCCTGTGTTCCTATTCTTTATGTTTATTACGTTCGTGCTGCTCCATGTGCTTTTCTTAGCTGTTATCCAGTTTAAAATGGAAACTTTCATGTTCATGGGCACATTATTCATTTGTATAAAACATTGTTCGTTCGGCCTAGAAAACACTATTGTTTTGGCCATATGCATTTGCCCACATTTTTTTGGCCTAATTGTCTGAAAATAATTCTAGATGGGTTTGTAACTAGAATGAAATGCAAACTAGATTCTGTGTAAGGAGAGGACACTCAGCAGCTGTTTACACATCTGGACGCTGTAGCACTAGTGTGGGACACAAGAACACCCTTTTTATTAGGGGGCCCACACAGGTGCTCCAGTGTATACTATAGGGGTGTCTCCATCTGTGAAGCTTGTACAAAACAGGTAAAGTATTGAAGCTTGACAAAGGACAATAAAAATTCTACATCTTGGAACTCTGCCAAAATAGACAATTGTACCCCACTTCCAAGCAATGTTTCATATTCCTATTTCTGCCATTAAATATCTGTGTGCTAAGTATACCTATTTTTTTTTACATAGGGGAGAAAAGATTCGGAGGACACCCCTCATCCGAGGAGACCACAGACCCCCCACCTCTGGAAGGAGGGGAAATCCACCCAAGCTAAGCAGAGCAGGAGGAGGAAGACGTGGTGGAAATTGGTACCACAACAGGTGAGTGTTTGCGACCACAGGCTCAGGTAAAAGATGGATGCCGGCATATTTATAATACATGGTGTGTTTTTGTTTCTATCTTTTTAGGTGATCGTGATGTTGTGGATCCAGGGCATTTCACCTCGGAAAGTGCACAGATTCTGATTGGGAAGATCATGGGGTGTAATAGGGACTTGGAAAACATCCTGAAAAACATCAATGATGTTCAACAAAAAATGAAGAACATCATTGATGTTTTAGGGAGAGTTTAAAACACCTCCAAATCCCTTTGGTTTTTTGTGTTCTAAAAATGTTTAACATTTTTTGACATATTTGAGAAAAGCCACATTTTGAAGATGCACACAGTGTGTCAACATGTGCTATCTGCCATCACGGGAGATCAATGAACACGTTTTCGGGGTGCAACCCCTTCCTCATTAATAAAGTAGCTGTGAGGAAGGGGATGCACCCCAAAAACATGTCCCTTGATCCCCCATGATGGCAGCTAGCAAATGTTGACATTCGGCAATTTGTGTGCATCTTCAAAATGTGGCTTTTCCTGGGGTGACTTCACCCCATCTGAACGCAATATGTAAATACTCATGTCTGATATTGCCTTCAAGTTCTACGAAATGTGAACTTTGTAAGTTCAAGATTTGTGTCTTTCTTGTTGGTTTTAAACATGCCTGTTTTACCTTAAATTGACATTTCTACTTTTTCTAATGTGACCCCAAAAATACATACATACACACAGTAATACATATACATACAGTATACATAGGGTTGCCACCTTTTCTTCAAGCTAAGCCCGAACACTTCAGCGGGGCTTGGCATTTTTTTTTGTAGCATACACTATGAGATTGTAAAATACCTCTGACACCACTGTGTGCCCTAGAGGCGCAGCGGTGAACAGTGGGTGCAGCCAATTGCATATAGTGCAGGTGTGTGTAATGTACAATGTAGTGTATATAGTGCAGGTGTGTGTATATGTAGTGTATATTGTACAATATAGTGTATATAGTGCTGACAAAGATGAAGGGGGGGCTGACAGAGAGGAGGGGGGGCTGACAGAGAGGAGGGGGGTTGACAGAGAGGAAGGGGAGACTGACAGATCATACCTCGCTGTAATCATATCTTTGGGTTCCCGCTATGCGGAGGAGGTCTCGTGTTCCCAGGGTCACCTCAATATCTTGTCTCCCCAGCTGTGGTGGATCAGGAAGAGGGCGAGGCTTCATAAGGTGAGGAGGCGCTCTTACACAGACAAGTGTAGGAGAGAAGCAGATAGGTACACAGCAGCTGGCGCCACCTGCCACATAGTAAAACACAGAGCTACGGGGCGGAGGATGGGACAAACCGGGATACAGAGGCACTGGATATATGTTGTGCGTGCCCGGGTTTCCAGGGGATAGAAACCCGGGCACAAATTGCCAAAACCATACTGTCCGGGTCAATCCTCTACGGGTGGCAACCCTAAGTATACACATACATAAACACACAGTACACATGTACAGTATATACACATACAGACACACGCACAGTCAGTGGTGTAGCGTGGGGGGTTCAGGGGGTGCCGTGGCCCCGGGCGCGACATCCAGTATGTGTCACTGGCTGCCTCCTCCTAATTTCTAATTCCTGTGTCCCCGGGCTCCGGCCGCCATGTTAAGTGTCCGGCGCCCTGTGATTGGGTGTATGGGGGTCATGTGAGGCGTAGGGCTGGCCTGTCCTCGTTCGCTCCTGAAGTCCCGCCTCCACACATGACCCCCCATACGCCCAATCACAGGACGCTGGATAGAGATGAGCTTCGAGTTTGAGTCAAACTCATGTTTGACTCGAACATTGGCTGTTCGCAAGTTCGCCGAACAGCGAACAATTTGGGGTGTTCGCTGCAAATTCGAATGCCGCGGAACACCCTTAAAGGTCTATGGGAGAAATCAAAAGTGCTAATTTTAAAGGCTAATATGCAAGTTATTGTCATAAAAAGTGTTTGGGGACCTGGGTCCTGCCCCAGGGGACATGGATCAATGCAAAAAAAAGTTTTAAAAACGGCCATTTTTTCAGGAGCAGTGATTTTAATAATGCTTAAAGTCAAACAATAAAAGTGTAATATCCCTTTAAATTTCGTACCTGGGGGGTGTCTATAGTATGCCTGTAAAGGGGCGCATGTTTCCTGTGTTTAGAACAGTCTGACAGCAAAATGACATTTTGAAGGAAAAAACCCATTTAAAACTACCCGCATTGCCGACAATACACATAGAAGTTCATTGATAAAAACGGCATGGGAATTCCCCAAAGGGGAACCCCGAACCAAAATTTTTAAAAAAAATGACGTGGGAGTCCCCCTAAGTTCCATACCAGGCCCTTCAGGTCTGGTATGGATATTAAGGGGAACCCCGGCCAAAATTTAAAAAAAAAAATGACGTGAGGTTCCCCCTAAATTCCATACCAGACCCTTCAGGTCTGGTATGGATTTTAAGGGGAACCCTGCGCCAAAAAAAAAAAAATGGCGTGGAGTCCCCCCAAAAATCCATACCAGACCCTTATCCGAGCACGCAACCTGGCAGGCCGCAGGAAAAGAGGGGGGGACAAGAGTGCGCCCCCCCTCCTGAACCATACCAGGCCACATGCCCTCAACATTGGGAGGGTGCTTTGGGGTAGCCCCCCAAAACACCTTGTCCCCATGTTGATGAGGACAAGGGCCTCATCCCCACAACCCTGGCCGGTGGTTGTGGGGGTCTGCGGGTGGGGGGCTTATCGGAATCTGGAAGCCCCCTTTAACAAGGGGACCCCCAGATCCCGGCCCCCCCCTGTGTGAAATGGTAAGGGGGTACTTACCCCTACCATTTCACTAAAAAACTGTCAAAAATTTTAAAAATTACAAGAGACAGTTTTTGACAATTCCTTTATTTAAATGCTTCTTCTTTCTTCTATCTTCCTTCATCTTTTGGTTCTTCTGGTTCTTCCTCCGGCGTTCTCGTCCAGCATCTCCTCCACGGCGTCTTCTATCTTCTTCTCCTCGGGCCGCTCCGCACCCATGGCATGGGGGAGGCTCCCGCTCTTCTCTTCTTCTTTCTTCTCTTCTTCATTTTCTTCTCCGGGCCGCTCCGCACCCATGCTGGCATGAAGGGAGGCTCCCGCTGTGTGACGGCGCTCCTCGTCTGACAGTTCTTAAATAATGGGGGACGGGGCCACCCGGTGACCCCGCCCCCCTCTGACGCACGGGACATGACGGGACTTCCCTGTGGCATTCCCCGTGACGTCACAGGGAAGTCCCGTCAAGTCACCATGCGTCAGAGGGGGTGGGGTCACCGGGTGGCCCCGCCCCCCATTATTTAAGAACTGTCAGACGTGGAGCGCCGTCACACAGCGGGAGCCTCCCTCCATGCCAGCATGGGTGCGGAGCGGCCCGGAGAAGAAAATGAAGAAGAGAAGAAGAGAAGACAAGAAGAAGAGAAGAGCGGGAGCCTCCCCCCATGCCATGAGTGCGGAGCGGCCCGAGGAGAAGAAGATAGAAGACGCCGCGGAGGAGATGCTGGACAAGAACGCCGGAGGAAGAACCAGAAGAGCCAGAAGAACCAGAAGAACCAGAAGAACCAGAAGATGAAGGAAGATAGAAGAAAGAAGAAGCATTTAAATAAAGGAATTGTCAAAAACTGTCTCTTGTCATTTTTAAGATTTTTGACAGTTTTTTAGTGAAATGGTAGGGGTAAGTACCCCCTTACCATTTCACACAGGGGGGGGGCGGGATCTGGGGGTCCCCTTGTTAAAGGGGGATTCCAGATTCCGATAAGCCCCCCACCCACAGACCCCCACAACCACCGGCCAGGGTTGTGGGGATGAGGCCCTTGTCCTCATCAACATGGGGACAAGCTGTTTTTTTGGGGCTACCCCAAAGCACCCTCCCAATGTTGAGGTCATGTGGCCTGGTACGGTTCAGGAGGGGGGCCGCACCAGGTTGCGTGCTCGGATAAGGGTCTGGTATGGATTTTTGGGGGACCCCACGCCGTTTTTTTTTTTTTTTGGCGCAGGGTTTCCCTTAAAATCCATACCAGACCTGAAGGGCCTGGTATGGAATTTAGGGGGACTCCCACGTCATTTTTTTTTAAATTTTGGCCGGGGTTCCCCTTAATATCCATATCAGACCTGAAGGGCCTGGTATGGAATTTAGGGGGACTACCACGTTATTTTTTTTTTAAATTTTGGTTCGGGGTTCCCCTTTGGGGAATTCCCATGCCGTTTTTATCAATGAACTTCTATGTGTATTGTCGGTAATGCAATAGCCGCGGGTAGTTTTAAATGGGTTTTTTCCTTCAAAATGTCATTTTGCTGTCAGACTGTTCTAAACACAGGAAACATGCGCCCCTTTACAGGCATACTATAGACACCCCCCAGGTATGAAATTTAAAGGTATATTACACTTTTATTGTTTGACTTTAAGCATTATTAAAATCACTGCTCCTGAAAAAATGGCTGTTTTTAAAACTTTTTTTTTGCATTGATCCATGTCCCCTGGTGCAGGACCCAGGTCCCCAAACACTTTTTATGACAATAACTTGCATATTAGCCTTTAAAATTAGCACTTTTGATTATTCATGTTCGTGTCCCATAGACTTTAAGGTGTTCGCGTGTTCGAACAAACTTTTTCCTGTCCGCATGTTCTGGTGCGAACCGAACAGGGGGGTGTTCGGCTCATCCCTAGCACTGGATACTGAACATGGCAGCAGGCAGAGCGCAGGGGAGAGAAGAATGTGAGCCGCCGCTGTCTTCTCCTCCTCATCCGGATCGATGCAGGCCAGGATAAGAAGGTGAGTGAGACTCCCTCGTGAGAGTCTTATTACTGGGAGGGGGAGGGGGGGCGAGAGAGAGACTGTAGGCAGGACAGTGTAGTGTAGTATAGTATGGAGGTCAGTGTAGTGTAGTGGTCAGTATGGGGGGCAGTGTAGTGGATAGTGTAGTATAGTGGACAGTGTAGTATAGTGGTTAGTGTAGTATAGTGGTTAGCATAGTGGTCAGTATAGTGTAGTTTAGTATGGAGGTCAGTGTAGTGTAGTATTGTGGTTAGTATGGTGGTTAGTGTAGTGGACAGTATAGTGGTCAGTATAGTGTAGTGGACAGTGTAGTATAGTATGGTGGTCAGTGTAGTGTAGTATGGTGGATAGTGTAGTGTAGTGGTCAGTGTAGTGTAGTATGGTGGTCAGTATAGTGGACAGTGTAGTGTAGTATGGTGGTCAGTATAGTATAGTATAGTGGTCAGTATAGTAGTTAGTATAGTGGTAAGTATAGTGTAGTTTAGTATGGAGGTCAGTGTAGTGTAGTGGACAGTATAGTATAGTGGACAGTGTAGTATGGTGGTCAGTGTAATGTAGTATAGTGGACAGTGTAGTATAGTGGTCAGTGTAGTGTAGTATAGTGGACAGTGTAGTATGGTGGTCAGTATAGTGTAGTATAGTGGTCAGTGTAGTATAGTGGACATTGTAATGTAGTATGGTGGACAGTGTAGTGTAGTGGACAGTGTAGTGTAGTGTAGTGGTCAGTGTAGTGTAGTATAGTGGTCAGTATAGTGGTTAGTGTAGTATAGTGGTCAGTATAGTGTAGTCTAGTATGGAGGTCAGTGTAGTGTAGTATAGTGGACAGTGTAGTATAGTGGTCAGTGTAGTGTAGTATAGTGAACAGTGTAGTATGGTGGTCAGTATAGTGTAGTATACTGGTCAGTGTAGTGTAGTATAGTGGACAGTGTAGTATGGTGGTCAGTTTAGTGTAGTATAGTGGACAGTGTAGTGTAGTGGTTAGTGTAGTGGACAGTATAGTAATAGTATAATGGTCAGAGTAGTATAGTGGACAGTATAGTGTAGTATAGTGGTCAGTGTAGTATAGAGGACAGTGTAGTATGGTGGTCAGTATAGTGTAGTATAGTGGTCAGTGTAGTATAGTGGACAGTGTATTATAGTGGTCAGTGTAGTGTAGTATAGTGGTCAGTGTAGTATGGTGGTCAGTATAGTGTAGTATAGTGGACAGTGTAGTATAGTGGTCAGTGTAGTATGGTGGTCAGTATAGTGTAGTATAGTGGACAGTGTAGTATGGTGGTCAGTATAGTGTAGTATAGTGGTCAGTGTAGTATAGTGGACATTGTAATGTAGTATAGTGGACAGTGTAGTATGGTAGTCAGTATAATGTAGTATGGTGGACAGTGTAGTGTAGTGGACAGTGTAGTGTAGTGGTCAGTGTAGTGTAGTATAGTGGTCAGTATAGTGGTTAGTGTAGTATAGTGGTCAGTATAGTGTAGTTTAGTATGGAGGTCAGTGTAGTGGACAGTGTAGTGTAGTATAGTGGACAGTGTAGTATAGTGGTCAGTGTAGTGTAGTATAGTGGACAGTTTAGTATGGTGGTCAGTATAGTATAGTATACTGGTCAGTGTAGTGTAGTATAGTGGACAGTGTAGTATGGTGGTCAGTTTAGTGTAGTATAGTGGACAGTGTAGTCTAGTGGTTAGTGTAGTGGACAGTGTAGTATAGTGGACAGTGTAGTGTAGTGTAGTATAATGGTCAGTGTAGTATAGTGTAGTATAGTGGTCAGTGTAGTATAGAGGACAGTGTAGTATGGTGGTCAGTATAGTGTAGTATAGTGGTCAGTGTAGTATAGTGGACAGTGTATTATAGTGGTCAGTGTAGTGTAGTATAGTGGTCAGTGTAGTATGGTGGTCAGTATAGTGTAGTATAGTGGACAGTGTAGTATAGTGGTCAGTGTAGTATGGTGGTCAGTATAGTGTAGTATAGTGGACAGTGTAGTGTAGTATAGTGGACAGTGTAGTATGGTGGTCAGTATAGTGTAGTATAGTGGTCAGTGTAGTATAGTGGACATTGTAATGTAGTATAGTGGACAGTGTAGTATGGTAGTCAGTATAATGTAGTATGGTGGACAGTGTAGTGTAGTGGACAGTGTAGTGTAGTGGTCAGTGTAGTGTAGTATAGTGGTCAGTATAGTGGTTAGTGTAGTATATTGGTCAGTATAGTGTAGTTTAGTATGGAGGTCAGTGTAGTGGACAGTGTAGTGTAGTATAGTGGACAGTGTAGTATAGTGGTCAGTGTAGTGTAGTATAGTGGACAGTGTAGTATGGTGGTCAGTATAGTATAGTATACTGGTCAGTGTAGTGTAGTATAGTGGACAGTGTAGTATGGTGGTCAGTTTAGTGTAGTATAGTGGACAGTGTAGTCTAGTGGTTAGTGTAGTGGACAGTATAGTGGACAGTATAGTATAGTGGACAGTGTAGTATAGTGGACAGTGTAGTGTAGTGTAGTATAATGGTCAGTGTAGTATAGTGGACAGTATAGTGTAGTATAGTGGTCAGTGTAGTATAGAGAACAGTGTAGTATGGTGGTCAGTATAGTGTAGTATAGTGGTCAGTGTAGTATAGTGGACAGTGTATTATAGTGGTCAGTGTAGTGTAGTATAGTGGTCAGTGTAGTATGGTGGTCAGTATAGTGTAGTATAGTGGACAGTGTAGTATAGTGGTAAGTGTAGTATGGTGGTCAGTATAGTGTAGTATAGTGGACAGTGTAGTGTAGTATAGTGGACAGTGTAGTATGGTGGTCAGTATAGTGTAGTATAGTGGTCAGTGTAGTGTAGTATAGTGGTCAGTGTAGTATAGTGGTCAGTGTAGTGTAGTATTGTGGACAGTGTAGTATGGTGGTCAGTATAGTGTAGTATAGTGGACAGTGTAGTATGGTGGTCAGTATAGTGTAGTACAGTGGACAGTGTAGTATAGTGGTCAGTGTAGTAGGGTGGTCAGTATAGTGTAGTATAGTGGACAGTGTAGTGTAGTATAGTGGACAGTGTAGTATGGTGGTCAGTATAGTGTAGTATAGTGGTCAGTGTAGTGTAGTATAGTGGTCAGTGTATAGTGGACAGTGTAGTATGGTGGTCAGTATACTGTAGTATGGTGTAGTATGTGGTTAGTATGGTGTAGTATGGTGGACAGTGTAGTGTAGTATAGTGGACAGTGTAGTATGGTGGTCAGTATAGTGGTCAGTGTAGTGTAGTATAGTGGTCAGTGTAGTATGGTGGTCAGTATAGTGGTCAGTGTAGTGTAGTATAGTGGTCAGTGTAGTATGGTGGTCAGTATAGTGGTCAGTGTAGTGTAGTATAGTGGTCAGTGTAGTATGGTGGTCAGTATAGTGGTCAGTGTAGTGTAGTATGGTGGTCAGTATAGTGGTCAGTGTAGTGTAGTATAGTGGTCAGTGTAGTATGGTGGTCAGTATAGTGGTCAGTGTAGTGTAGTAGAGTGGTCAGTGTAATGTATTATAGTGGACAGTGTAGTATAGTGGTCAGTGTAGTGTAGTATAGTGGTCAGTATAGTGTAGTATAGTGGTCAGTATAGTGTAGTATAGTGGACAGTGTAGTATGGTGGTCAGTATAGTGGACAGTGTAGTGGTCAGTGTAGTGGTCAGTGTAGTATAGTGGACAGTATAGTATAGTGGTCAGTGTAGTGGACAATGTAGTGTAGTGGTCAGTATAGGAATCAGGTAGGTCAGTACTATTGTATTTGAAGGGACTCAGGGATAGCTAAAAGTCCGCAGGTTGGGGGGGGGGCGCAAATTACTTGCCTTGCCCCGGGTGCTGACAACCCACGCTATGCCACTGCGCACAGTATACATGGACATGCACACAGTATATATACACACATACAGTATACACATACATATACACACAGACACACAGTATACACACACATCAGCACTATCCATCTAGAAATCATCCTGATGGAACAGAAAAACGATCTAATAGCCCCAGAGACAGGAGGAGCCATGGTAGAGGAAACACATCCTCCCCCCTGCTCACCAGGGTAAGCCACTGACAAGAATACATTTAGCTGGAGCCAGTTAGTTTACCTTCTATCAGGCAGCAGTGTCCCCTCCTCCCTCTCCTCTCCTCCAGCAGTCGGCATCTCCTCTGCTACAGACAAATAGCTTATTTGTCTGTAGCAGAGGAGATGCCGACTGCTGGAGGAGAGGAGAGGGAGGAGGGGACACTGCTGCCTGATAGAAGGTAAACTAGAAGGTAAACTAACTGGCCCCAGCTAAATGTATTCTTGTCAGTGGCTTACCCTGGTGAGCAGGGGGGAGGATGTGTTTCCTCTACCATGGCTCCTCCTGTCTCTGGGGCTATTAGATCGTTTTTCTGTTCCATCAGGATGATTTCTAGATGAATAGTGCTGATGTGTGTGTATACTGTGTGTCTGTGTGTATATGTATGTGTATACTGTATGTGTGTATATATACTGTGTGCATGTCCATGTATACTGTGCGCAGTGGCGTAGCGTGGGTTGTCAGCACCCGGGGCAAGGCAAGTAATTTGTAGGGGAGTAGGGGGCGTGTACAGCATATTTTTACTGGCTGATGAGGTACTGGAGAGGTGGGGCAGCTATAATCTTGGGATTTTTAGACCAAAATGGTGTCGGTAAGGGACATTTCAGGGACAGATGTAAAAAAACACTGATTTTTACATACTGGCAACCTTGATGGGGCCCCCTAGTGGCCTGGGGGCCCTCGGGCAGTGCCCGAGAGCCTGAATGGTCAGTCTGCCCCTGCCCTTACCCTTCAAGTTTTGAGAATGTAACAAGTATTTATGACATTAATACTTCGGGCACCCCGCATCCCATTCTGTCTCCTATTCCTACTGTGATTTCCCCCCCTGTCAGGCCTCTAAATATCACGCCACCAATGCCCCCCACCAATTCTGAATTCTCCATAAACATCAGACCACCCAATCTACTCATTGTACAGCCTTTGACATCAAGAGAAGCCCATAGCGGCAACTATTATACCACATTACCTCCTGTGGCCTCCAAAAATCCTCCAGTGCCTCGAATGGCCTCCAGTATGCCTCATATTGATTCACAATATGGCACCCAAACCAGCCAGCAAACATACTGT
The DNA here is from genome assembly GCA_037952925.1 of Lithobates clamitans. NCBI lineage: Eukaryota > Metazoa > Chordata > Amphibia > Anura > Ranidae > Lithobates > Lithobates clamitans. The sequence continues at coordinate 1,196,251 of JBBGZY010001524.1, forward strand.
AATTACTTGAGTGCACCCTTGCCTAAATACTCTGAGGTCCCTGGGCCGAGTTCTGATATTACTGTAAACGCAAAGTACAATATGCATAATATTTCAAAAAAGGGTGCAGAGACTTTTTATAATCTGTGAAGACTATTATTTTATTTTGTGTTTGGTTCTTTCTGATAATATTATATTTCTGATACTGTTACATGTTATTTAAGATGCAAAATATTTCGGAAAAGGGTGCCGAGACCTTTTATAATCTGTGAAGACTATTGTTTTATTGTGCATTTGTTTATTTATGATAATATTACATTTCTGATACTGTTACATGTTATTTAAGATAGTTTGTGTTATTTTAATACTTTAAAATTCTCATGAAAATGTTTACAGCCTTTTTTGGCTTATTTGATTTCTACCAAAAATTAATAAAAAAAATAAAATATTACTAAAGGATACTTTGCAGTGGTTTCCTTTTTTCTATGAGAATAGGTACTATATCTTACCTTAAGGTGACTAGTAATCGCTCTGCTGGTTCCACACTCTTCCTGAAGTTGGTGTTCTGATGTTCCAAATAGCTGTAGGTCAGTCATAGCAATTCGTCAAAGCTAAAATTTATATATATATACAAAAAAGGGTTGAGATTACATAGATACGGGAAGATTTATCAGATGAGAAAGTGGGGTTAAAGGGAGGATAGCTAGGATATATCTGAAAAATGTATTGGGGAGAGGGAGGGAGGATGGATGAGAAGAGGGATGTACTGTGTGTTATGGAGGGCGAGGGATAGTGGGGGGAGGTATGTTATGGTTATAGTTATGCTTCGGTTTAATTTTAGGGTTAAGCCTAACCGGACTCCCAACCCTAACACCTACCATAACCTCTACCCTAACCCTAAACCAAACCCTAACCATAACATCAACCATAACCCTAACATCAACCTTAACGTAAACACAACCCTAACCTAAACACTAACCGTAACCCTAATCCTAACACTAACCCTAACCTAAACCCAAACTCTAACCCTAACATAACCCTAAGGGTTTGTGTTAACATTGATGTTAGGGTTAGTGTTAGGGTGCCGGTTAGGGTTAGGATTCCGGTTAGGGTTAGGGCTGGGATTAGGGTTCTGGTTAGCCACTAGCCTACTGCCCACCGTCATATGACGGTGGGACGGTAAGCCTCTTGTTCTGGGCGGACGTCATATGACGTAAGCCCGTTTAAACAGGGCATGCGCGCGATTGTAAGCGCGCAGCCCTGTACTGTCCGTGGCGGCGTGTCACCGAGACACCGCTTGTCACCGACAGGGGTGAACAGCCACTGGGCATGGCTGTTTATCACGTGATCGACCGTGATGAAGTCACGGCCGATCACTAATGGTACATGCCCGCATTGCACGGCGCATCCGCGCGATCGTGAACGCGCTGCGCGTGCACGTCGGTGGCGGCGTGTTCCCGGGAACACTGCTCGTCACCGACGATAGTACACAGCCATTGGCCAGGGCTGTGTACCATGTGATCGGCTGTGATCCATTCACAGCCGATCACTAACTGTAAACAAAGAGCTGTCACTAGCTGTTACTAGCCCTTCTCTCCTCACACACCGTTTCCAGTGTGAGGAGAGAAGAGCCAGGAGTAGTGAGTTACAGATCTATGTATTGTAGTGTCTGCACCAACACCACACCTGTCCCATCGCCCCCCCAATTGTCATCTGTCACCCAACAGTCACCCCATAAAAGTGCACCTTTCACATAAGAGACTGCCATCAGTGACCATCAGTGGTGCAACCGTCACCCATCAGTGACCTGCCCTGTCACCCGTCACCCACCAGTGACCGTGCCCTGTCACCCATCAATGACCTGCCCTGTCACCCGTCACCCACCAGTGACCGTGCCCTGTCACCCATCACCCATCAGTGACCATCAGCGGTGCACCCGTCACCCATCAGTGACCGTCGCCTGTCAGTGACCGTCGCCTGTCAACAATCTGTGACTATCACCTGTCACTGTCCGTGGCCTGTAACCCATCAGTGACCGTGCCCTGTCACCCGTCACCCATCAGTGACTGTGCCTTGTCACCCATCAGTGACCATCAGCGGTGCACCTGTGACCATTACCCGTCACCGTCCGTGGCCTGTCACCGATCAGTGACCATTGCCTGTCACCCATCAGTGACCATCGCCCATCACACCATCACCTCTCAGTGAACGTCACCTGCCATCCATCGCACAGCCCATCGGTGACCGTCACCTGCCACCCATCTGTCACCCGTCGCACAGCTACCCGCCACACAGCCATGTCCAAAAGAGGATATACTAGTGAGGAGGCATTCCAGATCCTCTCTATGACTGATGAGAGCACTGGGGAGTTCTCATCAGAGTCCAAATCTGATTCCGAATCAAATTCGGCATTTGAACCGATCGAGAGTAGCAATGATTCGGATGAAGAATGGGTCCCTCCTAAAAGGGCACGACACTCTGGAAACCAGGAAGCCGCCAGCAACCAGGATTATATTCCCAGGCCCAGTACCAGCTCTGCCGCCAGCACACCCAGGTGTGCAGGCCAACACCCAAAATTTCACAGAGATCAATTTTTTTCACCTGTTTTTGCCCGACACTTTGCTGCAGTTCACTGTGGACCAGACAAATTTGTATGCCCAGCAGTATATTGCCAGCAACCCCCAATCATCTTATACCCGTCCATTTCAGTGGAGAGATTTGAATTTGGAGGAGTTCAAATTGTTTTTGGGTCTCACCCTAAATATGGGGCTTACAAAAAAAAATGAAGGACATACCTATTGGTCCACCAACCCCATCCACCATATGCCCATGTATTCTGCCGCAATGTCCAGGTCCCGATATGAGATGATTATGAGATTCTTTCATTTTAACGACAACACCCAGTGCCCTCCCCGCAATCATCCATATCCTGATAAGCTATACAAGATTCGCCCACTGATAAATTTATTTTCCCTACGATTTGCAGAACTCTATGTCCCCGAGAAGAATATATGTCTGGATGAGTCCCTGGTACCGTTTTCAGGCCGGCTAGGATTAAAACAATATATTCCTAGCAAAAAGGCCAAATATGGAGTAAAATTTTACAAGCTGTGTGAGAGAGCCACGGGATATCTATATGCGTTCCGCATATATGAGGGAAGAGATTCCCAGCTCCAGCCCCCTGAGTGCCCGGCCTACATGGGCACAACTGGAAAAATCGTATGGGACCTAGCTTACCCACTTCTGAAAAAAGGCTATCATATATACCTGGACAACTTTTATACCAGCCTGCCCCTTTTCAGACACCTATATATCGAAAAAACCCTGGCCTGCGGAACCTCAAGAAAAAATAGGAAGGGCTTTCCACAATCCATAGTGAACAAAAAGCTGCAAAGGGGGGAAAGAGCAACACTGAGATGCAATGAAGTGCTGGCCTTGAGGTGGAAGGATAACAGTAACGTGCACATGATGTCCACCATTCATGATGACACTACAGTTGTAGTTCAGCGAAGACGAGGTCCCATTGAAAAACCGACATGTGTCCAAGACTATAATCTCTACATTGGGGGGGTGGATTTCAATGACCAAATGATTCAGCCTTATTTGTCAATAAGGAGGTCCCAATTCTGGTACAAGAAGGTAGCAATTTATCTAACCCATTTGGCCATTTACAATTCCTACATAGTCTACACAAAATCCACAGAAAGCCCCGCCCCCTTCCTAAAATTCATAGAAGTAGTAGTCACGTCCCTCATCTATCAACAAAGACCCCCTCAGAAGGACTTCGTTCTGATGACGTTAGCCGACTTCATGAACACCACTTCCCGTACAACATTCCACCATCGGAAGCAGGCCGAAGACGGCAAAAAAGATGTTGCGTGTGCAGCAGAAGAGGTTTTCGAAAAGATACCAGCTTCCATTGTCCCCAGTGTCCCTCCCAACCTGCCTTTGCATTGGTGAATGCTTCGAACTGTATGATACATCCCTAGATTATAAGCCCATATTTTCCCCATTTTCGCTGATCAGTTTCCATGCTTCCCCAAATAACCATGCCACTGCCTTCAACGTGAACTGACCCTGGCCTGCTTTTTGACTATGCCTCTGCCTACTGTTTGGACTGCTTCCACATGAGCTGACCCTGGCCTGTTTTGACTATGCCTCTGCCCACCGTTTGGACTGCTTGCTCGTGAACTCACCCTGGCCTGTTTTGTGACTATGCTTCTGCCTACCACTTAGACTGCTTGCAAGTTAACTGACCCTGGCCTGTTTTATGGACTATGCTTTTGCCTACCACTTGGACTGATCTGTTGCCCTGCTACTATAGTACACAGGGGTCTCACATATGTGAGGGGCACCAGAATAGTTTTTCCGGATGGAAATAACAATTTTTTTTGTTTTCTCCGGGTTTTGTAATTTCCGGATTAGGGTCTGGAGTCCGGAGGCTTCATAGAGATTTGGGTGGGTTAAAGCCTCTACCCCTGTGCCCCTGTGCACAGGTCTTACCCGATTGCGGCCCTCAGCCTTCTGCTGACTTACTGCCATCATGCCTTTGCCTGCCGCATGAATGGACCACACCTCTGCCTGCTACCTGGACTATGCAAATAATTTGCTGTAGCAAGAGGCAGTATGTTTATGAAGGGCTGGAGAGCGGTACAATAATGAGTGTCTGCAGGTAACAGTGTACCAGGACCAATATTATGGCTGTGCTGGCTGTTTTTGCCTGGACAATTTCTATGAACAAATGCTTTGGCTGTGCTGACAATATCTTTGTGCGGACTATAGACAATATTCCTGCCTGCTGCCTGGATAATTACTATTGCTGTCGCTAAGCACATCCCTGACTGCTGCCTGGACCAGTGCTCTCTTCTGTGGACACTACTAAAAGCACAGGTAATACTTTTTTTTTTTTATCCTTTCCGCAATAGAATTTATTTTGGATTGTAATTCTTGGTATGTACATGCTATGTGTTAGAAATATGAAGGGCCTTCAAAAATGATAGGTTGCCAGGAAATTATCTATGTAATGTATGCTCCTAGAATGCCTGATGGTGCTACTTGGATGTTGGGCCTCTGTATGTGGCCAAGCTGTGTAAAAGTCTCACACATGTGGTATCCCCATACTCAGGAGGAGTAGCAGAATGTATTTTGGGGTGTCATTTTTGCTATGTGTTGGAAATATCTTATAAATCGACTACTTTGTGTAAAAAAAAAATTATTTTTTTTCCACATTTTCCAAAAACTTCTGGAAAAAAAGACTCATTATGCCTCATAGATTATACGTTGGGGTGTTTACTTTAAAAAATTGGGTAATTTTGTGGACAATTCCTTTGTCCTGGTGCTCCAGGGCCTTCAAAAGTGTAATAGGTGGTTGAGAAATGAGATGTGCAATTTATGCTCGTAGATCGCCTGATGGTGCTACTTCAATGTTGGCCTTTGTAGGTGGCCAGGCTGTGTAAAAGTCCCACACATGTGGTATCGCCATACTCCGGAGGAGTAGCAGAATGTATTTTGGGGTGTCATTTTTGCTATGTATTTGCTATGTGTTGGAAATATCTTATAAATGGACAACTTTGTGTAAAAAAATGCGTTTTCATTTTTTTTCCACATTTTCCAAAAACTTCTGGAAAAAAAATAACCGTTTAAAAAACTCATTATGCCTCATAGATTATACATTGGGGTGTTTGCTTTCCAAAATGGGGTCATTTTGTGGGCAATTCCTTTGTACTGGTGCTCCAGGGCCTTCAAAAGTGTAATAGGTGGTTGAGACATGAGATGTGAAATTTATGCTCGTAGATCGCTTGATGGTGCTACTTCAATGTTGGGCCTTTGTATGTGGCCAGGCTGTGTAAAAGTCCCACACATGTGGTATCCCCATACTCGGTAAGAGTAGAAGAATGTATTTTGGGGTGTAATTTGTTGTATGCATATGCTCTGTGAGAGAAATAACCAGTTAATATGACAATTTTGAAAAAAAAAAACAAAAAAAAAACAAATCTTCCTTTTGCAAAGAATTGTGGGGAAAAATTACAACTTAAAAAAACTCACCATGCTACTTATTTAATACCTTGGAATGTCTACTTTCTAAAAAGGGGTCATTTGGGGGGTATTTGTACTTTTCTGACTTGTTAGTACCTCAAGAAATGAGATTCACCTGATGTACTAAAGGCCTGATCAGATGTTTTCAATTTTCAGTGATTGGCACCATAGTTTGTAGACTCTATAACTTTCACAAAGACCAAATAATATACACTAATTTGGGTTATGTTTACCATAGATATATAGCAGTATAAATTTTGGCCAAAATTTATGAAGAATAATTACTAATTTGCTAAATTTTATGACAAAAACAAAGAAAAAAGCAATTTTTCACAAAATTTACGGTCTTTTTTTATTAATAGCACAAAAAATAAAAAACCCATTAGTGATTAAATACTACCAAAAGAAAGCTCTATTTGTGTGAAAAAAAGGACATAAATTTCATTTGGGTACAGTGTTGCATGACTGAGTAATGGTCATTCAAAGTGTGAGAGCACCGAAAGCTGAAAATTGATCTGGGCAGGAAGGGGGTTTAAGTGCCCTGTATTGAGGTGGTTAGGGTTAGGATTCTGGTTAGAGTTAGGGTTGGGATTAGGGTTAGGGTTATGGTTAGGATTCCAGCTAGGGTTAGGATTCCGGTTAGGGTTAGGGCTGGGATTAGGGTTAGGGTTAGACTAAGGGTTGGGGTTTCAGTTAGGATCAGAGTTGGGATTAGGGTTAGGGTTAGGGTTCCATTCAGGGTTAGGGTTCCGGTTCCAGTTAGGGTTGGGATTAGGGTTAGGATTAGGGTTCTGGTTAGGGTTCCGGTTAGGGTGGGGATTAGGGTTAGGGTTCTGGTTAGGGTTAGGATTCTGGTTAGGTTTGGGATTAGGGTTAGGGTTCCGGTTAGGGTTTGGGTTAGGATACCAGTTAGGGTTAGACTAAGGGTTGGAGTTCCAGTTAGGATTAGAGTTGGGATTAGGGTTAGGGTTCCATTTAGGGTTAGGGTTCCGATTCTGGTTAGGGTTGGGATTAGAGTTAGGATTAGGGTTCTGGTTAGGGTTAGGGTTGGGGTTAGGATTCCGGTTAGGGTTAGGATTCCGGTTAGGATTAGAGTTGGGATTAGGGTTAGGGTTCCGGTTAGGGATAGGGTTAGGGTTCCGGTTAGGGTAAGGGTTGGGATTAGGGTTAGGGTCCCGGTTAGGGTAAGGGTTGGGATTAGGGTTAGGATTAGGGTTCCGGTTAGGGTTAGGGTTGGGATTAGGGTTCCGGTTAGGATTTCGGTTAGGGTTAGGTTTGGGATTAGGGTTAGGGTTCCGGTTAGGCTTAGGGTTAGGATTCCAGATAGGGTTAGGATTCTGGTTAGGATTAGAGTTGGGATTAAAGTTAGGGTTAGGATTATGGTTAGGGTTAGGATTCCGGTTAGGATTAGAGTTGGGATTAGGGTTATGGTTAGGGTTAGGGTTCGAATTCTGCTTAGGGTTAGGATTCCGGTTAGGGTTAGGTTTGGGATTAGGGTTAGGGTTCTGGTTAGGGTAAGGGTTAGGATTCCGGTTAGGATTAGAGTTGGGATTAGGGTTAGGGTTCCGGTTAGGGTTAGGATTCTGGTTAGGGTTAGGATTCCGGTTAGGGTTAGAGTTGGGATTAGGGTTAGGGTTAGGATTCTGGTTAGGGTTAGGGCTGGGATTAGGGTTAGGGTTCCGGTTAGGATTAGGGTTCCCGTTAGGGTTAGGGTTCCTGTTAGGGTTAGGATTCTGGTTAGGGTTGGGATTATGGTTAGGGTTAGGATTCCAGTTAGGGTTAGGATTCCTGTTAGGGTTGGGATTAGGGTTAGGATTCTGGTTAGGGTTAGGATTCCGGTTAGGGTTAGGTTTTGGATTAGGGTTAGGGTTAAGGATCTGCTTAGGGTTACGGTTGAGGTTTGGGTTTGAGTTAGGGATAGTGGGGGGAGGGATACAGGGGGGAAGTAGGTAGGGGGGGCAGAAGGAATTTTACTCACCTGCCCACTGACATACGAGTGTAGTTAAAAAAAATTTCATTATGAGCACGTAGATCATTATAGATTAGCCTGAATGGGCCTCTCTCCTCCCTATTTGTAATTACAGGGTGGACCCAGTATCTTCTACTTGTCAGCATCATCCTCATCCTTAACCTGGCTTTTTTCTTTTTTATCATGACTGCAGCAGTAGCAGTTACAACTGCTGCCATAACCAAAGGCAATGACTGCTGATACATGCTGACATACAAACACACGCTCTTCTCCACACACTACACAAAATCCAGGAAGAGAACAGGAAGTGATACAGCTCTTTTTATGTCAGCATGAACACTGGACTCTATTGGACAGACCCAATTTGACAACCAATTTGCAATGTTTGCCGTAGAATTGCAGTAGATTTGCAAGTACAAATGAAGAATTCGCAAAGAAAAATAGCAATGCAATTGTATCAAAATCGCGCTAAAATCGCACCGCAGCAGTGTGAACCTTAAAATGAACACTTTTGCCGACGTGCCGACAGCCGACAGCCTCCTTAGCACTCCATCTCCAGCTTCCACCCAAGCTCTGCTGCCCCTGCTGGGTTGACTCTGAGTATATTTATGAGGTGGCCTGCCCTCTGCCAAACCATCCTGTCTGGGATTGGTCAGGTCCCTCATAAATACTCCAAGCAGCTCCTCCTTTCTCCCATTCTTCTGGGAGTTTTTCCGGGAGTAGGGGGGTACCAGAGATGCTGCTTGCTGAGTCATCCAGCCTCATTGAGTCACTCACCCTGGCTGGCCCTGATTCCAAACAAACAGGCCTGGCTGCCTGCCGAGCCTGAACTTATCTACACAACAGAAAAAAGCCTATTTATACTTCTAGGACACTAGACGGTTTTAACCACTTAACCACTTCAGCCCCAGAAGGTTTTACCCCCTTCCTGACCTGAGCACTTTTTACAATTTGGCACTGCGTCGCTTTAACTGGTAATTGCGCAGTCATGCACTGCTGTACCCAAACAAAATTTGCATCCTTTTTTCCCACAAATAGAGCTTTCTTTTGGTGCTATTCGATCACCTCTGTGTTTTTTATTTTTTGCGCTATAAACAAAAAACTTTGAAAAAAAACAATATTTTTTACTTTTTGCTATAATAAATATCCCCAAAAATGTTTTTAAAAAACAATTTCTTCATCAGTTTAGGCCAATATATATTCTTCTACATATTTACTATGGGAAAGATTTATGGCATTTTTATGGCATTTTTATTACTATTATTTTTTTACTTGTAATGGCAGTGATCTGTGATTTTTAGCGGTATTGCAACATTGCGACAGACAGATCATACACTTTTGACACATTTTTGGGACTATTGACATTTATACAGCGATCGGTGCTATAGAAATGCACTGATTACTGTGTAAATGTCACTGGTAGCGAAGGGGTTAACACTAGGGGCGATCAAGGGGTTAAATGTGTGTTCCCTCAGTGTGTTCTAACTGTATGGGGATTGGACTGAGTAGGAGAGAAGCTATATTGCTGTTCCTACGTAAGTACAAATGACATGTCTCCTCTCCTCTGACAGCACATGGATTTGTGTGCTAACATGTGCATACGATCGCGCATGGCCGGCTGCGATTGCGACTGCCGGTCAAGTGCATCGGGTCCCCCGTCATGCAGCAGGCGCACGTGCACCCCTCCGGTGGCGCGAGCGTGCCCTCTGGCAGCTCTTAAAGGAAACCCCCGTACATAGACATGAGCTGGTTGGGAACCGGTTAAGGACAGAGCCTCATATTGGTGTTTACAAGTTTAAAACAGTTTTTTTTGCTAGAAAATTACTTAGAACCCCCAAACATTATATATACATTTTTTTAACACCCTAGAGAATAAAATGACGGTCGTTTAAATACTTTGTTCACACCATATTTGCGCAGCACTTTTACAAGCGCACTTTTTTTGAAAAAATACACTTTTTTGAATAAAAAAAGTAAGACAACAGTAAAGTTAGCCCAATTTTATTTATATTGTGAAAGATGTTATGCCGAGTAAATTGATACCCAATATGTCATGCTTCAAAATTGCGCCTGCTCGTGGAATGGCGACAAACTTTTACCCTTTAAAATCTCCTAAGTGGATGTTTAAAAAATTCGACAGGTTGCATGTTTTGAGTTACAGAGGAGGTCTAGGGCTAGAATTATTGCTCTCATTCTAATGATCGCGGTGATACCTCATGTATGCATTCGCTTCTGCACGCGAGCTCGGTGGGACGGGTTGCGTTAAAAACTTTTTTTTCTCTTATTTATTTTACTTTTTATTCTTTATTTCTAGACTGTTCTTTAAAAAAAAATTGTGTCACTTTTATTTCTATTACAAGGAATGTAAACATCCCTTGTAATAGAAAAAAAGCATGACAGGATGATCTCTTAAATATGAGAAATGGGGTCAAAAAATATGGGGCCCCTCTCCCGCCACCGCTAATAGTGATCTTGCGGCGAATCCGCTGCTGAGACCATTTTTATCTGAAAGCCGACTGCCCGCTGAAGAAGTGGAAAGCGAGGTTATAGCAGCTAGCTGCTGCCATAACAATGATATTCCACTTCAAGCAGCCGACATATAACGACGGCAGGCAGTCAGCAAGTGGTTAATGAATGTTTTTTAGATCAGTTTTGCCTTAAAGTGATTGTTAACCCACTCATTTAACTTTATAGAATCCTGTTTGTTTAGTAATGCTGTGTGTTCCTGTCTCTGTGATTTATTTTAAAAAAATGCAGTATATACCTTTTTTTTTTTTTTTTTAGAGCTTCGTTCGGTGCTCACATGACCGGCCAGCTCTCCTCTCTCTGTCTGACAGCTGAAGCAGGTGGGGCCGAGATTCCCCCCGCTGACGTCAGTCGGGTGAGTAGGAGAGCGCCGAACGGTGCTCTGAAATACGGTATAAACTGCATTTTTTTATAATTCACAGAGACAGGAACACACAGCATTAGCATAGCAAACACACAGGTTTCTATACGTTTTTTAATGTTCTTACAACAGCAGGGGGGAGGGGGTGGCGGTGAAAGCTGCAGATGATGGAGTCACGTAAACTGATCATGGTGTCAGGGCTCAGCAGCCATGATACACTGTGGGCAGTTTACAGAGGGGAGGGCAGAAACTGGCAGGATCATCCAGGTATTTCAGGTGTTACAGGGGGCCAAATGACACTGTATAACATGCTTTACGGGAACAGGATCAAGGAACAGGATCATAACAACTCCTCCTCAGCAAATTACACTCCCTTGGCCTCCGTAATTCTGCTTTATCCTGGTTCTCCTCCTACCTATCTCAGCGCACTTTCAGTGTCACTTACAACTCCATCTCCTCCGCTCCCCTTCCTCTTTCTTTTGGGGTACCCCAAGGCTCCATCCTTGGGCCTCTCCTATTCTCACTCTATACCTCTTCCCTGGGCCAGTTGATAACCTCCCATAGTTTCCAATACCACCTCTATGCTGACCACACCCAGATCTATCTCTCCACTCCTCAACTCACCCCCTCAATCTCCTCATGAATCTCAAACTTACTAAATGACATATCGATATGGATGTCACACCACTTCCTCAAACTCAATCTTTCTAAAACTGAGCTTGTTATATTTCCTCCTTCACGGTCTCCCCCCCGTGACTTCACCATTAATATCAACAACACAACCATTGGTCCCTCCACACATGCCAGAGTGCTGGGTGTAATCCTTGACTCTGACCTCTCCTTCAGCCCCCACATCCAATCACTGGCTAAATCCTGCCACCTTAACCTCCGCAACATCTCCAGAATTCGACCCTTCCTGACTAATGACACCACAAAGCAACTTATTCACTCCTTCATTATTTCCCGCCTTGACTACTGCAACTCTCTCCTTAATAGCCTACCCTTAAGCAGGCTATCCCCCTTTCAGTCTATTATGAATTCTGATGCTAGACTAATACACCTCACTAACCAATCCATGACTGCTGCTCCTCTCTGCCAATCCCTTCACTGGCTTCCCCTGCCCCACCGCGTAAATTTCAGAATGCTAACCATAACCTACAAGGCCATTCACAACATCGCCCCCATCTACATCACCAATCTTATCTGCAGATATCGCCCAAATCGTCCCCTCCACTCCTCCCAGGACCTCCTGCTCTCTAGTTCCCTTGTTACCACCTCCCATGCTCGCCTTCAGGACTCCTCCAGAGCCTCTCCCATCCTCTGGAACTCCCTGCCCCAGTATGTCCGATCAGCCCCTACCCTGTCCACCTTTAGGAGATCCCTGAAAACTCATTTATTCAGGGAAACCTATCCCACACCCTAACAACTGTCCCCGAGCCACCCCCATCAAATCATTCTCTGCAGCTATTACCTTTTGTACCATCACCCCCTCCCTTAGAATGTAAGCTCTATGAGCAGGGCCCTCCTGTACCTTTTGTATTGAACTGTACTGTAATTGTGTTGTCTCACCTATACATTGTAAAGCACTGCATAAACAGTTGGCGCTATATAAATCGTGAATAATAATAACTTATGCTGTAGACATGTAGGGTTCTTGCTAGACATGCGGGGATCTTGCTATAGGCTTGTGGGGATCTTGCTATAGACTTGCGCGGACCTCGCTATAGGACTTGCGCGGACCTTGCTATAGGACTTGCGCAGACCTTGCTATAGACTTGCGGGGGATCTTGCTGTAGGCTTGCAGGGATCTTGCTATAGACTTGTGGGGATCTTGCTATAGACTCCCAGGGACTCGCAGGGATCTTGCTATAAAAGACTGGCAGGGATCTTGCTATAGACTTATGGGGTTTTTGTTGTAGACTTGCAGAGCTCTTGCTGTAGACTCACCACTGCAACTTTGCTCTTGATAGATACTTGCCAAGCAAGTTTGCTTCAAATTGTCAACTATAACTTGTGCTTCAAGTGCTCTGCTAGTGTACAACTTGCCAGTGAAAATGTGCAGCAAGTGAACAAGACTTACAATTCAACACTGCCACAAATTTGTGGCAATTTATCCTTGCTATCTGGGATCTGCCACATCTGCAAAAACAAATTACAAGTATATGTTCACCAACTCTGGTTTTAGGCTGCCTTTTTGTTTTTCCCACGTAAATTAGTCCACATGGACAGGTGAGCATGTATATAACACGTGTTGTTTGGCAGTTTATAAAGTTATAGATTTTAAATTGTTTAGTTCCATCCGAGTTGGTGAACATATCAGTCTTGTCTACGTATTTACAGATATGGCATCTGCCGCATTGTTACATTCCCTTAAGTGGGGGGAGGCTACTAAGCCAGTCCCGTCTTCCATGTCTGTGATGCTCTGAGTGGACCAGACAGTCCCTGAGGTTAGTAGCTCTCCTGGCCGTAAGTAGTGGCCTGTCACCAACGATATTACCAAGGATGGGAGACTCAGCTAGAATGTGCCAATGGCGGCTGAGGATCTTCCTAACCTGTTCCCATTGGGCCCCAAATTTGGTAATATGAATGGAGTGATCATGGTATGGTGGCCACCGGTGTCCTATTTTAGACATTAGGTCTTTTTAATTATGTGTTGGAGTTAGGTGTATTTTTCACCTTAAGCTTTTATAGCAACGTTTTTCAAATGGATAATCAATAAATGGTCAATAGTTTTTCCACTGGCATGTCCTCTTTGAAGAATTCTTTTGTGGTCTGCACAATTTGTTTTTGCTGATATATTTAATTCAGAGGACAACTACCTCTAGAGTTACAATATTTTTATAATTTTTGGATATTCTAGATTGACAGTGGAACCGGATGAATCTATAATGGATGAGGCTGCTGTATTGCCTTAATGAATTCACCCCAGAACACCGGAATCTATTGAGGAGGAGTGTATCTCCCCTCCTTTTTCTCTCTTTTTTTCATGATCTGCCACATCTGTCGGTGATCATCTGCGCACATCTGGCGCACATCCGTTGGTGATCATCTGACATATCTGTCCGTGATCATCTGCCACATTTAATTCCATTGTCCTGGTGCTCCAGGGACTTCAAAAATGTGATAGGTACTCAGGAAATAAAATGTGTAATTTATGCCTGACTTGAATGTTGGGCCTCTCTATGTGGCCAGGTTGTGTAAAAGTGTATGGCGATACATGTGGTATTGCCATACTCAGGAGGAGTAGCAGAATGTATTTTTGGATATAATTTTTGCTATGTACATGCTATGTGTTTGAAATATCTTATAAATTGACAACTTTGTGTAAAAACTTTGTGTAAAAAAAAAAAGTTTTCACTTTCTTTTCATAGCTGGTAAGGTTGAATAAAGACACCATTCCATCTGGTTCAACCTGAGTGAGTGTGGGTGCATGTCTACAGTTGTCCCTATCCCTGTACATTGTGTCTCGTTAAGATGCTTATCTATTATTATTTTTATTCAAGGTACCATATAGCACCCTCAATTTACACAGTGCTCCACACATACATCACACACTCACATCAGTCCCTACCCTCAAGGAGCCCACAATCCAAGGTCCCCAACTCACACCCATATACCAAGGCCAATTTTGGACAGAAGCCAATTAACCTAGCAGCATGTCTTTGGAGTGTGGGAGGAAACCGGAGTACCCGGAGGAAACCTACACAGGCACAGGGAGAACATGCAAACTCCAGACAGGTAGTGTCGTGGTTGGGATTCAAACCAGCGACCCTTTTTACTGCTAGTTGAGAGTGCTAACCACTACACCACTGTGCCGCCCTATTTCCACATTTTCCAAAAACTTGTGGAAAAAAAATGACATGGTCAAAAGATTTATTAAGCCTCCTAGAATATACATTGGGGTGTTTGCTTTTCAAAATGGGGTCATTTTGTGGGTGTTTCTATTGTCCTGGTGCTCCAGGGCCTTCAAAAATGTCATAGGTAGTCTGAAAACTAAATGTGTAATTGAATACTCCTAGAACATTTGACAGTGCTCCCTGCATGTTGGGCCTCTCTATGTGGCCAGGCTGTGAAAAATTCTCACACATGTGGTATCGCCATACTCAGTAGGAGAAGCAGAATGTATTTTGGGCAGTAATTGCAAGTTTATCTATGCCATATGTGAGAAATAACTTGTTAGCATGACAATTTTGTGGGAAAAAATTAAATGCAAATTCTTAATTTTTCAAAATATTGTGGGCAAAAAATTGTAACTTCAAAAACTCAATATGCCTCTTACTAAATACCTTGGCCTGTCATTTTTACAAAAAGGGGTCATTTGGGGGGGTATGTGTACTGTTCTGACATTTTAGGGCCTCAAGAAATGAGCTAGGCGGTCAGTACATCAGGACTGATCAATTTTCAATGATACATAGCATAGCTTCTAGACACTATAACTCACGCCCCCCACTCTCTGACAAGCACGCCATACACCGTGGCGCCACTACAGCAAGGCAGCCGCGGGAGCCAGGAATTGGGAAGACGGGTGGGGGGGAAGGCGGCATGTGACTCGCGCCCCTCATAAGTAGCAGGTGACAGGTGGAGCCTTAAGCTCCACCTCCCCTCCCCTGCACTGCTTTCCTGCAGTGAATCTTCTCCTCCGCCCCCGGGTGGGATCTGGCTGTGATGTCAGGAGGAGAAGAGAGAGGAGCACGAGGGAAACCCCCAGGGCAGCAGGTAAAATGATTGAATAAATTATATCAGTGTTATGGGCACTGGCAGTGGCAGCATTTGATGGGCACAGTGTCCTTATTTGATGGGTACAGTGGGGGAATTTGTTGGCACAATGGCTATATTTGATGGGGCACAGTGGCTACAATTGATGGGCACAGTGGCTGCGTTTGAGGGCACAGTGGCTGCGTTTGATGGCACAGTGACTGCGTTTGATGGCACAATGGCGGCGGGGCTTTGTTACAGTGAGTGGAACAGTTTAGACCTCAGCTCCATAACACAGCGGGAGCTACCCGCTCTGTGTAACCAGGGTGCTGATGAGGCTGCATTGATGGCACAGTGAGGCTGTATTGATGGCACTGATGAGGCTGCAGATGGGCACAGTGAGACTGCAGATGGGCACAATGAGGCTGCATTAATGGCACAGTGAGGCTGCAGATGGGCACAGTGAGGCTGCATTGATGGCACAGTGAGGCTGCATTGATGGCACTGATGAGGCTGTAGATGGGCACAATGAGGCTACATTGATCGCACAGTGAGGCTGCAGATGGGCACAGTGAGGCTGCAGATGGGCACAGTGAGGCGGCAAATGGGCACAGTGAGACTGCAGCTGGGCATAGTGAGGCTGCATTGATGGCACATTGAGGCTGCAGATGGGCACAGTGAGGCTGCAGATGGGCACAGTGAGACTGCCTTGATGGCACAGTGAGGCTACATTGATGGCACTGATGAGACTGCAGATGGGCACAGTGAGGCTGCAGATGGGCACAGTGAGGCTGCATTGATAGGCACTGATGAGGCTGCAGATGGGCACAGTGAGGCTGCATTGATGGCACAGTGAGGCTGCATTGATGGCACAGTGAGGCTGCATTGATGGGCACTGATCAGGCTGCAGATGGGCACAGTGAGGCTGCATTGATGGGCAGTGGTGAGGCTGTATTGATCTCTTGTATCATGTCTGCAGTCTCTGACCATCTCTTGTATCACGTCCCCAGTCTCTGACCATCTCCTGTACAGTGTCTGCAGTCTCTGACCATCTCTTGTATCATCACAGTATTTCTTTTGGATAATCAAACTTATAACTTGCTGGAGAAAGATAAATATCACTTGAACACAAACCTGCAATTTGTTTCAAGGCGGGTCTGGAGAGGGGCCAGGGGTGGGGCTGAAGGAGGAGCCAGGGGCGGGACCAGGGGTGGGGCTGAAGGGAGCCCCATCAGGTAGGCTGTACAGGGCCACTGATAAAGAAAAAGGTGTTTAGTGTCAGTAACAAAAGTATTTTTTCGTCATACTTACCTGTAAAATCCTTTTCTTTGAGTACATCATGGGACACAGAGTTAGGCTAATATTCATTACCTACTGGGTTATATGCCATATCTAGGTGAATGGACACTGGTAGACAAAGTCTTAGACATGAAGTGATACCCTATATAACTTCTCCCATACAGGAAGTACATCAGTTTAGTAGCAAGCACTGAATCCTCAAAAAAGAGAGGATGATGTCCCGTGATGTACTCAAAGAAAAAGGATTTTACAGGTAAGTATGATGAAAAAATCCTATTTTCATGGGACACATAGTTAGGCTAATATTCATTACCTACTGGGACGTCCCAGAGCAATAGCCTTGAGGGGAGGGAGACACCTTGCCAAACAATAGCCATCAGACCTTATACGGCAGCCTGCAGTACACTGCGGCCGAATCCTTGGCTGCTCAAACATCCACTTGATAAAATTTTGTAAACGTATGCACCCAAGACCAGGTGGCAGCCTTACAAATCTGAGCAACAGATACATGATGGCGAAAAGCCCAGGAGGTTCCACAGTAGAATGTGCTCTCACCCTAAAGGGAGCAGCTTTACGTTTCAGACCATAGGCCTGAATGACCAATTGAGTGACCCAATTGGCAATGAAAGGATTGGAAGCTGCCTGCCCCTTCTTGAGTCCTTTTGGTAAAACAAAAAATGAGTCTGATTCTCGAATCTCAGCAGATCTAGACAAATAAACTTGACTGCCCGGACAATGTCTGAAGAATGCAGCCCACCGAGGCTGAGAGGAAAAAAAAAGCCAAAATAATGTCATAATTTAAATGAAAGGCTGACACCACTTTTGGCAAAAAGGATGGAACAGGTCATAACATGACTCTGTCATGGTGAAGGATCAAGTATGGTTCCCTGCACGAAAGGGCCACCAACTCCGACACCCTTCTAGCCAAAAAGAAAATAGAGTGTGGCCTCTGTAGTGAGTTACTAAAGGAAAGGAATTATTATAGACTTGTACCATCATCCAGGGATCTAGAAATAACAGGATTGGGAGCCTAGTCCCCAACCAGGCTGCCACAAGAGCATGGGTGCAATTGAACTAGCGCAGTACAGTAAAGCAATACAATCTTAAATAATATAACACATATAAAAAATACAAAAAAATACAAGGCTGCTTACCCATGTCCCGGCAGACACCAGGCGTAAGGCGCCACCACCAAAGGGTGGTCCCCCACGGCGACTCGGGGGAGCTACCAGTCATGATGAATTGGAATCTGGGTAAATAAGGCAAAAGGAATGGGTATGCTGTGGACTTGAAGAAATACAAAATAGTGGACCAGTTAATTATTATTAATGAGCCCTGTTGTTTCTCCCCCTTTTTGTCCCCTTACAGACGCTGGTAGGGCACTCCATCTGTGGGACATTCCGCAGTGGCCTGGTGAGCTCCCTGGTGGAGGGGTTGGTCCCGTGCCCGGGGCCCCCTCCTCCTCTTGCACTGGTCCTGGCGGGGACTCTGTCCCATCAGCCATATGGCGAGTGCGCATGCGCGCAATCACCTCATGCATGCGCTGTGCGGGAGCTCTGACCATGTGACGTCACACACAGGCGCCCGCCGGCATGTGTTCAGTGTCGCACGGTCAGAAGCTACAAATTAGCAGGCATTTGCCTGTATTTTGATATTCTGGACTCGGGAAACCGGGGATCATGTGCCACAGTCAGCCCCTAGTAAGTAACCTGGGATATATAGTTTAATTGTAAACATGTTGCAGTACCCCCTACCTCAAGGTACTAGCACTGGCTTCTCTAATTGTGATACGGACCCTTTTTCCCTTTAGGTGACTCGGGCATGGGTGAATGTGCCTTACCATGCCTCCACTCTTTGCCACTAGTCCTTAGTGCTATGTACTGTGGCCACACATTGGCACCATCTCCCTCAGTGGGACTGCCTTCCCAGGACCCCTAAATTCGTTACACCATTACCATATGCGGTGTCCCCTACTCACTTAACATTACAATTGGTCTCACTTTCTTTTGATTGTCCATCACCTTTCCTCTTCCTTTTCCCCTTTTCTCCCACTTGCTTTCTTTTCCCTCTCCCTTTTCTTTGTCTTCTTCCCTTTTCTCCTTTCTATTTCTCTTTCCTTTCCCTGTCCCTTTCCTTCTCCCTTCCTCCACTTTCCTACCTCCTCCCTACTTGGTCCTGTTTCCTTCCCCCCGCTTTTTTCCTCCTCTCCCCTTCCTTTGTCCCACACTGACTTTACTTTATTCATTTCTCCTCTCTTTTCTTGTCACCCCACACTTCCTTCACACCCTACATTCAATACCCCTCTTCACTCCACATTTATACATTTTTATTTTTCACTCACTCATTTTGATGTTTTTCATTCACATTTTGCTTAATGTGAACACCGCACTATTCTATCCTAATTCAATTCACCCATTTCACCCCCAATTTTCACTATCGATTTCAGCCCCATATCCTTCTTCACCATTCCATTCACTAATTCTCACTGGTCCACTATTTTGTATTTCTTCAAGCCCACATCATACTCATTCCTTTTGCCTTATTTACCCAGATTCCAATTCATCATGGCTGGTAGCTCCCCCGAGTTGCCGCGGGGGACCACCCTTTGGTGGTGGCGCCTTGCGTCTGGTGTCTGCCAGGACTTTCCTCCCTTTTATCCATATAAATGTTCAATCATGCTGCTGTATTACAAGTTTTTTATAGTTTTTTGTATTGTTCATGCACTTCAGCAATTATATCGTCTTTCTGATTAAATTGTTAAAGCGGAGTTCTACACAAAAATGGAACTTTCACTTTTCGGAATCCTCCCCCCTCCGGGTTCACATTTGGCATCTTTCAGGGGGGGGTGCAGATACCTGTATAATACAGGTATTTGGACCCACTTCTGGGCATAGACTCCTGCGGGAGCCTACGCCCCTTCCCACCGCTGTCTGCTGGGAAACACACGGGTCCCAGAGACAGGAGGGACCATCCAGATTGCGCAGCGCTTCACTTCCTGATTCCCTCACCGAGGATGGTGGTGGCAGCAGCCAGAGAGCCAAGCGATTGATCGGCTTCAGCTGCTGACATCGCTGGACCCTGGGACAGGTAAGTGTCCATTTATTAAAAGTCAACAGCTGCAGTATTTGTAGCTGCTGGCTTTTAATATTTTTTTTAGGTGGACCTCCTCTTTAACTAAATTACAGATACCCTCCTGACAAAGCGGCTATTGTCCGCAAAACTAGTTAAGAAAGATGACATCTGTGATCAATTGTCCTACTGTGATCCCCCCAGGGTTAAATTATTTCTCTGGTGATTAGGGATGGGCTTCAAGTTTGAGTCGAACTCATGTTCGACTCGAATATCGGCTGTTCGCCAGTTCGCCGCACAGCGAACAATTTGGGGTGTTCGCGGCAAATACGAAAGCCGCAGAACACCCTTTAAAAGTCTATAGGAGAAATCAAAAGTGCTAATTTTAAAGGCTTATATGCATGGTATTGTCATAAAAAGTGTTTGGAGACCTGGGTCCTGCCCCAGGGGACATGGATCAATGCAAAAAAAAGCTTTAAAAACGGCTGTTTTTTCACAGAACAGCGAACAATTTGGGGTGTTCGCGGCAAATTGAAAAGCTGCGGAACACCCTTTAAAAGTCTATGGGAGAATTCAAAAGTGCTAATTTTAAAGGCTTATATGCATGGTATTGTCATAAAAAGTGTTTGGGGACCTGGGTCCTGCCCCAGGGGACATGGATCAATGCAAAAAAAAGTTTTAAAAACAGCTATTTTTTCAGGAGCAGTGATTTTAATCATGCTTAAAGTGAAACAATAAAAGTGTAATATTCCTTTAAATTTCATACTTGGGGGGTGTATATAGTATACCTGTAAAGGGTACATGTTTCCCGTGTTTAGAACAGTCTGACAGCAAAATGACATTTCAAAGAAAAAAGGTCATTTAAAACTACTTGCGGCTATTAATGAATTGTCGGTCCGACAATACACATAAAAGTTCATTGATAAAAACAGCATGGGATTTCCCCACAGGGGAACCCCAAACCAAAATTTAAAAAAAAATGGTGTGGGGGTCCCCCTAAATTCCATACCAGGCTCTTCAGGTCTGGTATGGATATTAAGGGGAACCCCGGCCCAAATTTTTTTTTTAAATGGCGTGGGGGTCCCCCTAAATTCCATACCAGGCTCTTCAGGTCTGGTATGGATATTAAGGGGAACCCCGGCCCAAATTTTTTTTTTAAATGGCGTGGGGGTCCCCCTCAAAATCCATACCAGACCCTTCAGGTCTGGTATGGATTTTGAGGGGAACCTCGTGCCAAATTTTTTTTTTTTTAAATGGCGTGGGGTCCCCCCAAAAATCCATACCAGACCCTTATCCGAGCACGCAACCTGGCAGGCCACAGGAAAAGAGGGGGGATAAGGGAGCACCCCCCTCCTGAACCGTACCAGGCCACATGCCCTCAACATTGGGAGGAAGCTTTGGGGTCCCCCCCAAAGCACCCTGTCCCCATGTTGATGGGGACAAGGGCCTCATCCCCACAACCCTTGCGCCTCATCCCCACAACCCTTGCCCGGTGGTTGTGGGGGTCTGTGGGTGGGGGGGCTTATCGGAATCTGGAAGCCCCCTTTAACAAGGGGACCCCCAGATCCCAGCCCCCCCTGTGTGAAATGGTAAGGGGGTACAAAAGAACCTCTACCATTTCACAAAAAAGTGTCAAAAAATGTTAAAAATGACAAGAGACAGTTTTTGACAATTCCTTTATTTAAAGTCTTCTTCTTTCCATCTTCTTTCTTCTATCTTCTTTCTTCTATCTTCCTTCGGTTTCTTCCTCCATCTTCTTCTTTCTCCAATCCTCTGCTTCTTGCTCCGGTGTTCTCGTCCGGCATCTTCCTCCATGGTGTCTTCTTCCCTTCTTCATTCTCGGACCTCTCCGCATCCATGATGGGATGCTCCCGCTGTGTGACACTTCTCGTCTTCTGACACTTCTTAAATAATGGAGGGTGGGGCCACCTGGTGACCCCACCCCCCTCTGACACACAGGGACTTGACTTCCCTATGGGGTTCTCCGTGATGTCAGAGGGGCGGGGGTCACCCTGCCCCCTCTGACATCATGGGAAACCCCATGGAGAAGTCCCCATCAAGTCCCTGTGCGTCAGAGGGGGCGGGGTCACTGGGTGGCCCAGTCCTCTGTTATCAGTCAGAAGACAAGAAGCGTCACATAGCGGGAGCCTCCCATCATGGATGCGGAGCGGCCCGAGAACGAAGAAGGGAAGAAGATGCCGTGGAGGAAGATGCCAGACAAGAACACCAGAGCAAGAAGCAGAGGATCGGAGGAAGAAGAAGATGGAGGAAGAAACAAAGGAAGATAGAAGAAAGAAGATGGAAAGAAGACTTAAAATAAAGGACTTGTCAAAAACTGTCTCTTGTCATTTTTAACATTTTTGACACTTTTGTGTGAAATGGTAGGGGTACTTTTGTACCCCCTTACCATTTCACACAGTGGGGGCGGGATCTGGGGGTCCCCTTGTTAAAGGGGGCTTCCAGATTCCGATAAGCCCCCCGCCCGCAGACCCCCACAACCACCGGGCAAGGGTTGTGGGGATGAGGCCCTTGTCCCCACCAACATGGGGACAAGGTGCTTTGGGGGGGACCCCAAAGCACCCTCCCATAGTTGAGGGCATGTGGCCTGGTATGATTCAGGAGGGGGGGCGCTCTCTCGTCCCCCCCTCTTTTCCTGTGGCCTCCCAGGTTGTGTGCTCAGATAAGGGTCTGGTGTGGATTTTTGGGGGGACCCCACGCCATTTTAAAACAGATTTTGGCCCGGGGTTCCTTTTAAAATCCATACCAGACCTGAAGGGTCTGGTATGGATTTTGAGGGGGACCCCCACGCCATTTAAAAAAAAAAATTGGTGCGGGGTTCCCCTTAATATTTATACCAGACCTGAAGGGCCTGGTATGGAATTTAGGGGGACCCCACGCCATTTTTAAAAAAAAAATTGGTTCGGGGTTCCCCTGTGGGGAAATCCCATGTCGTTTTTATCAATAAACTTTTATGTGTATTGTCGGACCGACAATTCATTAATAGCTGCGAGTAGTTTTAAATTACTTTTTTTTCTTTGAAATGTCATTTTGCTGTCAGACTGTTCTAAACACAGGAAACGTGCCCCTTTACAGGCATACTATAGACACCCCCAGGTACGAAATTTAAAGGAATATTACACTTTTATTGTTTCACTTTAAGCATTATTAAAATCACTCCTCCGAAAAAACTGCCCTTTTTTAAAACTTTTTTTTGCATTGATCCATGTCCCCTGGGGCAGGACCCAGGTCCTCAAACACTTTTTATGACAATAACTTGCATATAAGCCTTTAAAATTAGCACTTTTGATTATTCA
Organism: Lithobates clamitans; assembly: GCA_037952925.1. Taxonomy (NCBI): domain Eukaryota; kingdom Metazoa; phylum Chordata; class Amphibia; order Anura; family Ranidae; genus Lithobates; species Lithobates clamitans. The sequence goes on from JBBGZY010001524.1 coordinate 1,219,499, forward strand.
TGTTCGAGTCCCATAGACTTAAACGGTGTTCGCGTGTTCGAACAATTTTTTTGCCTGTTCACGGGCAGGGCTGTATTTGCATATGTTGCAAATTTCTGCGTGCCCAGATTAGGCTACGGTGTATGCACGGCTCCGAGTGCGCACAACGCCTATGGTGAAGCCACGTGCGCTTTGGCTGCCAAACAAACTGCTGAGCACAGCAGTGCTCTTGCGAATGCACGTGCGCCATGGTGAACCAAGGTGAGATAGTGCACCGTCGTGCACCATCATACAGGTAAAAAACAGCCAGACACAAGCAAAAAAGGTACACTTTGCAAACACCCACAGCTAGCCCAAAACTCCCCTGAATGGTTAGTGCACACAGATGTCCAGCCTCTAGCTAGCTTGACTGATTTTTACAATCACTGGGAAACCCCACAATAAGTAAAAAAAAGGGGGTTTCACTTACCCGTCCAGGTGCAGGGCAGCTTAGAATCTAATGCCCTGTACACACGGTTGGATTTTCCGATGGAAAATGTGTGATAGGACCTTGTTGTCGGAAATTCCGACCGTGTGTGGGCTCCATCACACATTTCCCATCAGAATTTCCGACACATATAAAATTTTCCAAAAACAAAATCCGTTGTCAGAAATTCCGATCGTGTGTACACAAATCCGATGCACAAAGTGCCACGCATGCTCAGAATAAATTAAGAGATGAAAGCTATTAACTACTGCCCTGTTCATAGTCCTGATGTACGTGTTTTACATCACCGCATTCAGAATGATCGGATTTTCCGACAACTTTGTGTGGCCGTGTGTATGCAAGACAAGTTTGAGCCAACATCCGTCAGAAAAAATCCATGGATTTTGTTGTCGGAATGTCCGATCAATGTCCTACCATGTGTACAGGGCATAAGAGCCCAATCTTCACCCATACTGGTAGGTTCCTGTCACTTGGGGACCTTCAAGAACTGGGTACTCTTTTCATGTTTATGGTCCACTCCCTTGGACCTGTACAGCACCTTGCAGGAATGCCTTAGCGCTGTGGTGTGAAGAATCCCACTTCGAAGGGTCTAGTGCCCGGAGGTCCCATTACAGGCAAAACCTTGCAGGATCTTGTGTCTTCTTTGCGAGGCTTGGGTACCATTTATCTAAGCATATAGAGCCTGTGTGAAATGGATCTGATCAGTCAATCCCTTGATTCATTTAGCCGCTTCAGCCCCGGAAGATTTTACCCCCTTCCTGACCAGAGCACTTTTTGTGATTCGGCACTGCATCGTTTTAACCGACAATTGCACGGTCATGCAACGTTGCACCCAAACAAAATTTACGTATTTTTTTCCCCCACAAATAGAGCTTTCTTTTGGTGGTATTTGATCACCTCTGCGATTTTTATTTTTTGCGCTATAAACAAAAAAAGAGCGAAAATTTTGAAAAAAAAAATAATATTTTTTACTTTTTGCTATAATAAATATCCCCCAAAAATATATAAAAAAAACAATTTTTTTCCTCAGTTTAGGCTTATATGTATTTGTCTACATATTTTTGGTAAAAAAAAAATTGCAATATGTGTATATTGATTGGTTTGTGTTAGTGTCTACATAATAGGGCATAGTTTTATTGCATTTTTATTATTATTTTTTTTTTTATTAGTAATGGTGGTGATCTGCAATTTTTATCATGACTGCGACATTATGGCAGACACATGGGACACGTTTGACACAATTTTACGCCCATTGTCATTTATACAGTGATCAGTGCACAAATGCACTGAATTAATGTGTAAATGACACTGGCAGGGAAAGGGTTAAACACTAGGGGGCTATCAAGGGGTTAAGTGTGTCCTAGGGAGTGATTCTAACTGTGGGGGGGGATGGGCTACAACTCACATGACAGTGATCACTGCTCCTGATAACAGGGAGCAGTGATCTCTGCCATGTCACAAGGCGGAACGGGGAAATGTCTTGTTTACATAGGCACTTCCCCATTCTGCGGCTCTGTGACACGATCGCCGGGTGATCGGTGGACATAGAGTCTGCAGGTCCCATGGGTACAGACGCGTTCACGCTGTATGCGGCAGGCGCTCGCCCCCTAACCCCGCCAATTAAAGGGGATGTGCAGTTATGCCTATTTGCCCACCACTGCCATTGTGCCGATGTATATCAGCCGTTTGTGGGACTAGAGACCCAGAGCTTCAGAGAGCTCAAACATGCCCATTCACCTTACAGACACTGGTAAAAAACTGATGTACTTCTTGTATGGGAGGGGTTATATAGGGGATCACTTCCGGTCTAAGACTTTGTCTACCAGTGTCCATTCACCTAGAGATGGCGTATAACCCAGTAGGTAATGAATATTAGCATAACTCTGTGTCCCATGATGTATGAAAAAGAAATTTTTTTTTTTTCTTTTCAACAAAGATAGTAAAGAAGGGTGAGACAGTCATATGGGAAATGTTTGTTCTGGACATTCATCCCTGAGCGCATATTACCGGAAATATTGGTAACAGAACTCTGCTCATCGTCCAGAAGCAGCAGCTTTCTGCCTCTCATATAGGCTGCAGACAACGGGGCTGGATAGTGCACCTGTGTCTTCAGCCCGAAATGCCCTGTGTACATGGGACAAAACATGTTTGTTCTTTTTTTGCCAACAAAATATCTTATGAAAAATGTAGGCACTTACTGTACATGCTTGTCCATTTACTATGGCAACCAATTATGTTTCTTGTTTAATTTTCCCAGTGAACTAAAGATACATCAACCTTTGAGAATACTGTATATATTAATGACAAACACATTTTTACATTATTTATGTCGATTTTTTAAAGAATTTGTTTTAGTCTAATCAGGATTAACCTTGACAAGATATAATTTGAAGTAGTTTTAGAAATGAATAGAAAGAGGAAACATAGTTTCAGTGGAGAACTGAAATTATAAACACAGCACATTTTACATAGAAACAGGATATTTGCAAACAGTTCTTTAAAAAGAATTTACTCTGATATAAAGGAGAAGACAGATGCATAGACCTGATGTCACAAATATTCAGATGAGAAAATATATCATTAACAGAGATCCCAAGAAATGAAACTAAAATGAAAGGTATGCATTTCCTAATTGCTGATCAATATAGGGCAAATATTTTCTTTTGAACACATAATACAGCTAGATTTAGCTAGCTAGATCTAGCTATCTAGATTAAGCCCCGTTGAAAAGATCTATTCAAATGCTCATTAGAATGTATCGTTTAAGCTCATTATTGTTTATCTTTAATGTATAGCTTACAGTCAGAAGATCAATACCACACAGGCTCCATATCACAAGAGGGAGTATAATACATGCAACGTTTTGCCAGTCCCACTGAAAACAACATTGTTAAGCAACAATACCTGTTTGGCATTAAGCATGTACTTTAAAAATCTACAGGTTGTAACAAAAAAAGGCAGGGAAAAAGTACATATATTTTGTTTAACAAAAGGTTAATAATTATACTTTGATTTTAGCTGCAGTCTAATATGAGGCATATTTATAAAGCATAGAATCTGACATTCAGCAAACATTCTCTGCAAGTGAATTTTCCAGATACATGTATTTTAAAATACATGTATCTCCACCAAAAATATTTATAAACCAGTCACATTCACTGGTTTATAAATAGACCCTAAAGGCGTCTTTTCATTTTGTTAACCAGAAATTCACTCACAAACATTCCCATATGAACAACTCAATAAAAGCTTCAGATTAACATGTACATTCAGTTTATCAAAGGTCACTGTAGGTATTCCTCTGTCCATCCTGATCTTGAATGTATTTGTGTTTTCTAGCTCCACTTGCTACTTACCTCAGGGAGAATAAAGATAACAGCCAAATCAAACATATATTTGATATTGTCTATTAAATGTCAGTTGGGAGTTTGCCTCTTTCGGTCATATCTCAGATGAAGAGACTCATACCTTTATTTGAGATAAGTTTAAATTCACAGATTTTTACATTTTCTGCATTTGTTCTGTTAATCTGCAACAGTACTCAGTTTTACAAAGTGAGGTAGTAGCAACCTTTTGTCATTTTAAGCTAGTGCATTTATCCTCCTGTTTAGCTAGTTCCTTTCTTTTTATAAAAACGAATTAATCACACAGAATTTCTTTCTCTGAGTAATGCCGCGTACACACGACCGGACTTTGCGGCATACTTGGTCCTGCGGACCGGAGTCCGTCGGACAATTCGATCGTGTGTGGGCTCCAACGGACTTTTTTTCCCCAAAAGTTCGACAGACCTAGAAATTAAACATGTTTCAAATCTTTTCGACGGACTCGAGTCCGGTAGAAAAGTCCGCTCGTCTGTATGCTAGTCCAACGGACAAAAACCGACGCTAGGGCAGCTATTGGCTATGAACTCTCTTGTTTTAGTCCGGTCGTATGTCATCACGTACAAATCCGTCGGACTTTGGTTGATCGTGTCTAGGTGAAAAGTACGCAGGACAAAGTCTGCCGTAAAGTCCACTCGTGTGTATGCAGCATTAGTTTTACTTTTGCAGGAACTTCTCAAAAGGTAGCTCACGCTAAGCTAATGGTAATTTAAAGAATGACAGAAATCACCCACAAGCCAAGGTGAAAAATGTGCTGCTCGCCCTAATAGTTTACAACAATGAATAGAAATTTCTCCCAAGGGCTTTTATGCAGCAGAAAGAATAAACAAGTACACAAGTAAAAATTATAAGAATAAGTGAATTTTGTGTTAGTTAAACATGTTTTAATGTTTTGTAGTACTTCCAGTCCGTGCCTTTTCTGGCACTTTTTGTTCACATGTAACAATCAGTATTTTTTGCTAGAAAATTACTTAGAACCCCCCAAAATCATATTTTTAAAGCAGAGGCCCTGGAGAATAAATTGGTGGGTTTTGCTATTTTTTATGGTCACACGGAATTTGCGCAGCGGTTTCTCAAATGCAGTTTGAGGAAAAATACACTTTAAATTTTAACCACTTCAGCCCCGGAAGGATTTACCCCCTTCCTGACCAGAGCACTTTTTACAATTTGGCACTGCGTCGCTTTAACTGCTAATTGCGCGGTCATGCAATGGTGTACCCAAACGAAATTTGCGTCCTTTTCTTCCCACAAATAGAGCTTTCTTTTGATGGTATTTGATCACCTCTGCCATTTTTATTTTTTGCGCTATAAACGGAAAAAGACCGAAAATTTTGAAAAAAAATTATATTTTCTACTTTTTGTTATAAAAAAAATCCAATAAACTCAATTTTAGTCATACATTTAGGCCAAAATGTATTCGGCCACATGTCTTTGGTAAAAAAAAAGTCAATAAGCGTATATTTATTGGTTTGCGCAAAAGTTATAGCGCCTACAAACTAGGGTACATTTTCTGGAATTTACACAGCTTTTAGTTTATGACTGCCTATGTCATTTCTTGAGGTGCTAAAATGGCAGGGCAGTACAAAACCCCCCCAAATGACCCCATTTTGGAAAGTAGACACCCCAAGGAAATTGCTGAGAGGCATGTTGAACCCACTGAATATTTATTTTTTTTGTCCCAGGTGATTGAATAATGACAAAAAAAAAAAAATTACAAAAAGTTGTCACTAAATGATATATTGCTCACACAGGCCATGGGCATATGTGGAATTGCACCCCAAAATACATTCAGCTGCTTCTCCTGAGTACGGGGATACCACATGTGTGGGACTTTTTGGGAGCCTAGCCGCGTATGGGGCCCCGAAAACCAAGCACCGCCTTCAGGATTTCTAAGGGCATAGATTTTTGATTACACTCCTCACTACCTATCACAGTTTTGAAGGCCATAAAATGCCAAGATGGCACAAAACACCCCCAAATGACCCCATTTTGGAAAGTAGACACCCCAAGCTATTTGCTGAGAGGTATGTTGAGTCCATGGAATATTTTATTTTTTGACACAAGTTGTGGGAATGTGACAATTTTTTTTTTTTTTGCACAAAGTTGTCACTAAATGATATATTGCTCACACAGGCCATGGGCATATGTGGAATTGTACCCCAAAATACATTTAGCTGCTTCTCCTGAGTATGGGGATACCACATGTGTGGGACTTTTTGGGAGCCTAGCCGCGTACGGGGCCCCGAAAACCAATCACCGCCTTTAGGATTTCTAAGGGCATAAATTTTTCATTTCACTCCTCACTACCTATCAGAGTTTTGAAGGCCATAAAATGCCAAGGTGGCACAAACCCCCCCAAATGACCCCATTTTGGAAAGTAGACACCCCAAGCTATTTGCTGAGAGGCATGTTGAGTCCATGGAATATTTTATATTTTGACACAAGTTGCTGGAAAGTGACAATTTTTTTTTTTTTTTTTTTTTGCACAAAGTTGTCACTAAATGATATATTCCTCAAACATGCCATGGGCATGTGTGGAATTGCACCCCAAAATATATTCTGCTGCTTCTCCTGAGTACGGGGATACCACATGTGTGGGACTTTTTGGGAGCCTAGCCGCGTACGGGGCCCCGAAAACCAAGCACCGCCTTCAGGATTTCTAAGGGCATAAATTTTTGATTTCACTTCTCACTACCTATCACAGTTTTGAAGGCCATAAAATGCCAAGATGGCACAAAACCCCCCCAAATGACCCCATTTTGGAAAGTAGACACCCCAAGCTATTTGCTGAGAGGCATGTTGAGTCCATGGAATATTTTATTTTTTGACACAAGTTGCGGGAATGTGAGAATTTTTTTTTTTTTTGCACAAAGTTGTCACTAAATGATATATTGCTCACACAGGCCATGGGCATATGTGGAATTGCACCCCAAAATACATTCTGCTGATTCTCCTGAGTACGGGGATACCACATGTGTGGGACTTTTTGGGAGCCTAGCTGCGTACGGGGCCCCGAAAACCCAGCACCGCCTTCAGGATTTCTAAGGGTGTAAAGTTGTAATTTCACTCCCCACTACCTATCACATTTTTGAAGGCCATAAAATGCCCAGATGGCACAAACCCCCCCCAATTGACCCCATTTTGGAAAGTAGACACCCCAAGCTATTTGCTGAGAGGCATGTTGAGTCCATGGAATATTTTATATTTTGACACAAGTTGCGGGAAAGTGACAATTTTTTTTTTTTTTTTTTTGCACAAAGTTGTCACTAAATGATATATTGTGCAAACATGCCATGGGCATATGTGGAATTACACCCCAAAATATATTCTGCTGCTTCTCCTGAGTACGGGGATACCACATGTGTGGGACTTTTTGGGAGCCTAGCCGCGTACGGGGCCCCGAAAACCAAGCACCGCCTTCAGGATTTCTAAGGGCATACATTTTTGATTTTACTCCTCACTACCTATCACACTTTTGAAGGCCATAAAATGCCAAGATGGCACAAACCCCCCCCAAATGACCCCATTTTGGAAAGTAGACACCCCAAGCTATTTGCTGAGAGGCATGGTGAGTATTTTGCAGCTCTCATTTGTTTTTGAAAATGAAGAAAGGCAAGAAAAACGTATTTTTTTTTTTTTTTTCAATTTTCAAAACTTTGTGAAAAAAAGTGAGGTCTGCAAAATACTCACTATACCTCTCAGCAAATAGCTTTGGGTGTCTATTTTCCAAAATGGGGTCATTTGGGGGGGGGGTTGTGCCATCTGGGCATTCCATGGCCTCCGAAACTGTGATAGGCAGTGAAGAGTGAAATCAAAAATTTACGCCCTTAGAAAGCCTGAAGGCGGGGCTTGGTTTTTGGGGTCCCGTACGCGGCTAGGCTCCCAAAAAGTCTCACACATGTGGTATCCCCGTACTCAGGAGAAGCAACAGAATGTATTTTGGGGTGTAATTTCACATATTCCCATGGCATGTTTGAGCAATATATCATTTAGTGACAACTTTGTGCAAAAAAAAAAAAAAAAATTTGTCTTTTTCCCGCAACTTGTGTCACATTATAAAATATTCAATGGACTCGACATGCCTCTCAGCAAATAGCTTGGGGTGTCTACTTTCCAAAATGGGGTCATTTGGGGGGGTTTTGAACTGTCCTGGCATTTTATGCACAACATTTAGAAGCTTATGTCACACATCGACCACTCTTCTAACCACTTGAAGACAAAGCCCTTTCTGACACTTATTGTTTACATGAAAAAATTATTTTTTTTTGCAAAAAAATTACTTTGAACCCCCGAAACATTATATATTTTTTTAAAGCAAATGCCCTACAGATTAAAATGGTGGGTGTTTAATTTTTTTTTTCACACAGTATTTGCGCAGCGATTTTTCAAACGCATTTTTTGGGGAAAAAACACACTTTTTTAAATTTTAATACACTAAAACACACTATTTTGTCAAAATGTTTGATGAAATAAAAAAGATGATCTTAGGCCGAGTACATGGATACCAAACATGACATGCTTTAAAATTGCGCACAAACGTGCAGTGGCGACAAACTAAATACATTTTTAAAAGCCTTTAAAAGCCTTTACAGGTTACCACTTTAGATTTACAGAGGAGGTCTACTGCTAAAATTACTGCCCTCGATCTGACCTTCGCGGTGATACCTCACACGCATGGTGCAATTGCTGTTTACATTTGACGCCAGACCGACGCTTGCGTTCGCCTTTGTGCGAGAGCAGGGGGGGGCAGGGGTGCTTTTTTTTTTTTTTTTTTTTTTTTTTAATTATTTTTTTTGCTTTTTTATCTTATTTTTAAACTGTTCCTTTCATTTTTATTTTTTTTTTTATCATTTTTATTGTTATCTCAGGGAATGTAAATATCCCCCATGATAGCAATAGGTAGTGACAGGTACTCTTTTTAGAAAAAATTGGGGTCTATTAGACCCTAGATCTCTCCTCTGCCCTCAAAGCATCTGACCACACCAAGATCGGTGTGATAAAATGCTTTCCCAATTTCCCAATGGCGCTGTTTACATCCGGCGAAATCTAAGTCATGAAATGCTTGTAGCTTCCAGTTTCTTAGGCCATAGAGATGTTTGGAGCCATTCTGGTCTCTGATCAGCTCTATGGTCAGCTGGCTGAATCACCGGCTGCATTCTCAAGTTCCCTGTTGGGACAGGAGAGCCAGAGAAAAACATGCATTCCCTCCCACTGCTTGTAAAAGCAGTCTAGAGGCTAATTAGCTGCTAGGATTGCTTTTACAAGAAAGCCGACCACTGGCTGAAAAGAATGATACCAAGATGATACCTAAACCTGCAGGCAACATTCTGGTATAACCACTCAAAGTCCAGCAACATACCTGTACGTTGCTGGTCCTTGTTGGGCATACATTGTAAACTTTTTTTTCATGCAGCCTGTGGGCTGAACGAAAAAAAGATATTGATCGGTGGGTATGCCCACCATTAGAATACCTCCCTTCATCCACCCACTTCTAATGATGGGCATACATGCACCGTATATATATGCCGAAGCATGGGGGCATCCTCCCGCAAAAGGCAGGAGCAAATCGCTCCTCCACCCACTGCTGCCCCCACGCTTCGGCATATATGCTGAAGTATGTAACTGTGGTGGTGAAATCACCTCCGACAGCGCTGGAGTCGCGGCTTTATGTATCGTGGGAGCAAACGCTGTTGCTGTCAAGATAAATAAATCCGCTCTGCAGCTGAATGGCGTACCTGCTAAGCAAATGATGGTTAACAAAAAAACAAAGTAACATTACAGTATAACAGTATTACTTACCATACCTGCAAAGCAAAATACAAAAAAAACAGTAAAAAATAAAACATTTAACGCAACCTGTGCCTACCTAAAAATATATATATGCCGAAGCATGGGGGCATCCTCCCGCAAAAGGCAGGAGCAAATCGCTCCTCCACCCACTGCTGCCCCCACGCTTCGGCATATATGCTGAAGTATGTAACTGTGGTGGTGAAATCACCTCCGACAGCGCTGGAGTCGCGGCTTTATGTATCGTGGGAGCAAACGCTGTTGCTGTCAAGATAAATAAATCCGCTCTGCAGCTGAATGGCGTACCTGCTAAGCAAATGATGGTTAACAAAAAAACAAAGTAACATTACAGTATAACAGTATTACTTACCATACCTGCAAAGCAAAATACAAAAAAAACATAGTAAAAAATAAAACATTTAACGCAACCTGTGCCTACCTAAAAATATATATATGCCGAAGCATGGGGGCATCCTCCCGCAAAAGGCAGGAGCAAATCGCTCCTCCACCCACTGCTGCCCCCACGCTTCGGCATATATGCTGAAGTATGTAACTGTGGTGGTGAAATCACCTCCGACAGCGCTGGAGTCGCGGCTTTATGTATCGTGGGAGCAAACGCTGTTGCTGTCAAGATAAATAAATCCGCTCTGCAGCTGAATGGCGTACCTGAAAACACAAAGGTGGTTAACAATAAAAAAAACAAAGTATAAAAAAATTGCATACCTATAAAGCAAACATGATAAAAACATAACAATAAAACATTGCAGTATAGAATGCAGAACAATAGAGAGAGAATAGAGAGAGAACAATAAAACAACAACTATTTTTGGTTTTTTTATTTTATATTTTTTTTGTGTTTTTTTTCTTTTTTTTACTTTTTTTTGTTTTTTTTACACTTTTTTTTGTAACTTTAACTTTTTTAACTGTTACCAGGTTTGGGTCTCTCAAAATGCGACAGCATCTTGGGAGACCCTGTGGAAGTGTGCCTAGTCTGTGCAGTGCTGTACCCTACGCTAATACTCCACTAGTGTGTGGTAGCGTTCAAAACATTCACCAATGCAAAGACCAGGATTGCCAGGACAGAGGGGACAATAATATCGGGTGTCACGCCTAAATCCGCGCTTGCTGCAGACACGACATCTTTTTTGGGGGGTTCGTTGGGTAGGGGTACTCGGGAGGGCATAAAGAAAATGCCTCTCATGCAGCCGGCTTACTGCATTTGGTTGGGGATGGTGAGGTGGAGCACCGTCTGGAAACAGAAGGGCTCTGACGATCTCTTCCTGGAATTTAAGGAAGGATCCAGTCCGTCCTGAAGCTCTGTATAGCACATAAGCATTCAGCAAAGCCAATTGAAATAAATAAACAGACACTTTTTTGTACCAGCGTCTGGCCTTACGGGCAATTAGGTACGGCGCCAACAACTGGTCGTTGAGGTCCACCCCTCCCATATTAAGGTTATATTCGTGGACACAGAGGAGTTTCTCCACAACACCAGTCGCCGTAGGAATTTGGACCATCGTGTCTGCATGAAGGGAGGTGAGAACGAAAACATTCTTCTTATCCCTCCACTTCATAGCGAGCAAATTATTATACTTCAAGCAGGCTCTCTCCCCCAGCCTAAGACGGGAATCTACAAGCCGCTGGGGAAAGCCCCGGCGATTAGGTCGCACGGTGCCACATGCTCCAATCTGATGATCAAAAAGGTGGCTAAAAAGTGGCACGCTCGTATAATAATTGTCCACGTACAAGTGGTACCCCTTTCCGAATAAGGGTGACACCAAGTCCCACACTATCTTGCCAGCGCTTCCTATGTAGTCAGGGCAGTTTGTCGGCTCTACGTGACTATCTTTGCCCTCGTAAACCATAAATCTACATGTATAGCCTGTGGCCCTGTCACAGAGCTTATACATCTTGACCCCGTATCTGGCACGCTTGCTGGGAAGGTACTGTTTGAATGACAAGCGGCCAGAAAATTTTACCAGGGACTCATCAACGCAGACAACTTGATGGGGGGTAAACAAGTCTGCAAAACGTTGGTTGAAGTGGTTTACGAGGGGCCGAATTTTGTAGAGCCGATCGTATTCAGGGTCTCCACGAGGACAACAGAGTTCATTGTCGTTGAAGTGCATGAACCGCAAAATCTGCTCGTATCGTGCCCTGGCCATGGAAGCAGAGAACAAGGGTGAATGGTAAATTGGGTCAGTGGACCAATATGACCGCAACTCACTCTTTTTATTCAACCCCATGAGGAGGGAAAGGCCCAGAAAGATCTTAAATTCGGAGACCGTAATTGGTCTCCAATCTCTGGCAAGGGTGGACTGGGGCATAGTGGCGATGTATTGACCAGCGTATAAATTGCTTTGGTCCACAATAGATCTAAAGAGATCTTCGGTGAAAAACAGCGAATAAAAATCCAGTGGCATAAAGTCAACTGTTTCCACCTGAATTCCGGGTTGGCCAGTGAAAGGGGGAAGTACGGGTGCTGCAGAAGTGGTGGGTACCCAATTCGGATTGGCCAATGCAGCAGGAAGGGCACTATGGGCACGGCGGGCCTGTGTTCGTCTTCTTGGTGGCAGCGGGACACTACTAGTGCTTGCCACCTCGCCAGCTTGAACTGCACTTATGGGACTCGCCACGTCACCACGTGATACTGCAGTGCTGGATGTACGACCAGGGTGTACTAGGCCGCTGGTGCTTGCCAGTTCACCAGAAGGAGTAGCGGCGCTAGTACCTCTCTGCTCCCTACGAGAGCCCTGCGGTTCATGCACTTCAAGGACAGCATAAGTTCGGGGTCTGGTACGCCTGACCTTAGCAGGGACCACAACTCCGTCGTCAGAGCTATCTGTCATGGAGCCGCTGTCCTCTACAGGATCGTATTCTGAGCCTGAACTTGACAGATGAGTGACTTCCTCTTCACTATCTGTCATGCTCAGAATCCTGTAGGCCTCTTCACTAGTGTACCTTCGATTTGCCATTTTGGCCTCTAAATTTAGGGGTACACTAGTGAGACTCACAGGCAAAAAAGCTCCCGACTGTCAGCGACTGATTCAAAACGCTACCAAAAAACTGTTAGCGATCGCAGGGATCAGGCCTGACTCTGCGACCGCTGCAGTTATGTGTGCTTAGTGTTTTGTAAGTGTCAGTAATCGATCGATACTGCACTTGGGTGGGCTGGGCTGGGCTGGGCCGAGGAGCAAAACGCAGGTGCTAGCAGGTATCTGGGCTGATCCCGCTAACACTGCGTTTCAGGGAACCCTAAACTGCTGGGGAGTATAGATCTGATCGGATCAGATATCGATCCGTTCAGATACTATAGCACTAAGGGAGGTGTATGCTGCGTGCGTGGGTTTTAGCGGTACTGGCGCTAACCTGACGCTGCCTGGGGCGACGCAGACCTTATTTGATCCTAAAAACTTAACTTCTATCACCGCCGGGCAATTAGGGGGTTAAACCTTTATAGGGTAATAAACGGCGGGTGCCCTAAAACTATAATAAACTGTAATAAACTATAATAAACTACAAAAAACAAACTATCTAACCAGCGTCACCCGTAACACTTATACGGTGATCGCTGGTGAAAGGGTTAACTAGGGGGCAATCAGGGGGTTAAAACCTTTAGCAGGTAGTATATGGGGGTCCCTGTCGCTATAAAACACTGACAGCGAACCTATATACTTACCTCCCTAAACTAGCGTCACCTGTGTCACTAATACAGCGATCAGAAAAACGATCGCTTAGCGACACTGGTGACGGGGGGTAATCAAGGGGTTAACTTTTATTAGGGGGGGTTAGGGGGTACCCTGGACCTAAGGGGGGGTACCCTAGACCTAAAGGGGGCTACCCTAACAGCCCTAACACTTATAACTGACAAACTGACACCAATGCAAAAAAAAAAAAAAAACTGCTATTGGTGTCAGAGTGACAGTGGGTACAGGGGGGTGATCGGGGGGTGATCGGGGGGTGACAGGGGGGTGAAATGTGTGCCTGGCGTGTTCTACTGAATGTGTGGTGTTGGTGCACTTACTTGGATGTCTTCTCTCCTCGGCGTCGGATCAAAAAGACCGGCTCCAGGAGAGATGACATCACTTCCTCTCCCTCTGTTTACATTACAGAGGGAGAGGAAGCATTCGATTCGTGGGAGCGATCGGGAGGGGGTGGCCATCAATGGATGGCCTCCCCCTGACCCCTAATCGCCCGCGAACGAGAGTACGTGATTTTGCCTGCCCGTGCCGACCTGCTCACGTATATAGGCGTGAGGCGGTCGGCAAGTGGTTAATGCAAAAAAATGTAAAATGTAAAAGATGAAGTTACGCTGAGTACATAGATACCAAACATGTCACGCATTAAAATTGCACATGCCCATGCAGCGACGACAAACAACGCAAACTTTACTATCTATAGGCGATGCTTTAAAAGCCTTTACAGGTTACCACTTTGAGAGGAGGTCTGGTGCTAAAAATTACTGCCCATAATCTGACATTCGCGGCAATACCTCATGTGAGGCACAATTGTTGTTTGTGTGGGGGGCCAAAGTGTGCATTCACCTTTGTGCGCAAGCACGGGAGGATAGGGGCACTTTAATTTTTTTAATTATTCATTTTTTAATGGTTGCTTTAATTATTATATTTTATCACTTTTATTGCTATCACAAGAAATAGGCATGTGACACGTCCTCTTTATGAAGAGATCTGGGGTCTATACCCAAAATCCATCCTCTGCACTTAAAAGCATTCAAAATACCAAGATCTGTGTTTCTGAATGATTTAAATTTTCATAAAATGGCGCCAATGGTTTCCAAGTAAACCGGAAGTGATGTCACGTCATCGCTTCCGGATTACTATTATAAACAGCCAATGAAAGTTGATTTTGGCTTTGCTTGGCTGTGTGGCCAGCCAGTGGACAAGCCGGCTGGTCGCTCGGGCCTCCCGGTGGGATGGGAGAGTCTCCGAGAGCCGTGGAAAGGCGGCAGAATGAGTGGACATCCCCTCCCGCTGCTAGTAATAGCAATCAAATGGCTTGTGAGCCACTCCGATTTCTATTACAAGAAAGCCGACCGCCGGCTCTAAAAAACAATACCTTGTTTATGCCTGCAGCTGAAGGCATCATCCCGATATAACCACTGAAACTCCAGCTACGTACGGGTATGTCGCTGGATGGGAAGTGGTTAAAATATGAGCTCTGGTATATATATAGCCCCAATTGTGTGTTAATGATATGCTTAACAATGGCAGGTAAACATTGTATAAAGGAATTTCCAAGAAGTTATCCTGCCAGAAAAGCCCCAATGGGTTTCGATTGCATCTATCGAAATATTCCTTGGGGAGTTGGGAAATCTTAAAAGTGGGATAACTAGGCATAAACCAAAGCAATTTAAAATTCAGGACTGTTTCCTGAATGACATCACCACAGGGGCGGCCTGATGGTTCATGTGGGGCCCACAGGAGGCCACGCAGGGGTGTGCATCAAAAGAGGAACAGGGGAGGCAAAAATGCATAGCTCCCAATTGTCCCTGATTTTGAGGGACTGTCCCTGATTTGGAGCAATGTCCTTCTTTCACCCTCATTTCCCCCTCATTTCCCCCTCATTTTGGTCTGATCTATATAAAATGCACTTTTTATCTTTCAAAAAGTGTTTCCCAGTGCTAAACCTTTCATCCAATTTCTAAATTGCTGCATTTGTACATTTTAAAAGCCAATATAAAGGAATAGTAGTGGTAAAAAAAGCCCTTGTGGATTCAATTAACCTTTTTTTGGGTTAATTCTCCTTTAAGGGGGTGTGGCAGGGGGTGTGTCCTTTGCCTACATACATTTGTTAGTAGGTGTTCCTCATTCTCATCTCAAAATGTTGGGAGGTATGAAAATGTATCAAGCCTGAAGGTACTGACCACCAGGAGATTTGGAGAGATTTTACAGGGGTATAAATAAATCTGAAGATGGCATGATATCGTGTAAAATAGCGTAAGATTTGCTACAAGCGTTTCAGTTAAAATAGGGGTATTCAAGACCACTTCCGAGATGTCAATCCAAATTTTACACAAGAATAGGGATTAGGTTCGAGTTCGAGTCGAACTCATGTTCGACTCGAACATTGGCTGTTCGCAAGTTTGCCGAACAGCGAACAATTTGGGGTGTTCGCGGCAAATTCGAATGCTGCAGAACACCCTTTAAAAGTCTATGGGAGAAATCAAACGTGCTAATTTTAAAGGCTTATATGCAAGTTATTGTCATAAAAAGTGTTTGGGGACCCGGGTCCTGCCCCAGGGGACATGGATCAATGAAAAAAAAAGTTTTAAAAATGGCCGTTTTTTTCAGGAGCAGTGATTTTAATAATGCCTAAAGTCAAACAATAAAAGTGTAATATCCCTTTAAATTTCGTACCTGGGGGGTGTCTATAGTATGCCTGTAAAGGGGCACATGTTTCCCGTGTTTAGAACAGTCTGACAGCAAAATGACATTTTGAAGGAAAAAACCCATTTAAAACTACCCGCGGCTATTGCATTGCCGACAATACACATAGAAGTTCATTGATAAAAACGGCATGGGAATTCCCCACAGGGAAACCCCGAACCTAAATAAAATTTTAAAAAATGACGTGGGAGACCTCCTAAATTCCATACCAGGCCCTTCAGGTCTGGTATGGATATTAAGGGGAACCCCGGCCAAAATTAAAAAAAAAAATGACTTGGGGTTCCCCCTAAATTCCATACCAGACCCTTCAGGCTCCCGCTCTTCTCTTCATCTTCTTTTTCATCCTCTTCTCTTCTTCCTTCTTCTCTTCTTCTCTTCTTCATTTTCTTCTCTGGGCCGCTCCGCATCCATGCTGTGTGACGGCGTCTACTCGTCTGACGGTTTTTAAATAACGGGGGGCGGGGCCACCCGGTGACCCCGCCCCCTCTGACGCACGGACATGACGGGACTTCCCTGTGGCATTCCCCGTGACGTCACAGGGAAGTCCCGTCAAGTCACCGTGCGTCAGAGGGGGACGGGGCCACCGCTATTTAAGAACCGTCAGACGAGTAGACGCCGTCACACAGAGGGAGCCTCCCTCCATGCCAGCATGGATGCGGAGCGGCCCGGAGAAGAAAATGAAGAAGAGAAGAAGGAAGAAGAGAAGAGGATGAAGAAGAAGATGAAGAGAAGAGCGGGATCCTCCCCCCATGCCATGGGTGCGGAGCGGCCCGAGAAGAAGAAGATAGAAGACGCCGCGGAGGAGATGCTGGACGAGAACGCCGGAGGAAGAACCAGAAGAGCCAGAAGAACCAGAAAAAGAAGAAGATGAAGGAAGATAGAAGAAAGAAGAAGCATTTAAATAAATGAATTGTCAAAAACTGTCTCTTGTCATTTTTAACATTTTTGACAGTTTTTTAGTGAAATGGTAGGAGTAAGTACTCCCTTACCATTTCACACAGGGGGGGGCGGGATCTGGGGGTCCCCTTGTTAAAGGGGGCTTCCAGATTCTGATAAGCCCCCCGCCCGCAGACCCCCACAACCACCGGCCAGGGTTGTAGGGATGAGGCCCTTGTCCTCATCAACATGGGGACAAGTTGTTTTGGGGGGCTACCCCAAAGCACCCTCCCAATGTTGAGGGCATGTGGCCTTGTACGGTTCAGGAGGGGGGGGCGCACTCTTGTCCCCTCCTCTTTTCCTGCGGCCTGCCAGGTTGCGTGCTTGGATAAGGGTCTGGTATGGATTTTGGGGGGACCCCACGCCGTTTTTTTTTTTATTTGGCGCGGGGTTCCCCTTAAAATCCATACCAGACCTGAAGGGTCTGGTATGGAATTTAGGGGGAACCCCGCGTCATTTTTTTTAAAATTTTGGCCAGGGTTCCCCTTAATATCCATACCAGACCTTAAGGGCTTGGTATGGAATTTAGGGGGTCTCCCACGTAATTTTTTTTTAAATTTTGGTTCGGGGTTTCCCTGTGGGGAATTCCCATGCCGTTTTTATCAATGAACTTCTATGTGTATTGTCGGCAATGCAATAGCCGCGGGTAGTTTTAAATGGGTTTTTTCCTTCAAAATGTCATTTTGCTGTCAGACTGTTCTAAACACGGGAAACATGCGCCCCTTTACAGGCATACTATAGACACCCCCCAGGTACGAAATTTAAAGGGATATTACACTTTTATTGTTTGACTTTAAGCATTATTAAAATCACTGCTCCTGAAAAAACGGCCGTTTTTAAAACTTTTTTTTGCATTGATCCATGTCCCCTGGGGCAGGACCCGGGTCCCCAAACACTTTTTATGACAATAACTTGCATATAAGCCTTTAAAATTAGAACTTTTGATTATTCATGTTGGTGTCCCATAGACTTTAACGGTGTTCGCGTGTTCGAGCAAACTTTTTTCCTGTTCGCATGTTCTGGTGCGAACCGAACAGGGGGGTGTTCGGCTCATCCCTACACAAGAAAACAGACCCTCCTATGGACTGTAGGAACCTTGGGCTATGCATCTTTTTCAGGAGTGTGGTTGCAGTAGGAGGGCTTCTATTCTCTGAAATTTGAAATTACTTCTTAAAAGCAGTTTTGAATAACCCTATTTTAACCAAGACGCTTGTTGCAAATCTCACGCTATTTTACAAGGTATCATGCCATCTTCAGATTAATTTATACCCCCGTAACATCTCTCCAAATCTCCTGGTGGATGGTACCTTCAGGCTTGGTACATTTTTACCTAAGTGATACAGATAATAATATGCAATGCCAAGCTGCAGTTTCCAAAGCGAGCAAAGTCCTTTCTTGTATTAGGAGAGGTATGCAAGTCTGTTTTTCAAAAGAACACGCTCTCTTGCAGATGTATCAGTTGCAGGGATGAAGCAAGCCATCAACACTGGCAGGGATGCTTAGAATGATCAATTGTATTTATATTAAACCTTAATCCCAAAAGGAGAAAACTGTTTCCTGTAACTGCTTTTAAAGTGTGAGCTGGAGTTTGGCTTAAATTTGCTAGTGCATCTAACAGTTTCTAACACTTTCCAGTTTCTTTACAATGCTATTGTCCAAATGCACCCCTGATCTACAGCTCACGGAACATTGGATCTGATCAGCAAACTGTAGATTTTTTTGAATAAATATAATAGGTAATAATTTTATAATTATAATAATAATTAGAATTGTAATAATAAGACTAAATATTTTTTAAAATTAAAGAAAATGGGGGAAACGTTGGACTTTTTAGGTGCCTGAACACATAAATACACAGAAATATTTAGTATAAAAATTTGTTACAAAATGTTATTTACTTCAAAAACTTAGATTAAAAGCATACTGTACAGTCTATGTCATTCAACATGTATTGCCTATTCAGGCTTCTTCAGGAAAATGCTTGGTAATACTACTGGTGAAATAAACAGAAATAAATCAAAACAATATCACACAAACATTGTTATATCCACATAATTAGTTTACTATACATCTTTGACAATAAGGCCTCATGCAAACAGGGCGTTAGAAAAAACAAGCTGCAAAGCTACTACCAATGCCAGGAAAAAGCATTGACGTTAATACGCGTTTAGCCGCGTTACCTTTTAGCGGTGTTGCCTCTGTTCAAAATCATTGGTTCCCTATGAGAGCCATCTTAACTGATCCAACTTTCAGCCCATTGATTTGAACAGAAGTTGCATCCAAGCCAGATCAGAGCAACTTGTGCTCTGAGGATCTTGAAGGGGAACCCCACCTCAAAATGGGAAAAAAAAAAAAAAACACGGTGTGGAGTCGCCTCCAAGATCTATACCAGACCCTTCAGTCTGGTATGGATTTTGAGGGAAACCCCCACAAAAAAAAGAGGGCACGCCCCCCAAAATCCATACCAGACCCTTATCCAAGCATGCAGTTCAGCAGGTCAGGATGGGGGGGGACAAGCAAGCCCAACCCCCCTCCTGGACTATACTAGGCCACACGCCCTCAACATGGCTCTCCACCCCCCACCCCAATGCACCTCGTCCTCATGTTGATGGGGACAAGGGCCTCTTCCCCACATCCATGGGCAGTGGTTGAGGGGGTCTGCAGGCAGGGGGTTTATCAGAATCTAGAAGCCCCCTTTAAGAATCCCGGCCCCCCCACCCTATGTGAATGAGTAAGTGTACATTGTACCCCTACTCATTCACCCAAAAAAGAATAAAAAATAAATAAGAACAGTACACAGGTTTTTGACAAAGTGCTTTATTAAAGTAGCTCCAGCATGTCTTCTCCCCTCTCTGGTGATGTCTTCTTCCTCCGGTTCTTCTCCCTCCTCTGCTGTCTTCTCCCTCTGGTTCTTCTTTCTCCTGAGGTCTTCTCCTGACACTAGCTCCCGCTGTTGTGTTAGGTCCAGCATGTGCCATTACTTATATTAGCCATGGGGCATGGCCATCCAGTGGCATCATCCTCGTCCCCTTGTGTCCAGGGCATGTGACATCATGTCACAAGGGTGCAGGGTCTCTGGAAGACGTCACCTGATGGCCACGCCTCTTGGCTATATTTTTATTTTATTTATTTAAGTTATTTATATAGCGCCAACAATTTAGGGAGGGCTGTGGGGGAGTGGAGGACGTGTTCCACTTGTTTTGGAACTGTGTCTTCGCTAAAGAAGTGCTGGGAAAGTTGAAGAGCTTCCTGAGGGAGGTGGTGGGGGTGGTTTTTGTAAGGGAGGAAATGGTGGTTCTGGGCTTGTGGAGAATGGAGAAAAATGCAGCCAGGAAGGCGTGGTGCTTTTCTGTTGTCTATAAGGAAGTAATGTGGGATGTTAGGAAAATATGGGTAGGAAGGAAGAGGTTAATTTCTGTAGAAGATGCGGTGAGGATATTTTTGGCTAGGATGTATATTGTTTATCTTTTTGATGTGAAAGGGATGGGGGAGGAAAAATCTGGGAGATATTGGAAGAGGGATAAGTTGAATGTCTTTTGATATATTTGCATGATTATTAAAATGTGCTCTGTATTATTAATTTGTTTTGTCATATGATGTGAAGGACACAGTCACTAAGTACTGACAGTATATGTGTGTTGTTGTCCATTTACTGAATTGACAAAAAAAAAAAATTGTGGGGGGAGAAGGAATGATATTGGGAGATTTGATGAAATTCTTGTGCATTTTTTCAATCAAAAGTGGGTTTATGTGGTCATCCTGTCAATGTTGTGCGTGTATTGTTGCAAACATTGGAAGCATCTGCTGACCTACTCTTTTTGATCTCGTTTAATCATGTACACCGAAATGCAGCTTTCAGCAGAACATGGTCACCAATGTATGTATGTGTGGATTGTGGGCTGGTGGTGGGTGTTTTGAATAATGCCGCGTACACACGGTCGGACTTTTCATCTACAAAAGCCCGACAGCCTGTCCGACAGACTTCCTGCTGACTTTCGGCGGACTTGCGGCAGACTTTCTAACGAACGGACTTGCCTACACACGACCACACAAAAGTTTGACAGCCTAGTACGCGGTTACGTACATCAAGTCCGGCGAGACTATAAAACGGAAGTTCAATAGCCCGTACGACACCCTTTGGGCTCCTTCTGCTAATCTCGTGTTTATCTCGTGTTAGTAGAAGTTTGGTGAGAGACGATTCGCGCTTGTGAGACTCGTATTTTTCAGTTCGTTTTAACTGTTGTTCAGTCTGTGCTTGTGAGGTTTGTATCTGCTTTTCAGTGCGTTTGGTCAGTTGGCATTGAGAAATCTTTGTTTTATTGGCCGCTCGTTCCTGATTTTCAGGTCGTTCTTCACAGGCCTTGCTGTTCTTCAGCGCGTTCTGTTAAGTGCGTTCTGACCAGCCGACCGTTTTATAGCCATGTTACCTGTACGTACTCGTCGTTGAGATGGTGCATTGTATGTGTTTGGTGCTGTAGTTTATTCTTCAGACCAAGACCAGTCCATGAACAGGGCGAGGAGGAGTTCATGGACCAAGAATTGGTTGCTCCAGCGTGACCAGTTCTGTCACATGCCATTGCTCCGTGAGATCCGTGAGAATAATCCTGAGGATTTCAGGAACTTTCTCCGGATGACGGACCCCGTTTTTGACCGTTTGGTGGCTTTGCTGACCCCCTATATCAGCAGGTAGGATACCTGCATGAGGCAAGCCATCACTCCGGAGCAGAGGCTAGTTGCCACGTTGCGGTACTTGGCGACGGGGAGAAGCCTGCAGGACCTCAAGTTCTCGACAGGCATCTCCCCCCAGGCTCTGGGGATCATTATCCCAGAGACCTGTTCTGCCATCATCCAGGTCCTGCAGAAGGACTATATTAAGGTAAGAATTGTTTCTTTTATTAGCATCACATGTTCTTTTATTTATTCTTTGATAATGTAATGTATTTCTTAGCTCAAACACTACTTACCATCATTGTAATATAGTGTGAATGTCCCCTTTTTCTTCTCACGCATGCTTGATTTGTTTCATGTTCTTTTTTGTCATGCATGTATATTTGCCTTCAATAACCTCTCCAGCATACAATGCTGGTCACATATTCACCTAGTCTACTCAGTTTGAATGTATTTAGTCAGCTGCATTGTATTTTGTTTCCCCTAAACTCTATCCAAATAGTGTGCTTATAATTAGCTTGATTTCAACCCCCCCCTAATAATTTGCTAGAATCTTCTGTGGTGTTGATTTTTAAAAAGCAAATATATGTTGCACTTTGCAAAATGCATGTGCACTCTACAAGTGCATTTGCTCCAGTGCTTTAGTAAATGAGCAGAAGCTCTGCTGATTTCCATCATCAAATCATATACAAGCCACAAAGTGTTTTCATTAATTGCCCTTGCATGTGATTGTGTACTCCTTGCAACATGAAAGCCTTTTTACCTTACCTCATTTACTTTAAGCTGGGGAGCAACTGCACTTGCAGAGTGGGATAACTGCAGTCTTGTAGCCTTTTTAGTCCATAAATCCCTGTGTGTCCTAAAATTAATATTTTTTGGTAATTTCACCACCCCCTAAAATGTAATCAATGTTCCATCAGAGGGGGTGAGCAATCTGATAAGTGTGCCTTTCCATATTATTTCTTCCAGAAGATATACATTATTTAATGTTATACTGATGCTGTGGAATAATGTTTTTAATTGTATAATTTTCTTGCCATGTTCGATTCAAAATTACTGATTTTTGTTTTCTTGTTTGATTCCCCAGTTTCCTTCAATGCCAAAGGAATGGCAGACTGTGGCATCCCATTTTGCCACCCGTTGGGACTTTCCCAATTGTGGAGGGGCTATAGATGGGAAACATGTCCACATTGTGCCACCACCCCATTCGGGGTCATACTATTTTAATTATAAGGGGTTCCACAGTATAGTTTTAATGGCGGTGGTGTCGGCACACTATGAATTTCTATATGTGGACGTGGGGAAGAATGGCCGGATGTCGGATGGAGGAGTATTTGCCCAGACGGAGTTCTGCCAGCGTCTCCAGAGTGGTGGCCTGGGATTGCCACCTGATGCGGATAACATGGAAGGACTCCCCTTTGTCTTCATTGCCGATGAAGCCTTCGCTCTGAGCAAGCACCTCATGAGGTCATTCCCCCAAAGAACCCTCACCCCGGAGAGGAGGGTTTTTAATTTCCTGCTGGCCAAAGCTAGAAGAGTGGTTGAGAATGCGTTTGGGATTCTGGCCAGCCGGTTCCGCCTGTTTCAAACCTCCATTAATTTGGCGGAATACAAACTTAATTTTATCATTTTATCGTGCTGCATCCTGCACAACTTTTTGCACAAACATTCTCAAAATTATATGGTGCCAGTTGGGCCTGAGGCTGGACTTATCGTTGAGAATCTTACGGGCCTGGATACTGTCCATACTGGCTTGGCCCCCCAAAGTGCCCGTCAAGTTAGACAGCAATATGTTAATTATTTTATGGGTAGGGGGGGCATTGCAATGGGCCAGGATATCTAAAGATTTAAAATAAAAACAATCTTGATGAAATCTTGAATTATATTTATTGCTTGCCTTTCTTTTGGGCTTTCTCCTAGGTTATGGTCGAGCAGTTGTAGTGCCAACTGTATTTTCCTTGTAAATTTCTAAATAAGCTCCATTGCCACTGTAAACCACTTTTTTGAAATTTATAAACAAACTGATACTGAGCATTGAAATAACAAACCACACATTTATTTAATTCTAAGCAGATGTTTTTAATCTTTGGTATCCATTCAGTTATGCATTTAGTATAAAATGTTCCTAGCCAAAAATATAAAGATATATTAAATAAATTTAGAATAATATAATTAGAGTTAAATATTTTTAGATAATCAAAAATAAAATTTGTTGGGCATTTTGATTTTAGCAAACAGGCCTTTTTTTTTTGGTGTTTTTTAAAATCCTTTTTTTTTTTTTGTCTTTTTTCAAATCCTTTTTTTTTTTTTTTGTCTTTTTTCAAATCCTTTTTTTTTTTTTTTGTCTTTTTTCAAATCCTTTTTTTTTTTTTGTCTTTTTTCAAATCCTTTTTTTTTTTTTTGTTTTTTTTGAAAAATAGGCCTCCTTTTTTAAATGTTGTTAAACATGCATATAATTTAACAGAAAATAATAAAGAGAAGGCCCAGAATGGGGTCAGCAAACCAGGAAATGAAGGACATGATCGATGTTTTGGGGTTTAAAAAAGGGCATTTATATTCGACCCAAAACATCAATCATGTCCTTCATTTCCTGCTGCATACGATCCAGCCGATTCCGCATTTGATCGATCTCCCCATTCCAGGCCATTATTTGAGCAATTAGCCGTTGGGCACTGTCTGTGGTGAAATAGTCACTTGGACCTAAAGTGGAATGAAAAAAAAAAATGTGTTTAGAAATATGCACACATACATAGTTTACCTTACCATAAAGCTGGTGTCTCAGACACTGACCTGGTGGGGTGCCCATGTCGCATACTTCATGAACATCCTCGGGGGTGGCGCTGTTGCTTGACTCAAGCACAACCAGATCACCTAAAATAGAGTAGAAAAATTACATAAAATAAAAGGCAGCCATGCATAGATTACCGTAAGCTGGTGTGTCAGACACTCACCTGGTGGGGTGCCCATGTTGCCCACCTCTCCTTCCTCCACATCCTCAGTGGGGCTTGGGCTGATTTCCCAAGTATGTTCTTTTGCTTGGGGGGGACTGGGTTCCTCTTGTTGGCTGAGTGATTTTTCCCCTATGTGAAGCAAAAAATTAATATACTTAGCACACAGATATTTTAGTACATACTAATCTTCAAACATTTGTAGTGAAGTGGTGTACAAATTGTCTGTTTGTGTAGAGTTCCGAGTAGACTTCAAGATTTTAATTTCTAAAGACATATCAAGATAGACAGATATCTCGATATCTAGATATCAATATCAAAATATATCAAAAAATCTTTGGATCTCTCTCTCTCTCTATATCTATAACTAAATATAAATCTTCAATCTCAAACAAAATCTAAATATAAAAATAGATATTAATTTAAATTAAAAAAGAAAAAAAAATTTCTATATCTATCTCTATCTACCTATATATCTATATACATACATATACATACACATATATATATATGTGTGTGTATATATATATATATATATATATATATATATATATATATATATATATATATATATATATATATAAATAAAAAAAAAATATATATAGAGATATATATATATATATATATATATATATATATATATATATATATATATATATATATATATATATATATATATATATATATATATATATATATATTATATATAGATATGTAACGATGTTTATTAAAAGATCGTTTCAAACGATGCAAACAATCGTATAGGAATGAAAAGCACATGGAGCGGTAGACGAGGTAATCAACACAAGATGAAAACACAGGTACTTACTTTTTTTCAGCACTTTACGGATCCGTCTGTACTGATCCGGCTCAGGTCAGACCATCTTTTTCTAATTTGATCCTTGGAGCGCTGTACCCCAAAATAAGCCTGTAAAGTGTCCACCACCTTCGCCATTATTTTGGCCTTGCGCAAATTTGGCCGGGCGTACGGCCCATACTTCCCATCATAGTCCTTTTTTTTAAGAATGGCCACCATCTCCACCATCTCTTCAAAGGACATATTGGAGGCCTTAAATCTAGGCCTCACAGATCTTGACGTTCTGGCCTCCGGGCTTTCTTCGCTACCTGAGGTAGTAAACACCTGATGTGTCTCCGCCATTATTCACCCCACTACGCACCGTAAATAAAAATGGGCGGAGAACATGAGTTAAAATCGAACGTCAGGGGCGGGCGACGCAGGCGGAGTTTCACACATGCGTAGTGTATAAAGAGGGGCCTTGCGCACGTGTTGTACGTACGTTCTGTGCGTAGAATTAAGGGGCGGAGAACATGAGTTAAAATTGAACGTCAGGGGCGGGCGACGCAGGCGGAGTTTCACACATGCGTAGTGTATAAAGAGGGGCCTTGTGCACGTGTCGTACGTACGTTCTGTGCGTAGAGTCAAGGGCGGGTTATATGCGTAAACAAAAAGAACGTCAGGGGCGGGCCAAATAGGCGTAGTATTACGCATGTCCAGTGTATAAAGCGCTGTTGCGTATTGTGTCGTACGTACGTTCTGTGCGTAGGTGATAGTGGACCGGGACGCTACTAAACGAAGGTAATTTAAAATTTATACTTTTGGTCAAGACTTTGTAGCAAGCGGCCTATATGGCTTGACAGATTGATGAGGCCTACATAGGGATAAGATGATGAGGGTTTAGCAGAAACCTAATAAGTGTTTTTTGTCTTGTGACTTTATCTTTTATACAGACATTATGAATTCCCTATTTAAGGATCCAGAGTTTCTTACTGCTTTTATTTCTAAATATAGAGAGATGAGGAATTTGTGGGAGGTGAAACACCCACAGTATTATGCAAAGCATGTGAGGAAGTCAACGCTGGAGAGACTTCTGTCCTTTGTCCAGGCGACCATCCCGGAAGCAACAATGGAGACATTGCTCAAGAAAATTGGGGTCTTGAGGAACATATATAAGAGGGAACATAAGAAGATCCAGGAATCAATGAGATCAGGAGCATCAGCAGATGATGTTTATGTACCCAGGCTGTGGTACTACAATCAACTCCATTTTATAGATGACCAGACTGAAGCCAGGGCATCACTTTCAACCCTTCCCTCCACCCTTCCCTCCACCCCAGCAGAGGCTGATGAGGAGCAAGCTGGGTCTTCCATCCTGGATGAACCGGATATGACCATCTGGAGTCAGGTAAATTATTTTAACAAATATTTACTATACTAATATTAATGATGTTAACTGGATGTTATAATTGTCTAAAATAATTTTGCCCTCAAAATTGTGTATACATATAAATTGACAGTAGTGGCTAAATATGTTTGGCACCTGCTTGAAATAATTAAGGTGTCTGATTAGACTCTTTTATTAAAGAGATGTATTCACATTGAATTTGCTAGTCATGAGAAGCAAACTGTGTGTCATTGATGAACCCAAAAAAATATACTAAAACTATGTCCTTTGTTTATACACAGGATGAGTCCATCCAGGAGGAATGTGGGGAAAGTGGCAGGCAGGAGGAGACCGGGCCCATGGACAGCCTGGAGGAGGCCGGATTCACCATCATCCTGGAGGAGGCTGGACCCAGTGTCAGGCAGGAGGTGGCTGCTCCCAGTGAGGTGGCTGGGCCAAGTGAGGTGGCTGGGCCAAGTGAGGTGGCTGGGCCCAGTAGGAGCCTGACCGAATCCCAAGTGCCTCCCCTCCACCTTCCCAAAAAAAGGGCCAGGAAGGGGACGGTAACACAGGAGGCATCCCTGCGCCTCATGCAAGAGGCCACCCGTTTTTTAAGGAGCCCCCCGAAGCGGAAGAGTCCTATGGCTGCTACTTAGCCAGCAGGCTTCTTCAAATGGATTGGGAGCAGCGCCTCATTTGTGAGCGACTATTTGGGGAAACAATCCAGAAGGGGCTGCAGGGCACGCTAACACGAAACACCCAACTACATGAGGCAGCCCCCCTCCTCCTCCTCCTCCTCCTCCTCCTGCCACAACTGAAACACCAGAGCCACAGCCTCGAAAGAAGGCTACAGGGAAGGCTGCAGGGAAGGCTGCAGGGCAGCGTGGAGGAAAGGCTGCAGGGAAGAGAAGAAAGTGATGACTTGGGTTCAGTCTGGTCTGACAGAAGACGCAGGCTGTTGTAGTACCACAGTCTGGGGACATCTATATCATCTGCTGGTGCTGTTGATCTCTGGGATTCTTGGACCAGATTGTGCTCCCTCTTATATGGACTCCTCAAGATCCCCATTTTCTTGTACACATACTTTTTCCAGCGTTGACTTCCTCTTTATTTTATTTAGACCATAAATAAATGGATCTTTTTTGAGTTTAGGTTTTTTATTTTACATCATAGATTTTAGACTCAATGTTAAATTAACAAGGGATAACAATCTCATTGATTTTGCAAAAACACACCAAAAATAGATTAAAATAATGTTAATAATGTTCGAGTGGTAAGTATTTAAAAAAAAAAAGATACATAACCAAAAACGGTTCTTTGGGTTAACTTTATATAAAAAAAATAACAAATCACTATAAAAACAAAAATTATAAAGGGTTCTTTGTGGTAACTTTACAAACATTAAAAAAAATACAATAAAAACATAAAAAGAAAAATGGTTTCTTTGTGGTAACTTTACAAACACCAAAAAAAAATATATATATAAAAATGGGTTCCCTGTGGCAACTTTACAAACAAATTTATAGATAAACAGAAAAAAAGTTCCACAACAATCATAAAATAAATATCTGGTTAAAAATTACAAGAAAAGATGACCAAAAAAAAAAAAATTAAAAAGTATTATTAGTATGGAAACATTGTTTTGAAAAAGCATACCATGTCATTCATGAGATCAAAGAGAAAAAGAATCCAGAAATCTGTTTGGGAGAACTCTGTTTGAATAGGAACAGCAAAACATCTTCGTTCTTTATAGCATTCGTAAAGAAGACATTAAATGCGCTGCATTCAAAGATCACAGATTTTGCAGCGTGAGGAATGTGCTTCCTACAATACGAACACTAGTTTTACTAGACCGAGTGCTTCCTTTTAGTTTTTGCTTATGAGCATGCGTTGTTTTTTTGTCCGTAGGACTAGCATACAGACGAGCGGATTTCGGGGTCCGTTGTAGTTACGACGTAAAGATTTGAAGCATGTTTCAAATCTAAAGTCCGTCGGATTTAAGCTGAAAAAGTCCGCTGAAAGTCCGAAGAAGCCCACACACGATCGGATTACCAGCCAGCTTTAGTCCGTCGGCGTACGTTGGACTTTTGTAGACGAAAAGTCCGACCGTGTGTACGCCCCATAAGTCTTTTAACATTATGTTGGAATGCTTTGTAAGAATGACTGTTAAGTATGTTTCTATAATCTTGCAGATAAAAATGTGATGTGTTGCCCGTTATACACTGAAATTAAAGCTGTGTCCACTCTAAAGTTTTGTCAAATTTTAGATTGTAAGCTCCTATGAGCAGGGCCCTTAAAATCCCATTGCTAAATGTAGCACCATATATCCTGTCCAAATGTTTTTGAAGCTAGTAAAGGAATGTAATTTTTTTGTTTTTGTTTTTCTGCTGGTAAAATAAAAGTACATTATTGAGTTCTGTTGTGGTTTTTTTTCTTTTACTTTTTTCTCTTTAGTTTTTGTGGGTGGTGGTTTTGGGAAAGTGCAATATCTCTTATATTTTATTTTAATATGTATTTGTGCACCAAAAAACTAATCTCTTTGCCCTGGTTCACATTGATGCTACTTTGAAATCTTGCTACTTCACTTGAAGTAGCACGATTTCAAAGTAGCAAGGTCAGCATGATTTCAGGTGCTACTTGATAGACATCCGTGTGGCTTCATACACAAACGTCTATTGAAGTCGCACCTGAAATCGGCAAAAGTAGTGCAGGAACTACTTCAGCAAATTGGTGAGGTGCCACAAAATAAACGTTGCATCGATTGGAACAGTACCATTGCTGCCAATATTCATGCGATTTGATCTCACAAATCTGTAAACCTAGGCTTCTGCACACCTGCAAGTTAATGATAAAGGTGGAATCTTTAAATATAACAGCTGTGGAGAATTGCAGGTAATGAATTCAACTGGTGGATGGGTAGTGTTGTATGTGTATGTATGACATGTCAAAGCGGTGACAATTGCACTGTTTTAATTGGTGTGACTTTGGGGTGCAATTTGTATTGATATCAGTGCAGAAACCTGCACAGATGTCTCTGGAATTCCCCCTGCAGTTGGGACTAACATGCGGGAATGAAAGTGTGTAATTTCAGCTGAACGGTTTCCTCCCTCTGTCAGTGTGAACCAGGGCTCAAACTGGGCCTTTTGTTTTTGCCATTCACCTGCTGCTAACCCAGGAACACCATTTCTTATCGAACGCCTTTAAATATCATAAGTAGAAATACATATTTGCATATCTGCAAATAAACAAAAATAATAAAATTTGAATAGTGATTGCGATCAAATATTCGCAGCAGCGATCAAGAGTGTGGTTTCGCCTTCTGACCCAGAAATAAGTCATTGTAATCACCCGTAAGTCCCTGTGCTGGTCAAGATCCCCCATCTAGGTGGACATGGCGAGGTCCCTCTTTAGCAAAGAGGAGCTGCTGCTCATTTTCTGGATAAGGGTATGATATGTACTTGTGCTTGTGCTTAATCAATTTGGGGGTGGATGTGGTAATTAGATTTGGGGTGGGTGGGGTTCATTGATTTGTTTGGCATCCCCACACATTTGCTTCTGGCCCATGTGCACACATCACTTCCTGCATTTGTTCTGCTGATGTAAATGCAAGTATAAATGAGAGCTCCTTTCTATTAAAATATATATGACTTGTTTCACAGTTGGGCAACTTTGGACCTCCGAGTTGCTTGACAAGTTGTACCCCATGATTCTCAATGATAACTAGGGATGGGCCGAACATCCCCCCTGTTTGGTTTGCAGCAGAACAAGCGAACAGACAAAAAATTTGTACGAACACCTAAAGTCTATGGGACACGAACATGAATAATCAAAAGTGCTAATTTTAAAGGTTAATATGCAAGTTATTGTCATAAAAAGTGTTTGGGGACCTGGGTCCTGCCCCAGGGGACATGTATCAATGCAAAAAAGTTTTAAAAATGGCTGTTTTTTTGGGAGCAGTGATTTTAATAATGCCTAAAGTGAAACAATAAAAGTGTAATATTCCTTTAAATTTCGTACCTGGGGGGTGTCTATAGTATGCCTGTAAAGGGGCTCATGTTTCATGTGTTTAGAACAGTCTGACAGCAAAATGACATTTCAAAGGAAAAAAGTCATATAAAACTACTCACGGCTAATTGCCGGTCCGACAATACACATAAAAGTTCATTGATAAAAACGGCATGGGAATTCCCCACAGGGGAACCCCGAACCAAAATTTAAAAAAAAAAAAAGCGTGGGGGGTCCCCCTAAATTCCATACCAGGCCCTTCAGGTCTGGTATGGATATTAAGGGGAACCGCGGCCAAAATTTTAAAAAAAATGGCGTGGGGTCCTCCTCAAAATCTATACCAGACCCATTAGGTCTGGTATGGATTTTAAGGGGAACCCCGCGCCAATTTTTTTTTTAAAAATGGCGTGGGGTCCCCCCAAAAATCCATACCAGACCCTTATCCGGGCACGCAACCTGGCAGGCCGCAAGAAAAGAGGGGGGGACGAGAGAGCGCCAAGACAAAAAAAAACAAGACGCCACGGAGGAAGATGCCGGATGAGAACACCGGAGGAAGAACAAGAAGAACCAGAAGAAGAAGAAGAAGATGGAGGAAGAAACCGAAGGAAGATAAAAGATAGAAGAAAGAAGATAGAAGAAAGAAGAAGCATTTAAATAAAGGAATTGTCAAAAACTGTCTCTTGTCATTTTTAACATTTTTTACACTTTTTTTGTGAAATGGTAGGGGTACCCTTACCATTTCACACAGGGGGAGGGCTGGGATCTGGGGGTCCCCTTGTTAAAGGGGGCTTCCAGATTCCAATAAGCCCCCCGCCCGCAGACCCCCACAACCACCGGGCAAGGGTTGTGGGGATGAGGCCCTTGTCCCCATCAACATGGGGACCAGGTGTTTTGGAGGGCTACCAAAGCACCCTCCCAATGTTGAGGGCATGTGGCCTGGTACGGGAGGGGGGGTGCTCTCTCGTCCCCCCTCTTTTCCTGCAGCCTGCCAGGTTGCGTGCTTGGATAAGTGTCTGGTATGGATTTTTGGGGAGACCCCACGACATTTTATTTTTAAATTTTGTCCGGGGTTCCCCTTAATATCCATACCAGACCTGAAGGGCCTGGTATAGAATTTAGGGGAACCCCCACATCATTTTTTTAAAAATTTTGGTTCGGGGTTCCCCTGTGGGGATTTCCCATGCCGTTTTTATCAATGAACTTTTATGTGTATTGTCGGACCGGCAATTCATTAATAGCCGCGAGTAGTTTTAAATGACTTTTTTTCATTTGAAATATCATTTTGCTGTCAGACTGTTCTAAATACGGGAAACATACGCCCCTTTACAGGCATACTATGGACACCCCCCCAGGTACGAAATTTAAAGGAATATTACACTTTTATTGTTTCACTCAAAGCAATATTAAAATCACTGCTCCCGAAAAAACGTCAGTTTTTCAAAAAAATTTTGGCATTGATCCATGTCCCCTGGGGCAGGACCCGGGTCTCCAAACACTTTTTATGGCAAAGAACTTAGAGCATATAAGCCTTCAGTGAGAACTTTGGATTTTGCAGGTTCGAGCCCCATTGACTTCCACTAAACCAGCATATGTGATCTGACAGGCATTATTGCCGCAATAGCGCTGCTTTCCATTTGCATTAGCGCTGACTTTCTGAGAGTTGAAGTCTTTCTGGCCTTTTTTGAGAGTTATTTTTTGGTACTGCAGGAGAATTTTTTGACGCTATAGTAAATGACCCCCAATGTGTGTTTGAACATATTTGCAATGTTGTCACCATAACATAATAGTACAAAATGTAAAATAGGGATTCTTGCCACTGACGCGTTCCAGAGTACATGTATGTCTCCTTCTTCAGGGGTATGTTTAAGCAAGAATACTTTTTGTTCTAGAATAGAATATTTAAGAAAAATAAATAGATATACAGATATACAACATTCCAGCAATGCTCATAGATATACAAAGAAATGTGATACCACGTACCATTTGCAGGTATTTAATAACAATTTATGCAGAATATATTATAAATAATTAAAACTTGTATATACAATTCTATTTTTAAATACATCTATTTAACATTTTTTCAATTTTTTTTTAAATTACATAAAATTCTATATTTATAGACTCTATTTTACACTTACAGGGCCTTTTTCCTCTTTTGGCCTCAGTGGGTCCTCTAGTCCGACCCTTCCAAGGTGTGTATTGTGGGGGAGCTGGGTCAGCACTCTGGGCTAGGCCCAACATCGGCACCCCTCCCGGAGGCACGCCACCTCTGTTGGATTTCTGACTTAAGAAATCAGGAGAAGTTTTTGCACTCGTATGGTTTTTAATTAGAACATTTTGAAAGGGGTGCCATCCCAGTACATGTAAGTGAAATCCTATCAGTCCTGCCTGTTTTCTTTGTATATCTATGAACATTGCTGGAATGTTGTATATCTGTATATCTATTTATTTTTCTTAAATATTCTATTCTATATGTTTTTTATACATGTTTTGTACATACTATATTTAATAAATATTTCAAACTCAATAAATACTTTTCTCAAAAGTTCTCGAACCTTTAAAGTCCACCACAAGGGGATTTGGTTTTTTTCCTTAACCATTTTAGGTCCGGGCCATAGCCGAATAACGGCCACAGCGTGTCCCTCAATTTCCGGGAGGCTGTCATGGTACGCCCTCCCCTGTGCACGCGCACCGCGCGCACCCTGCAGGGCACGCGGTGTGCGTGCTGTGATCACCAAGTCACGGAGACTCAGATGATCACAGATCCGAGTTAGGAGCCGATCCTGGCCCCTTACCATGTGATCAGCTGTCAGTCAGTGACAGCTGATTACATGATGTAAACAAAAGCTCGGTAATCTGTTTCTTTTTCTCCTCACGCTGACAGCTTATGTTAATGGGACATCAGTACCGAAGAGGAAGGAGGCACATATGCCTCATCTGAGCCTGCCAGTGCCACCTGTCATTGCCACCTGCCAGTGCCACCTATCAATGCCCACAAGTGCCACCTATCAAAGCCCACAAGTGCCACCTATCAATGCCCACAAGTGCCACCTATCAATGCCTACCAGTGGTGCCAATCAGTGCCACCTAGCAGTGCTGCCATCAGTGTAAACAATCTGTGCCCATTATTGCCACCCATCAGTGCCCATCACTGCCACCCATCAGTGCCCATCACTGCCACCTATCGGTGCCCATCAGTGCCGCCTCATCAATGTACATCAATAAAGGAGAAAAATTACCTGTTTGCAAAATTTTATAACAAAATATAAAAGATATATAATTTTTTGTTTAAAAAAATTCGGTCTTTTTCAATTTTTTTAACAAAAAATAAAAACTGCAGAGATGATCAAATACCACCAAAAGAAAGCTCTATTTGTGGGGAAAAAATGATAAAATTTTCATTTGAGTACAGTGTTGTATGACCGTGCAATTGTCACTCAAAGTGCGACAGAGCTAAAAGCTGAAAATTGGTCTGGACAGGACGGGGGTTTAAGTGCACAGTAAGCAAGTGGTTAATATTGGATGTGCCACTAAAAACGCTCAAATATAGCCGACTCACCATTTGCATCATGATGGATTGAAGGGGGGATAGACTGTGTAGAGGTAGGCCAATGAGAAGGGAATTGCAATAGCTGAGGCGAGAGATGACCAGGGAGTGAATTAAGAGCTTTGTTGTGGCAGTGGTTAGAAAGAGGCTTATTTTGGAGATGTTGCGAAGGTTGAGGCGGCAAGATTTCGACAGTGATTAGACTGATATATCTGTTAGTAAATGATTGATACGTGAGGAGATGGAGGGAGTGAGCTGAGAGGTAGAGAAATAGATTTGGGTGTCAATCGCATAGAGGTGGTAATGGAAGCCATGGGAGGCTATCAGCTGACCCAGGGAGAAGGTGCAGATTGAAAATAGGAGAGGTCCAAGAACAGAACCTTGGGGGACCCCAACAGAGAAAGGAAGAGGAGAGGAGGAAGTAGAATTGTAAGTAATGCTAAAGGTGCGGTTGGATAAGTAGGAAGAGAACCAGGGAAGAGTACAGTCACGGAGACCGAAAGTGTGGATTTTTTTGAGGAGGAGTGGGTGGTCAACCGTATCAAAGGCAGCAGAGAGGTCCAGGAGTAGGAGTACAGAATAGTGTCCATTGGTTTTGGCTGTTAATAGGTCGTTTGTCAGTTTTAGGAGAGCAGTTTTTGTGGAGTGTTGAGGACAAAATCCAGACTGAAGGGGATCAAGAAGGCTATTATCAGCAAGGTGGCCACTCAGTCGGCCTTCATAGACAATATGTGACAGTATGTGACAGTATAATTTTTTAAAAGCTTTTATCTTTAAATAGGCAGTCCTTGCACACCACATATTAGCATTGGTAACCTTATGAGCAGGGGCATTAGTAAAATTGTAAATGACAAGGAACATCCTTGGGCACCCCTAGAAAGGAAATGATGTAGAGCACATAACAAATAGTGGATGAAAGGCCGCTGATAGTGGGGTATAGTTAGTTACCCTTTACCAGGTCCCAGCCCCATCAGTTGAATAGGGTGGGTGGCCAGGGGCCATGAGCAATGTTAACAACGGGTAACCACCTTGCAACTCTTGCGAGGTAAGCCAGGTTCCAACGCTGAAACTGTCTGCATGCAGACCTCAGATACCATGGCAATTGGCAGTGCAGAGCCGAGCCTAGGGATCTCCTAGGCTCCTACTTGCAGGGCCGGATCTACCCATAGGCAAGGTAGGCAGGGCCTAGAGTGCACATCAGTTGGGGGCGCCACGCTGGCTGCAGCCAGCGGTGAGGAGTGAACTGTGCTGCTGGACAGACTACCTAAGAAGACACAAAGAACTCTCATCCCCCTCCTACCTCCACCCCCAGGAGGCTTGGAGTTCAATTGGGACTCGGGGGGGAGGTGCTGCCGCTTCCAAGATGACTGTGCCCGGTCCACCTTCCTCTGCTCAGGTACATGAGGCGGCAGCGCTGCAGTGCAGACTGAGATCCCTGCACTGCTAGATCCAGTGCTGGCTGCAGAGTATTGCTGCTGGAGGGGGTGAGTGGGGGGGAGTGCAGCCTGCCTGGGTGTCCTCTCCTCTTCTCGCCTCTCCCATGTGACTCCCCTGCCGCTTTCATCCAGCGGGTGGAAGACAGAATGTCTGAGAAGAAGGCGGGAGCTGTTCAACTTTTCAAGTTAAAAAGCCTGTGATTTGTTGCTAGGGGTGGTCCAAGCAACCAATCGTCTGTCTGTTAAATGGAAAGTTGGGCAGCTCCCACCCACTGCTCAGACATGCCACATCCTCTGTCTTCTACCTGCTGTGTAAAGGGTCAGTGTTAAAGGTTGCTGTAAGGGGGGCAGCTGTAGAAAAGACTGGGATACTGTATTCTGGATACAAGGAGGGGAGCTGTGATACAAGGAGGGGGGCTGTAGAGGGGATTGAGATACAAGAAGGGGGCTGTGATACAAGGAGGGGGGCTGTCACGTTCCTTACAGCGGAGTCTGAAATGAAGAGGGCGGCCTCTTGCACGGTCCCGGTCCTAGCACCCCTGGAGGTTGAGACAGGGTTGCTAGGGCGGCGGAAGGGTGCAGGTGCCTGCTGGCAGGATCAGGAACACGGAAGTCTTCGGAAGGAAGCTGGGATACTGATCACTGCATAGATTCAGGAAAGGTCCAGCAGAGGAACTTGCAGGGTCAAAGGCAGGCAGGGGTTGGCAACGTGCTGGCAGCGAGGTACACAATCGGTAGGCAGATTCGTAGTCAGGGACTGGCGGAGGTTGGCAACAAACTGGCAGCGAGGTACAGAAT
The DNA here is from genome assembly GCA_037952925.1 of Lithobates clamitans. Classification (NCBI taxonomy): domain Eukaryota; kingdom Metazoa; phylum Chordata; class Amphibia; order Anura; family Ranidae; genus Lithobates; species Lithobates clamitans. Next base: position 1,256,060 of record JBBGZY010001524.1, read on the forward strand.
CAGAAGACAGAGCCGTAGTCAGGAGTTCAAGCCGGGTTCAGTACAGGAAGCAAGGCAGGCAGAGATGTAGGGATGATCCGAGAGGGTGGTCGAGGAAGGCAGAGTGTCAAGTCTGTAGTGTGAGGCCGGGTTGCTGAGAGGGCGCCCCTTGCGGCTGAGTGCAGCGCGTCCCTGGATGTGGGTACAGGGAATGCCATGCACAGAGGTGCACGGGTTGCCAGGGGTACTGCAAGCTGGCTGGTTGGCTGTAAGTAGCTAGAGTGCGTTGTGGCAGCCGTGCGGAGAGAAGTCTTGAACAGTAAGAGCAGGGTAAACCAGGAACAGGGTCCGCAGTCAGGCCAGGGGTCAGATACCAAAAGACAGTCCGAGAGAGGTACAGGAACAAGCCGGGTCATACACAGAGGGCAGAAGATCGGAGAGTAGTCAGCCAAGCCGGGGTCAGAGCGAGGAGATAAACAGGAACACAGGTCAAGCCGAGCAGAGATCAAGCAGGGGTCTTCAGAGTATACAAGGCACAGGAACACAGGAGCTGTTTGATAATCCAGCAAACTGCAAGTGTCAGTGGCAGGTTTAAATAGGCCGGGGGGTGTTCCCACAAGATCAGGGTGTGCTCACTAGACTCGCCTGCTACCATGACAGTTACTGGCGGAATTGCCCACAACACGGCCATTTCCCTGACAGTGCCCCCCCCCCAAGGGGCAACCTCCGGATGCCCAACCGGGCCCATCTTTCGGGGTAATGAACTCGGAATCTCTGCAAAAGTCTAGGAGCATGTATATTGGCTGCAGGTTCCCAAGAACTTTCTTCTGCTGGGTAACCCTTCCATTTTATAAGAAATTGAATGATCCTACCTCTCCGGCGGCAGTCCAGGATGGCCTCAACTTCACACTCTGTTTCATCTCCCACAGAAACTGGAGGCGGAGGATCTTCTTTCCTTCCTGAAAAAGGACTAGAGATAACAGCTTTAAGTAAGGAGACATGAAACACAGGGTGCACTTTATAAGAACTCGGGAGTGACAGTTCAAAAGCTACTGGATTAATCTCCCGTCTAATCTTGAATGGACCAATAAATCTTGGTCCCAACTTCCGGGAGGGACAAGGAAGTTTAAGATTTGCCGAGGAGAGCCAAACCTCATCTCCAACCTTAAAGCTAGGGCTCTCCCCCCTCTATTTGTCATATTGTTCCTTGTAGTCCTCTTGGGCCTTTTGCATGGTTAACCGGAGAGTTTGAAAGTTAGTCTGAATGGATTTTATCCTGTCTTGAACTGCTGGAACTGAGGTCTCTGGAATGACATTAGGTAGAAATGAAGGATGGAACCCATAGTTGGCCCAAAACGGTGATTGATCGGTGGTTGAATGTACTGAGTTATTGTATGCGAACTCCGCACAGGGGAGTAACAAGGACCAGTCATCCTGGGAAGTGGAGCAAAAACAGCGTAAATATTGTTCTAAGGTCTGATTAGTCCTTTCAGTCTGACCATTGCTCTGGGGGTGATAGGCAGAGGATAGGCAAACTTCAATAGACAAAACTTTGCAGAGCTCTTTCCAAAATCAGGAAGTAAATTGGACCCCTCTATCCGACACAGTGCTGTCAGGAAGGCCGTGAAGTCTGACTATCTCTCTTATGAAGGCCTTTGCTGTGTCTGCAGCGGAAGGAGTACCTATCATAGGCACGAAGTGTGACATCTTGGACAGACGGTCTACAACAACTAGAATCGTTGTGAATCTTTCAGAGGGTGGCAGCTCTACTATGAAGTCCATAGATATATTCCTCCATGGTTGTTCTGGTACCGGCAAAGGACGTAGCAGACCCCAAGACTTAATGTTGGACCCCTTGTTTCGCTGGCAGGTAGTGCAGGAGCTTACATACTTTTTGCAATCAGTTTTCAAGGTAGGCCACCAAAAGGATCGCTGAATAAGATCCATAGTTTTCCGTACACCGAAGTGGCCAGCAAGTTGATGATCATGTAAAGTTTGTAAGACCTGGATTCTGGCTTGTTGTGGGACAAAGATCTTGTCCTGATACCAGAGATACCCCCCCTGGCTTCTTAAAGAGGAAGTCTCTGGTTCCTGGCATTGGAGGGAGGCCTGTTTAAGAGAAGAGCTTAGATCAGGTTGAAACAAAAGAAAGTTCTGTGGAGACAGGATCGTACTGGATGTTGTTTCTTCTGGGGTATCAGGAAACATTCGGGATAAAGCATCGGCCTTGCCGTTCTTGGAGCCAGGGTGGTAGGTGATGTGAAAGTTGAATCGTGAAAAGAACAGAGCCCAGCGGGTGTAACAGAGGGCGTGGTATGGAGAGAGGGCGCGCTGCGTGAGCGTACGGAGGTTCCCGGGCTCTGAGAGACACGAGGAGCGTTGAGCTCTAACGATAGCTCCTTCCTCTCTGCCCATAGCGTATCGCCTCCAGCCGGGGGAAGAGCCACCGGAGACGCCGTCCCAGGGGCAGCGGATACAGAGATGCCCTGGTGGTAGCTCCTCTATCCCCATTGCCAGCTATATTTAAAGGAGAGAAAGAGCCGGGAGAGAGCAGCCAGGGATGCCGGCACGGAGGGACGGGAAGTGGAGAGCACCAGCAGTGAAGAGCAACCCCCTCCCCTCCACGAGACTTCCCTACTCAGCCAAGAGATGTCGGCCCGAAGACGTAATGCATTACCTCCCTGTGGAAAGGGGAAGGCACAGTCGGGCAGTATGAAAGCCTACCTGTCACCGCAGAGCAAGGAACAAAGCAAGGCTGAACGGAGGCTGTCAGGACATGGAGGGGTGAGGTCTGTGGGGTCAGACACCCGAAGCAGCCAGAAACAAGGTGAGGAGACACCATTGAAGGGTCAGCGGAGCCTAAGGAGGATGGGAGACTTGGCTGAGGGGGGAGCGGAGAGGGCCGAGAGTGGGGTATGTCATGAGCAAGGTAACCATGAAGTGGTGGGACTGAGTTATAATGAGAACCACAGAGATGGCCAAAAGCTGGAAGGAGGACGGGGTGGACAAGATACAAGGGGAAATGGGGGATTGGAACCCAGAACTGTGTCGGGGGAGAAGGCTGGGGAGGTTGGAGGCTGGAGTGAGCTGCATGGAGGAGATATGGAAGCGGCTAATAGTGACATAGAAGCACAGAAACAGCAATGGACCCCTACGACCCCCATGACCCAATCCCCCAGTACAGAGCAAGAAATATATCAGCCTGAAATAGTGAAGATAAACCTGGATAAGGAACTTAGAGAGCACTTGAGATCTCTCCCCACTAAAAATGACATACAATTACTTACGTAAACAAATGGTTGAAGAGGTCAGGGAGGATACAATAGCTTTGGGACGCGGAGTGGAAGAAATTGAGATGTCCCAGGATGATATCAAGCAAGCAGTGGTGGATACTCAAGAAGTAATAAAGGAATATGAGGAAAAACTAAATTCACTACAAGATCAAACTGATGATCAAGAAAATAGAACACGCAGGCAGAATATCCGTATAAGAGGTTTAAATGAGAGAAATGGGGCTGCAGATCTAGCACAATTGGTGACTGAGTTGTTTCGTCAAATACTGGGGGCACAAGCCCCAGAGGTTATTGAAATAGATAGAGTGCATCGTACAACGTCTCTCACCAACCAGAGTATGGACAGGCCCAGAGATATTATATGTAAACTGCATAAATTTACTTTGAAGGAGGCAATCATGAATGCAGCATGCAAAAATCCAAGGATAGTATATGAAGGGCACCAGATCTCTCTTTATGCGGATTTATCATATCGGACACTAATGCAACGCCGCACAGTTAGACCTCTATTGGAAGCTATGCGAGCGGCAGAAGTGAAATACAGATGGGGATTCCCCTTTTGTGTAAAGGCATCCCGAGACGGAAAATCTGCTGTTCTGAGAAATAAGGACGATTTTAAAAAATTTACAGAAGTTTTGGGTTTACCGCCGGTCGATTTCCCAGACTGGAGATTGAATAGCTCTAGAGCTCCTTTGCCACGCCCAGAACAGTGGAACCTAGTCCCAAGTAGAAGCAGAGGAAAGAAGAATAACAGAGATGGACAAATATGATTATAGGACTATAAACAAAGGAGTGGTGACTGGGTGGAGGGGTGGAGGGGGTGGAGGGGGGGCGGGGGGATTGAGGGGGGTTTTCCCTGCCTGGTTTTCTCTTACCTCCCTCCCCCTCCTGTCTCCCTATTCTCACTGGACCCCTGAGCTGGGATAACCTTTCTGACCTGCAAGCAGAGACCTAGTTATATGTTTGTCTCTTGTCCTTAGAATTAATATTATCTACAGTGTAAACGGCTCCTCCTGCTCTCGGGGCCCAGGGAGAAACCGGATTTCCTTAATCCATACCGTGAATCATCTTTGCCCCGATAGGAAAGTCCCAAAAGGGGGACTAATTTTTCTGCAGTTTGGCAGAAGGGAGGACAATCTCAGGGATGGGAGGTATACCTATAGGGAGATTGATCCCCCAATTAGGGGAGATGATAGGAAATATAGGGTGTGTATGTGCAGGTGTGTCTGTTGGGGGAGGGTTGGGTTTGGGGGGGGGGGTTTTGGGGCTTTTTTTTTTTTTTTCTCTCTCTCCCCTTCCTCGCCTTTCTTCATTTTACGCAGTATGTCTCATCCATCCCGGGCATCGTTCATTTTCTTACCCTCTTAGCGGGGAAATATCCTCCTGGAGCCGTAGAGACAGGTACAGGGGGCTGTATATATTGAATGACAGAATTGAAGATAGTATCATATAATGTAAGGGGCTTAGGAGCTCCAAATAAGAGGGGGCGTCTCTGGTGTGAACTGCGTGGCCAGAGGGTAGATGTTATATTCCTCCAGGAGACGCACTTCACAGCAGGGTCGATCCCCAGATTACCAGGTTTCCCATTTAATCAATGGTTTCATTCAACCTCTCCTATTCGCGGAGCTAGAGGTGTTACAATAGCAATTAATAGAACAACTAAGCACAGAACAACAGCAAGGGGGGAAAACTGCTAGCGAGACAATTAAAAAAACTACAGGAATCAAGGCACGTTCATAAATTAATAGCAGGTAATAAACAGGTTATTGACTCCCATAAAATAGCAGCAGAATTCCAAAGGTATTATAGATCCCTATATAATATAGAGGGGGATAAAAGAGGAGAAGAGGGGGGAGGAATGAGGCAGGAGATCAGGGAATACTTAAGGACGTCAGAACTACCAGTAATTTCAACCGTAGCACTGGAGGAAATGAAACAACCAATTACAGTGGAGGAGTTGGGAAAAGTGGTGGGAGGATTAGCATTGGGGAAAAGCCCGGGCCCTGACGGTTTTACAAATATATATTATAAAAAGTTCCTTCCGGAGCTGGCCCAGCCATTTTGTGACTACCTCAACTCTGTAAAAATTTCTAACCCACTGTCAACAGAAGCTTTGATGGCACATGTGACGGTCCTCCCGAAAGAAGGGAGGGACCCTCAGGTGTGCGCTAATTATAGGCCCATCTCCCTCTTGAACTCTGACACGAAGATCCTATCCAAAATCCTGGCTCTTAGGATGCAAGATCATATAGCAACAATAATACAACTAGACCAAACGGGATTTATAAAAGGACGGGAAACTAGAGATAATACAATTCGTGCCTTACAGATATTGCACTAGGCTCAAAATGGACCAGAGCGAATCCCAAGGGTCCTGATCTCTATGGATGCTGAAAAAGCATTTGATAGGGTTGGTTGGGTCTTCTTGTCGGAAGTTCTGGGAGAACGTATGATGGGATGGGTTCTGGCATTATATAATAATCCCAGAGCAAGGGTCAAGGTAAATGGAGTGTTATCGGAGAGTTTTGAGATCCGGAATGGGACTAGACAGGGGTGTCCATTGTCACCCCTGTTGTTTGCCTTGATCCTTGAACCCTTTTTGTGCAAAATAAGGCGGAATGGAGGGATTAACGGGATCCGTATCGGGGCAGTTGAGCATAAGGTATCGGCTTATGAGGACGACCTTTTATTTTATTTATCTAAACCACAGGAATCCTTAAAGGAATTGATGGGGGAAATAGAGAGATTTGGATCCCTATCTAATTTTAGGATAAACCGGAAAAATCAATTCTGATGCCAAGCCATGTCCCCCCCAAGATTAGGAAGGCCATACAAGATGGCTTTCCTTTTATTTGGAACACGGACTCTCTGAGATATTTGGGGATAAATATAACAGCGAATTTAAAGAAGTTATATGAGCTCAATTATGGTACATTATTAGCAAATATACAGAGAGACCTGAAAAGCTGGAAAGGACATTTGATGACTTGGTTTGGAAGAGTGAACGCAATAAAAATGAATGTCTTACCCAGAATTATTTATATACTATACACTATCCCTATAACACTCCCACAAATTTTTTTCAAGCAGGTAAGAAGGGCCCTTACGAAATTTGTATGGGGGGACAAACACCCAAGAATATCGTATGATATACTCAGGAGACATAAAGAGGAGGGGGGGCTAGGATTACCAGACTTGAATTTATATTACAGAGCCATGGCGCTAATTCGAATTTTAAACTGGCATCATGACGCTGCAAATAAGATATGGGTAAATCTGGAAAAGACAATAGCTGGTAGAGATTTAGAAGGGGCACCCTGGATTCCAACTGCGAATAGGGGATTGTCGGAATGGACATCACCTATAACTAAAACAACATTATCAGTATGGGATAAGGTGAACGCTCTAGGTAAAATTGCGCCTATGATTTCCCCACTAGCTCCACTTGAGGGATTCCCTTGGTTTGAACCAGGGGAGGATAAGAAGAACTTAGAAGGGTGGGGAAGAGAAGGAGGGGTAACCTGTGCGAGGATAGCGCCATCGGGTAAATTGATCCCCCTAAAGGACCTGGTAGAGGATTGGGGTGATATCCCGATGTCTATGTGGAGATATTTCCAAATCACAGATTTTTATAATAAAAGGAAGTCCCTGATTAGACCTCTGAATACCCTCACTGTCTTCGATTCTTGGAACTTAAAAAGCCAAGAAGCCAAACATCTATTGTCTAGGATGTATAAGTTAATACTTGACATCAATAGTACTACAATTCCCTATTTTATCAAGGAGTGGGAGAGAGAATTAGGAGGGAGGTTTTCAACTTCACAGGTAAAGAGATTGTTTAAAACTACTCACACCTCCTCAATAAGCTCACATACCCAGGAGATGGCATATAAATTCCTGGCCAGATGGTACCCCTGCCCGCATAGCACAAATGCTCCCAAAGGAAGAAGCACGTTGTTGGAGGGGATGTGAGGAGAGAGGCACATATCTCCACATATGGTGGACATGCCCTAAAATTAAAAAATTTTGGGAGACGGTGGCCCCTTGGATCAGGAGGATGACGGTAAAACATATAGAATTTTCAGCATTTCACTTCCTGTTCCATGGGATGCCAACGCCGAACAAAGTTTACAAAAAGAGTATCACCCCCCATTTGTTGAATGCGGCAAAGGCACTGGTGCCAAGGTACTGGAAGAATAGTAGATGCCCAACAATGTTAGAATGGAAAAAAGAAGTAGATAAAATAATGGAGGCGGAAGAATGGGTATACAGGATTAAGGATAGACAGGAGGAATTTGATGAAATATGGAAAGCCTGGAAACAACAATCAACTGAGATAGTATAAACAGGAAGAAAGTAACTTGATAGAATAGGGTCGTTCTGACTAAAATGGGAGAAAAGGGACCTAAAATATTAGCAGAGGATGCCCGGGATGAGAATTATGAAGGGGGATTGAAGTAAGGCACGGACCTGCCCATATATTGGGGATTGGAGAGGAGTAAGGGGAGGGGAGGGGTTTGAGTTGGGGGGGGGGGGGTTACCCTGTTCTCTTGGTACTCCCTCCTTCTTGTTCCCTATTTATTTTTATTTTTTTTCCTCCGGTCTAAGCCCGAGTCTGAGTATGATATCCACATAAGAAGATGGGGGTGAGCACTTGTACACTTGTAATAGTTTTTTTGGTCACAAGGGGGGAAAGAGAATATTGTACTCGGAATAAGGGGGGGGGTAGAGGGAGGGGGGTGAATAATATATGGGGGTTGGGGAAAGAAAGGGTAAAGGGGAATGAAGAAATAAGATGATCACAAGGCACACTGGGAATGGGGGAAAGAAAAGGAAAATTTGGAATGTTGAAATAGTGTGAACACAAGGAAAGGAATGAAAACAGAATCACAGGGGTAACTAGAGGAGGACTGGGTTTTAAAGGCAATAAGTAATGGTAGTGGGGAGTGTAATTTTGGAATTTTGGTTGACACTGGAAAATTTTATGTGGGGTGTTGTGTTTTTTTTTTTTTTTTTCTCTGTCCCACCTGTAGTACACTAGGTGATCTGGTAAAAGCGAAATATGTGAATACACGGATTTGGAATGTAAATAACTTAAGGAGGTGAATGTTTTGGTCGGAGGTGATGAGAGGGAGGGGGGAAGAGGGGGGGATTAAGGGGGAAATATATAAATACTTATTTATGTATACACCCAAAATTTTTTTTTTTTGGGGGGGGGGGGGGAGGGAAATACCCAACAGAGAGTGTGTTTATATACTATGTCTATATTTTATGTAAGTAGGATGAAAGGTCTTGTAATGTATTTAAGATTGGAATGTGATAAAAGTATAATAAAATATTAATTATAAAAAAAAAAAAGAACAGAGCCCAGCGAGCTTGACGGGGTCTCAGGCGTTTGGCAGTGCGGAGGTACTCGAGGTTTCTGTGATCGGTGAATATCATTATTGGGTGCGTGGCTCCCTCAAGAAGGTATCTCCACTCTTCTAAGGCTGTCTTAATGGCCAGAAGCTCATGATCACATACGTCGTAATTCCTCTCGGCCTGGCTCATTTTCCGGGAGGAGAAGGCCACAGGGTGAAGCAAAGACTTGGGTCCCAGGCGCTGTTAAAGTACTGCTCCTGTAGCTACCTCTGAGGCATCAACCTCTAAAATATAAGGCAGGGCAGGATCAGGGTGTCGAAGAATTGGTGCAGAAGTAAACAAAGACTTCAGTTTCTCAAAGGCAGATTGGGCTTCGGAGGACCACAGGAAGCGAACATGTAGGCGGGTTACTTGGGTTATGGGCGAGATGATGGAAGAAAAGTTCCTTATAAACCTTCTATAGAAGTTTGCAAATCCTACAAACCTTTGTACACCCTTCTTGTCTGACGGAGTTGGCCAGTCTAGGATTGCCTGCACTTTCTGTGGATCCATAGCTACACCACCAGTAGAAATGATGAGCCCTAGGAATTGTATAGATTTCTTTTCAAATTTACACTTTTCTGCTTTTGCGTAAAGTCCGTGTTTTCTTAGTGTGAGTAAAACTGTCTTTACGTGAGTCCGATGGAGCTCCATGGTGGTTGAGAAGATAAGGATGTCATCCAGATAGATGATGACGAAGTAGTCAAGATATTCCCGGAAGATGTTGTTTACGAAGTGCTGGAAAGTAGCCGGGGCATTACAGAGCCCAAATGGCAACACCAAATACTCAAAGTGCCCGAACCTCGTTCTGAATGCCGTCTTCCACTCATCGCTCTCACGGATGCGAACGAGGTTGTAGGCACCCCGGAGGTCGAGTTTGGTGAACACTTGGGCTGAACGAAGTCTCTGGAAGAGTTCAGGGACCAGTGGGAGTGGATATCGGTTCTTTATGGTGATTTTATTTAATTCCCTATAGTCCACACATGGTCTTAGAGTCTTATCTTTTTTTTCGACAAAGAAAATGCCGGCACCGGCAGGAGAAGAAGAAGGACGGATGAAGCCCTTTGCCAAATTTTCGTCTATGTACTGTGGTAGTGTCCCCAATTCCACTTTAGAGAGGTGGAATATACGTCCAAATGGAACTTCGGCCCCTGGAAGCAGCTCGATAGGACAATCATATGGCCGATGTGGTGGTAGAACATCAGCCTTTCTCTTATCAAAAACGTCCAGGAATTCATGGTACGCCCGGGGTACATCCTGATTAGTGGAGGATACCGACTGGACTGTCAGACAACTGGTGGTATCTCTGGAAGCAGGGATGAAGCAATGTTGTTGGCAATAGGGGGAAGTGAACAGGACTTCCTTCTTGATCCAATCGATCTGGGGGTTATGGGCTTGGAGCCATGGGATACCCAAACTAATTGGAGACATAGGTGAACTCAAAACGTCAAAACGTATGAATTCCCGATGGCCATCGGGAGAGGTAATAGGGAGAGGAGAAGTCTCTTGAGTAACAAGGCCGGAGTTAGGTAGGGTGCCATCTGCTAAAAGGACTTCCAGACCCCGTTTCTTGTGGAGGAGGGGCAACCTAAGGTTCCTTGCCAGGTTCAAGTCCATGAAGCAACTGCATGCTCCAGAGTCGATTATAGCCTGGAGCCAGATCTCTTCTTCTCCCAACTGCAGTGAAATGGGAAGGACGAGTTGTGAGGGAGAAGTCCCGGAAATCTGGAAATATGCTGGAGAGTAGGTAGGTGGCTTCTTGAACTTCCTGGGACAGTCGCATAGAAAATGTCCATTTCCTCCACAATAGAGGCAGAGATTGGCTAGGATACGATGACGTCTTTCATCAGGAGTTAGTGTGGAACGTAACAGGCCAATCTGCTTGGGAACTGATCCAAAGGTGGGTGTACTGGCGGGTCTGCAGGTTCGTGATCGTTCGGACTGTCTTTCCCGCAAACGTCGATCCAGTTGGATGGATAATTGGATGAGACCCTCGAGTGTAGTGGGAATCTCGATCCGGGCCAACTCGTCCTTGAGGGATTCGGAGAGTCCTGGGCGGAACTGATGTAGTAAAGCTGCCTCATTCCAGGCTGTGTCTGCGGACCACCGCCGGAAGTCCAGGGTATAGTCCTCTACTGGTCGCCTACCCTGCTGCAGAGAGTGCAGAGCGGCTTCAGCGGTGGCATTACGCTGGGGATCCTCGTAAAATTGTGCCATAGCTGCCAAGAATGTGTCCACCGTGCAAATGACTGGACTCTTTTGTTCCCATAAATTATGGGCCCTGGCCTGAGGTTCATTGGACAGCAAAGAGATGAGGAACCCGACTTTAACAGTCTCTGAAGCAAAAGTCCGGGGTTGCAGGGCTAGGTACAATAGGCAGGCAGTCTTGAAGGTTCTGAACTTTTTCCAGGTCTCCGGAGAATCGCTCCGGAATGGGAACTCGGGGTTCTGGAGGCGGGAACATCATCAAGGGAGCCGCAGAGGATTGTTCGTGAGCAGATAACTCTGACAGGTGTTGCAACTTATCCGTTAGTTGCAGGTAACCTTCCTGTAATTTCTGTACTGCTTGGGTCAGAGTGGTGGCTTGTTGGCACAAGGTCTCTAATGGGGACGCACCTCCACCGGCCTCAGTCATCCCTGGATTATACTGTCAAGTCTGTAGTGTGAGGCGCCCCTTGCGGCTGAGTGCAGCGCGTCCCTGGATGTGGGTACAGGGAATGCCATGCACAGAGGTGCACGGGTTGCCAGGGATACTGCAAGCTGGCTGGTTGGCTGTAAGTAGCTAGAGTGCGTTGTGGCAGCCGTGCGGAGAGAAGTCTTGAATGGTAAGAGCAGGGTAAACCAGGAACAGGGTCCGCAGCCAGGCCAGGGGTCAGATACCAAAAGAAAGTCCAAGAGAGGTATAGGAACAAGCCGGGTCATACACAGAGGGCAGAAGATCGGAGAGTCGTCAGCCAAGCCGGGGTCAGAGCGAGGAGATAAACAGGAACACAGGTCAAGCCGAGCAGAGATCAAGCAGGGGTCTTCAGAGTATACAAGGCACAGGAACACAGGAGCTGTTTGATAATCCAGCAAACTGCAAGTGTCAGTGGCAGGTTTAAATAGGCCGGGGGGGTGTTCCCACAAGATCAGGGCGTGCTCACTAGACTCGCCTGCCACCATGATGGTTACTGGCGGAATTGCTCACAACACGGCCATTTCCCTGACACAGAGGTTCAAGATCAGGGTCAAGTAAACAAGGCAACAGCAGGGGTTCAGGAACAAGCTGAGACAATCCAGCACTGATGCTAGTCTGCTGATCGTTTAAATAGGGCGCCTTGCGCCGTGATTCATTGACGTGCGAACGTGCATGCGCTGACGTGCCCTCGTTCGTACGATCGCATTACGTGCGTGCCTAGTCCGGGGCTCGCTCGTTCTTACCGTACATCCGGCTGGCACACGGGAACGAGCGTTTGTGATGGTTCTCTGACACTGCCCTCTCCTTAAGGGCAGCCTCCGGATGCCCACCTGAGACCTCCTTTCCGGATGAGAATGATGAAAGGCTTGTATAAGTCTTGGGGCATGGAGGATCGCTTCTGGTTCCCAGGAGTTTTCTTCTGGACCAAAACCCTTCCATTTATTTAAATATTGATTCTGTCCCCGCCTTCTCCTGCAATCTACAATGGTCTCAATTTCGAACTCTTCTTCTCCATCCACCATTATGGCCTTTGGGGGCCCTCTTTCACGACCTGGAAAGGGATTAACCACATCAGGCTTCAACAAGGAGGTATGAAACACAGGGTGAATCTTAAATGAGTCGGGAAGTTCGAGCTCATAAGCCACTGGATTAATTTTTCTCTTGACCGGAAAAGGTCCTAGGTATTTAGGTCCCAATTTCCTGGATGGACAGGTAAGTTTTAGATTCAAAGTTGACAGCCACACACGATCACCAACCTTCAAATCCAGTTCTCCTCTCCTCTTCCTGTCAAAGAACCTCTTATTAACCTCTTGTGTTTTGGCAATGGTATCCTTTAACACCTGGTTATTGGTAGCAAAGAAATTTAATCTGTTCTGAACTGCAGGCAAAGGAGAGTCCGGAATCAAATCAATGTTGGCAAAAAGGAAGGATGAAACCCGTAATTGGAGAAGAAAGGCGATTGGTTGGTGGTAGCGGTATGAGCAGAGTTATTAAATGCAAATTCTGCCAACGGCAGAAGTGAGGCCCATTCTTCTTGGGAGAAGGAGGTGAAGCAACGCAGGTATTGCTCCAGTGTTTGGTTGGTACGCTCAGTCTTTCCGTTGGACTGGGGATGATAAGCCGAAGAGAAGTTGAGTTTGATGCCCAGCGCTTCGCACAGTGCTTTCCAAAAGCTTGATGTAAACTGTACTCCTCGATCCAAGACGATGTCACTAGGGATTCCATGCAGTCTAACAACCTCTTTAACGAAGACTTTAGCAGTTACAGTTGCTGATGGGGTCCCTTTCATAGGGATGAAATGTGACATCCTGGAGAGGCGGTCTACCACTACAAAGATAGATGAGAGCCCCTCCGATGGAGGGAGCCCTACGATAAAGTCCATTGCGATTTTATCCCAGGGTCTCTCAGGAATGGGTAGAGGTCTTAATAGTCCCCATGCTTTGTTTTTGCTGTTCTTGTTCCTGAAACAGATTGAACATGAGCCAACATATTTCCTGCAGTCCTTTGCTAAACTAGGCCACCAGAAATGTCTCCGGATCAAATCCATGGTTTTGTATCCCCCAAAATGGCCGGCCAGTGGGTAGTCATGACACACCTGTAGGATGGTAGCACATAAATTCTGTGGTATGAACATTTTATTACCCCGCCAATAGAGCCCATCGTTCTCCTGAAGGTCTGTATCTGGAGACAAGGAGAATTCCCTGGATGCTTGACGGATCTGTGACATTAAGTCGGTTTGAATAACTAGAACATTTCCAGCCTGTAGGATAGTATCTGTTTGAGGTGGAACTTCAACTTCTGTAAACATGCGCGATAACGCGTCAGGTTTCACATTCTTAGAGCCAGGCCGGTAGGTTATGTGGAAGTTAAAGCGTGAAAAGAAAAGAGCCCACCTTGCTTGTCTGGGCCTGAGGCGTTTGGCGGTCCTGAGGTATTCCAAATTTTTGTGATCCGTGAAGATCAGTATTGGGTACGTTGCTCCTTCCAAGAGGTACCGCCACTCTTCTAGAGCCAATTTAATTGCCAACAGTTCTCGGTCCCCCACATCATAGTTCCTTTCTGAAGGCCCCAACTTCTTTGAGAAGAAGGCCACAGGGTGCATTAGAGCCTTGGGTCCTTGGCGCTGGGACAGGATGGCCCCTACGGCACTCTCTGAGGCGTCCACCTCCAGGATGTATGGAATAGAGGGGTCAGGGTGCTTTAATAACGGGGCTGAGGTAAAAAGTCCCTTTAACTTATCAAAAGCAGCTTGGGCTGCCTCTGTCCATTGAAAACGGTTCTGTTTCTTGGTGAGCTGAGTGATGGGCATGATGATACCGGAGAAGTTTTTAATGAATTTTCTGTAGAAATGAGAGAAGCCGACGAACCGCTGTACCCCTTTCTTATCAGTGGGAGGTGGCCAGGACGTTATAGCTGCGACTTTTTTAGGATCCATTGCCATACCTCCTGTAGAAATCACCAGTCCGAGGAAGTGGATGGTCTGCTGTTCAAATTCGCATTTCTCGGCCTTGGCATAGAGTCCATTTTGTCTTAACCTCAGAAGGACTTGTTTCACATGGACACGATGAAGATCTAAGGAGGCTGAGGGGGGGCGTGGCCAAGACCGGCATGTGAGAGGACGCACTTCTCACAGCTCCTGCCTGATCCTCAGATTGATCCTTTCCCGGCACCTCAGATCCTGATTTTTTCGGCCCCCCAGCTGGCTACCGAGACCCCCTATCATCCGGACCCACCACCGGCCCTCTGCACGAGAGCAAAGACCCGCCGAGGCCCGTCGGAGATGGCGGGACCGGACTCGCAAGATGGCGCCGCCGCTGCAGCAGCCAAAGCACAGCGCACGCCGCGAACGACGGACAAACCCAGGGAAAATACCAGTAAGAAGCAGCTGAAAGGACAGGGTAAGGAGCAGTACAGAGACATGACATACTATACACAGAAAATACAAATCCCGGAGGAAGCTGGGGGGACTACAAGTAACGGGGAAGCTGCAGATCTTTTTACACAAGCTGATTGGGGCCTTGATACAGACACCATGCCTGAGCAGCTCCATGAGGACATTAGTCATCCTCCCTCCCCCCCACCGTCAGATGAGATAATTGAGACCCTGGAGCAGCCCACCCTGGCTGATATTTTGAAGGCTGTTAATGTGTGCACGGCCACAGTCACTGATATGAAGGAGCAGTTTGGGGGCCTGAGGGAAGAGGTCTCACTACTTAGACAGGACCTCCAGAAGCTTAGAGAAAGAGCAACTGCAGCTGAGAGCAGAGTAAGTGATTTGGAGGAGCAGTTACCCCCGGTGGCGCGAGAAGCAAAGGCAGCTTATCGCATGGCCCAAGATATATATAACAGAGCAGAAGACACCGAAAATCGTTTACGCAGAAACAATGTCCGTATAGTCGGCCTCCCTGAGAAATCGGAGGGTAGAGATCCCACATCGTTTGTGGAAAGCTGGCTGGTTGAACTGTTTGGCCGAGAAGCCTTTTCACCATTCTTTACAGTGGAGAGGGCCCATAGAGTACCGGGGCGGCCTCCTCCACAGGGTGCTCCCCCCAGATCAATGTTGGCCAAACTGCTACACTACCGTGACAGAGAGGCAGTGCTACGCTGCGCAAGAGAACAGGCCACAGTGAAGTTCAATGGCGTAAGAGTGTCTTTCTATCCAGACTTCTCGGCCGAGGTGCAAAGAAATAGAGCTAAGTTCAGTGATGTGAAGAGGCGCCTAAGAGCTTTGCAACTGCCATACGCTATGCTATACCCAGCGATGCTCCGAGTAACAGCGGATGGACATGCACAATTCTTCGACTCTGCCAGAGAAGCTGCCGCCTGGTTGGACCATAATGAACAAGCACTACGACGTCATCGTGCTGAGGTGGAAGGAGACTGAACAGGACATACTCCCGGATGGTAAGAGAGCTGCCTACACATCGAGATGCCACATTTTTTCTTTTTTGCTGTCTTTTCTGGTCCACACAGTCACCACCAAGTCGTATCTGGGCCCCCTCCCCCTTTTCTCCTTTTCACTTTGGTTTATTACACCCTTTTACCATAACTTACCAACTTACCTGTCCTCTTCAAAGCTACCCATGTGCCGGGAATCATCCCATATTTCTTCAGCGAGAGGAACTGAACTGTGAAACCCCCCTTTTACTTGACTTGTGATGTCTGAATTATTAGTTGGTCTGTTTTTAGGCCGTGTTGGGCCCTTTGGGCCTGCCCCGTTGGCATGGCTCATCAGGATGCCCACTTTGTTTATCCTTGCCTGCTCTCTCACAGGAGTGAGAGCACCAAACCACAAAAGGAAATACCTCAGTGCAGTAGCACTACTGTTTGTTGGCACCATTGTGCTATGTTATTATATACATCCTGTTTTCTACCGCAGTCCAAGAGTCTCACTCCCACTAACCACCTGCTATTTTGAATATACTCAAGCCTGCTGCATTCCTTCACAACAGGATTTCGGTGGTCTCTGCACAGGCAAGCCACCCTCTAACCTTCCCCCACAACTAACTGTGTTTTTGCCATGGCGGGTTCACCAGTGATCTCCTGGAATGTTAGGGGCATGAACTCCCCCCTGAAGCGCACTATGATTTTCTCATGTCTGAAAAAGTTTTATCCTGCAGTTATTTGCTTACAGGAAACACATTTAACGTCTGATTCTCTAGGCTGTATGAGATATAGATGGATTGGGTGGTCGTACCACTCCACTCACACCTCCTTCTCTCGGGGGGTGAGTGTAGTGATACACAGCTCCCTGGACTATCAAGAATTTGAGTCCAAAATAGACCAAGAGGGTAGATTTGTATTTTTGTATTGTCGTATTGGTACTCTGAAATGTATTCTGGCCTGCGTGTACATTCCCCCCCCCGTTTAATGCTCGGGTACTCCGGCTCCTCCTAGAATTTCTGGAGGGGAAGCCGGATCTCCCGTTATTGTTGGTGGGCGATTTCAATAGCTGGCTAGCTCCGGCCCTGGACAAACACCCGGGCCCGGGCACCCCGGCTTCTTGTGGTCTGACTCCGCTGGCTAGATTGCTACGGGAGGTGGGATGGCTGGATTTATGGAGACACCGGAATCCCACTGCTAAACAGTTCTCCTGTTTCTCGAAAGCACACGGCTCCTTATCTAGAATAGATTTGGCAGTGGGAAACCCGGCTATGCTCTCCTCGGTGCTAGACATTTCCTACAAACCTCGGTGTGTATCTGATCACTCCTATTTGGTGATAAACCTCATTGTATCCCACCAATCCACACTCCCTAAGGTACCGTGGAAATTTAATGCCTTTTGGCTTCAGCTTTTTACCTCCCCTGAGAACTTAGAAGGCAACATAAAAAAGTTTTTTTCTTGTCAACCGGGCTCAATGTCTACCCTTGCAGAATGGGAGGGCTTCAAAACACACCTTAAGAAAATACTTAGTAATGAGGTTACCAAGGTTAAGAAACATTCTGAAGCGCTGCGGGACACACTGGAATCCCATGCCTACTCCCTTGAGGCAAGATATGTCCAAGACCCAACTGACTCCGCGAGGGAGGCTTGGCAGTCGGCTCAATCAGCTTATGAGCACCTGCTGACCTCCTCGGCGGACAAAAAGAGGTTCTTTTCAAAGACTGCCTTTTTTGAGGAAGGGGAGACGACTGGACGCCTCTTAGCCAGAATAGCCAATTCTGATAAGAGATCTCCGGCAATCGGATCCATAAGGAGGGCTGACGGACGGCTGGTACACTCCCCAGATCAGGTACTTCAGACGTTGGCGGAGTTCTATGAGAAGCTATATTGCTCCTCTTCCAGATACAGCTCCGACGAGCTGTCCAGTTACTTAGATGGCATTGTATTTCCACAGCTTACGGAATCCCAGAAGAAAGAATTAGACGCCCCTCTGACTCTTGACGAGATGCAAGAGGCGGTGGCTGCATTCCCTAACTGTAAGGCCCCCGGAGGGGATGGTATCCCTATGGAAATCTATAAAACCTATTCTGAGATACTACTCCCCAAGCTCTTAAATGTATTTCTTACCGCTAGGAAGCACAATACCCTGCCACCCTCCATGTCTAGAGCCCACATTGTTCTAATTTTAAAACCAGGCAAGGACCCCGTAGACCCGGCCTCATATAGACCGATATCCCTATTGCAGTCAGATATCAAAATATTGGCAAAGGTTTTGGCTATAAGGTTGAATAAGGCTATTGCCTCAATTATACACTCTGATCAGGCGGGATTTATGCCCAACAAATCAACAGCAATAAACCTTAGAAGATTGTATCTTAACATACAGTCCCCACCGGATAATATAGGTAAAAGGGCATTGCTGTCTCTCGACGCAATGAAAGCCTTTGACAGTGTGGAATGGCCATACCTATGGGAGGTAATGAGGAGATTCGGCTTTGGAGAGATATAAATTTCTTGGGTGCGTTTATTATATCATTGCCCTCAGGCGATCATTAGAGAGGCGGGTAGAATGTCACTGCCCTTTACTTTGGGGCGGGGTACGCGGCAGGGGTGCCCTTTGTCCCCCCTGCTGTTTGCTCTAGCCATTGAGCCGCTGGCAATACGGGTCAGAGACTGCCGGGATATCACCGGCTTCTGTTATGGTGACAGACAGGAGAAGGTGATGCTCTACGCGGATGATACTATGATTCTTTTGGGTGACACTGACCACTCCCTAAAAAACACAATGGATACAGTGGTTCGCTTTGGAGATTTTTCAGGCCTTAAAATAAACTGGACCAAGTCAGCCCTAATGCCAATAGATGATGTAAGACTATTAAATGAAGAGAAAGTTGGGGGAATTCCAGTGTCCGCTTCCTTCAGATACTTGGGGATACAGGTCTCTCCTAAGATTAGGGAATACAGTCAGTTGAATATTTCCCCACTACTGGCTCGATTTCGGCTGCGAGTTAAAACCTGGAATGCTCTGTGTATGTCGGTTGCAGGCAAAGTGAATCTAATTAAAATGATTCTGATGCCTCAACTGCTATACATACTACATAATTCTCCGGTAGTCATCCCACTTAAGATATTCAGAATAATTAATACCATTTTTCGTGAACTGATCTGGAAGAACCGCCCACCAAGGATAAAACTAGAAAACTTACAACGCCCTAAAGATGAAGGTGGACTTGCATTGCCAAATCCATGGCTTTATTACTTGTCATCGCAAATGCAACATTTAATAGGCACCATGGCCGTGGAGGGGGAGTCTCCAGCCAGGGTCCCTAGCGCTTCAGAATATATAATGCTACATACGTTAGGGGTTAAATCCGTTCCCACGGCTTTGGAGGCCGCAGCTTTTAGTAAGCCTCAGAAATGTTTTCCCACTTATGCCCTCATACAAAAAATATGGAACAAAACTAAATACATTCAGGAGGCGACAGGTATCAACGAATACAGTCCTATATGGGGAAATGAGTCCTACCCAGAACTTGCTAAACTGCAACATGCGGAAAGGTGGAAGAGGTTTGGCATTTTCTACCTAAAGCAAATCATAAGAGAGGGCAAATTATGCTCATTTGACAATTTAAGGGACCTATATAGCCTCCCGTCCTCCATGCTTTTTTACTACATGCAACTTAGACATGCATTTGAAGCACAGTCTAAAACCTCTGATTGGCACATTGGCTCGAACCCTCTGACAGATTTGCTTAAAGGGGCAGAGACCTCTAAAGGATTCATTTCTCAGAGCTATAGCATCTTGCTCCACAAATACCTTCTAAAGCATCCTTTGACAGTAAAAGAGAAATGGGAGTTGGATGTTGGACCCTTGGATGGGGATCAATGGGAGGAGGTCTTGCAGTCTGTTTCCATATGTTCACTGAATGTAACACAAAGACTAACGCAACTATATACACTTCTGAGAGCGTATTACACACCCCATAGGCTACATAATATGGGACTTCTTCCCACCCCAACCTGCACTAGATGTAAGAGAGATCACGGAGATTTAATACATATGCTATGGAGATGTCCCAGATTACATGTGTACTGGAGGGGGGTGGTGGACACGCTGAACGCAGTGTTTGGGGTCTCCATACCGCTGGACCCTAGACATTGTATTTTGAATGTGTTAGATGAACTAGAGTGGGAACCCCACGTCAGGGAAGCTTTAACTAGAGCCCTATTTATGGCCCGCAAGTTAATCATGCTACACTGGAAATCTGAAACGCCTCCCTCAGTCAAGGAATGGATCACTGCACTAGGACATATATTAAGAATGGAGAAAATTATATATCAACACAGGGGATGTTCCAGAAAATTTGAAAAACTATGGGAACCTTGGCTAGGCACTCCTGGGTTAGCTCCGGAGGACCTGATCATGGACAGATTACTGCGCCTTAATAATTGCTGAGCAATGGTGTACCCCGCCTTTAGCCCCGATTGGAGCTCTGTACTCGGGTTGGTTACAGATAGAGGGTTGGTATTTCCATAGGTAGGAGGTTGTGTTATTACTTTCTATTTTATTTTCTAACAGTGGGATGTACTCTTCACTTTTGTATATGCCTGGTTTTTATATGGTAACATGCTTGTTCAGGCTACTATGTACAATTTAACTGTGATTTGTCTTGGACTGTAAGTACTTGCTTTTTCAATAAAAACTTTTTCTTGGATAAAAAAAAAAAGGAGGCTGAGAAAATTAGAATATCGTCTAGGTAGATGACCATTAATAGGTCTAGAAAGTCTCTGAAAATATTATTTAGGAAATGCTGGAAGGTTGCTGGAGCATTGCATAATCCGAAGGGCATAACGAGGTATTCAAAGTGGCCAAAACGAGTCCGGAAGGCCGTTTTCCACTCGTCTCCCTCCCTGATTCTGATCAGATTGTAAGCACCTCGTAAATCAAACTTGGTAAATACTCTTGCGGAGCGGAGTCTCTGGAGCAATTCTGGAATCAGAGGCAAGGGGTAACGATTTTTAACGGTAATCCGGTTTAACTCTCTGTAATCCACACATGGACGGAGCGAATGGTCTTTCTTTTCAACAAAGAATATTCCTGCCCCGGCTGGTGACGTTGAGTGTTGGATGAACCCCTTCTTGAGGTTCTCATTCACATAGTCTTTTAGGACTGCGAGTTCAGGCTCTGACAGAGGAAAGATCCTCGCAAATGAGATTTCTGCCCCTGGTAAGAGTTCAATCGGGCAATCGTAGGCCTCGGTGGGAGGGAAGAGTAACTGCTTTTTGCTTGTCGAAGACATCCAGGAAATCATGGTACACGGATGGGACAAGGTCTTGGGATTCGGATAACTGGAGCTGTGTGGTGGAGGATCTGGAGACAGTTATGCAGACAGTAGGAGGACTGAAAGACTACCTTGCCGGTTGTCCAGTCTATCTGTGGGTTGTGTGCTTGCAACCATGGCATTCCTAGAATGATCGGAAAAAGTGGTGAAGATATAACGTCCAGGCACAACAGTTCTTGGTGGTTGGGTGAGATATCGGCAGGCAAAGGTTGGGTTTCTTGGATGATAGGCCCAGATTGTGAGGTGCTTGGAGAGAGAGACTCCACTCATTGTTCGAGTCGCTGGTAGCCATCTTGCAGGCCCTGGACTGCTTGAGTGAGATTTGCAATCTTTTGACACAGAGCGTCCATAGCTGAGGCCCCCCTTTCAGACTCCATGTGGCTGGATTGTACTGTCACGTACCTTACAACGGACTTTGAAATGATGAGGGCGGCCTCTTGCACGGTCCTGGTCCTAGCACCCCTGGAGGTTGAGACAGGGTTGCTAGGGCGGCGGAAGGGTGCAGGTGCCTGCTGGGAGGATCAGGAACACGGAAGTCTTCGGAAGGAAGCTGGGATACTGATCACTGGATGGATTCAGGAAAGGTCCAGCAGAGGAACTTGCAGGGTCAAAGGCAGGCAGGGGTTGGTAATGTGCTGGCAGCGAGGTACACAATCGGCAGGCAGATTCATAGTCAGGGACTGGCGGAGGTTGGCAACAAACTGGCAGCGAGGTACAGAATCGGGAGACAGAGCCGTAGTCAGGAGTTCAAGCCGGGTTCAGTACAGGAAGCAAGGCAGGCAGAGATGTAGGGATGATCCGAGAGGGTGGTCGAGGAAGGCAGAAGTTCAAGATCAGGGTCAAGTAAACAAGGCAATAGCAGTTCATGAACAAGCTGAGACAATCCAGTACTGATGCTAGTCTGCTGATCGTTTAAATAGGGCGCCTTGCGCCGTGATTCATTGACGTGCGAACGTGCACGCGCTGACGTGCCCTCGTTCGTACGATCGCATTACGTGCGTGCCTAGTCCGGGGCTCGCTCGTTCTTACCGTACGTCCGGCTGGCACATGGGAACGAGTGTTTGTGATGGTTCTCTGACAGGGGCTGTGGAGAGGACTGGGATACAAAGAGGGGGCTGTGATACAGGGAAGGGGGCTGTGATACAAGGAGGGGGCTGTGGAGGGGACTGGCATACAAGGAGGAGGGCTGTGATACAAGGAGGTGGGTGTGGAAGGGAATGGGATACAAGGAAGGGGGCTGTGATACAAGGTGGGGTGTGTGGAGGGGACTGGAATACAAGGAAGGGGGCTGTGATACAAGGAGGGGAGCTGTGATACAAGGAAGGGGGCTGTGATACAAGGAGGGGGCTATGGAGGGGACTGGGATACAAGGAGGGGGGCTGTGATACAAAAAAGGGGGCCTATGATAGAAGAAGGGGGGTTGTGGAGGGGGGCTGTAATACAAGGAGGGGGTTGTGATACAAGGAAGGGGGCTGTGGAGTTGGATGTGATACAAGGAGGGGGACTGTGATACAAGGAGGGGGGCTGTGGAGGGGACTGTGATACAATGAGGGGGCTGTGATACAAAGAGGGGGGCTGTGGAGGGGCTGTGATACAAGGAAGGGGGCTGAGATCCAAGGAGGGGGGCTGTGGAGGGGACTGGTATTCAAAGAGGGGGCTGTGATACAGGGAAGGGGGCTGTGATACAAGGAGGGGGCTGTGGAGGGGACTGGGATACAAAGAGGGGGCTGTGATACAGGGAAGGGGACTGATACAAGGAGGGGGCTGTGATACAAAGAGGGGGGCTGTGGAGGGGCTGTGATACAAGGAAGGGGGCTGTGATCCAAGGAGGGGGGCTGTGGAGGGGACTGGGATACAAAGAGGGGGCTGTGATACAGGGAAGGGGACTGTGATACAAGGAGAGGGGCTGTGGAGGGGACTGTGATACAATGAGGGGGGCTGTGATACAAAGAGGGGGCTGTGGAGGAGCTGTGATACAAGGAAGGGGGCTGTGATCCAAG
Source organism: Lithobates clamitans (assembly GCA_037952925.1). Lineage (NCBI taxonomy): Eukaryota > Metazoa > Chordata > Amphibia > Anura > Ranidae > Lithobates > Lithobates clamitans. The sequence goes on from JBBGZY010001524.1 coordinate 1,279,135, forward strand.
GAGGGGGGCTGTGGAGGGGACTGGGATACAAAGAGGGGGCTGTGATACAGGGAAGGGGGTTGTGATACAAGGACGGGGGCTGTGGAGGTGGGTGTGATAAAAGGAGGGGGACTGTGATACAAGGAGAGGGGCTGTGGAGGGGACTGTGATACAATGAGGGGGGCTGTGATACAAAGAGGGGGGCTGTGGAGGGGCTGTGATACATGGAAGGAGGCTGTGATCCAAGAAGGGGGGCTGTGGAGGGGACTAGGATACAAAGAGGGGCTGTGATACAGGGAAGGGGGCTGTGATACAAGGAGGGGGCTGTGGAGGGGACTGGGATACAAGGAGGAGGGCTGTGATACAAGGAGGTGGGTGTGGAGGGGACTGGGTTACAAGGAAGGGGGCTGTGATACAAAGAGGGGGGCTGTGGAGGGGCTGTGATACAAGGAAGGGGGCTGAGATCCAAGGAGGGGGGCTGTGGAGGGGACTGGTATTCAAAGAGGGGGCTGTGATACAGGGAAGGGGGCTGTGATACAAGGAGGGGGCTGTGGAGGGGACTGGGATACAAAGAGGGGGCTGTGATACAGGGAAGGGGACTGATACAAGGAGGGGGCTGTGATACAAAGAGGGGGGCTGTGGAGGGGCTGTGATACAAGGAAGGGGGCTGTGATCCAAGGAGGGGGGCTGTGGAGGGGACTGGGATACAAAGAGGGGGCTGTGATACAGGGAAGGGGACTGTGATACAAGGAGAGGGGCTGTGGAGGGGACTGTGATACAATGAGGGGGGCTGTGATACAAAGAGGGGGCTGTGGAGGAGCTGTGATACAAGGAAGGGGGCTGTGATCCAAGGAGGGGGGCTGTGGAGGGGACTGGGATACAAAGAGGGGGCTGTGATACAGGGAAGGGGGTTGTGATACAAGGACGGGGGCTGTGGAGGTGGGTGTGATAAAAGGAGGGGGACTGTGATACAAGGAGAGGGGCTGTGGAGGGGACTGTGATACAATGAGGGGGGCTGTGATACAAAGAGGGGGGCTGTGGAGGGGCTGTGATACATGGAAGGGGGCTGTGATCCAAGAAGGGGGGCTGTGGAGGGGACTAGGATACAAAGAGGGGCTGTGATACAAGGAGGTGGGTGTGGAGGGGACTGGGTTACAAGGAAGGGGGCTGTGATACAAGGTGGGGTGTGTGGAGGGGACTGGGATACAAGGAAGAGAGCTGTGATACAAGGAGGGGGCTGTGGAGGGGACTGGGATACAAGGAAGGGGGCTGTGATACAAGGAGGGGAGCTGTGGAGTTGGATGTGATACAAGGAGGGGGACTGTGATACAAGGAGGGGGGCTGTGGAGGGGACTGTGATACAATGAGGGGGCTGTGATACAAAGAGGGGGGCTGTGGAGGGGCTGTGATACAAGGAAGGGGGCTGTGATCCAAGGAGGGGGGCTGTGGAGGGGACTGGTATTCAAAGAGGGGGCTGTGATACAGGGAAGGGGGCTGTGATACAAGGAGGGGGCTGTGGAGGGGACTGGGATACAAAGAGGGGGCTGTGATACAGGGAAGGGGACTGATACAAGGAGGGGGCTGTGATACAAAGAGGGGGGCTGTGGAGGGGCTGTGATACAAGGAAGGGGACTGTGATCCAAGGAGGGGGGCTGTGGAGGGGACTGGGATACAAAGAGGGGGCTGTGATACAGGGAAGGGGACTGTGATACAAGGAGGGGGGCTGTGGAGGGGACTGTGATACAATGAGGGGGGCTGTGATACAAAGAGGGGGCTGTGGAGGAGCTGTGATACAAGGAAGGGGGCTGTGATCCAAGGAGGGGGGCTGTGGAGGGGACTGGGATACAAAGAGGGGGCTATGATACAGGGAAGGGGGTTGTGATACAAGGAAGGGGGCTGTGGAGGTGGGTGTGATAAAAGGAGGGGGACTGTGATACAAGGAGAGGGGCTGTAGAGGGGACTGTGATACAATGAGGGGGGCTGTGATACAAAGAGGGGGGCTGTGGAGGGGCTGTGATACATGGAAGGGGGCTGTGATCCAAGAAGGGGGGCTGTGGAGGGGACTAGGATACAAAGAGGGGCTGTGATACAGGGAAGGGGGCTGTAATACAAGGAGGGGGCTGTGGAGGGGACTGGGATACAAGGAGGAGGGCTGTGATACAAGGAGGTGGGTGTGGAGGGGACTGGGTTACAAGGAAGGGGGCTGTGATACAAGGTGGGGTGTGTGGAGGGGACTGGGATACAAGGAAGAGAGCTGTGATACAAGGAGGGGGCTGTGGAGGGGACTGGGATACAAGGAAGGGGGCTGTGATACAAGGAGGGGAGCTGTGATACAAGGAAGGGGGCTGTGATACAAGGAGGGGGCTGTGGAGGGGACTGGGATACAAGGAGGGGGGCTGTGATACAAAAAAGGGGGCCTGTGATAGAAGAAGGGGGGCTGTGGAGGGGGGCTGTGATACAAGGAGGGGGTTGTGATACAAGGAAGGGGGCTGTGGAGGTGGGTGTGATAGAAGGAGGGGGACTTTGATACAAGGAGGGGGTCTGTGGAGGGGACTGTAATACAATGAGGGGGGCTGTGATACAAAGAGGGGGGGCTGTGGAGGGGCTGTGATACAAGGAAGGGGGCTGTGATCCAAGGAGGGGGGCTGTGGAGGGGACTGGGATACAATGAGTGGGACTGTGGTGCAAGGAGGGGAACTGTAATAAAAGGAGGGGGCTGTGATACAAGAAGGGGGGCTGTGGAGGGGGGCGGTGATGCAAGGAGGGGGGCTGTGGTGGGGGCTGTGGTGGGGGCTGTGATACAGTGAGGGGGCTGTTATACAAGGAGGGGGCTATGATACAAGAGGGGGACTGTGGAGGAGACTGTGATACAAGGAGGGGGCTGTGGAGGGTGGCTGTGATACAAGGAGGGGGGCTGTGGAGGGAACTAAGATGCAGGGAGGGGGCTGTGGAGGGGACCGGGATGCAAGGAAGGGGGGGCTTTAAATGGGACTGGGATACAAGGAGTGGAGCTTTGCAGGGTTCTGCGGTGCAAGTAAGGGGAGCAGCTGTGAAGGGGACTGGGGTGCAAGTAAGGGGGGTGCTGTAAAAGGGACTGGGGTACAAGTAAAGGGGGGTTGTAAAGGGGACTGGGGTACAAGGGGGCTGTGAAGGGGACTGGGGTGCAAGTAAGAGGGGGTGCTGTAAAAGGGACTGGGGTACAAGTAAAGGGGGGTTGTAAAGGGGACTGGGGTACAAGGGGGCTGTGAAGGGGACTGAGGTGCAAAGAAAGGGGAATGTGAAGGGGATTTGGATGCAAAGAAGGGGGGCTGAGGACACTGATGTAAAGTGGGAAGGTCTGTGATGTAAGGAGGGGGCTGTGATGTGAAGGGGGAAAGAGGGCATTGGTGTAAAGGGGGCTGTGATGTAAATTGGGGGACTTGGATGCAAAGAGGTCTTTAAAGTAAAGTGGACACTGTAATGTAAAGGGGTGCGATATTGCCACTATTTGTCTTCAGGTCGGGTCCAGAGGCGCAGGTGCAGCTAAAGAAATAGGTGCAGAGATGCCGCAAAAAACTCCACCCCAGCCACCTCCACCGTATAACTGGACAGGGCACATGGGGTGGAGCCAGGGAGCAGCAAAATTAGTTTTTGCCTAGGGTGTCAAAAATCTTTGCACCAGCTCTGCCTCCTTGGATATGACGTGTCATATGAAATGGGAGAACTAGGAGAGAGGACTTTCCATGCTTCTCTGTCATGCTGTATCTAAGGTCTGGTAAGTGAAGAGGCATTGATCTACTGTTTAGGGGAGGAGGAGGTTGAGAATTCCTGCCTGGAGGGATTTCTTTTGGATTGGTTTTTAAGAGAAGGAGCTTTTAGAGGGGGGTTTTCTTTTGGGAAATTTTAAAAGGGGGTGGTTAAGGGCAGGGGTTTGCAGAAGCAAACCCCAAGGGGGTTTTCTTTAAAGGTGGAATCTTTGCTGGGGGTGTTGATTGAGGGAGATATTATTTTTGTTTTTTAAACATTGCTAGGAAGTTTCCTCCCTTCTGCTCATTAAAAAAATATTTTCCCCTCTTCCACAGCAATAGCCAAAGTAATGTTCAGAAATGTCCAATAGCTGAAGAGGAGTGATGTGGAAGCTGTAAAAATCAACAGAAAAGGTGAAAGTACTGGAGGACAAAGTGGCAAGGGACAAGTCAGGGCTGTCATTACTGAAGGAAGGCAAAGAGGCAGGTGAGTCTGCCATAATATGCAAGCATGCTTAGTATACTTACACATTTTCAAGAGTGCCATGCAACTACAGTTCCGCTACAAGTAATCCTGACCACTGCACTCTGTATACTGTATTTAAAGGCTGTATTTTTCAAAAATGTAATAAATGCACTAAAAATAACAAAAAAGTGTGTATTTATTATATTTTTGCATTGAAGCTTGCAGAGCGATCCCCTCTCACGTTGTGTACTGCCTCATTCTTTTTCTTTGTGTCTGCACTGGAGGGGGATCTCTGTCAGGTAGGCTGTATAGGGCCTCACAATTTCTAATGGTCGCCCTGAGTAGATGTGGCTACATTGTGGTTATAGTGGGAGAGGCTTGAAATGGATGTAAACCTGAATTTTTTTTTCTAATGAAGACTTCTACCTGGTAGCGGATGCCAAATCATCTGTGTCCAGTCTTGCCACAAAGAGTTAATCCAGCTCTGAAACAAGTCTAAAAATGCTAATGCGCAAAACCACAATGATCAAATACGCTGGAAAGGAGCTGCCTACATGAAAAAAGTGTACTCACATAACTCAAACAAATAAAAACAAATTATGTGGTGCTAACTAACCCTGGGTAAAATGAACAAATAAACAATCAGGTGCAATAATGATTGATATAAAATCCATAAATTCTAAATCCCAATAGAAGTCAAAAAAGCAATAAAAACCATCATAAAGTGCAATCAATGCAATAATGATAAACATTAAATCCATAGATTCAAGAGCACAATATAAGGCAATAAAAACCAATCATAAAGCGCAATGGTGAATAATAAAAAGTGCAATAGAAAATGCAGAATGAAGCTAGTAATAATATGGGATAGTGAGATAGCGATGTGCAAAACAAAAATTAAAACGTGACACACTAATGTGTATAATGAATGTCCCAAATGCACTGTCAAGTGACCATAAAAAATATTGTTAAGTGCAATCCAATAAGCAGTATAGTGCAACTCCCAATATCAACGGGATCCGATCTTCTGATAATGATAATAAAGGGAAGTGAAAGTGCAAAAGGACAGTCACTGTGATGAAAAGTGTCTCGGATAGATAAAGTCCATCCAATCATAGTCCGGAGTGCAACATCTGTTTCCCCCAGCTTCTCACCTGTAGCATCCAATGGGCCAAATCGAGCATGAACCAGCAAGTGAAGTGCTCCACAGAGGATCCGGTTGTAGTCGCAGCACACGCGGACACTCAATATCCAATTCACAATTGCACTCTTCCACACTCAATGAGTGACATCGGATAGATAGTAAAAGAAAAAAGGTGGCTCCATAGTGCAGTATTTAAAATTTATTTGCAACAAAAACAAGCAGTAACTTACATTCAAAATAGGTAATAGCAGCAGTGGAAATCGATGCTTCCGGTTTCGGCCTTACCCGGAAGCAACGGCACCTGGTTCCTACCTGACGCGTTGCGTCACTAACACGTGACTTTCTCAAAGGGTCAAGGAGTCAGGTGTCGAACAGGCAGTTTAAATAGTCCCGTCCGCTGTCATGACAACAGCGGATAAGCATACAAATAAAATCTTCCTAGATAATAGTAAAAGCATCAAATGCAGCATGAATAGTAGATGCATAACATAAATATAGATTAAAAAACAATGACGGAGTGAATATCATAAAAATAATAGATCTATCAAATACACAGACACCATCTGGTGGTAAAAAAGAGAGATAAATACAGACCATAGTTCAAAATTCGCTAATGACATCTAGTGGAAAAAACATACATAGGAATCTACCAAATATATAGAGACGCCATCTAGTGGTAGAAAGTGCAAAAAACATATATCACGTAATCCACAACTCACTAGTGACATCTAGTGAGTAAAACACATAGAACACTTAGGAATAACTAGGGAGGAATAACCCAAAGCTCCTAACCCCACTAGTGACATCTAGTGGAAGTGAAGCATAATAGCATTAAAAAAAAAGGAAACAAATGACCTCCAATACACAATAATAGAGAATGTGCAAAAAACATTCAAATCGGGATAGATGGTGGATAAGTCCAATTCAATAATATATTAGAGAATGTGCAAAAAACATTCAAATTGGAATAGATAGCGAATGAGTCCAATTCAATCAAAAAATTGACACAGAATTCTTGATACCTATTACACTAATAATAGCAATAGCATCTTCCACCAGGGGACACTAATAACCATATTTAAAATTAGATCAATAAATGAGTAAAAACGGAAATCAATAAATAAGTTAAAAATTAGAGATAAAACAATTAAGGTCGAATTCCACATTATGCCCTAGTGGCGATAAAGTGCGTAATTCATAGATCCATCTGGACTCGGCTTGAGTGATCTTTATAATTTTATTATCACCCCTCCAGTGGGGTTTATATTTTTCTATTCCACAGACTTTTAATGACGAGGGATCACTGTTATGATATTTTGCGTAATGTCTTAATAAACTATGTTTATCAAAACTTTTTTTGACATTCTGCACATGTTCCCTCAACCTCTTCCATAGTGGTCTCTTCCTTCTGCCAATATATTGGATTTGGCAAGGGCACTCCAATAGGTACACAACCCCTTCACTGCGGCAGGATATAAAATCTTCTATTACATAGTTTTTAGATGTCACAGTTGAGGTAAAGTTAGATTTCTTTTTCTTACTTTCTTTTGTGTGTCGACACGTATAGCAACTTTTACATGGAAAATACCCCTTCCCCTCGAAGAACAAAAACTTTTTTCTATTCGGGGGGTCCAGGACATTTTTTGCTAAACGATCCCTCAAGGTGGGAGCTCTTCTATAAACAAATTTAGGTCTTTCCGGAAGGATAGTCCCCAAATGACGATCTGTTCTAATAATGTCCCAATATTTTTTAAAAATTTTCTCAATTTGCTTGTGTTGGATATGGAAATCCATAATAATGGGTATGTTATCTTGATTAGCTATGTCCTTCGTACTATCGTGTATTAATTTTTTTCTATCGAGTGATGCAACATCAGCTCGATATCCTTTTTGGACAAATCTCTCTTCAATCATTTTTGCTTGTTCAAAGGACACTTCTTTTGTGGTACAGTTCCGCCTTAATCTGATTAACTTGCCCTTTGGTATATTATCCAACCATAGGGAATGATGACAGCTATCAAGGGGCAGATAGCTGTTCCTATCAACAGTTTTGAAATACGTATGGGTCGTTAAACTACTTCCTTCTTTTTTTATTACTAAATCTAAGAAATTGATTTTATCATCCCTTATTTCCCAAGTGAGTTTTATATTTTTGTCATTAGTGTTAAGATTGAAGTAGAAATCAATGAGGCTCTCTCTATTCCCACTCCGAACTATAATAATGTCATCTATATAACGTTTGAACAGTGTAAGCTGATATGGTACATTGTTATATAGTGCTTCCTCTTCCCATTCTGACATATACAGATTGGCAACACTGGGCGCATACTTTGCGCCCATCGCAATACAACAAATTTTCTTATAATAATTATTATTGTGCGAAAAATAGTTGGAATCTAGGCTGTATCTTATACAATCTAGGAGAAACCTCCTTTGTTTACACTTTAAGTCACTTAGACTTCTAAGGGCCCATTTAGTCGCTTGAATGGACTCATCGTGATTGATAATTGTATAAAGGGATGCGACATCGGCTGTTGCCAAATATATAGGTCCATCCATCAAGGAAATGTCATTTAGGAGTTGAATAAGATGTTTCGTGTCTCTCAAATAAGTTTTCTTTACCACGGGTTGCAAAAACCAATCAATATATTCTCCAATTTGCGCACCAACCGAGTTAATATCATTCACTATGGGCCTACCCGGAGGTTTTAACTTATCCTTGTGGATCTTGGGTAATGTATAAATAATGGGTACCCTACATGTTTTTGGCTGTAAATATACAGTTTCTTTTTTATTCAATAGGCCCTTTTCAGATCCCTTCTGAATAACTTTGGCCAATTCTTTCCTATATCTCATCGTAGGATTATTTCGTAGTATCTGATAGGTTTCAGCATCATTCAATTGTCATTTTAGTTCTTCATTGTAGTCAACTTTTGATTGTATGACTATAGCCCCTCCTTTATCCGCTTGTCTTATCACAATATCTTTTCTTGCTTCCAATTTTTTTATATATATAAAAAAAAATGTAGCGCATATGGATCAAATGTGAAAAAACACAAACAGTGCTCCAAAATGGTGTCACCATCAGTAAAAAGAATGACTTGTGAGTCTCTGGACATAAGGTGAATAGGTGAAGTCCGTCAAGTGAATGAATACATAATTAAATGTCCCTCTAGTAGAGGATGGAGAAACATGGAAAGCAGCTGATGTTCTAGCATAGGCAGAAGATTAAATCCCCAAGGAGAACAAATCAACCGGATGTAAAAATCTTGGTGAAGATAGTGTGTGGAAAACTCTTACCAGATTTACTGGATTCCCTTGTCAGCGACAGGGAATCACATGAGCAGGGTGCCACTCGGGGCATTGGAAAGAATGTCTCAATGTTCAGACCCTCCAGGCGGGGCTCTGCGTGGATCTCCAGGGGTCACAAGGTAGGTCCTCACAGTGGATAGCCAGGACATGGATCAGAGGAAACAGGACATCTCCCATAAGGTTGAAGTAAGAGCTGGATTCTCATTCAAATGGTATGTGGAAAAAGAAAAAAAGGCCCCCACATGGTGTAGATGAAAAAATGGGATGTTTTTTTATTTCTAAAAAGCCTGATTACAATAAAAAATGTGATCACAAATATAAAAACAGAATGGGCAACATGGAGGATGCTAGAATAGCCCAACGCGTTTCGAACCATAGGTTTTTTACTGGGGCATAAAACATCCACTCCAGGTTGCCTTATATTTATAAAAAAAATACTTAGTACAGACCAATTACATCAAATAACAATTCGACTTTCTCATTGGATAAATGAGGTCACCTGATCCTACCTGGCTAAACATAGTCAGGAAGTGATCATCTGGTTTTCATTGGATGTGTATAGTCAGATGGTTCGGTGTTAACTGACAGACATCTAACTAGAACAATCCTCACAAATATTGGAGTTCATTGGCGGGCCGCAGCCGTACATGATAGGTGGATAGGAACTAAAGACATCGCACTGAGATCACCATTGCTGACACAACCGGATGGCTTGAGACCGCAGCGATGCACAGAGCCAATCCGGGCTTGCGTATTACCAGACAGGCGGATCTGAGGGCCAATCAGAATTGAGACCAGAAGTCTCGTCCGAATGGCCGCCCCTCCGCGTGTCAAACGAAGGGAAATGACGTCAGGCTCAAATGCGCGCCTGACATCTATCCCTCGTCACATGGTCTAATACAGAAACACCACAGGGTCAAAAAGGGGGAGATATGTAACGAAGCAATCGAGCCTGCAGTTACATCTGGCACTCCTCCCATGTCTCTATGGTGGCTCCGCTCAGACAAAAGGGGGAATCTCGCAACACGCAGGGAACCATCTGCAACGTTACACTGCGCATGCAGACTTTGGCATAAGCATTAAAGTCACCCAATCCCCAACGGAAACCAAAAGAGGTACCGAAGGGATCGTGTGACTCAAAAAAGCCGTTCCACCACTGAACGGCACCTAAGGGTCCTGGCTTGACCACTGGAGTCCCCTATTGGGGAAAATGACTCCCGGAAGAGCCCGGGTGAGATAAAAATAATTATATAAACAGGGGGACGGAAGGTGTGTTCACGAACACCAATTCTAATTCAGAAATAGGAGGTCTGTTCGTCAGACTCAAAAACCTGATGATCAGTGAACTCCACCTCCAGTGGGACACAGCGTTCCTTGAACAATATGTTAAGGAACAGATGGTCCCCAGAGGTCTCAGGTGGGATATCCGCCCTCAACAAGATGAACCCAATTTGGAATCGTGGTTCAAATATTTCAATGAAGAATGTTTAAAACTATTGAGATTTCTATTAGACAAAAAACAGATCAAATTGTCCCTCATAGACATAGAAATCAGGGAGTTAAGAGATAAGTTGGTCCCACACAAGACCTCTGCAGAATACATCTCATTATCTACCAGCTTGAGAAATACTTTAGAAAAAGAAGAGAAAGACCAAAGAAACAAAAAACAAAAAAAGTACAATAGAGACTATACAGATTATACCACACATTGAGTCTTTAATTGGCAGAAGAAACTTAACGTCTCTTCTTCTTCCAGTGGAGAACCTTTATCTATCGAGACCTCCACGACAACTGCAGCTAATTTGGACCGAACACTGGTTTATCAACCATCTTACAAACCAGAACCCAAAGAACCTTTATCCACCAAAAGAGGTCCAGAACAGGGACCCCCTCGACCATCTCGAGGCCCTCCTCCACCCGGAAATCGGGTGGGGAGAGGTGCCCCGAGGGCAAGAGGTCAGTCTAGAGGATACCCCACAGACTCCCACTATAAGAGTAACCCAAGGTTCCCCCCCCAATTATGGTAATTTTCAAGACTACCATGCGCCACAACGGCAGAGCCTTGATTATAATTACCATACTCTGATTCATGTTAATAATAGGTTCACTCCTCTCAGGGATAATGTCCCCTACGAAATGTATGGAGAGACATATCCTCAGTATGAGAGAGAGGATGACTATTATTATCGATCACCATACAAGTACAATCAGGCCAGGCCAGGCCCTAGCCAATCTTTGGATTTTCAGAGAGCCACAGAAAACCACCTGGGACATCCAGAAAGAAAAGAGGGACCAGAGGGGGGAGGAGGGCCAAAGCCAAAAGAAAAAGAACATAAGAGGAACAGGCATCTTCAATTTGAGTTCGGCTATATTGATAGAAGCCAAGAAATCAATCCTCGATAGAGGACTCAAATTTGTTCCCCCAAAACCTCTCAATAATTTTTCAACATTTATTGATGTTCTTAAATTCACGCGTAAGCTCAGTATACAGAGACATTTCCTAACTAGGCCTACTCTCCCTTCCACTCATCAGGCCATTTCGTCGGTAACCATTCCTTCTGGGTCCCCTCCTATTAATAGAGTGCCCCCTGCTACGGACTTAGTTTCCTCTGACCCGTATGTGGTCTATTCGGGACTGTCAAACCCATCTGTATTTAATCCTCCAGGCACTCTAGCACCTTCTATCCAGGTCTTCAAAAGTTTGGTCTTAGAAGACCTGGATAAAATAACAGAACGAAAGAAACGTATGTCAAATCTGACATTAAGATAGGCCTTAAATCATTATGCAAAAACAAGAACCTTATCATCCGCCCCGCGGTTAAAGGTGGAGGCATTGTGGTTTTAGATAAGGCTGACAGAGGAAAGATCCTCGCAAATGAGATTTCTGCCCCTGGTAAGAGTTCAATCGGGCAATCGTAGGCCTCGGTGGGAGGGAAGAGTAACTGCTTTTTGCTTGTCGAAGACATCCAGGAAATCATGGTACACGGATGGGACAAGGTCTTGGGATTCGGATAACTGGAGCTGTGTGGTGGAGGATCTGGAGACAGTTATGCAGACAGTAGGAGGACTGAAAGACTACCTTGCCGGTTGTCCAGTCTATCTGTGGGTTGTGTGCTTGCAACCATGGCATTCCTAGAATGATCGGAAAAAGTGGTGAAGATATAACGTCCAGGCACAACAGTTCTTGGTGGTTGGGTGAGATATCGGCAGGCAAAGGTTGGGTTTCTTGGATGATAGGCCCAGATTGTGAGGTGCTTGGAGAGAGAGACTCCACTCATTGTTCGAGTCGCTGGTAGCCATCTTGCAGGCCCTGGACTGCTTGAGTGAGATTTGCAATCTTTTGACACAGAGCGTCCATAGCTGAGGCCCCCCTTTCAGACTCCATGTGGCTGGATTGTACTGTCACGTACCTTACAACGGACTTTGAAATGATGAGGGCGGCCTCTTGCACGGTCCTGGTCCTAGCACCCCTGGAGGTTGAGACAGGGTTGCTAGGGCGGCGGAAGGGTGCAGGTGCCTGCTGGGAGGATCAGGAACACGGAAGTCTTCGGAAGGAAGCTGGGATACTGATCACTGGATGGATTCAGGAAAGGTCCAGCAGAGGAACTTGCAGGGTCAAAGGCAGGCAGGGGTTGGTAATGTGCTGGCAGCGAGGTACACAATCGGCAGGCAGATTCATAGTCAGGGACTGGCGGAGGTTGGCAACAAACTGGCAGCGAGGTACAGAATCGGGAGACAGAGCCGTAGTCAGGAGTTCAAGCCGGGTTCAGTACAGGAAGCAAGGCAGGCAGAGATGTAGGGATGATCCGAGAGGGTGGTCGAGGAAGGCAGAAGTTCAAGATCAGGGTCAAGTAAACAAGGCAATAGCAGTTCATGAACAAGCTGAGACAATCCAGTACTGATGCTAGTCTGCTGATCGTTTAAATAGGGCGCCTTGCGCCGTGATTCATTGACGTGCGAACGTGCACGCGCTGACGTGCCCTCGTTCGTACGATCGCATTACGTGCGTGCCTAGTCCGGGGCTCGCTCGTTCTTACCGTACGTCCGGCTGGCACATGGGAACGAGTGTTTGTGATGGTTCTCTGACAGGGGCTGTGGAGAGGACTGGGATACAAAGAGGGGGCTGTGATACAGGGAAGGGGGCTGTGATACAAGGAGGGGGCTGTGGAGGGGACTGGCATACAAGGAGGAGGGCTGTGATACAAGGAGGTGGGTGTGGAAGGGAATGGGATACAAGGAAGGGGGCTGTGATACAAGGTGGGGTGTGTGGAGGGGACTGGAATACAAGGAAGGGGGCTGTGATACAAGGAGGGGAGCTGTGATACAAGGAAGGGGGCTGTGATACAAGGAGGGGGCTGTGGAGGGGACTGGGATACAAGGAGGGGGGCTGTGATACAAAAAAGGGGGCCTATGATAGAAGAAGGGGGGTTGTGGAGGGGGGCTGTAATACAAGGAGGGGGTTGTGATACAAGGAAGGGGGCTGTGGAGTTGGATGTGATACAAGGAGGGGGACTGTGATACAAGGAGGGGGGCTGTGGAGGGGACTGTGATACAATGAGGGGGCTGTGATACAAAGAGGGGGGCTGTGGAGGGGCTGTGATACAAGGAAGGGGGCTGAGATCCAAGGAGGGGGGCTGTGGAGGGGACTGGTATTCAAAGAGGGGGCTGTGATACAGGGAAGGGGGCTGTGATACAAGGAGGGGGCTGTGGAGGGGACTGGGATACAAAGAGGGGGCTGTGATACAGGGAAGGGGACTGATACAAGGAGGGGGCTGTGATACAAAGAGGGGGGCTGTGGAGGGGCTGTGATACAAGGAAGGGGGCTGTGATCCAAGGAGGGGGGCTGTGGAGGGGACTGGGATACAAAGAGGGGGCTGTGATACAGGGAAGGGGACTGTGATACAAGGAGAGGGGCTGTGGAGGGGACTGTGATACAATGAGGGGGGCTGTGATACAAAGAGGGGGCTGTGGAGGAGCTGTGATACAAGGAAGGGGGCTGTGATCCAAGGAGGGGGGCTGTGGAGGGGACTGGGATACAAAGAGGGGGCTGTGATACAGGGAAGGGGGTTGTGATACAAGGACGGGGGCTGTGGAGGTGGGTGTGATAAAAGGAGGGGGACTGTGATACAAGGAGAGGGGCTGTGGAGGGGACTGTGATACAATGAGGGGGGCTGTGATACAAAGAGGGGGGCTGTGGAGGGGCTGTGATACATGGAAGGGGGCTGTGATCCAAGAAGGGGGGCTGTGGAGGGGACTAGGATACAAAGAGGGGCTGTGATACAAGGAGGTGGGTGTGGAGGGGACTGGGTTACAAGGAAGGGGGCTGTGATACAAGGTGGGGTGTGTGGAGGGGACTGGGATACAAGGAAGAGAGCTGTGATACAAGGAGGGGGCTGTGGAGGGGACTGGGATACAAGGAAGGGGGCTGTGATACAAGGAGGGGAGCTGTGGAGTTGGATGTGATACAAGGAGGGGGACTGTGATACAAGGAGGGGGGCTGTGGAGGGGACTGTGATACAATGAGGGGGCTGTGATACAAAGAGGGGGGCTGTGGAGGGGCTGTGATACAAGGAAGGGGGCTGTGATCCAAGGAGGGGGGCTGTGGAGGGGACTGGTATTCAAAGAGGGGGCTGTGATACAGGGAAGGGGGCTGTGATACAAGGAGGGGGCTGTGGAGGGGACTGGGATACAAAGAGGGGGCTGTGATACAGGGAAGGGGACTGATACAAGGAGGGGGCTGTGATACAAAGAGGGGGGCTGTGGAGGGGCTGTGATACAAGGAAGGGGACTGTGATCCAAGGAGGGGGGCTGTGGAGGGGACTGGGATACAAAGAGGGGGCTGTGATACAGGGAAGGGGACTGTGATACAAGGAGGGGGGCTGTGGAGGGGACTGTGATACAATGAGGGGGGCTGTGATACAAAGAGGGGGCTGTGGAGGAGCTGTGATACAAGGAAGGGGGCTGTGATCCAAGGAGGGGGGCTGTGGAGGGGACTGGGATACAAAGAGGGGGCTATGATACAGGGAAGGGGGTTGTGATACAAGGAAGGGGGCTGTGGAGGTGGGTGTGATAAAAGGAGGGGGACTGTGATACAAGGAGAGGGGCTGTAGAGGGGACTGTGATACAATGAGGGGGCTGTGATACAAAGAGGGGGGCTGTGGAGGGGCTGTGATACATGGAAGGGGGCTGTGATCCAAGAAGGGGGGCTGTGGAGGGGACTAGGATACAAAGAGGGGCTGTGATACAGGGAAGGGGGCTGTAATACAAGGAGGGGGCTGTGGAGGGGACTGGGATACAAGGAGGAGGGCTGTGATACAAGGAGGTGGGTGTGGAGGGGACTGGGTTACAAGGAAGGGGGCTGTGATACAAGGTGGGGTGTGTGGAGGGGACTGGGATACAAGGAAGAGAGCTGTGATACAAGGAGGGGGCTGTGGAGGGGACTGGGATACAAGGAAGGGGGCTGTGATACAAGGAGGGGAGCTGTGATACAAGGAAGGGGGCTGTGATACAAGGAGGGGGCTGTGGAGGGGACTGGGATACAAGGAGGGGGGCTGTGATACAAAAAAGGGGGCCTGTGATAGAAGAAGGGGGGCTGTGGAGGGGGGCTGTGATACAAGGAGGGGGTTGTGATACAAGGAAGGGGGCTGTGGAGGTGGGTGTGATAGAAGGAGGGGGACTTTGATACAAGGAGGGGGTCTGTGGAGGGGACTGTAATACAATGAGGGGGGCTGTGATACAAAGAGGGGGGGCTGTGGAGGGGCTGTGATACAAGGAAGGGGGCTGTGATCCAAGGAGGGGGGCTGTGGAGGGGACTGGGATACAATGAGTGGGACTGTGGTGCAAGGAGGGGAACTGTAATAAAAGGAGGGGGCTGTGATACAAGAAGGGGGGCTGTGGAGGGGGGCGGTGATGCAAGGAGGGGGGCTGTGGTGGGGGCTGTGGTGGGGGCTGTGATACAGTGAGGGGGCTGTTATACAAGGAGGGGGCTATGATACAAGAGGGGGACTGTGGAGGAGACTGTGATACAAGGAGGGGGCTGTGGAGGGTGGCTGTGATACAAGGAGGGGGGCTGTGGAGGGAACTAAGATGCAGGGAGGGGGCTGTGGAGGGGACCGGGATGCAAGGAAGGGGGGGCTTTAAATGGGACTGGGATACAAGGAGTGGAGCTTTGCAGGGTTCTGCGGTGCAAGTAAGGGGAGCAGCTGTGAAGGGGACTGGGGTGCAAGTAAGGGGGGTGCTGTAAAAGGGACTGGGGTACAAGTAAAGGGGGGTTGTAAAGGGGACTGGGGTACAAGGGGGCTGTGAAGGGGACTGGGGTGCAAGTAAGAGGGGGTGCTGTAAAAGGGACTGGGGTACAAGTAAAGGGGGGTTGTAAAGGGGACTGGGGTACAAGGGGGCTGTGAAGGGGACTGAGGTGCAAAGAAAGGGGAATGTGAAGGGGATTTGGATGCAAAGAAGGGGGGCTGAGGACACTGATGTAAAGTGGGAAGGTCTGTGATGTAAGGAGGGGGCTGTGATGTGAAGGGGGAAAGAGGGCATTGGTGTAAAGGGGGCTGGGATGTAAATTGGGGGACTTGGATGCAAAGAGGTCTTTAAAGTAAAGTGGACACTGTAATGTAAAGGGGTGCGATATTGCCACTATTTGTCTTCAGGTCGGGTCCAGAGGCGCAGGTGCAGCTGAAGAAATAGGTGCAGAGATGCCGCAAAAAACTCCACCCCAGCCACCTCCACCGTATAACTGGACAGGGCACATGGGGTGGAGCCAGGGAGCAGCAAAATTAGTTTTTGCCTAGGGTGTCAAAAATCTTTGCACCAGCTCTGCCTCCTTGGATATGACGTGTCATATGAAATGGGAGAACTAGGAGAGAGGACTTTCCATGCTTCTCTGTCATGCTGTATCTAAGGTCTGGTAAGTGAAGAGGCATTGATCTACTGTTTAGGGGAGGAGGAGGTTGAGAATTCCTGCCTGGAGGGATTTCTTTTGGATGGGTTTTTAAGAGAAGGAGCTTTTAGAGGGGGGTTTTCTTTTGGGAAATTTTAAAAGGGGGTGGTTAAGGGCAGGGGTTTGCAGAAGCAAACCCCAAGGGGGTTTTCTTTAAAGGTGGAATCTTTGCTGGGGGTGTTGATTGAGGGAGATATTATTTTTGTTTTTTAAACATTGCTAGGAAGTTTCCTCCCTTCTGCTCATTAAAAAAATATTTTCCCCTCTTCCACAGCAATAGCCAAAGTAATGTTCAGAAATGTCCAATAGCTGAAGAGGAGTGATGTGGAAGCTGTAAAAATCAACAGAAAAGGTGAAAGTACTGGAGGACAAAGTGGCAAGGGACAAGTCAGGGCTGTCATTACTGAAGGAAGGCAAAGAGGCAGGTGAGTCTGCCATAATATGCAAGCATGCTTAGTATACTTACACATTTTCAAGAGTGCCATGCAACTACAGTTCCGCTACAAGTAATCCTGACCACTGCACTCTGTATACTGTATTTAAAGGCTGTATTTTTCAAAAATGTAATAAATGCACTAAAAATAACAAAAAAGTGTGTATTTATTATATTTTTGCATTGAAGCTTGCAGAGCGATCCCCTCTCACGTTGTGTACTGCCTCATTCTTTTTCTTTGTGTCTGCACTGGAGGGGGATCTCTGTCAGGTAGGCTGTATAGGGCCTCACAATTTCTAATGGTCGCCCTGAGTAGATGTGGCTACATTGTGGTTATAGTGGGAGAGGCTTGAAATGGATGTAAACCTGATTTTTTTTTTCTAATGAAGACTTCTACCTGGTAGCGGATGCCAAATCATCTGTGTCCAGTCTTGCCACAAAGAGTTAATCCAGCTCTGAAACAAGTCTAAAAATGCTAATGCGCAAAACCACAATGATCAAATACGCTGGAAAGGGGCTGCCTACATGAAAAAAGTGTACTCACATAACTCAAACAAATAAAAACAAATTATGTGGTGCTAACTAACCCTGGGTAAAATGAACAAATAAACAATCAGGTGCAATAATGATTGATATAAAATCCATAAATTCTAAATCCCAATAGAAGTCAAAAAAGCAATAAAAACCATCATAAAGTGCAATCAATGCAATAATGATAAACATTAAATCCATAGATTCAAGAGCACAATATAAGGCAATAAAAACCAATCATAAAGCGCAATGGTGAATAATAAAAAGTGCAATAGAAAATGCAGAATGAAGCTAGTAATAATATGGGATAGTGAGATAGCGATGTGCAAAACAAAAATTAAAACGTGACACACTAATGTGTATAATGAATGTCCCAAATGCACTGTCAAGTGACCATAAAAAATATTGTTAAGTGCAATCCAATAAGCAGTATAGTGCAACTCCCAATATCAACGGGATCCGATCTTCTGATAATGATAATAAAGGGAAGTGAAAGTGCAAAAGGACAGTCACTGTGATGAAAAGTGTCTCGGATAGATAAAGTCCATCCAATCATAGTCCGGAGTGCAACATCTGTTTCCCCCAGCTTCTCACCTGTAGCATCCAATGGGCCAAATCGAGCATGAACCAGCAAGTGAAGTGCTCCACAGAGGATCCGGTTGTAGTCGCAGCACACGCGGACACTCAATATCCAATTCACAATTGCACTCTTCCACACTCAATGAGTGACATCGGATAGATAGTAAAAGAAAAAAGGTGGCTCCATAGTGCAGTATTTAAAATTTATTTGCAACAAAAACAAGCAGTAACTTACATTCAAAATAGGTAATAGCAGCAGTGGAAATCGATGCTTCCGGTTTCGGCCTTACCCGGAAGCAACGGCACCTGGTTCCTACCTGACGCGTTGCGTCACTAACACGTGACTTTCTCAAAGGGTCAAGGAGTCAGGTGTCGAACAGGCAGTTTAAATAGTCCCGTCCGCTGTCATGACAACAGCGGATAAGCATACAAATAAAATCTTCCTAGATAATAGTAAAAGCATCAAATGCAGCATGAATAGTAGATGCATAACATAAATATAGATTAAAAAACAATGACGGAGTGAATATCATAAAAATAATAGATCTATCAAATACACAGACACCATCTGGTGGTAAAAAAGAGAGATAAATACAGACCATAGTTCAAAATTCGCTAATGACATCTAGTGGAAAAAACATACATAGGAATCTACCAAATATATAGAGACGCCATCTAGTGGTAGAAAGTGCAAAAAACATATATCACGTAATCCACAACTCACTAGTGACATCTAGTGAGTAAAACACATAGAACACTTAGGAATAACTAGGGAGGAATAACCCAAAGCTCCTAACCCCACTAGTGACATCTAATGGAAGTGAAGCATAATAGCATTAAAAAAAAAGGAAACAAATGACCTCCAATACACAATAATAGAGAATGTGCAAAAAACATTCAAATCGGGATAGATGGTGGATAAGTCCAATTCAATAATATATTAGAGAATGTGCAAAAAACATTCAAATTGGAATAGATAGCGAATGAGTCCAATTCAATCAAAAAATTGACACAGAATTCTTGATACCTATTACACTAATAATAGCAATAGCATCTTCCACCAGGGGACACTAATAACCATATTTAAAATTAGATCAATAAATGAGTAAAAACGGAAATCAATAAATAAGTTAAAAATTAGAGATAAAACAATTAAGGTCGAATTCCACATTATGCCCTAGTGGCGATAAAGTGCGTAATTCATAGATCCATCTGGACTCGGCTTGAGTGATCTTTATAATTTTATTATCACCCCTCCAGTGGGGTTTATATTTTTCTATTCCACAGACTTTTAATGA
Organism: Lithobates clamitans; assembly: GCA_037952925.1. NCBI lineage: Eukaryota > Metazoa > Chordata > Amphibia > Anura > Ranidae > Lithobates > Lithobates clamitans. Next base: position 1,298,544 of record JBBGZY010001524.1, read on the forward strand.
CGAGGGATCACTGTTATGATATTTTGCGTAATGTCTTAATAAACTATGTTTATCAAAACTTTTTTTGACATTCTGCACATGTTCCCTCAACCTCTTCCATAGTGGTCTCTTCCTTCTGCCAATATATTGGATTTGGCAAGGGCACTCCAATAGGTACACAACCCCTTCACTGCGGCAGGATATAAAATCTTCTATTACATAGTTTTTAGATGTCACAGTTGAGGTAAAGTTAGATTTCTTTTTCTTACTTTCTTTTGTGTGTCGACACGTATAGCAACTTTTACATGGAAAATACCCCTTACCCTCGAAGAACAAAAACTTTTTTCTATTCGGGGGGTCCAGGACATTTTTTGCTAAACGATCCCTCAAGGTGGGAGCTCTTCTATAAACAAATTTAGGTCTTTCCGGAAGGATAGTCCCCAAATGACGATCTGTTCTAATAATGTCCCAATATTTTTTAAAAATTCTCTCAATTTGCTTGTGTTGGATATGGAAATCCATAATAATGGGTATGTTATCTTGATTAGCTATGTCCTTCGTACTATCGTGTATTAATTTTTTTCTATCGAGTGATGCAACATCAGCTCGATATCCTTTTTGGACAAATCTCTCTTCAATCATTTTTGCTTGTTCAAAGGACACTTCTTTTGTGGTACAGTTCCGCCTTAATCTGATTAACTTGCCCTTTGGTATATTATCCAACCATAGGGAATGATGACAGCTATCAAGGGGCAGATAGCTGTTCCTATCAACAGTTTTGAAATACGTATGGGTCGTTAAACTACTTCCTTCTTTTTCTATTACTAAATCTAAGAAATTGATTTTATCATCACTTATTTCCCAAGTGAGTTTTATATTTTTGTCATTAGTGTTAAGATTGAAGCAGAAATCAATGAGGCTCTCTCTATTCCCACTCCGAACTATAATAATGTCATCTATATAACGTTTGAACAGTGTAAGCTGATATGGTACATTGTTATATAGTGCTTCCTCTTCCCATTCTGACATATACAGATTGGCAACACTGGGCGCATACTTTGCGCCCATCGCAATACAACAAATTTTCTTATAATAATTATTATTGTGCGAAAAATAGTTGGAATCTAGGCTGTATCTTATACAATCTAGGAGAAACCTCCTTTGTTTACACTTTAAGTCACTTAGACTTCTAAGGGCCCATTTAGTCGCTTGAATGGACTCATCGTGATTGATAATTGTATAAAGGGATGCGACATCGGCTGTTGCCAAATATATAGGTCCATCCATCAAGGAAATGTCATTTAGGAGTTGAATAAGATGTTTCGTGTCTCTCAAATAAGTTTTCTTTACCACGGGTTGCAAAAACCAATCAATATATTCTCCAATTTGCGCACCAACCGAGTTAATATCATTCACTATGGGCCTACCCGGAGGTTTTAACTTATCCTTGTGGATCTTGGGTAATGTATAAATAATGGGTACCCTACATGTTTTTGGCTGTAAATATACAGTTTCTTTTTTATTCAATAGGCCCTTTTCAGATCCCTTCTGAATAACTTTGGCCAATTCTTTCCTATATCTCATCGTAGGATTATTTCGTAGTATCTGATAGGTTTCAGCATCATTCAATTGTCATTTTAGTTCTTCATTGTAGTCAACTTTTGATTGTATGACTATAGCCCCTCCTTTATCCGCTTGTCTTATCACAATATCTTTTCTTGCTTCCAATTTTTTTATATATATAAAAAAAAATGTAGCGCATATGGATCAAATGTGAAAAAACACAAACAGTGCTCCAAAATGGTGTCACCATCAGTAAAAAGAATGACTTGTGAGTCTCTGGACATAAGGTGAATAGGTGAAGTCCGTCAAGTGAATGAATACATAATTAAATGTCCCTCTAGTAGAGGATGGAGAAACATGGAAAGCAGCTGATGTTCTAGCATAGGCAGAAGATTAAATCCCCAAGGAGAACAAATCAACCGGATGTAAAAATCTTGGTGAAGATAGTGTGTGGAAAACTCTTACCAGATTTACTGGATTCCCTTGTCAGCGACAGGGAATCACATGAGCAGGGTGCCACTCGGGGCATTGGAAAGAATGTCTCAATGTTCAGACCCTCCAGGCGGGGCTCTGCGTGGATCTCCAGGGGTCACAAGGTAGGTCCTCACAGTGGATAGCCAGGACATGGATCAGAGGAAACAGGACATCTCCCATAAGGTTGAAGTAAGAGCTGGATTCTCATTCAAATGGTATGTGGAAAAAGAAAAAAAGGCCCCCACATGGTGTAGATGAAAAAATGGGATGTTTTTTTATTTCTAAAAAGCCTGATTACAATAAAAAATGTGATCACAAATATAAAAACAGAATGGGCAACATGGAGGATGCTAGAATAGCCCAACGCGTTTCGAACCATAGGTTTTTTACTGGGGCATAAAACATCCACTCCAGGTTGCCTTATATTTATAAAAAAAATACTTAGTACAGACCAATTACATCAAATAACAATTCGACTTTCTCATTGGATAAATGAGGTCACCTGATCCTACCTGGCTAAACATAGTCAGGAAGTGATCATCTGGTTTTCATTGGATGTGTATAGTCAGATGGTTCGGTGTTAACTGACAGACATCTAACTAGAACAATCCTCACAAATATTGGAGTTCATTGGCGGGCCGCAGCCGTACATGATAGGTGGATAGGAACTAAAGACATCGCACTGAGATCACCATTGCTGACACAACCGGATGGCTTGAGACCGCAGCGATGCACAGAGCCAATCCGGGCTTGCGTATTACCAGACAGGCGGATCTGAGGGCCAATCAGAATTGAGACCAGAAGTCTCGTCCGAATGGCCGCCCCTCCGCGTGTCAAACGAAGGGAAATGACGTCAGGCTCAAATGCGCGCCTGACATCTATCCCTCGTCACATGGTCTAATACAGAAACACCACAGGGTCAAAAAGGGGGAGATATGTAACGAAGCAATCGAGCCTGCAGTTACATCTGGCACTCCTCCCATGTCTCTATGGTGGCTCCGCTCAGACAAAAGGGGGAATCTCGCAACACGCAGGGAACCATCTGCAACGTTACACTGCGCATGCAGACTTTGGCATAAGCATTAAAGTCACCCAATCCCCAACGGAAACCAAAAGAGGTACCGAAGGGATCGTGTGACTCAAAAAAGCCGTTCCACCACTGAACGGCACCTAAGGGTCCTGGCTTGACCACTGGAGTCCCCTATTGGGGAAAATGACTCCCGGAAGAGCCCGGGTGAGATAAAAATAATTATATAAACAGGGGGACGGAAGGTGTGTTCACGAACACCAATTCTAATTCAGAAATAGGAGGTCTGTTCGTCAGACTCAAAAACCTGATGATCAGTGAACTCCACCTCCAGTGGGACACAGCGTTCCTTGAACAATATGTTAAGGAACAGATGGTCCCCAGAGGTCTCAGGTGGGATATCCGCCCTCAACAAGATGAACCCAATTTGGAATCGTGGTTCAAATATTTCAATGAAGAATGTTTAAAACTATTGAGATTTCTATTAGACAAAAAACAGATCAAATTGTCCCTCATAGACATAGAAATCAGGGAGTTAAGAGATAAGTTGGTCCCACACAAGACCTCTGCAGAATACATCTCATTATCTACCAGCTTGAGAAATACTTTAGAAAAAGAAGAGAAAGACCAAAGAAACAAAAAACAAAAAAAGTACAATAGAGACTATACAGATTATACCACACATTGAGTCTTTAATTGGCAGAAGAAACTTAACGTCTCTTCTTCTTCCAGTGGAGAACCTTTATCTATCGAGACCTCCACGACAACTGCAGCTAATTTGGACCGAACACTGGTTTATCAACCATCTTACAAACCAGAACCCAAAGAACCTTTATCCACCAAAAGAGGTCCAGAACAGGGACCCCCTCGACCATCTCGAGGCCCTCCTCCACCCGGAAATCGGGTGGGGAGAGGTGCCCCGAGGGCAAGAGGTCAGTCTAGAGGATACCCCACAGACTCCCACTATAAGAGTAACCCAAGGTTCCCCCCCCAATTATGGTAATTTTCAAGACTACCATGCGCCACAACGGCAGAGCCTTGATTATAATTACCATACTCTGATTCATGTTAATAATAGGTTCACTCCTCTCAGGGATAATGTCCCCTACGAAATGTATGGAGAGACATATCCTCAGTATGAGAGAGAGGATGACTATTATTATCGATCACCATACAAGTACAATCAGGCCAGGCCAGGCCCTAGCCAATCTTTGGATTTTCAGAGAGCCACAGAAAACCACCTGGGACATCCAGAAAGAAAAGAGGGACCAGAGGGGGGAGGAGGGCCAAAGCCAAAAGAAAAAGAACATAAGAGGAACAGGCATCTTCAATTTGAGTTCGGCTATATTGATAGAAGCCAAGAAATCAATCCTCGATAGAGGACTCAAATTTGTTCCCCCAAAACCTCTCAATAATTTTTCAACATTTATTGATGTTCTTAAATTCACGCGTAAGCTCAGTATACAGAGACATTTCCTAACTAGGCCTACTCTCCCTTCCACTCATCAGGCCATTTCGTCGGTAACCATTCCTTCTGGGTCCCCTCCTATTAATAGAGTGCCCCCTGCTACGGACTTAGTTTCCTCTGACCCGTATGTGGTCTATTCGGGACTGTCAAACCCATCTGTATTTAATCCTCCAGGCACTCTAGCACCTTCTATCCAGGTCTTCAAAAGTTTGGTCTTAGAAGACCTGGATAAAATAACAGAACGAAAGAAACGTATGTCAAATCTGACATTAAGATAGGCCTTAAATCATTATGCAAAAACAAGAACCTTATCATCCGCCCCGCGGTTAAAGGTGGAGGCATTGTGGTTTTAGATAAGGCTGACAGAGGAAAGATCCTCGCAAATGAGATTTCTGCCCCTGGTAAGAGTTCAATCGGGCAATCGTAGGCCTCGGTGGGAGGGAAGAGTAACTGCTTTTTGCTTGTCGAAGACATCCAGGAAATCATGGTACACGGATGGGACAAGGTCTTGGGATTCGGATAACTGGAGCTGTGTGGTGGAGGATCTGGAGACAGTTATGCAGACAGTAGGAGGACTGAAAGACTACCTTGCCGGTTGTCCAGTCTATCTGTGGGTTGTGTGCTTGCAACCATGGCATTCCTAGAATGATCGGAAAAAGTGGTGAAGATATAACGTCCAGGCACAACAGTTCTTGGTGGTTGGGTGAGATATCGGCAGGCAAAGGTTGGGTTTCTTGGATGATAGGCCCAGATTGTGAGGTGCTTGGAGAGAGAGACTCCACTCATTGTTCGAGTCGCTGGTAGCCATCTTGCAGGCCCTGGACTGCTTGAGTGAGATTTGCAATCTTTTGACACAGAGCGTCCATAGCTGAGGCCCCCCTTTCAGACTCCATGTGGCTGGATTGTACTGTCACGTACCTTACAACGGACTTTGAAATGATGAGGGCGGCCTCTTGCACGGTCCTGGTCCTAGCACCCCTGGAGGTTGAGACAGGGTTGCTAGGGCGGCGGAAGGGTGCAGGTGCCTGCTGGGAGGATCAGGAACACGGAAGTCTTCGGAAGGAAGCTGGGATACTGATCACTGGATGGATTCAGGAAAGGTCCAGCAGAGGAACTTGCAGGGTCAAAGGCAGGCAGGGGTTGGTAATGTGCTGGCAGCGAGGTACACAATCGGCAGGCAGATTCATAGTCAGGGACTGGCGGAGGTTGGCAACAAACTGGCAGCGAGGTACAGAATCGGGAGACAGAGCCGTAGTCAGGAGTTCAAGCCGGGTTCAGTACAGGAAGCAAGGCAGGCAGAGATGTAGGGATGATCCGAGAGGGTGGTCGAGGAAGGCAGAAGTTCAAGATCAGGGTCAAGTAAACAAGGCAATAGCAGTTCATGAACAAGCTGAGACAATCCAGTACTGATGCTAGTCTGCTGATCGTTTAAATAGGGCGCCTTGCGCCGTGATTCATTGACGTGCGAACGTGCACGCGCTGACGTGCCCTCGTTCGTACGATCGCATTACGTGCGTGCCTAGTCCGGGGCTCGCTCGTTCTTACCGTACGTCCGGCTGGCACATGGGAACGAGTGTTTGTGATGGTTCTCTGACAGGGGCTGTGGAGAGGACTGGGATACAAAGAGGGGGCTGTGATACAGGGAAGGGGGCTGTGATACAAGGAGGGGGCTGTGGAGGGGACTGGCATACAAGGAGGAGGGCTGTGATACAAGGAGGTGGGTGTGGAAGGGAATGGGATACAAGGAAGGGGGCTGTGATACAAGGTGGGGTGTGTGGAGGGGACTGGAATACAAGGAAGGGGGCTGTGATACAAGGAGGGGAGCTGTGATACAAGGAAGGGGGCTGTGATACAAGGAGGGGGCTGTGGAGGGGACTGGGATACAAGGAGGGGGGCTGTGATACAAAAAAGGGGGCCTATGATAGAAGAAGGGGGGTTGTGGAGGGGGGCTGTAATACAAGGAGGGGGTTGTGATACAAGGAAGGGGGCTGTGGAGTTGGATGTGATACAAGGAGGGGGACTGTGATACAAGGAGGGGGGCTGTGGAGGGGACTGTGATACAATGAGGGGGCTGTGATACAAAGAGGGGGGCTGTGGAGGGGCTGTGATACAAGGAAGGGGGCTGAGATCCAAGGAGGGGGGCTGTGGAGGGGACTGGTATTCAAAGAGGGGGCTGTGATACAGGGAAGGGGGCTGTGATACAAGGAGGGGGCTGTGGAGGGGACTGGGATACAAAGAGGGGGCTGTGATACAGGGAAGGGGACTGATACAAGGAGGGGGCTGTGATACAAAGAGGGGGGCTGTGGAGGGGCTGTGATACAAGGAAGGGGGCTGTGATCCAAGGAGGGGGGCTGTGGAGGGGACTGGGATACAAAGAGGGGGCTGTGATACAGGGAAGGGGACTGTGATACAAGGAGAGGGGCTGTGGAGGGGACTGTGATACAATGAGGGGGGCTGTGATACAAAGAGGGGGCTGTGGAGGAGCTGTGATACAAGGAAGGGGGCTGTGATCCAAGGAGGGGGGCTGTGGAGGGGACTGGGATACAAAGAGGGGGCTGTGATACAGGGAAGGGGGTTGTGATACAAGGACGGGGGCTGTGGAGGTGGGTGTGATAAAAGGAGGGGGACTGTGATACAAGGAGAGGGGCTGTGGAGGGGACTGTGATACAATGAGGGGGGCTGTGATACAAAGAGGGGGGCTGTGGAGGGGCTGTGATACATGGAAGGGGGCTGTGATCCAAGAAGGGGGGCTGTGGAGGGGACTAGGATACAAAGAGGGGCTGTGATACAAGGAGGTGGGTGTGGAGGGGACTGGGTTACAAGGAAGGGGGCTGTGATACAAGGTGGGGTGTGTGGAGGGGACTGGGATACAAGGAAGAGAGCTGTGATACAAGGAGGGGGCTGTGGAGGGGACTGGGATACAAGGAAGGGGGCTGTGATACAAGGAGGGGAGCTGTGGAGTTGGATGTGATACAAGGAGGGGGACTGTGATACAAGGAGGGGGGCTGTGGAGGGGACTGTGATACAATGAGGGGGCTGTGATACAAAGAGGGGGGCTGTGGAGGGGCTGTGATACAAGGAAGGGGGCTGTGATCCAAGGAGGGGGGCTGTGGAGGGGACTGGTATTCAAAGAGGGGGCTGTGATACAGGGAAGGGGGCTGTGATACAAGGAGGGGGCTGTGGAGGGGACTGGGATACAAAGAGGGGGCTGTGATACAGGGAAGGGGACTGATACAAGGAGGGGGCTGTGATACAAAGAGGGGGGCTGTGGAGGGGCTGTGATACAAGGAAGGGGACTGTGATCCAAGGAGGGGGGCTGTGGAGGGGACTGGGATACAAAGAGGGGGCTGTGATACAGGGAAGGGGACTGTGATACAAGGAGGGGGGCTGTGGAGGGGACTGTGATACAATGAGGGGGGCTGTGATACAAAGAGGGGGCTGTGGAGGAGCTGTGATACAAGGAAGGGGGCTGTGATCCAAGGAGGGGGGCTGTGGAGGGGACTGGGATACAAAGAGGGGGCTATGATACAGGGAAGGGGGTTGTGATACAAGGAAGGGGGCTGTGGAGGTGGGTGTGATAAAAGGAGGGGGACTGTGATACAAGGAGAGGGGCTGTAGAGGGGACTGTGATACAATGAGGGGGGCTGTGATACAAAGAGGGGGGCTGTGGAGGGGCTGTGATACATGGAAGGGGGCTGTGATCCAAGAAGGGGGGCTGTGGAGGGGACTAGGATACAAAGAGGGGCTGTGATACAGGGAAGGGGGCTGTAATACAAGGAGGGGGCTGTGGAGGGGACTGGGATACAAGGAGGAGGGCTGTGATACAAGGAGGTGGGTGTGGAGGGGACTGGGTTACAAGGAAGGGGGCTGTGATACAAGGTGGGGTGTGTGGAGGGGACTGGGATACAAGGAAGAGAGCTGTGATACAAGGAGGGGGCTGTGGAGGGGACTGGGATACAAGGAAGGGGGCTGTGATACAAGGAGGGGAGCTGTGATACAAGGAAGGGGGCTGTGATACAAGGAGGGGGCTGTGGAGGGGACTGGGATACAAGGAGGGGGGCTGTGATACAAAAAAGGGGGCCTGTGATAGAAGAAGGGGGGCTGTGGAGGGGGGCTGTGATACAAGGAGGGGGTTGTGATACAAGGAAGGGGGCTGTGGAGGTGGGTGTGATAGAAGGAGGGGGACTTTGATACAAGGAGGGGGTCTGTGGAGGGGACTGTAATACAATGAGGGGGGCTGTGATACAAAGAGGGGGGGCTGTGGAGGGGCTGTGATACAAGGAAGGGGGCTGTGATCCAAGGAGGGGGGCTGTGGAGGGGACTGGGATACAATGAGTGGGACTGTGGTGCAAGGAGGGGAACTGTAATAAAAGGAGGGGGCTGTGATACAAGAAGGGGGGCTGTGGAGGGGGGCGGTGATGCAAGGAGGGGGGCTGTGGTGGGGGCTGTGGTGGGGGCTGTGATACAGTGAGGGGGCTGTTATACAAGGAGGGGGCTATGATACAAGAGGGGGACTGTGGAGGAGACTGTGATACAAGGAGGGGGCTGTGGAGGGTGGCTGTGATACAAGGAGGGGGGCTGTGGAGGGAACTAAGATGCAGGGAGGGGGCTGTGGAGGGGACCGGGATGCAAGGAAGGGGGGGCTTTAAATGGGACTGGGATACAAGGAGTGGAGCTTTGCAGGGTTCTGCGGTGCAAGTAAGGGGAGCAGCTGTGAAGGGGACTGGGGTGCAAGTAAGGGGGGTGCTGTAAAAGGGACTGGGGTACAAGTAAAGGGGGGTTGTAAAGGGGACTGGGGTACAAGGGGGCTGTGAAGGGGACTGGGGTGCAAGTAAGAGGGGGTGCTGTAAAAGGGACTGGGGTACAAGTAAAGGGGGGTTGTAAAGGGGACTGGGGTACAAGGGGGCTGTGAAGGGGACTGAGGTGCAAAGAAAGGGGAATGTGAAGGGGATTTGGATGCAAAGAAGGGGGGCTGAGGACACTGATGTAAAGTGGGAAGGTCTGTGATGTAAGGAGGGGGCTGTGATGTGAAGGGGGAAAGAGGGCATTGGTGTAAAGGGGGCTGTGATGTAAATTGGGGGACTTGGATGCAAAGAGGTCTTTAAAGTAAAGTGGACACTGTAATGTAAAGGGGTGCGATATTGCCACTATTTGTCTTCAGGTCGGGTCCAGAGGCGCAGGTGCAGCTGAAGAAATAGGTGCAGAGATGCCGCAAAAAACTCCACCCCAGCCACCTCCACCGTATAACTGGACAGGGCACATGGGGTGGAGCCAGGGAGCAGCAAAATTAGTTTTTGCCTAGGGTGTCAAAAATCTTTGCACCAGCTCTGCCTCCTTGGATATGACGTGTCATATGAAATGGGAGAACTAGGAGAGAGGACTTTCCATGCTTCTCTGTCATGCTGTATCTAAGGTCTGGTAAGTGAAGAGGCATTGATCTACTGTTTAGGGGAGGAGGAGGTTGAGAATTCCTGCCTGGAGGGATTTCTTTTGGATGGGTTTTTAAGAGAAGGAGCTTTTAGAGGGGGGTTTTCTTTTGGGAAATTTTAAAAGGGGGTGGTTAAGGGCAGGGGTTTGCAGAAGCAAACCCCAAGGGGGTTTTCTTTAAAGGTGGAATCTTTGCTGGGGGTGTTGATTGAGGGAGATATTATTTTTGTTTTTTAAACATTGCTAGGAAGTTTCCTCCCTTCTGCTCATTAAAAAAATATTTTCCCCTCTTCCACAGCAATAGCCAAAGTAATGTTCAGAAATGTCCAATAGCTGAAGAGGAGTGATGTGGAAGCTGTAAAAATCAACAGAAAAGGTGAAAGTACTGGAGGACAAAGTGGCAAGGGACAAGTCAGGGCTGTCATTACTGAAGGAAGGCAAAGAGGCAGGTGAGTCTGCCATAATATGCAAGCATGCTTAGTATACTTACACATTTTCAAGAGTGCCATGCAACTACAGTTCCGCTACAAGTAATCCTGACCACTGCACTCTGTATACTGTATTTAAAGGCTGTATTTTTCAAAAATGTAATAAATGCACTAAAAATAACAAAAAAGTGTGTATTTATTATATTTTTGCATTGAAGCTTGCAGAGCGATCCCCTCTCACGTTGTGTACTGCCTCATTCTTTTTCTTTGTGTCTGCACTGGAGGGGGATCTCTGTCAGGTAGGCTGTATAGGGCCTCACAATTTCTAATGGTCGCCCTGAGTAGATGTGGCTACATTGTGGTTATAGTGGGAGAGGCTTGAAATGGATGTAAACCTGAATTTTTTTTTCTAATGAAGACTTCTACCTGGTAGCGGATGCCAAATCATCTGTGTCCAGTCTTGCCACAAAGAGTTAATCCAGCTCTGAAACAAGTCTAAAAATGCTAATGCGCAAAACCACAATGATCAAATACGCTGGAAAGGGGCTGCCTACATGAAAAAAGTGTACTCACATAACTCAAACAAATAAAAACAAATTATGTGGTGCTAACTAACCCTGGGTAAAATGAACAAATAAACAATCAGGTGCAATAATGATTGATATAAAATCCATAAATTCTAAATCCCAATAGAAGTCAAAAAAGCAATAAAAACCATCATAAAGTGCAATCAATGCAATAATGATAAACATTAAATCCATAGATTCAAGAGCACAATATAAGGCAATAAAAACCAATCATAAAGCGCAATGGTGAATAATAAAAAGTGCAATAGAAAATGCAGAATGAAGCTAGTAATAATATGGGATAGTGAGATAGCGATGTGCAAAACAAAAATTAAAACGTGACACACTAATGTGTATAATGAATGTCCCAAATGCACTGTCAAGTGACCATAAAAAATATTGTTAAGTGCAATCCAATAAGCAGTATAGTGCAACTCCCAATATCAACGGGATCCGATCTTCTGATAATGATAATAAAGGGAAGTGAAAGTGCAAAAGGACAGTCACTGTGATGAAAAGTGTCTCGGATAGATAAAGTCCATCCAATCATAGTCCGGAGTGCAACATCTGTTTCCCCCAGCTTCTCACCTGTAGCATCCAATGGGCCAAATCGAGCATGAACCAGCAAGTGAAGTGCTCCACAGAGGATCCGGTTGTAGTCGCAGCACACGCGGACACTCAATATCCAATTCACAATTGCACTCTTCCACACTCAATGAGTGACATCGGATAGATAGTAAAAGAAAAAAGGTGGCTCCATAGTGCAGTATTTAAAATTTATTTGCAACAAAAACAAGCAGTAACTTACATTCAAAATAGGTAATAGCAGCAGTGGAAATCGATGCTTCCGGTTTCGGCCTTACCCGGAAGCAACGGCACCTGGTTCCTACCTGACGCGTTGCGTCACTAACACGTGACTTTCTCAAAGGGTCAAGGAGTCAGGTGTCGAACAGGCAGTTTAAATAGTCCCGTCCGCTGTCATGACAACAGCGGATAAGCATACAAATAAAATCTTCCTAGATAATAGTAAAAGCATCAAATGCAGCATGAATAGTAGATGCATAACATAAATATAGATTAAAATACAATGACGGAGTGAATATCATAAAAATAATAGATCTATCAAATACACAGACACCATCTGGTGGTAAAAAAGAGAGATAAATACAGACCATAGTTCAAAATTCGCTAATGACATCTAGTGGAAAAAACATACATAGGAATCTACCAAATATATAGAGACGCCATCTAGTGGTAGAAAGTGCAAAAAACATATATCACGTAATCCACAACTCACTAGTGACATCTAGTGAGTAAAACACATAGAACACTTAGGAATAACTAGGGAGGAATAACCCAAAGCTCCTAACCCCACTAGTGACATCTAATGGAAGTGAAGCATAATAGCATTAAAAAAAAAGGAAACAAATGACCTCCAATACACAATAATAGAGAATGTGCAAAAAACATTCAAATCGGGATAGATGGTGGATAAGTCCAATTCAATAATATATTAGAGAATGTGCAAAAAACATTCAAATTGGAATAGATAGCGAATGAGTCCAATTCAATCAAAAAATTGACACAGAATTCTTGATACCTATTACACTAATAATAGCAATAGCATCTTCCACCAGGGGACACTAATAACCATATTTAAAATTAGATCAATAAATGAGTAAAAACGGAAATCAATAAATAAGTTAAAAATTAGAGATAAAACAATTAAGGTCGAATTCCACATTATGCCCTAGTGGCGATAAAGTGCGTAATTCATAGATCCATCTGGACTCGGCTTGAGTGATCTTTATAATTTTATTATCACCCCTCCAGTGGGGTTTATATTTTTCTATTCCACAGACTTTTAATGACGAGGGATCACTGTTATGATATTTTGCGTAATGTCTTAATAAACTATGTTTATCAAAACTTTTTTTGACATTCTGCACATGTTCCCTCAACCTCTTCCATAGTGGTCTCTTCCTTCTGCCAATATATTGGATTTGGCAAGGGCACTCCAATAGGTACACAACCCCTTCACTGCGGCAGGATATAAAATCTTCTATTACATAGTTTTTAGATGTCACAGTTGAGGTAAAGTTAGATTTCTTTTTCTTACTTTCTTTTGTGTGTCGACACGTATAGCAACTTTTACATGGAAAATACCCCTTACCCTCGAAGAACAAAAACTTTTTTCTATTCGGGGGGTCCAGGACATTTTTTGCTAAACGATCCCTCAAGGTGGGAGCTCTTCTATAAACAAATTTAGGTCTTTCCGGAAGGATAGTCCCCAAATGACGATCTGTTCTAATAATGTCCCAATATTTTTTAAAAATTCTCTCAATTTGCTTGTGTTGGATATGGAAATCCATAATAATGGGTATGTTATCTTGATTAGCTATGTCCTTCGTACTATCGTGTATTAATTTTTTTCTATCGAGTGATGCAACATCAGCTCGATATCCTTTTTGGACAAATCTCTCTTCAATCATTTTTGCTTGTTCAAAGGACACTTCTTTTGTGGTACAGTTCCGCCTTAATCTGATTAACTTGCCCTTTGGTATATTATCCAACCATAGGGAATGATGACAGCTATCAAGGGGCAGATAGCTGTTCCTATCAACAGTTTTGAAATACGTATGGGTCGTTAAACTACTTCCTTCTTTTTCTATTACTAAATCTAAGAAATTGATTTTATCATCACTTATTTCCCAAGTGAGTTTTATATTTTTGTCATTAGTGTTAAGATTGAAGCAGAAATCAATGAGGCTCTCTCTATTCCCACTCCGAACTATAATAATGTCATCTATATAACGTTTGAACAGTGTAAGCTGATATGGTACATTGTTATATAGTGCTTCCTCTTCCCATTCTGACATATACAGATTGGCAACACTGGGCGCATACTTTGCGCCCATCGCAATACAACAAATTTTCTTATAATAATTATTATTGTGCGAAAAATAGTTGGAATCTAGGCTGTATCTTATACAATCTAGGAGAAACCTCCTTTGTTTACACTTTAAGTCACTTAGACTTCTAAGGGCCCATTTAGTCGCTTGAATGGACTCATCGTGATTGATAATTGTATAAAGGGATGCGACATCGGCTGTTGCCAAATATATAGGTCCATCCATCAAGGAAATGTCATTTAGGAGTTGAATAAGATGTTTCGTGTCTCTCAAATAAGTTTTCTTTACCACGGGTTGCAAAAACCAATCAATATATTCTCCAATTTGCGCACCAACCGAGTTAATATCATTCACTATGGGCCTACCCGGAGGTTTTAACTTATCCTTGTGGATCTTGGGTAATGTATAAATAATGGGTACCCTACATGTTTTTGGCTGTAAATATACAGTTTCTTTTTTATTCAATAGGCCCTTTTCAGATCCCTTCTGAATAACTTTGGCCAATTCTTTCCTATATCTCATCGTAGGATTATTTCGTAGTATCTGATAGGTTTCAGCATCATTCAATTGTCATTTTAGTTCTTCATTGTAGTCAACTTTTGATTGTATGACTATAGCCCCTCCTTTATCCGCTTGTCTTATCACAATATCTTTTCTTGCTTCCAATTTTTTTATATATATAAAAAAAAATGTAGCGCATATGGATCAAATGTGAAAAAACACAAACAGTGCTCCAAAATGGTGTCACCATCAGTAAAAAGAATGACTTGTGAGTCTCTGGACATAAGGTGAATAGGTGAAGTCCGTCAAGTGAATGAATACATAATTAAATGTCCCTCTAGTAGAGGATGGAGAAACATGGAAAGCAGCTGATGTTCTAGCATAGGCAGAAGATTAAATCCCCAAGGAGAACAAATCAACCGGATGTAAAAATCTTGGTGAAGATAGTGTGTGGAAAACTCTTACCAGATTTACTGGATTCCCTTGTCAGCGACAGGGAATCACATGAGCAGGGTGCCACTCGGGGCATTGGAAAGAATGTCTCAATGTTCAGACCCTCCAGGCGGGGCTCTGCGTGGATCTCCAGGGGTCACAAGGTAGGTCCTCACAGTGGATAGCCAGGACATGGATCAGAGGAAACAGGACATCTCCCATAAGGTTGAAGTAAGAGCTGGATTCTCATTCAAATGGTATGTGGAAAAAGAAAAAAAGGCCCCCACATGGTGTAGATGAAAAAATGGGATGTTTTTTTATTTCTAAAAAGCCTGATTACAATAAAAAATGTGATCACAAATATAAAAACAGAATGGGCAACATGGAGGATGCTAGAATAGCCCAACGCGTTTCGAACCATAGGTTTTTTACTGGGGCATAAAACATCCACTCCAGGTTGCCTTATATTTATAAAAAAAATACTTAGTACAGACCAATTACATCAAATAACAATTCGACTTTCTCATTGGATAAATGAGGTCACCTGATCCTACCTGGCTAAACATAGTCAGGAAGTGATCATCTGGTTTTCATTGGATGTGTATAGTCAGATGGTTCGGTGTTAACTGACAGACATCTAACTAGAACAATCCTCACAAATATTGGAGTTCATTGGCGGGCCGCAGCCGTACATGATAGGTGGATAGGAACTAAAGACATCGCACTGAGATCACCATTGCTGACACAACCGGATGGCTTGAGACCGCAGCGATGCACAGAGCCAATCCGGGCTTGCGTATTACCAGACAGGCGGATCTGAGGGCCAATCAGAATTGAGACCAGAAGTCTCGTCCGAATGGCCGCCCCTCCGCGTGTCAAACGAAGGGAAATGACGTCAGGCTCAAATGCGCGCCTGACATCTATCCCTCGTCACATGGTCTAATACAGAAACACCACAGGGTCAAAAAGGGGGAGATATGTAACGAAGCAATCGAGCCTGCAGTTACATCTGGCACTCCTCCCATGTCTCTATGGTGGCTCCGCTCAGACAAAAGGGGGAATCTCGCAACACGCAGGGAACCATCTGCAACGTTACACTGCGCATGCAGACTTTGGCATAAGCATTAAAGTCACCCAATCCCCAACGGAAACCAAAAGAGGTACCGAAGGGATCGTGTGACTCAAAAAAGCCGTTCCACCACTGAACGGCACCTAAGGGTCCTGGCTTGACCACTGGAGTCCCCTATTGGGGAAAATGACTCCCGGAAGAGCCCGGGTGAGATAAAAATAATTATATAAACAGGGGGACGGAAGGTGTGTTCACGAACACCAATTCTAATTCAGAAATAGGAGGTCTGTTCGTCAGACTCAAAAACCTGATGATCAGTGAACTCCACCTCCAGTGGGACACAGCGTTCCTTGAACAATATGTTAAGGAACAGATGGTCCCCAGAGGTCTCAGGTGGGATATCCGCCCTCAACAAGATGGACCCAATTTGGAATCGTGGTTCAAATATTTCAATGAAGAAGGTTTAAAACTATTGAGATTTCTATTAGACAAAAAACAGATCAAATTGTCCCTCATAGACATAGAAATCAGGGAGTTAAGAGATAAGTTGGTCCCACACAAGACCTCTGCAGAATACATCTCATTATCTACCAGCTTGAGAAATACTTTAGAAAAAGAAGAGAAAGACCAAAGAAACAAAAAACAAAAAAAGTACAATAGAGACTATACAGATTATACCACACATTGAGTCTTTAATTGGCAGAAGAAACTTAACGTCTCTTCTTCTTCCAGTGGAGAACCTTTATCTATCGAGACCTCCACGACAACTGCAGCTAATTTGGACCGAACACTGGTTTATCAACCATCTTACAAACCAGAACCCAAAGAACCTTTATCCACCAAAAGAGGTCCAGAACAGGGACCCCCTCGACCATCTCGAGGCCCTCCTCCACCCGGAAATCGGGTGGGGAGAGGTGCCCCGAGGGCAAGAGGTCAGTCTAGAGGATACCCCACAGACTCCCACTATAAGAGTAACCCAAGGTTCCCCCCCCAATTATGGTAATTTTCAAGACTACCATGCGCCACAACGGCAGAGCCTTGATTATAATTACCATACTCTGATTCATGTTAATAATAGGTTCACTCCTCTCAGGGATAATGTCCCCTACGAAATGTATGGAGAGACATATCCTCAGTATGAGAGAGAGGATGACTATTATTATCGATCACCATACAAGTACAATCAGGCCAGGCCAGGCCCTAGCCAATCTTTGGATTTTCAGAGAGCCACAGAAAACCACCTGGGACATCCAGAAAGAAAAGAGGGACCAGAGGGGGGAGGAGGGCCAAAGCCAAAAGAAAAAGAACATAAGAGGAACAGGCATCTTCAATTTGAGTTCGGCTATATTGATAGAAGCCAAGAAATCAATCCTCGATAGAGGACTCAAATTTGTTCCCCCAAAACCTCTCAATAATTTTTCAACATTTATTGATGTTCTTAAATTCACGCGTAAGCTCAGTATACAGAGACATTTCCTAACTAGGCCTACTCTCCCTTCCACTCATCAGGCCATTTCGTCGGTAACCATTCCTTCTGGGTCCCCTCCTATTAATAGAGTGCCCCCTGCTACGGACTTAGTTTCCTCTGACCCGTATGTGGTCTATTCGGGACTGTCAAACCCATCTGTATTTAATCCTCCAGGCACTCTAGCACCTTCTATCCAGGTCTTCAAAAGTTTGGTCTTAGAAGACCTGGATAAAATAACAGAACGAAAGAAACGTATGTCAAATCTGACATTAAGATAGGCCTTAAATCATTATGCAAAAACAAGAACCTTATCATCCGCCCCGCGGTTAAAGGTGGAGGCATTGTGGTTTTAGATAAGGCTGACTATCTTAAAGAAATTAACAGGATTCTTAACGATTCTGACACTTATAGCCTTATTCCCAAAGATCCTATAGCAACTTATAAAAAGGCTTTGGTCGAATTAGTTGATGAAGGTTTCTCCCTAGGGATCTTAAACAAAAAAGAAAAATGCTTTTTGGTCCCCCAGGTTCCACGTATTCCCGCCATATATTATCTTCCCAAAGTCCATAAGGACCCCATCAATCCCCCTGGCCGACCCATCATCAGTGGTATTGATTTGGTCACGGCGCTGATTGGGAAATACGTTGATTTTTACCTGCAACCTTTGGTCCGCTCTACCCCCTCTTATTTAAAAGACACTAGAGATACAATTAAGTTGCTGGAGCCGGTCCAAATTACAGAGGGGGTGCTTCTAGTTACAGCTGATGTGGCAGCATTTTATACATGCATTCCACACGACTTGGGTTTTGAGGCGGTTGAGAACCACCTCCTCAAGGATAGGAGACTCCCCTCATTACAACGTAATTTCATTATGCAGTTATTAAAATTTGCCACCAGGCATAATTATTTCTGGTTCCAGAACCAGTTCTTCCTGCAGAAAAGGGGCGTGGCCATGGGGGCTAAATTTGTCCCCAGCCTCGCTAACCTTTTCATGGCCAAGTGGGAGGAGGATGTCGTCTATGCTGTCCAGAGACCTGAACTGGTTCTCTGGGCTAGGTACATAGAAGACATCCTCTTCCTATGGGATGGTGACCGAGCATCCCTAGATAACTTTATGAACATCCTTAATACTAATAACAGGGGGATATCTTTGAGCTAAGAAGCTAGTACCACCATGGTGCATTTTTTGGATTTGGAAATCTTTGTTGTACAACATCTTGAGTTCCGTACATATTTCAAAGCCACCGACCGGAATGGGTTCATTCGGGTTGACAGTTTTCACCGGGAACAATGGCTTAGGTCAGTGCCCCGCAGCCAATTTTTAAGACTACGGCGCAACTGTACCAGAACTTTGGATTTTTTATCACAGTCCCATGTGCTTAGGGGCAGATTTCTTGAAAAAGGTTATGACCCTGACCTTCTAGATGGGGAATTTAATAGGGCATTATCTACTGAAAGGAATTCCACTTTGGTGGAGCGCCCCAAAACCAATTCCGTGTGTAAAGCAAAGTGGTCTTTTTTCACCACCCATTCCACTCAGTCTAAACAGTTTAAAGCTATTGTAAAAAAACATTGGAGAATACTCCTTAATGACACACTGTTAGGTTCAGTTCTACCTGAACAAGCAGCTGTTGTTTTTAGGGGTGCCCAGTCCATTCAGGGGCAAATTGCTCCAAATGTAATAGATCCCCCCAAAAAGGTTTCTTTTTTTCAGGAATGCAAGGGTTATTACCCTTGCCGCAAGTGCAAGGTGTGCCTCCATAATATTGGAGGAAAATGCAAGAGTGTTACTTTTCAGTCTACTGTTACGTCTCGTATATACCAAATGAAGCACTTTACTACATGTTCCTCACAATATATTGTGTACTTAGTGACCTGCCCCTGCCACAAGCAGTATGTGGGTTGCACGATTAGAACCTTTTCTGTTCATGTTAACGAGCATGTGGCTGGGATCAAGAAGGGTAAAGACAAACATACAGTACCACGCCGTTATTTAGAGTGCCACAATAAAGATCCCACGGGAACCTTATTTCAAGTTATTGATAGGTTTGTTCCGCATTGGAGGGGGGAGTGACGTTTACGAGGCGTTTCACGCCTCGAGACGTACTGGATATATGAGTTGAGGTCCTACTTCCCATTTGGGTTGAACATGGAATGGGACCTCAACTCTTTTATCAACCGGTCCTGAATGTCCTTTTTCCCATTTATATAATTTTTATATAATTTATATAATATTTTTATTCACATTAGTCCCTGCACTTAGATTTATCATGTCTCAATTGACTGACACACACTGACAATCACTTATGGTGTAGGTGATTTTTTCACTGATAGATAATTACACTCATTTAAGATCAATGGAGATGTGTGTGCATCCATAGATGTCCATCAGGAGAGAATTTCCCTTCTGGAGATTCTCTGTCAACACACATATTTCCACCCTTTCTTGTTTTTATGTATATTTTTATTGCCTTTTTAAATATACTTTTCACTATTTTGCTTTAGTTATATAAATATATCACAGAAAGTTATTTCTGAGATTTCAACATTTTCACTTCCTTTGATGTTTATTTCATGTTATTAGAATTATATGTGTTTTTCACTATAAACTTTTAAAAATCCTCCTGTTTATATAATTATTTTTATCTCACCTGGGCTCTTCCGGGAGTCATTTTCCCCAATAGGGGACTCCAGTGGTCAAGCCGGAACCCTTAGGTGCCGTTCAGTGGTGGAACGGCTTTTTTGAGTCACGCAATCCCTTCGGTACCTCGTTTGGTTTCCGTTGGGGATTGGGTGACTTTAATGCTTATGCCAAAGTCTGCATGCACAGTGTAACGTTGCAGATGGTTCCCTGCGTGTTGCGAGATTCCCCTTTTGTCTGAGCGGAGCCACCGTAGAGACATGGGAGGAGTGCCAGATGTAACTGCAGGCTCGATCGCTTGGTTACATGTCTCTCCCTTTTTGACCCTGTGGCATTTCCGTATCAGACCATGTGACGAGGGATAGATGTCAGGCACGCATTTGAGCCTGACGTCACTTCCCTTCGCTTGACACGCGAAGGGGCGGCCGTTCGGACGAGACTTCTGGTCTCGATTCTGATTGGCCGTCAGATCCGCCTGTCTGGTAATACGCAAGCCCGGATTGGCTCTGTGCATCGCTGCGGTCTCAAGCCATCCGGTAGTGTCAGCAATGGTGATCTCAGTGCGATGTCTTTAGTTCCTATCCACCTATCATGTACGGCTGCGGCCCGCCAATGAACTCCAGTATTTGTGAGGATTGGTCTAGTTAGATGTCTGTCAGTTAACACCGAACCATTTGACTATACACATCCAATGAAAACCAGATGATCACTTCCTGACTATGTTTAGCCAGGTAGGATCAGGTGACCTCATTTATCCAATGAGAAAGTTGAATTGTTATTTGATGTAATTGGTCTGTACTAATTATTTTATTTATAAATATAAGGCAACCTGGAGTGGATGTTTTATGCCCCAGTAGAAGACCTATGGGTCGAAACGCGTTGGGCTATTCTAGCATCCTCCATGTTGCCCATTCTGTTTTTATATTTGTGATCACATTTTTTATTGTAATCAGGCTTTTTAGAAATAAAAAACCATCCCATTTTTTCATCTACACTATGTGGAGGCCTTTTTTTCTTTTTCCACATACTATCTGAATGAGAATCCAGATCTTACTTCAACCTTATGGGAGATGTCCTGTTTCCTCTGATCCGTGTCCTGGCTATCCACTGTGAGGACCTACCTGGTGACACAGTGCCCGGCCTGGAGGGTCTGAACGTCGAGACACTCTTTCCAATGCCCCGAGTGGCACCCTGCTCATGTGATTCCCTGTCGCTGACAAGGGAATCCAGTAAATCTGGTAAGAGTTTTCCACACACTATCTTCACCAAGATTTTTACATCCAGTTGATTTGTTCTCCCTGGTGATTTAATCTTCTGCCTATGCTAGAACATCAGCTGCTTTCCATGTTTCTCTATCCTCTACTAGAGGGACATTTAATTATGTATTGATTCACTTGATGGACTTCACCTATTCACCTTATGTCCAGAGACTCACAAGTCATTCTTTTTACTGATGGTGACACCATTTTGGAGCACCGTTTGTGTTTTTTCACATTTGATCCATATGCGCTACATTTTTTATTATGTTTATATTGTCGTTGTCACACTGTATTTAGCTGCTTTTTCTTTGTTTCCTATTTTTGATAGCGCAGTGTTTATTTATTTATTTATTTATTTTTTTTCCAATTTTTTATACCACTCTTTATATCTCCTGGGTCAAACACTTTTTTTATTGTTAAATCCTGTACATCCTTCAGAACCATCTTTTTAAAGACATCAACATGTCCATCCGTCCCTATGGGTGGATTGAAGAGAGATTTGTTAGGAAGATTACTAAATAAAATGCCATTAGTATCTGGTGCATTCCTTCCTCTTACTTCTCCTGGATTACTAAGCATATATTTTTTGATATTAAAACTTCTAATGAAATTATTAATATCTACATAGGCGTCAAATTTATTAAGATTCTTTTTTGGGGCGAATTTTAATCCTTTATCTAACACTTTTATTTCCTCTCGTGTTAATTCAACAGCACTTATATTAATAATTCCTTCTCCTATTATTCCCTTTTCCTTTTGTTTTTTGATCCCTGCTCGACATCCTCTTCTCGTTTTTCCCATTTTTTTCTCTCTGTGGATCTTGGAGTTTTCCTCTGGCGTTCCTCCCTGTCTTGGTCCCTCTGTCCTTCCTGTTTCTTCTCTTCCCTTCATTTTGTTCTTCTGTCTGGGCTGGGATCCGGAGTCTGTCTGTCGTATCTTCGTACAGGATCTTCTCGATAATGGCGTCTTGGGGAATCCCGATATCTTTGTTCTAAAAAAGGTATGGTGTTCTTTCGCGTTCTTGTCTACCTTGTTGATGTTTTTCATCATATCTTCGTAGTTGTTCAAATCTATTCTGAACTGGAATTGCATAACCGTTATTACGTGAGGGGGATCTGCCTCTTCTATCCCCATATTCAAGGTATCTATCATCTCTAATTGGTCCTTCATCTCTTCTTGATCTGTCTGAATAATTATTTCTCTCTCTATTGCCCTCATAGTTCCTCCAGGCGGGAAAAGGAGATCTTCTATCATGAGGGGACTGTTGACAAGGTCTTCCTTGATAATTGTTATTTTTTTCCATTATTCCTCCATCTCCATCTTCTTTTGTTTTCTTTTGATAAGGAAGTCAAGTATTTCTAGACCTCTATCATTAAGGAAATGGAACCATTCGTCTGTAGATTCTTTATCTACTAAGCCATTATTTATGGGTACATCCCATCGGAGTCTTCTAGGTACTAATTTGTCTTTTATATATTTTTCATGTGTTGCTATATCCCACCATGCATTGATTTTCTTCTCCATTAGATGGCCTATTTTTCTAAAACAATTTTCAATATCTCCCACATGATTGGCCTCCTGTTTTTCAAAAATTTCATCTAAATCTAGAGTTCTATTATCCAAAAACTGAAATACTTCCACGGTATGCAGCACTAGTAAAAGTGACCCTTTGAGAAAGTCAAGTGTTAGTGACACAACGCGTCAGGGAGGAGCCAGGTGCCGTTGCTTTCGGGTACGGCCGAACCCAGAAGCAACCATTTCCATTGCTGCCATTACCTATTTTGAATGTAAGTTACTGCTTGTTTTTGCCACCTTTTTTCTTTTACTATCTATCCGATGGCACTCATTGAGTGTGGAAGAGTGCAATTGTGCATTGGATATCGAGTGTCCTTGTGTGCTGTGACTACAACCGGATCCTCTGTGGAGCACTTCACTTGCTGGTTCATGCTCAATTCGGCCCATTGGGGGCCACTGCTACAGGTGAGAGGCTGGGGGAAACAGGTGTCGCACTCCGGACTATGATTGGATGAACTTTATCTATCCGAGACACTTTTCATCACAGTGACTGTCCTTTTGCACTTTCACTTCCCTTTATCATCATTATCAGAAGATCGGATCCCGCTGATATTGGGAGTTGCACTATACTGCTTATTGGATTGCACTTAATAATATTTTTTATAGTCACTTGACAGTGCATTTGGGACATTCATTATACACATTAGTGTGTCGCGTTTTCTTTTTTGTTTTGCACATCGCTATCTCACTATCCCATATTATTTTTGCACTTCCTATTGCTCTTTTTTTATTCACCATTGCGCTATATGATTGGTTTTTATTGCCTTATATTGTGTTCTTGAATCTATGGATTTAATGTTTATCATTATTGCATTTGATTGCACTTGATGGTTTTTATTGCTTTTTTTACTTCTATTGGGATTTAGAATTTATGGATTTTATATCAATCATTATTGCACCTGATTGTTAATTTGTTCATTTTACCCAGGGTTAGTTAGCGCCACATACTTTGTTTTTAATCCAGCTCTGAGCAATCCTCAGACATGTTTGTGTCGCCACATCCCCCACTGCTGTGACTGACATCTGATTTCCTTATCTCATGAATGTCATGAGAGAGAGATAATTCCAGCTTCATATCCCCCTCCTTTCTTCCCAGCTCTCTCAGGATTGGCTGCTCCACACCTCAGCATGATTGTGCATGCTGAAATCATGTTGTGCCTTTCCTGAGTTTTGACTGGATGTTACTCAAAACTCAGGACTAGAAGAGTGTAGAGGTGGGCGGGGAGTCATGTGACATCACGACTCCGCCAATGAGCTCCAGCAAAGAGACCCACCCACTGATTCCAGAGTTTTGCGGGGCTCCTACTGCTGAAGGGGGTGACATGTGCAAGTTAGGGATACATGCATGGGTCTGCATGTATATTTACATTAATACTGTGCCATTAGTTTATACTGGGCGAGAGGTGGTTTTACGTCCACTTTAAAAAGGCATGATTAAATAGAACCTGAGCCTATTTGCTGCATACAAGGAACACCTACGTCACAGTCCTTGTACCCACCAAAATATGCTTTAATTACTTTGCCACAAGCAAGAGTCTCACAGACACCTAAAAACAGCATTTTAGAAAATATTGGGAATAATTGTTATCTTTATGCTACTGTGCAACTAGGTATACTAAACATAGACGTTGAGGTTAGAGTTGGGCGAACGGTTTGGCTCAAGCATGAGTTTGGGCCGAACATTGGCTGCTTGCCTGTTTGCCTGACCGCCGAATGACCACAATGCACTGCGCCTCTGCACAGTGCATTGGAAGCCCTGATTGGCTGAAGCAATGAAAGCTTTGCCCAATCAGGGCACAGAGCACTGTCAGAGCCATGATTGGAGAAAATAATGATGACTCTATCCAATCAAGGCTCATTGCTCTTAGTCCCGCCCCACACTATAAAAATATTCTCCCTATAGCGGCCATTTTCAGTGTGATATTGGCATGGAGCGAGATAGAAAAGGGCTCTGTTCAGTGCTGCTAGTGAGTTTATGTGGTATAGTGTGCTATTGTGCTCCTATTATCAGTGTAGAATATCAGTTTAGTGTGAATCTAGTGCTAGTTCATTGTGAGTGTACTGTGACCGTTCATTTTTACTTTAGTATCAGGTTTGGGAGTGTAGTGTGATCATTCATTTTTACTTTAGTGTCAGTTTAATTTGTCAGGGCAGGTTTCCTGCAGTATATATCAGTGTGTTACTACACGTTTAACGCAGTATATATCTGTGCGTTACTGCATGTTTAACGCAGTATATATCCGTGTATTACTGCACATTTTAATGCAGCATAAATCAGTGCATTTCTGCACATTTAATGCAGTATATATCCGTGTGTTACTATGCATTTAATGCAGTATATATCCGTTGTGACGGTATGCGAGGTGAGATACATGATAATAGGTAGATTTCACCTCGCTTTTGTTCCATTGTAAGGGACTGCACTGGAATCTGGCCCCATTTTTCCAGACTCTGTGGTAGGCTCGGGCCCGGTTCGGATGTTTGGGTCCACTGGAGTCCACAGTCAGCTGGACTCTAAATATCCAGGAAGAGAGCACAGCAGGTCGCTCTGGTTTTGAGACTCAGAAAGGAACCTGAGTGAGAGGAGCTCTGGGTGTTGGACTAAAAGGTTTGCTTTTCCGCATGTTTTTGTGGTTGACGGGGAGCAGCCCCGCACTGTATAGAGAGAAGACTATTTGTTTAGTTAGCGTCAGACGGCAAGGATTTAGCCTGGGTTCACACATGTGCGGTGCGAATTGAAGCTCAGGTTTCACTGCAAAGATAAAAATCAGTTGTTCAGAGGTTCCTCTGCGTTTAGCTGCGGATCAGTGAGCAGGGAGAGGAGGGGGGTGGTGTAGTGAGGAGAAGGAGAGAATTCATGTTCAGAATGGAATGCATCTGTGAATCAGATGCGTTCCCATAGAAGATAATGGGCTTGTAATTCACACCGCAATGCCCAAAAAACGCACACATTTTTTGTGCAATGCGCAGTGCAAATGCAACGCACATATGTGAACCAGATACATTCAAATGAATGTATTTTAAAATGTCCTGCGAATTGGATGCAGATTTTGAAGAAAGTGCCCGTTTGCTGACTGTCATTTAGAAAAGGTAATCCCCACAAGCTAATTTCCCCACATCGTGCATTACTGCATGTTTGATGCAGTATATATCAGTGCATTACTGCATGTTTAATGCAGTATACATCCGTGCATTACTGCACGTTTAACGAAGTATATATCAGTGCATTATTGAACATGTAATGCAGTATGTATCAGTGCATTACTGCACATTTAACACAGTATATATCCGTGCGTTACTGCACATTTCATGCAGTGTATATATCCGTGCATTACTGCACATTTAACGCAGTATATAGCTGTGCGTTACTGTACGTTTAACGCAGCATATATCAGTGCTTTACTGTACGTTTAACTCTGTATATATTCGTGCGTTACTGCATGTTTATTGCAGTATATATCAGTGTGTTTCTGTATGTTTAAAGCAGTATATATCTGGGTATTACTACACATTTAATGCAGTATATATCCATTTGTTTCTGGAGTTTAACGCAGTATATATCCGTGCGTTATTGCACGTTTATTGCAGTATATACCAGTGCGTTACTGCACTATTAACACTATATATCCGTGCGTTACTGCAAGTTTAACACAAAGAATACATCAGTGCTTTTACTGCACGTTTAATGCAGTATATATCAGTGCGTTACTGGACATTTAACATAGTATATATCTGTGCATTATTGCATATTTATTGTAGTCTATTTAAGTTGTGTTACAGCACGTTTAATGCAGTATATATCTGTGCGTTACTGCACGTTTAACGCAGTACATATCAGTGTGTTTCTGTACGTTTAAAGCACTATATATCAGTGCATTACTGCACATTCAATGCAGTATATATCCGTGTGTTACTGGATGTTTAACACAGCATACAGTTTTGCTCATACTTTACATACCCTGGCAGAATTTATGATTTCTTGGCTATTTGTCAGAGAATATGAATGATAACACAAAAACATTTCTTTCACTCATGGTTAGTGTTTGGCTGAAGCCATGTATTATCAATCAACTGTGTTTACTCTTTTTAAATCATAATCACAACAGAAACTACCCAAATGACCCTGATCAAAAGTTTACATAACCTGATGATTTTGGCCTGATAACATACACAAAATGACACAAATGGGTTTGAATGGCTATTAAAGGTAACCATCCTCACCTGTGATCTGTTTGCTTGTAATTAGTGTGTGTTTGTATAAAAGTCTCTGGACTCCTGACAGACCCTTGCATCATTCATCCAGTGCTGCACTGACATTTCTGGATTCTGAGTTATGAGGGGGGAAAGCAAAAGAAATATCAAAAGATCTGCGGGAAAAGGTAGTTGAACTGTATAAAGCAGGAAAGGGATCTAAAAAGATATCCAAGTAATTGAGAATGCCAATCAGCAGTGTTCTAACTCTAATCAAGAAGTGGAAAATGAGGGATTCTGTTGAAACCAAACCACGGTCAGGTAGACCAACTAGAATTTCAGCAACAACTGCCAAGAAAATTGTTCGGGATGCAAAGAAAAACCTACAAACAACTTCAGGTAAAATACAGGACTCTCTGAAAACATGTGGTGTGGCTGTTTCAAGATGCACAATAAGGAGGCACTTGAAGAAAGATGGGCTGCATGGTCGAGTTGCCAGAAGAAAGCCATTACTATGCAAATGCCACAAAGTATCCTGCTTACAATACGCCAAGCAGCACAGAGACAAGCCTCAAACCTTCTGGCCCAAAGTCATTTGGAGTGATGAGACCAAAATTGAGCTTTTTGGCCACAACCATAAATGCTACATTTGGAGAGGAATCAACAAGGCCTATGATGAATAGTACACCATTCCTACTGTGAAACACAGAGGTGGATTGCTGATGTTTTGGGGATTTGTGAGCTACAAAGGCACAGGAAATTTGGTCAAAATTGGTGGCCAGATGAATGCAGTATTTTATCAAAAAAATACTGGAGGAACATTTGTATTCATCAGCCAGGAAGCTGCGCATTGGACATACTTGGACATTTCAACATGACAATAAACCAAAACACAAGGCCAAGTCGACCTGTCACTGGCTACAGCAGAATAGTGAAGGTTCTGGATTGGCAATCTCAGTCTCCTGACCTCAATATTATTGAGCCACTCTGGAGAGATCTCAAATGTGCAGTTCATGCAAGATAGCCCAAGAATTTACAGGAACTCGAGGTTTTTTGACAAGAGGAATGGGCAGCTTTACCACCTAGGAAGATAAAGAGCCTCATCCACAAATACCACAAAAGACTTCAAGCTGTCATTGATGTTAAAGGGGGCAATACATGGTATTAAAAATGGGGGTATGTAAACTTTTGATCAGGGTCATTTGGGTAGTTTCTGTTGTGATTATAATTTAAAAACAGTAAACACAGTTGATTGATAATAAATGGCTATGATGCTATGATGCAAGCCAGATGAAGGAGCACACATGCTCCGAACGCGAAGCACCGCCCGCCTCACCCCGCTCCCGCAAGTGAAAACGCAGGTCAGCACGGCGTTCCACGGAGGATCCATCCTGGCCGCCCCTGAGGCTGTGAGGACCCTCGGCACCACGGGTACAGCTACCAGGACCCAGGTCACAGGACTCACTTCCCAGGAACCCCCCCACTGGCCCGTGATAATGCTGCAGCGGTTGCACATGACAGCTGAGGGCTGTCAATGAGTACCTGTGTGAATATAAATATTGTAAGAAAACCTTGAGCCAATGACAAAGTGAAAAATGGAAATATAATTAACTAATAAAGCTGCTCCCCTTAACTACTTGCCGACCAGCTCACGTAGCTATACTGCGGCAGGATGGCAGCGCTGCACGAATCGCCGTACCTTGCACGGTTGCGGGCGTGCGGGAGTGTGCCGCGGGTTGGGTGGACTCGATGTCTGCCGGCGACCCTCGATCCCCTAGTACACAAGTCCCCAGTGTAAACAAGCAGATCCCCTTTCTGACAGGGGGACATGTCAAAGATCTTCTGTTCCCAGTGATTGAGAACAGTGATCTCTGTCATGTCCCTGGTAGCCCATCTCCCCTACAGTTAGAACACACCTAGGGAACACACGTAACATCTTGATCGCCCTCTAGTGTTAACCCCTTCCCTGCCAGTGTCAATTTTACATTGATCAGTGCATTCTTATAGCACTGATCAATGTAATAATGTCACTTGTCCCCAAAAAGTGTAATTTGGGGTGAGATTTGTCCGCCGCAATGTCGCAGTCCCGCTAAAAATTGCAGATCGCCGCTATTACTAGTAAAAACAATAAAAATATATAAAAAAGTCCCTAAATCTATCCCATAGTTTGTAGACGCTATAACTTTTGGGCAAACCAATCAATTATACGCCTATTGCTATTTTTTTTTTCCAAAAATATGTGGAAGAATATATACATACTGATGAATAAATGTGTTTTTTTTTATATTTTTTTTTTTGGATATGTATTATAGCAAAACGTTAAAAAATATATATATAATTTTTCTTTCAAAATTGTCGCTCTGTTTGTTTATAACGCAAAAATAAAAACCGCAGAGGTGATCAAATACCACCAAAAGAAAGCTCTATTTGTGGGAAAAAAACGGGACGTCAAATTTGTTTGGGTACTGCGTTGCACGACTGTCAGTTAAAACGGCGTAGTGTCGTATTGCAAAAAATGGCCTGGTCATTAAGAGGGCAAATTCTTCCGGGGCTGAAGTGGTTAAAGTATAGACATGCTAACTTGTAAAGTGTTGGACAGAAGTGGGGGGGCGCTAGTGATACAGTGATACACATAATTGATACAACAATATTATAAAGTGCACAATTAATCAATTTCATCTACAATAATAAAATGCAATGTGCTCAATAAATGTTATGAATAAAACTGAATGATATACCAGTCATCATTATTTTTTTATGTAACTTTGGATAATATATCACTGAACAATTTATGGACTTCACAAAGGACTGGTTTATCATTCAATTTTATTCATAACATTTATTGAGCACTAGGGATGACACGAACACCCCCCGGTTTGGTTCACGGCAGAACATGCGAACAGACCAAAAATTTGTGCCAACACGCAAACCCCATTAAAGTCTATGGGACTCAAATGTGAAAAATCAAAAGTGCTAATTTTAAAGGCTAATATGCAAGTTATTGTCATAAAAAGTGTTTGGGGACCAAAGTCCTGCCACAGGGGACATGTACAGTCAGGTCCATAAATATTGGGACATCGACACAATTCTAATCTTTTTGGCTCTATACACCACCACAATGAATTTGAAATGAAACGAACAAGATGTGCTTTAACTGCAGACTTTCAGCTTTAATTTGAGGGTATTTACATCCAAATAAGGTGAGCGGTGTAGGAATTACAACAGTTTGTATATCTGTAATATAATAAAAATTGATTTCGCGCTAAATGCATCTATCACCTAAAAATAAAGTGCATACAATAATACAGATCACTAACTGTGCAGTATTTAAAAGTGCTCCATAGTGCAATAATATATCAAAGTGCTATGTGCATCAAAGTGAAAATAAATGAAAAAATGACAATGCAAATGAAAAACGTAAAATGTGATCAAAAGTTCATAATGTGCACCAAAGTCTATATTGTGTTGTTCCACTAGGGTCATTCAATGAAGGTAAACAGTAATATTAATCTTGAATTTTCTAATCCGGTGGCACCGGGCTCTCTAGACTCTCACCTTGAATCAAATTATAAGGGGCATTGTAACCAGATTCTTTGCTCTTTGTAATATGGTGATGTGGAAGTAAAACTTCTCTGATGTTGCAGCGATCTCTCTGCTTGACAGTACCTACAATCCCACACCGAGCAAACCGCATCAGGACACTTCCGGGAGCACGTCTCAGCGGCACCGCCCACCTTGCCGCTGAGACGTGCTCCCGGAAGTGTCCCGATGCGGTTTGCTCGGTGTGGGATTGTAGGTACTGTCAAGCAGAGAGATCGCTGCAACATCAGAGAAGTTTTACTTCCACATCACCATATTACAAAGAGCAAAGAATCTGGTTACAATGCCCCTTATAATTTGATTCAAGGTGAGAGTCTAGAGAGCCCAGTGCCACCGGATTAGAAAATTCAAGATTAATATTACTGTTTACCTTCATTGAATGACCCTAGTGGAACAACACAATATAGACTTTGGTGCACATTATGAACTTTTGATCACATTTTACGTTTTTCATTTGCATTGTCATTTTTTCATTTATTTTCACTTTGATGCACATAGCACTTTGATATATTATTGCACTATGGAGCACTTTTAAATACTGCACAGTTAGTGATCTGTATTATTGTATGCACTTTATTTTTAGGTGATAGATGCATTTAGCGCGAAATCAATTTTTATTATATTTATGCAGAGTGAAAGTGAACACTGTTAATTTTGCTGCTATCCACAGAGATATCATCACCGTTCATTTGCATCATTCTACACATATATAGGCTAGCTCCGTTTAGGAATATTCACATAATCTATACACTCAATTTAGCGCGAGGGACCACAATACACCAAGTTTGTATATCTGCCTCCCACTTTTTAAGGGACCAAAAGTAATGTGACAGATTAACAATCATCCATCAAACTTTCACTTTTTAATACTTGGTTGCAAATCCTTTGCAGTCAATTACAGCCTGAAGTCTGGAATGCATAGACATCACCAGATGCTGGGTTTCATCCCTGGTGATGCTCTGCCAGGCCTCTACTGCAACTGTCTTCAGTTCCTGCTTGTTCTTGGGGCATTTTTCCTTCAGTTTTGTCTTCAACAAGTGAAATGCATGCTCAATCAGATTCAGGTCAGGTGATTGACTTGGCCATTGCATAACATTCCACTTTTTTCCCTTGAACTCTTTGGTTGCTTTCGCAGTATACTTCGGGTCATTGTCCATCTGCACTGTGAAGCGCCGTCCAATGAGTTCTGAAGCATTTTGCTGAATATGAGCAGATAATATTGCCCGAAACACTTCAGAATTCATCCTGCTGCTTTTGTCAGCAGTCACATCATCAATAAATACAAGAGAACCAGTTCCATTGGCAGCCATACATGCCCACCCCATGACATTACCACCACCATGCTTCACTGATGAGGTGGTATGCTTTGGATCATGAGCAGTTCCTTTCCTTCTCCATACTCTTCTCTTCCCATCACTCTGGTATAAGTTGATATTGGTCTCATCTGTCCATAGGATGTTGTTCCAGAACTGTGAAGGCTTTTTTAGATGTTGTTTGGCAAACTCTCTAATCTGGCCTTCCTGTTTTTGAGGCTTGCCAATGGTTTACATCTTGTGGTGAACCCTCTGTATTCATTCTGGTGAAGTCTTCTCTTGATTGTTGACTTTGACACACATACACCTACCTCCTGGAGAGTGTTCTTGATCTGGCCAACTGTTGTGAAGGGTGTTTTCTTCACCATTCAAAGAATTCTTCGGTCATCCATCACAGTTGTTTTCCGTGGTCTTCCGGGTCTTTTGGTGTTGCTGAGCTCACCGGTGCGTTCTTTCTTTTTAAGGATGTTCCAAACAGGTGATTTGGCCACACCTAATGTTTTTGCTACCTCTCTGATGGGTTTGTTTTGTTTTTTCAGCCTAATGATGGCTTGCTTCACTGATAGTGACAGCTCTATGGATCTCACATTGAGAGTTGACAGCAACAGATTCCAAATGCAAATAGCACACTTGAAATGAACTCTGGACCTTTTATCTGCTCCTTGTAAATGGGATAATGAGGGAATAACACACACCTGGCCATGGAACAGCTGAGCAGCCAATTGTCCCATTACTTTTGGTCCCTTAAAATGTGGGAGGCACATATACAAACTAGGGTTGTCCCTAAACCGATACTAGTATCGGTATCGGCACCGATACCGAGCATTTGCCCACGTACTTGTACTCAGGCAAATGGTCCCGATGCTTCCCCTGATACCTTGAGAGTCAGCAGTGATCGGCACGTGGGGGAGTTAGAAGCTTTTCCCCATCGGCTTTCAGCTGCTTTAGTTAAATCTATACAATGGTGATCGGTGCTTGTAACTCCCCCACACGCGATCACCGCTGACTGTCACTGCATCCTCCATGCCCCCTCTGTTCTGCTGTCCCCCTCCTTTCCGCTGTCCCCCTCCGTTCCGCTGTCCCTCTCCGTTCAGCTGTCCCCCTCCACTGTCCCCCTCCGCTGTCCCCCTCCGTTCAGCTGTCCCCCTCCACTGTCACCCTTCATTCAGCTGTCCCCCTCCGCTGTTCCTCTCTGTTCAGCTGTCCTCCTCCATTCAGCTGCCCCCCTCCATCCAGCTGTCTCCCTCCGCTCTCCCTCTCCGTTCCGCTGTCCCTCTCCATTTCGCTGTCCCTTTCTGCTCTCCCCCTCTGTTGTGCTGTCTCTCTCCATGTCTTCCTCCTTCCTTTGTGTATGGACAGAGTCAGCTGACTCTGTCCATTCATATAACTGAAACATTGTAACCTCCTGTGATTACGATGTCTCAGTTTATGAATTGAGAGGAGCCGCTGTCTTCTCTCCATTCATTTTCAGTGCAGCTGAGGCTGCAGAGAAAGGGACTGGGGAATCTCTATCCTTGGTCTCTTTCTCTGTCTCAGGGGGGAGATATCAGGGGTCTGTTAAGACCCCTGATATCTCACCAAAGCCCCCCAACAGGCTGATTAAAAAAAACACAAAGTATTGCAATAAATAATAAAAAAAAAAAATTATTGTAAAAAATAATAAAAATTCAAATAAAAAAAAAAACACAGACAGCGTCCACCCCCCCCCCCCCCCCCCAAAAAAAAGAAAGCATTGTAAAAAAAAAAAAATAATTGTAATAAAAAAAAAATAAAAAAACACTGCCACGTGACATTAAACATAAAAGTATCGGTAATCGGTACTTGAAAAAAAGTATTGGTATTTGTACTCGGTCTTAAAAAAGTGGTATTGGGACATCCCTAATACAAACTGTTGTAATTCCTACACCGTTCACCTGATTTGGATGTAAATACCCTCAAATTAAAGCTGAAAGTCTGCAGTTAAAGAACATCTTGTTTGTTTCATTTCAAATCCATTGTGGTGGTTTATAGAGCCAAAAAGATTTGAATTGTGTCGATGTCCCAATATTTATGGACCTGACTGTATCAATGCAAAAAAAGTTTTAAAAACTGTCGTTTTTTTGGGAGCAGTGATTTTAATAATGCTTAAAGTCAAACAATAAAAGTGTAATATTCCTTTTAAATATTGTGACTGGGGGTGTCTATAGTATGCCTGTAAAGTGGCGCATTTTTCCCGTGTTTAGAACAGTCCCTGTAATCAAAACTTGTTTATTTATCCATTGCTCATATAGTACATACAATCATATCAGTATCTAGAATTGAACATTACAGACATAAATCACATATTAGCAGGTGTCTATATGATTTGAGCAATAACAGGATACAATGCATATGTAAGATTTACTTTTTCTGTATCCCCCCTAACCCCAAACACTAACCAGCACTTATGACCCATTATAACAGATCAGAATTAGTCATTTCTTCAATCGATGGATCCTCCAGGGTCTAGTGCATAACTGTAACCATAACTGAACCTGTGTTTCCCATCCCTCTCTCTCACCCCTTTACCCCCAACCTCAACAGTAGATCTTTACATAAAAAGTTTGTCTGGTGCAAGGCTAGAATCCTCCAGCCAAGGTTGCCAGATAAGGTTAAATTTGCTCACTGCCTTCCTGTGACTATATGCCAGGCATTCTCTAATAAGTAATGAGTTAACATAACTAATCCATTGGTTCACTGTGGGGACTGCAGATGCCATCCAGTATCTTGCAATAAGTTTTCTGGCTAAGTACATCAGTCTAGTGATCATGTAGTACATCCCTTTCAGGTATATTTCAACATCAATGGCCCCTAGCAAGCACACCAGGGGATCTAATGGAATTGGTATCTGAGCTAACCTGGTAATACACTGGGTCGCCTCAGTCCAATACCGATGGAGCTTCAGGCACCTGTATGAAGTCCCCCTGGTGTACTTTGCATTTGGGGCACAAGGGGGAGTCCCTTCTTCCCCCATTTATGTAATTGTACTGGCGTTCTATAAGCTCTATGCAAAATGAAAAATTGTGACATTTTACGAGATGCCGAGACAGAAACCGCAGGAATAGATTCCAGGACCATGTCCCATTGGTCCCCATCTGTATCCCCTATATCATCCACCCACTTTTTTCGGCTTTGGAAGGAGGCATTTGACTGAGGACGATAATTCTGCATATATTCTGGATATCAGTCCTTTCCGGGCATCCGCCCGGAGGACTTCCATCAACAATGGCGATGATGAGATAGTCAGGGAGCAGGTCTGTTGCTGTGTCCGCAGCACATGTCAGAGTTGAAGATATTGATAAAAGCCCCTAGGGGCTAACTGGTATTCCTGGCACAATTTTTCATATGTTTTTAATACCTCCCCCTCATATAGTTGTGGAAAGAACCATATAGCCTTCTCCCTCCAGGAGGAAAACCCCTGTATGTCATGGAGATCTAAGTATTTAGGATTATTCCACACAGGGGTAAGGGCAGTGGGCCCTCTATCTTCAAAGCCTTCTGAAACTCTTTCCACACTTTCCTCAGGAGGACACTAGTGGGGGCAGATTGCGGGATGCTTGGTAAGTCCATTTCCATATGAGAAGCTGCCTTCAGTAAAGGGTCAGACACTGTGACCAAATTGATCACCGGGTCTTCACCTGTTTCCTGTCCCCACCCCCCCAACTGCTGCAGCTGTGAGGCCAGAAAATACCTTTTAGGGTGGGGTACTGCTAGTCCACCCCCTGTCTTTCCCATACTGTAAGGTGGTTAAGCTAATCCTGGCAACCTTCTTTTTCCATATTAAATCTCGCATTAGTGAATCAATTCTTTTAAACCATTTGTTCATAATCCACATAGGTGAATTATGAAAAATTTTCAAAAGCTGCAGGGCCCATACCATTTTTATTGCATTCACCCTTCCCACCACCGACAGGGGGAGTTTACACCAACTAGAGCATTTAACTTTCTGCTTATCCAACAGTGGACCTAGATTCAGCCGAAGATATTCGTCCGGATCCGGGGACACCACCACTCCCAAGTATCTAAAACTATGTACTTTAGCAATCTGGTCTGTTCCCGCTGGCAGAGGCTCCGTCAGTGGGTCAATGGGCATTATGGTAGATTTGGACCAGT
The DNA here is from genome assembly GCA_037952925.1 of Lithobates clamitans. Taxonomy (NCBI): domain Eukaryota; kingdom Metazoa; phylum Chordata; class Amphibia; order Anura; family Ranidae; genus Lithobates; species Lithobates clamitans. Next base: position 1,334,568 of record JBBGZY010001524.1, read on the forward strand.
TTATGGTGAAGCCAGAGAAACTCCAGAATTTTGTTATGATCCCCATCACTGCTCGCAAAGAGGCAGCAGAGTCCCCTAGATAGATGAGTGCATCATCCGCATATAAAGAAATTTTGTCCTCCAGCTGGCCTCTGCAAAACCCAACCACCTCAGGTGCATTGCGTATCAAGATGGCCAGAGGCTCCACTGCCAGAGCGAACAGCAATGGGGATAGCGGGCACCCCTGCCGAGTGCCTCTGTGCAAGTCAAATGGGGATGAGAGATTATTGTTAATACAGAGTCTAGCTCTAGGACTAGAATACAGTACCTCCACCCAAGCAATAAAGTGACTTCCCAGCCCAAATCTTGCCAATATCTCTAGGAAGTAGGGCCACTCCACACTGTCAAAGGCCTTTGCAGCATCCAGTGACAGGATGCCCCCCCCCCCCCCAGATTATCCACCGGCACCTGCAAATTCATATACAAACGCTGAATATTGTCCGCAGTGGAACAAGTGGGTATAAAGCCAGACTGGTCTGGATGGACCAGCCTGCCTATCACCCTGGAGAGTCTTGTGGCCAATAGTCGAGCTAGCAGCTTAACGCCTGCATTCAGCAAAGAAATAGGCCAATAGGAGTCCGGCACCAACTTGTCTTTGCCTGGCTTGGGTAGAACTACTATGATTGCCTCCTGAATGCTGTCAGGCAGGTGGCCTGTTTTAACTGCCTCAGACAAGGCCTGCAAAAGGGGCAACAGAAGGACCTCACTATACCATGAGTAAACCTCTGCTGGAAGGCCGCCTGAGCCAGGTGATTTGTGGTGTGGCGCCTCATCCAAGGCCTTCGCCAGTTCTGTTAAAGTAATTGGGGAATTTAACATATCTTTGTCTACCTCAGAAAGCTGGGGAATGGGCAAGATTGTAAGAATAGAGCCAATTCAGATGGGTCATAGCTAGTTTTAGAAGTATATAGTTCATTGTAGAACCTATGAAAGTCATTTAAAATGTCAGAATTAAGGGTATGCATCTCCCCTGTCTCTGTTTGTTTAGCTAAGATATTTGTGGAATCCCGCTGCTCCCTTGCAACAAGGGCCAGAAGGTGGCCAGTATTCTCCCCCTCCTCAAAGTAGCCCTGTTGAAGAAAATATCGTCTCTTCTCCTCTGCTGACAACAGAACAGAATTATACAGAGATTGTGTCTCAGTCTAAGAGTCATGATTAGATTGGGATGGATCTGCAACTAATCTTCCCATTCCCTGGAACGGTGTTTGATATCTGTGATTTCTTTAATAATACAACCTCTCATAAAAGCCTTAAGCGAGTCCCATATCACGGCTGCACTAGCAGAGCCTCTATTGAATTGCAAGAAGTCCTTCAATGCATCCGCGACCCCATCTGAGGACGGGAACAGAGTCAGCCAGAAAGGATTTACTTTCCACAATGGGCGGCCCGACATAGCCATAGCATCCAGCCATACCCAGAATGGAGAATGGTCTGATAAGAGACGCAGCACATATGCCGAGTCCCTCACTCGCTGCATTAGGGCCTCATTCCCCAGTCCTAAATCAATCCTAGAAAGTCTGTCGTGTGTGGCAGAGTGACACGAAGAACATCTGTCATTAGCGTGTGTCTCGCGCCACACATCACGGAGTCCTATTTCAGAGAACAAAGAGGCAAAGGACGTTTTTCCCGCCGTTAATTTTACTGGTTGTGGTGCCAAGGGCATTCTGTCTAAACGTGAATCCAGAGTATTATTAAAGTCACCCAAAGCTAGTACTGGGATATCTGGGAACAAGACCATACATTGTGCTAAACCTCTTAGGGGAGCTGCCGAGAATGGCGGAGAAATATACATTGCAGCAATAATACACAGGAGCCCGTTGAGCTTGCAAAGCAAAAAAACATATTTGCCCTCTCTGTCAATCCGCTGCTGTATACACTCAAAGGAGATATTAGTTGAGATCAGTATACTAACCCCCCTCGAGTAGGAGGAATGTGTAGAGTGAAATTGTGTTGGATATTTGCGGGAGTAAAGCAGATGGACAGAGTTAGGTTGCAAGTGCATTTCCTGGAGACAGATTATCTGGGGTTGTAATCTACCAAAATATTTAAATATTGCACTTCTCTTGACCTTATCTCCTAGGCCCCTGACATTCCAGGAGAAAAGTAATACATCTTTGTTAGTTACATCAGCCATTATGTGCATCAAATAGGGGTATATATACAGTGGGGACAGAAAGTATTCAGACCCCCTTACATTTTTCACTCTTTGTTATATTGCAGCCATTTGCTAAAATCATTTAAGTTCATTTTTTTCCCTCATTAATGTACACACAGCACCCCATATTGACAGAAAAACAAAGAATTGTTGACATTTTTGTTGATTTAATAGAAAAGAAAAACTGAAATATCACATATTATTCAGACTCTTTTCTCAGTATTTAGTAGAAGCACCCTTTTGATCTAATACAGCCATGAGTCTTTTTGGGAAAGATGCAACAAGTTTTTCACACCTGGATTTGGGGATCCTCTGCCATTCCTCCTTGCAGATCCTCTCCAGTTCTGTCAGGTTGGATGGTAAATGTTGGTGGACAGCCATTTTTAGGTCTCTCCAGAGATGCTAAATTGGGTTTAAGTCAGGGCTCTAGCTGGGCCATTCAAGAACAGTCACGGAGTTGTTGTGAAGCCACTCCTTCATTATTTTAGCTGTGTGCTTATGGTCATTGTCTTGTTGGAAGGTAAACATTCGGCCCAGTCTGATGTCCTAAGCACTCTGGAGAAGGTTTTCATCCAGGATATCCCTGTACTTGGCCGCATTCATCTTTCCCTCACTTGCAACCAGTCGTCCTGTCCCTGCAGCTAAAAAACACCCCCACAGCATGATGCTGCCACCACCATGCTTCACTGTTGGGACTGTATTGAACAGGTGATGAGCAGTGCCTGGTTTTCTCCACACAAACTGCTTAGAATTAAGGCAAAAAAGTTCTATCTTGGTCTCATCAGACCAGAGAATCTTATTTCTCACCATCTTGGAGTCCTTCAGGTGTTTTTGAGCAAACTCCATGTGGTCTTCATGTGTCTTGTACTGAGAAGAAGCTTCCGTCGGGCCACTCTGCCATAAAGCCCCGACTAGTGGAGGGCTGCAGTGATGGTTGACTTTCTACAACTTTCTCCCATCTCCCGACTGCATCTCTGGAACTCAGCCACAGTGATCTTTGGGTTCTTCTTTACCTCTCTCACCAAGGCTCTTCTCCCCTGATAGCTCAGTTTGGCCGGACGGCCAGCTCTAGGAAGGGTTCTGGTCATCCCAAACGTCTTCCATTTAAGGATTATGGAGGCCACTGTGCTCTTAGGAACCTTAATTTCAGCAGAATTTTTTTATAACCTTGGCCAGATCTGTGCCTTGCCACAATTCTGTCTCTGAGCTCTTCAGGCAGTTCCTTTGACCTCATGATTCTCATTTGCTCTGACATGCTCTGTGAGCTGTAAGGTCTTATATAGACAGGTGTGTGGCTTTCCTAATCAAGTCCAATCAGTATAATCAAACACAGCTGGACTCAAATGAAGATGTAGAACCATCTCCAGGATGATCAGAAGAAATGGACAGCACCTGAGTTAAATATATGAGTGTCACAGCAAAGGGTCTGAATACTTAGGACCATGTGATATTTCAGTTTTTCTTTTTTAATAAATCTGCAAAAATGTCAACAATTCTGTGTTTTTCTGTCAATATGGGGTGCTTTGTGTACATTAATGAGGAAAAAAATGAACTTAAATGATTTTAGCAAATGGTTGCAATATAAAAAAGAGTGAAAAATTTAAGGGGGTCTGAATACTTTCCGTCCCCACTGTATATATATATATATATACCAATGGGAGAGAAAAGGGCCAAGGGGCCCCTTCTTTGTTAAATAACGCATGCTCTACATGTAGTAGTGCGAGCCTGAGATACATGTACATGTACAAAGAGACAAAGAGTCTGAGTTGAACCATATTACCGGTGTCTTGCCGAGAAAGTTCCCTCGGCGGATAAGTTCCCCCCCTGTACTGCCCAGGCGCAGCGCCTGCGCAGTACGAACTACTGTCAGCCGCCGGAGATAGCCGAAGCTCAAACGCTTCAATCAGCTGTACACGGCGCCTGCGCCCTAGGTCCAGGTTCCTTCCCCACAATCCAAGTGGACCTAGAGGGGGAATCTAAAAGAGCCGAGCGAAGCGAGGCCGTGCCCGAAGCGTGGCAAGCGAAGTAAGCCCACGAGGGGCCCTATTACAGGCGCCGTGTACAGCTGATTTTCAGCTATTCCGCTTCGGCTATTTCCGCCGGATCCTACTGCGCAGTAGAGGGGGGAACTTATCCGCCGAGCGGAACTTTCTCGGCAGAACACCGGCCAGGAAAGGGCAGTGTTCTTGCTCCACCCAGTGGACATTTGAAGAATGGGCAGAAGTGTCTTAATTCTCAGATGCAGTTCCTGTAGAAACAAAGATGACAAGAGGAAGGGGAGAGAGAGGTGCATATTCACACAGGACAGGTCATCACACCCAGTGGCCAACAGAGCCCAGAAAAAAATAAAAACGCACCCCCAAATCGTTAGGGGGATCAGTCCTCACAGGACAATCTTGTGGGGGCTCCATAGTAGCTGTGGGGCAAATTGACTGTGCATGCCAGAAAACTTAGAGTTCAAAATTAACAAATCTGTGTGGCACAGGAACATCAGGCGGCATGTGCCTTCCCTGCTGAATGTCTAAGGACTGTCAAAAGCACCTTTGAAGTGGATGTAGTCATCTGTAAAGGTCTCATTGTTGTTATGGTGGTTGCTGCGCAAGCTGCCTCTCCTCTCTGTCGAGCCAATGCATTGCTGATTTAGGATTATCAAAAAAGTGTGAGTCGCCATTAGCAATGACCTTCAACTTCGCAGGATAAAGCATAAAATATTTCACATTGAGGTCACGCAGCCTTCTTTTGTTTTTTTTTGTTTGTTTTTTTTTTAAAAGAGATTTTTTCGCCAAATGTTCATACAGGTTGTTATCAAAATGCAATAAACAGATATGAAACATTCTGGGATATATCCACTTTTACAATAATTGCATGTACAATAAAGGTTGTTACATTTTATTATTAGCTCTATGGCTTGTCTTGTTCTTTATACATTCGGCTGCTTGTTCATACAGTACTTTAAGAACCGGAGGGAAGTTTCCCTCATAAACATTTGTGCTTGGGCTGCGGTTCATCTCCCCGAGATCTCTTAATTGTCATACTAGATATGTATTTATCTTGTGCAGTTACATGTCAGATTGTAGCGTGTTTTCAGAGTTAATCAATTTTCCCCAAATTTTATTAAATTTTTATGTCATATGTCATTTTATACATGGTGATGTTAGCATTAACTAATGCTTTCCAGGCGTTCAATGTAAGACAGTCTCTTCTAATCCTGTGAAGTGCAAAGAGTTTCCTTACATAGTAAAACAGCAGTCTTAATAGTTTTCTCATATTATTGCTCATAACTTCATCTTCTATAACCCCTAACAGTCCGAGAAGTGGGCTGTCAGGCATTTATGACAAATGGGGTTCTCCTTTTGTCCCATTTTTATAGTCTAAGAGGGGTATTTGATGTAAGTATCTAAGTTGTATCAGCTTGTCTCTGGTAGAAATAACCCTAGGTAAGTATGCTGCAAGGACTCCCTCCCATTGTTCCTCTGTAATTTCTGGTATAATCTCTACCCATTTTTCTCTAAGTTTACTTTCTTTAGGGTTCACCCTCTCTGCTAGTGTATTGTAGTATGTAGATATTCATTTTGTATGATCTGGGTCAGCAAGTAATTTTTCCAGCTTAGAGTTCTCCAGTGACACCGGTCCAGCTCCAAACTGAGCATGGGCGGCATGTCTCAGTCTAGTAAACTGGTATTCCCATGTCTCCGGAACATTCAGTTCTCTTCTCAACTGTGGAAAGTATTTTAGTTCCCCATTAACATATAACTGATGTAGGTATGTGAGCCCATACCTGGCCCATCGGAATCTATCTTCTAAACAGAAAAATTCCTTTAGGCAAGGGTTAAACCTTAGCAGAGCGTTAGGGGACAGGTGAAGAGGAGTATCTAGTATATGTGTTATACAAATCCCCAATATCCGTTTAGCAGATTTGAGTATCTCTCTACCCCCTTTAGTGGGAACCTCTCCCCTAAAAAAGAAATTTAGTAAGGTTGCATACGAAGTTGCTGCTGTTGCTTCCACTGCAACTGCAGCATTGTTTAACTGTGGGAACATTCTCCAGTGGATAAATACTAATTGGGATGCTAAATAGTATAGATACAGGTCAGGTACTGCCAACCCCCCCCCCCTCCAAACTGGTAATTGTAGTATTTCCAGGGAGACCCTAGCTGCCTTATTGCCCCATAGGAAAGATGTCAATAGGGAATTAATATGTTTGAATATTTTCTGAGGGATATATTTTGGGGCATTGGAGAGTACATACAAAAATTTCGGGAGGAAGATCATTTTAAATAAATTGGCTCTACCATAGAGTGTAAGTGGAAGATCTTTCCACTTCTGTATCCTATCACTGAACGCTCTAATTATGGGCTATAAATTGGCCTCAATGAATGAATCTACCGGCAATTGGACCATTATTCCCAAGTATTTAAACTCCTCTACAACGGCCAGAGGGCACTGGGTTGTAAGGATTAAGTCTGGATGCGGATCCAGAGGAAAAAGGACTGACTTGGTACCCGGAAGCCAGAAAAATCTCCAAACTCCTGAATCAGGGAGACTGCAGTATCTAGTGACGCATCAGAGTCTCTCAAATATAGGAGCATGTCATCCGCATATAGCTATACGTGTTCCTCTAGGTCCCCAATCAGAAATCCCTGTAGAATGTCATTGGTTCTGAGTTTAGCAGCCAGTGGCTCAATGGCCAGAGCAAATAGGATAGGAGACAGGGGGCACTCCTGCCTCGTTCCCCTATGGATCTGGAAGGAGTTAGATATGAGTCCATTTACTCTAATGCTTGCTCGGGGATCATTGTATAAGAGTCTAACCCACTGAGATAAATTTTGGTCCAAAACCCAATTTGCCTAGAAGGGAAAATAAATAATTCCATTCTACTGAATCAAACGACTTTTTGCTGTCTAAAGACGCTATTACCCGTTTGTCCTTATTCAGGTGTTGGGTCTGCAGATTGACATATAGTCTACGCATGTTCATTTGGGTTCAGCGGCTGGGTATGAATCCTGTCTGATCCGAATTAATTAATTTAAGGATCACCGACTTCAATCTACCGGCCAATATTTTGGCCAGTATTTTGACGTCAGAATTGATCAGAGAGATTGGCCTGTATGACTCGCATTCTTGCAGATGCTTCCCAGGTTTGGGGATCACTACAATTAAAGCCTCCCGCATAGAATCTGATAATATGCCTTCCTTTTCTGCTGCTATAAAAACTTTTTGTAGAGTTGGTGTCAGTTTCTCATTATGTAACTGGTATCACTCACCCAGGAACCTATCCAGGCCAGGAAATTTGCCTGGTTTGAAGGAGGAGATTGCGCCACTTATTTCCTCCAGTGATATTGGTTGCTCTAAAATTGCACCTAACTGATCTAATGAAGGGAGGGTTAAATTCTCGATATAAAGTGCTAATTCCTGATTAGTGTGTTGGGTCTGTGTCTGGTACAGGGTTTCGTAGAAATTCAGAAAGGTGTTTAAAATCTCCTGAGATTCCCCTACCAACTCACCAGTTGGTTTTCTGAGTTTCATTACTGAAGCCGGGGTATTAAGTGGTCTCACTAAGAAGGAAAGGAGGCGACCACTCTTGTCGCCAAACTCAAAGAAGGACCTAGTCTGGCATAGTTGTTTTTTTACAGTGTGCTCAGTTAAAAGTAAGTTGTATTGTAGTGTTTTGTCTTGCCAAGATTCATATTTACCAGGTAACGAGTCATGTATATATTCTCTTTCAGCTTCAGTGGCCTTGACCTCTGCATCTTTCATATCAGAGTAGAGCGCTTTGGAGAAACTCCTCGTCTCCGTGGCAAACTTCCCTCTCATAGTTGCCTTAAAGGCATCCAATTGATTGGCCAATGGTGTTTCCATCCCATTCTCCCTCCAATAGTGGTCAATATTCGTTTTGCATTTTATAGTAATATATTGGCTCTTGGAGCCAGTTTGTATTCATCCTCCCATTGTCTCCTTCCCCGTGGAGCGTTCAGATGTAACCTCCAGGGGAGAGTGGTCTGATATAGCTCCAGGGAAATGTCTGACATCGGATATATATGGAAGACCGTTCATGGATGATAGCACTAAGTCTATTCTAGAAAGTGTCTTATGGGTCTCAGAGTGACACGAGTACTCCCTGACTCCAGGGTTTCTTTGTCTCCATACGTCAGTGAGCGCATAACTCTCCAACCATGAGGATAATTTATGGCAAGAGTCAGAAATATTCCCATGTTTGTCCAGAGCACCATCCGACACTGCATTAAAATCTCCTAGGAGTAATAATGGGCCCTGTGCAATCAGTACAGCTTCCTTGATAATATTATCTAATATTGGGAAGGAGAATGGGGGTGGACACCTACCAATGTTAAAGACACATTATACATTCGGCACACCAAGATAGCATATCTACCATTTGGATCCAGCTTGACTTTTAATATGTGCGTTGCAGCTTTTTTGGCGACCAGAATAGCAACACCTCTAGAGTATGTGGAGTATTCAGCATGAAGTACTCTCATTACATTAGTGTTTTTCAGTGCCATAACTTTAGATGCCTGCAAATGTGTTTCTTGCAATAATATATGAGGTTTATATCTTTATATCTTTTAATCTTTTCGATTAACTCCGCTCCGCTGTGTATTGCTGGGGCCTTGGTCTGCTGCCTCGTGTGCGCCACAATCTTGGACTCCCCAGGCATAGCGGGATAAAGGTTTTGCGGCCGGTTCCATGGGTGCTGGCCCGTATTTAACCATACCCCAGTGATCTGTAGAGTCCGGTGAATTTGGGGGTGCCGGTGTGTTACAAAGGATCCGAGTCTCTGACACTCAGGATATAGGCAATATGTAATGTCCTGGCCGGAGCTCCTGTAAATCGCTGCTCACATGTCAGCCGCTAGCTCCACCCCCCAGCCTTCTTTTAATGTCCATGAATTTAGATCTTTGCCGCTGGACTTCTGCAGAGAACTTTTGTATTATTTTGTATTATTAATTTTTAAGGTGCCAGCTGTCCTGGCCTTATTCAGGATGGCATCCCTGTCTTTGTAATTTAGGAGATGGAACAAACAAAAGGGTCTAGGTGGGGCACCCTGTGGTGGGGGTCTTGCATGGACCCTGTGGCCCCTCTCCACGGCAAACTGTGTTTTTGCCCTCTGCTCTCTCTGGGATGCCTACCGCGCGGATGTTATTTCTGCGCAAACGGTTCTCCATTTCCTCTAAACGGGCCGCATTAGCACTAGCCATGGATTGTATGTAGCCATCATCTCTTTGCAGGGGTTGCCATTCATTCTCTAATGGCCAAGGCGGCCCTCAAGAGCAGATGTGTGCTCCCTTAATTTTTGCATGTCATGCCTGACCAGGGATATCTCTACTTTCATTCCTTTCACCTCCCCTGTCAGATCAGCAATAGATGTATTGCATGTAGTCACAGCAGTGAATATGTCACTTAGTGTGGGTTCTAGTTCAGCTTCCCCTGTGGAGACGTCGCCTCCATTTTGGAGGCCTGCGGCCTGTTACTCACTTGTACTGAGGCCCGGTTTTTGTCCAAGAGCCTGCGGATGCCATCCATTGATCCCATCTCTGGTTCGCTGTGTTCATCCCCAGATACCAGCTGCTGAGATGATGCCGGATCTTTTAGGGCCAAGCTCTTTCCAAGCAGCCGCTGTGCTGCCTCCTTTGCTGATTTGGGCGGAAGGCCGCCATCATGGCCGGGAGTGTCAGGCATGGCTTTGGCTCCAACTCCTCTCCTGGACATGGTCACTTCAAAATATACCCAGCCAGGTACTGCTAATCCACTGCTGTATCAAATACAGGTGATCCCAGGCTGGTGCGGTGAAGGATGGCGGTGCTTTGAGCAGGATTAGTCGGGATTCACATCGGAGCTGGCTCAAGCACGTCCTACTGCATGCCACGCGTAGCCACGCCCCACAAAATGACATTTCTAAAGGAAAAAGTAATTTAAAACTGCTTGCGGCTGTAATGTAATGTTGCGCCCCCCCCCCCCTCTTCTCTCTCTCTCTCTCTCTCTATTCTCTATCTCTCTCCTCTTTGGGTCTGGTATGGATATTAAGGTGAACCCCGCACCCAAATTTAAAAAAAAAAGGCGTGGGGCCCCCAGGCCCTATCTACTCTGAACAGCAGCAGTATACAGGCGGTCCCCAGGTTAAAAACAAGATAGGGACTGTAGGTTTGTTCTTAAGTTGAATCTGTTTGTAATTTGGAACAGGTACATTTTGTAAGTGTAGCTCAAGCCAAAAAATCTATTTTTAAGCTTTTTGGATAACATAAGGAAGGGTTATCATCACCCCTGCAACATTTGTTTTGCTGTCTGTGCCCCTGTTCAGAAGATTTCACCTCACTTTCTGTCCCAATGAGAATTGGATTTTGAAAATTTTGGGTTATTAGGGAAACAAGGATTTGTGATAAAGCATCAGTGGGGAGACACCTTTTTCCCATATTAACACTTACAGGAGAGAATTTCCCTTCCTAGTAGTAGATTCCCTCTCACTTCCTGTTGTCTCCCTCCATTTGTAAGTAGGAGTCGTTTATAAGTCGGATGTTTGAAAATAGGGGACCCCTGTATATACTATATGGCCTGCCCTATACACTCTGCGGAAAATTGGGCCTTAGGTGTTGGTGGTACCAGAACACTGTAAGCCCTCACAGTTACTCTTGGGCCCTGGAACAGGCCCTGCAGTGAAATATTAGATCAAAAATTGTAATTGCGTGCCCCTGTTAAAAAGGGGCAGAAAAATTGGGCCTTAGGCAGTGGTGGTGGTGCCACAACACTGCAACCCCTCACAGATACTCTTGTTGAGTGCAGGAACGAGCCCTGCTGTTAAATATTTGATCAAAAATTGTACTTACACGCCCCTGTTAAACAGGGACAGAAAAACTGGGCCTTAGGTAGTGGTGGTGGTGCCCTGAACCGAAAATATTCTTAGAAGCTATCATCATGAAAATTGAGGAGGAATAGGATAGTCACTCAGCATAACAGGATAGTCACTCAGCATATGCAGTCTTCAAGGGATCCTACATCCATAGAAAAATCATTTGGTTACATCAGCATCAGGTGCTTGGTAGCTGGTGATCCAAGACTGATTCATTTTTATGAATGTGAGCCATTCAACAGAGTCTGTGGACAGGCGCACTCTGTGATCGGTTACAAAGCCTACAGCAGCACTGAATGTGCATTCAGAAAGAACGCTGGATGCAGGACAGGCCAGTAGCTAAATTGCATATTGAGCAAGCTCTGGCCAGTGGTCCAAACTCAAGACCCAGTAACCCAGTAGATGTTTTGGTGAAAAGGTCTCCAAGTCTGATCTTGCCCCTAGATATTCCTGCACCATGTCATTCAGACGCTGGCAATGGTTGCTGGAACCGGTCAGACCTGGGCGCTGAAGACTGAAGAATTGCCTGAAGGCATCGGTCAGCCAGCCACCTTCTCCACCTCTCTTTCTGTGACTGAACGAAGCCTCAGCAACACGTTGTCCAGCACCAGGAAATTGTAACCCCCCAGGCTCTGGAAACGCATTGTAAAAACCTTTCTGCAAGGCCTCCCGAAGATGTTTCATCCTCTGCGAAGGCTGGATAAGTTCTGCAACCTTACCCTTGTAATGTGGATCAAGAAGTGTTGCCAGCCAGTAATGATCCCTCTCCTTGATACCACGAATACTAGGGTTCTTTCGCAGGCTTTGCAGGATCAGGGAGGCCATGCAGCGTAGGTTTGCAGCTGCATTCGATCCTGAGTCCTCTGGGTCACTAAGGATCACATGATCCTCAACCACCTCCTACCAGCCACGTACAACTCCATGGGTTTCTGGGACTGAAAATGATCCGTTGAAGACAGCTGTTGATGCTGAGTGTTATCCTCCACACTTCCATGCTGACACAATCCTCCTCCTCTTCTTCTTCCTGTGTGATTGGCGGGCCTGCAGGAATACTAGTATCTAGATAAAGGGGGCCTTGAAAGGTAAGGAAGTCCCCCTCCTTTTTCCTCCCACTGTTCTGCCTCAAGTGCCCTGTCCATTATTCCATGAAACGTGTGCTCCAACAGGAAGACAAGAGGGACAGTATCACTGATGCATGCACGGTCACTGCTCACCATCCTCACGGCCTCCTCAAATGGTGACAGGACAGTGCATGCATCCTTGATCAGTAGCCACTGGTGTGGCGGAAAAAGCCAAGCTCCCCTGACCCTGTCCTGGTGCCATACTCACACAGGTACTCATTGATGGCCCTCTGCTGCATGTGCAGCCGCTGCATCATTGCCAACATTGAGTTCCATCTGGTGGGCATGTCACAAATGAGGCGGTTCTTGGGCAGGTTGCATTATCTTTGAATGTCAGCCAGCCGAGCACTGGCATTATATGACTGACGGAAATGACCACAGACTTTCCTAGCCTGCCTCAGGAGTTCCTGTAAGCCCGGGTACCTGCTCAAGAACCGCTGCACCACCAAATTCAGGATGTGAGCCAAACAGGGAGCATGGGTCAAGTGTCCCTGTCAGAGGGTGGAGAGTAGGTTGGTACCATTGTCGCATACAACCAATCCTGGCTAAAGCTGGCGTGGCATCAACCACCTCTGAGCCTGCCCAAGCAGAGCTGACAGAATCTCTGCCCCAGTGTGGCTCCTGTCCCCTAAGTAGTCCAACTCAAGTACCGCATGGCATCTTTTTGCCTGAGTGCTTGCGTAGCCCCTTGAACGCCTACAGAGCACCGCTGGTTCAGAGGAGAAATCTGCAAGGGAAGAGGCCATAGAGGAAGAAGAAGAGGAGGGGGTGGAGGAGAAAGCAGTGGCAGAATCACCACTAGCATTTTGTAAGCAAGGTGGCGGAAAAGGGTCCAACAATACTGAACCTTGTCCTGCATCCTTCCCAGCTGCCAGCGGAGTTACCCAGTGCGCCGTGAAAGAAAGGTAACATCCCTGTCCATGCCTGCTGGACCATGAGTCAGCAGTAATATGCACCTTACTGCTGACCGCCCTGTCCAACGAGGCCAAGACATTGCCTTCCACATGCTGGTAGAGAGCCGGAATGGCCTTCCATGAAAAGAAATGGTGTTTGGGAACCTGCCACTGAGGTACCGCACATTCCACAAATTCACGAAAGGGGTCATAGTCTACCAGCTGAAAAGGCAGCAGTTGCAGTGCTAGCAATTTGGCCAAGCTAGCATTCAGACGCTGAGCATGTGAATGGCTGGGACTGAATTTCTTTCAACGGTTTAGCAACTGGGGTAGGGAAATTTGCCTGCAAAAATCAGATGTTGGTGTACCGCTAGCAGATTGGCCGCAAGTACGCAAGTGCAGGTTTCTGAGACGACTGGAGGTATAGTGGGGTTGAAGATCCCAGCTGATGAGGAGCATGGGGAGGTCCTTTTTCTTTGATGTGGGTCTTTTAAGTGCTGTTGCCAACAGACTGCATGGGAGGTGCGATTTGCTGCACACGTGTCAAAAGAGGTCCACACCTAAAAACTCTTCGAAATATGCGGGGAGTCAGCAGCGCCCTGCACCTTCTTAGCTCTGCGGTGTGATGCAATTGGGTGGCTGCCCCCTGGAGGGCATCCTACCTCGTTGGAAATGTGCCTCATCATCCTCTCTTCTATCAGGCACCCAAGTAGAGTCAGTGACCTCATCATCCCCTCCCTCCTCATCACTGGAGAAAACTTGGCAGTATGCTGCAGCTGGGGGAACATGACTGCCAGTTTCTTGACCTTCTTGAGCACCCCCCTCTCTAGGCTGACATTACTCCACTCCTCAACCTGGGTACCATCATTGGAGCCTTCAAATCGCTGCCCATCCTCCTGCAGCATGTATACACTGTGGTCTAATAGTTCGGGGGACTCCTCCGTGCATGATGGTGGGACTAGGGAAGGAGTGACTGTTGATATGGAGCCAATGGAATAGGCCGCTTTGGCAACTGCATTGGCAGGCAAACTACTCTGAGGACGGCTTTGATATCCATTCCACCAACTCTTCTGCATGTTGTGGCTCAATATCACGGCCAGCTGCAGGAAAAAAGGACAAGTGTGCCCCGCAGCCAGATGTTGAGGATGCACTGTGTCCATGACCAGCACTGTCGACTGTAGACACATAGCCTGCTTACCCTCTTTTAGTTAAAAAAACTCTAGGCATGGGACTTTGGAGGCACAATAGTGTTAGACTACAAAAAGTAAATTTGATAAAGGTATTTTATTGGAAAATTATAAAAGACAATGGACACACATAGATTATTTAAAAACAATTCAGGCTAGATGTAAACCCTAATAATCATACACCGTAAGGATCCTATCCTGCAGATTTGTATAGCATAAAGAAGGTTATAAATGTATACATATATCACTTAGTCCATATATAGGAGAAATACTTCCCCTGGGTATTGAACAGTAGATAGGTACACAATTGTGGCAGACAAAGTGCAGCAGGTTTGGTAATCCACGGTGAGATATTCTCTAGTTGCTCTACATGTTTCGCGTTACGCAGAACGCTTCCTCAGGAGCTAGAGATTCTAAAGTTTAAAATACATAAAAGAAACAACAACAAAAACAAAATCAAAAGACATGAAATATTAAGCACGATACACATATAGGTATCAATATTGAAAGTATAACCAATGCCAGGTGAAAAGGATAATGGGACAGGCCCTATGAAAGATTATGGTCTCCAGACAGAACATGGTAAGGCCTGATGGTTGGAGTCAGCAAGGACAGGGGAAACAGAGAATACACACTGAGTTAGAAAGTTTTTGTGGGGTCTCAATGTATCTGTATTTTTTAAAAGGATTTAAAGCATTAAAGCCAAACACAAAAGGGAAGGAAGTGACAGAAAGGGGGGGGGGAGGGGAAGGGGGAGAAGGAAAGGGGAAAAGGGGGGGGGGAAAGAAGGGAAGAGAGAAGGGGAGGGGGAAGGGGGAAAGAGGGAAGGAGGGAAAAGGAAAGAAAAGGAAAAGAGAGGAGGGGGGAAGAAAAGAAGGGGAGGGGGGGGGGAAAAGGGGGAGAAAGAGGGAAAGGGGAAAGGAAAGGAGGAAAAAGGAAGTAGTAAAAAATATATATATAAGGGGGCAGAGTTCACTTACCAATTGGGTAAGGTAAGGTTGCATAAACCTATCAGTAGTGATTGTAATGCAAATGATCACAATTTGGTCATGGGTATAAAATATCTGAATTGAGTTGGAGACAGCAGTCGGCCACAGCCTGGAACCTCTCAAAGAAATGTAGCATCAAGTATCCATAAAAGGGAAAGCATAGGCTTTGTCATTGTAGTGCTGGTATATGAGAAGAGAGAAGGGGGAATAAGCAATCATATTAATAGTGCCATATAATGTAATCAGAGAAGCGCTGCAGGCAAAGAGGTATTTTGCCTGCAGATCAAAGGGCATTAGTAAGACAGGTATGATCTTACCCTTAGATGGATGAGAGGGAGCACAGGAATGCGCCGTCCGATCTGGCAGGGACCGGTGCTGTGGCCACATAGGAGCAGGTCGGATAGCGTCCTTATATATGGTGACTCCAGCCGGAAACAGGTGGCTCGAAAGGCATCACATGTTCCGGGCCCGCTACAGGCTGCTGTGCATGCGCCGCGTCACGTCATCCCCACGCTGAAACGGCGCGGCGCCGGGAATGTTCCGCGCATGCGCCGAGAAGCAGTGCGAGGAGGGACGGGACCGAGCGGATGACGCAGACAACAAAGGCGGAGCTAGAGGGGAGGGAAGTCCCCGTGTCTCCGACAATCGCCGCACATCCGGTCAAGAGATCAGAACGGGTGTGCGGCGCTGGGTAGCGGAACTCATCAAGACAGGAACCATGCCAATTAGAAAGGAGACCAACACTAAGGGAGAGTCCCAGAACCATCACTCTGGCGTGCATAAAAATAAAAATTAAATATGCAATGTACACAAAAAAATTATATCAATGATTTATAGAATCCCATATGGGAACATTAAAGACAAATAGGTAATATCAATAACCTGCAATTTTTACAGAGAGGAGGAGAACATGTGAACACATTAATCTGGGGACTTAGATAGAATTGATTCGGCTGTGATGTGTCGTAACATGTAATCAACAGTTATTTTCACTCAATAGACACTTCTCAGGGCAGAAGATAACACATGCTAGAAGGGGCTTAGTATGAATCAGAGAAAGGGTTTATATGAATGAGATTCATTCAAGCCAGGTGCCCTGGTGGCGTTCAAACGCTCGATCCAGAGGGTCTCTTTTTGTAGTATAAATTTGTCCCGTTCGCCACCTCTGGGGTTTTGGGGGACAACGGCCAGAACAGTAAAGGAAATAGACGAAGTATTGAAACGGTGATAAAGGTCAAGGTGTCTGCTCACAGGAGTGAGCATTTTCCCGTTTCCTGAATAGTAGATATGGTCGTTGATTCTTTGCCTGAGCTGCCTGGCCGTTTTGCCCACATAAAAAACCCCACAGGTGCACTTCATAAGATAGACCACCCCTTGGGTGTAGCATGTGGCTGCAAATTTAGGATGGTGGATTTCACCATTAGGAAGTAAAACGGGATATTCAGAGGATACCCATGGACAGAAGGAGCAGCTACCACAGGGCGCTGTGCCCCTTGATAGTTGTGGGGTCAAAGGATTATAGGACTTGTACTGGCTAGAAACTAGTCTGTCCTTGAGGGAGGTTGCTCGTCTGTAAACTGTTTCAGGGTGTGTGTTAACATATTTCTTTAGAATAGGGTCTTCTGTCAGGAAGTGCCAGTGTTTCTTCAAGATATTGTTAATGTCGTGATAATGAGAGGAAAATTGAGTAATTAGTCTGACCGTGGTTTTCTGTGGTTGGGTTTTTTTCACATAGAGAAGGTCGGTACGTGATTTGCTCTTGGCCTTGTTAAAGGCTTTACGTAAGAGCGACCGGCTGTAACCTCTAGCCAGGAGTCGGGATCTCAGAAGATTGGACTGGTGTTGGAAATCCGTCATTTTAGTACAATTTCGGCGAAGGCGAAGATATTGGGCATACGGTATGCTTCTAATGAGGGGGGGAGGATGCGCACTTGTGGCATGTAGCAGTGTGTTTCCTGCTGTAGCTTTCCTATATAAATTTGTGGATAAGGTGTTGTTAGTGTCCCTGTAGATCTCGAGATCCAGAAAATTAACGGTATCAGTATGGCAATGGTATGTAAATTTTAAGTTAAACTGGTTAACATTAAGTGTTTGTATGAACTTTTTGAGGGTGTTTTTGGTTCCTGTCCAGATGATGAAAATGTCATCTATGTAGCGTTTCCAGATCAGAATTTGATCTATAAATTCTGAGTACTGGTCTAGAGAAAACAGGTGACGTTCCCACCCCCCCAGGTACAGGTTAGCATAGCCAGGGGCACAACAGGTGCCCATGGCTACGCCCTGCACCTGGAGGTAGTGGGAACCCATAAATTCAAAAGTATTGTGAGTCAATATGAAGTTGAGTAGCTTCAAAATTCCGCCACCTCACACCTAGGACTAGATGTCCTGAACCTCACTCCTTATCATTTTTCTGAACAGGATTTAAATGTTCTAAAACTTGGTCTAAGTTTCTGTCCGTCGCAGAAAATTGACAAATATGAGACCATTAAAGACGTTTACCTGTTTGCCCGCAATCTTACCTACAAATTTCTATTTGACCCTTTAACAAGGCCAAGAGCAAATCACGTACTGACCTTCTCTATGTGAAAAAAACCCAACCACAGAAAACCACGGTCAGACTAATTACTCAATTTTCCTCTCATTATCACGACATTAACAATATTTTGAAGAAACACTGGCACTTCCTGACAGAAGACCCTATTCTAAAGAAATATGTTAACACACACCCTGAAACAGTTTACAGACGAGCAACCTACCTCAAGGACAGACTAGTTTCTAGCCAGTACAAGTCCTATAATCCTTTGACCCCACAACTATCAAGGGGCACAGCGCCCTGTGGTAGCTGCTCCTTCTGTCCATGGGTATCCTCTGAATATCCCGTTTTACTTCCTAATGGGGAAATCCACCATCCTAAATTTGCAGCCACATGCTACACCCAAGGGGTGGTCTATCTTATGAAGTGCACCTGTGGGGTTTTTTATGTGGGCAAAATGGCCAGGCAGCTCAGGCAAAGAATTAACGACCATATCTACTATTCAGGAAACGGGAAAATGCTCACTCCTGTGAGCAGACACCTCGACCTTTATCACCGTTTCAATACTTCGTCTATTTCCTTTACTGTTCTGGCCGTTGTCCCCCAAAACCCCAGAGGTGGCGAATGGGACAAATTTATACTACAAAAAGAGACCCTCTGGATCGAGCGTTTGAACGCCACCAGGGCACCTGGCTTGAATGAATCTCATTCATATAAACCCTTTCTCTGATTCATACTAAGCCCCTTCTAGCATGTGTTATCTTCTGCCCTGAGAAGTGTCTATTGAGTGAAAATAACTGTTGATTACATGTTACGACACATCACAGCCGAATCAATTCTATCTAAGTCCCCAGATCAATGTGTTCACATGTTCTCCTCCTCTCTGTAAAAATTGCAGGTTATTGATATTACCTATTTGTCTTTAATGTTCCCATATGGGATTCTATAAATCATTGATATAATTTTTTTGTGTACATTGCATATTTAATTTTTATTTTTATGCACGCCAGAGTGATGGTTCTGGGACTCTCCCTTAGTGTTGGTCTCCTTTCTAATTGGCATGGTTCCTGTCTTGATGAGTTCCGCTACCCAGCGCCGCACACCCGATCTGATCTCTTGACTGGATGTGCGGCGATTGTCGGAGACACGGGGACTTCCCTCCCCTCTAGCTCCGCCTTTGTTGTCTGCGTCATCCGCTCGGTCCCGTCCCTCCTCGCACTGCTTCTCGGCGCATGCGCGGAGAAGCCGCGCCGTTTCAGCGTGGGGATGACGTGACGCGGCGCATGCGCAGCAGCCTGTAGCGGGCCCGGAACACGTGATGCCTTTCGAGCCACCTGTTTCCGGCTGGAGTCACCATATATAAGGACGCTATCCAACCTGCTCCTATGTGGCCACAGCACCGGTCCCTGCCAGATCGGACGGCGCATTCCTGTGCTCCCTCTCATCCATCTAAGGGTAAGATCATACCTGTCTTACTAATGCCCTTTAATCTGCAGGGAAAATACCTCTTTGCCTGCAGCGCTTCTCTGATTACATTATATGGCACTATTAATATGATTGCTTATTCCCCCTTCTCTCTTCTCATATACCAGCACTACAATGACAAAGCCTATGCTTTCCCTCTTATGGATACTTGATGCTACATTTCTTTGAGAGGTTCCAGGCTGTGGCCGACTGCTGTCTCCAACTCAATTCAGATATTTTATACCCATGACCAAATTGTGATCATTTGCATTACAATCACTACTGATAGGTTTATGCAACCTTACCTTACCCAATTGGTAAGTGAACTCTGCCCCCTTATATATATATTTTTTACTACTTCCTTTTTCCTCCTTTCCTTTCCCCTTTCCCTCTTTCTCCCCCTTTTTTCCCCCCCTCCCCTTCTTTTCTTCCCCCCCCCCCTCCTCTCTTTTCCTTTTCTTTCCTTTTCCCTCCTTCCCTCTTTCCCCCTTCCCCCTCCCCTTCTCTCTTCCCTTCTTTTTTCCCCCCCTTTTCCCCTTTCCTTCTCCCCCTTCCCCTCCCCCCCCCCTTTCTGTCACTTCCTTCCCTTTTGTGTTTGGCTTTAATGCTTTAAATCCTTTTAAAAAATACAGATACATTGAGACCCCACAAAAACTTTCTAACTCAGTGTGTATTCTCTGTTTCCCCTGTCCTTGCTGACTCCAACCATCAGGCCTTACCATGTTCTGTCTGGAGACCATAATCTTTCATAGGGCCTGTCCCATTATCCTTTTCACCTGGCATTGGTTATACTTTCAATATTGATACCTATATGTGTATCGTGCTTAGGGATGAGCTTCGAGTTCGAGTCGAATTCATGTTCTACTCGAACATTGGCTGTTCGCAAGTTCGCCGAACAGCGAACAATTTGGGGTGTTCGCGGCAAATTCGAATGCCGCGGAACACCCTTTAAAAGTCTATGGGAGAAATCAAAAGTGCTAATTTTAAAGGCTTATATGCAAGTTATTGTCATAAAAAGTGTTTGGGGACCCGGGTCCTGCCCCAGGGGACATGGATCAATGCAAAAAAAAGTTTTAAAAACGGACGTTTTTTCAGGAGCAGTGATTTTATTAATGCTTAAAGTCAAACAATAAAAGTGTAATATCCCTTTAAATTTCGTACCTGGGGGGTGTCTATAGTATGCCTGTAAAGGGGCGCATGTTTCCTGTGTTTAGAACAGTCTGACAGCAAAATGACATTTGGAAGGAAAAAACTCATTTAAAACTACCCGCGGCTATTGCATTGCCGACAATACACATAGAAGTTCATTGATAAAAACGGCATGGGAATTCCCCACAGGGGAACCCCAAACCAAAATAAAAAAAAAAATGATGTGGGGGTCCCCCTAAATTCCATACAAGGCCCTTCAGGTCTGGTATGGATATTAAGGGGAACCCCAGCCAAAATTTTAAAAAAAAATTGACGTGGGGTTCCCCCTAAATTCCATACCAGACCCTTCAGGTCTGGTATGGATTTTAAGGGGAACCCCGTGCCAAAAAAAAAAAAAAAACGGCGTGGGGTCCCCCTAAAAATCCATACCAGACCCTTATCCGAGCACGCAACCTGGCAGGCCGCAGGAAAAGAGGGGGGACGAGAGTGCGGCCCCCCCCCCTCCTGAACCGTACCAGGCCACATGCCCTCAACATTGGGAGGGTGCTTTGGGGTAGCCCCCCAAAACACCTTGTCCCCATGTTGATGAGGACAAGGGCCTCATCCTCACAACCGTGGCCGGTGGTTGTGGGGGTCTGCGGGCGGGGGGCTTATCGGAATCTGGAAGCCCCCTTTAACAAGGGGACCCCCAGATCCCGGCCCCCCCCCTGTGTGAAATGGTAAGGGGGTACTTACCCCTACCATTTCACTAAAAAACTGTCAAAAATGTTAAAAATGACAAGAGACAGTTTTTGACAATTCCTTTATTTAAATGCTTCTTCTTTCTTCCTTCATCTTCTTCTTCTTCTGGTTCTTCTGGCTCTTCTGGTTCTTCCTCCGGCGTTCTCGTCCAGCATCTTCTCCGCGGCGTCTTCTATCTTCTTCTCCTCGGGCCGCTCCGCACCCATGGCATGAGGGGAGGCTCCCGCTCTTCTCTTCATCTTCTTCTCTTCTTCATCTTCTTCTTCATCTTCTTCTTCATCTCTTCTTCCTTCTTCTCTTCTTCATGTCTTCTGCGGGCCGCTCCGCAGTCATGCTGTGGCATGGAGGGAGGCTCCCGCTGTGTGACGGCGTCTCTTCGTCTGACGGTTCTTAAATAACGGAGGGCGGGGCCACCCGGTGACCCCGCCCCCCTCTGACGCACGGTGACATGACGGGACTTCCCTGTGACGTCACGGGGAATGCCACAGGGAAGTCCCGTCATGTCACCGTGCGTCAGAGGGGGGCGGGGTCACCGGGTGGCCCCGCCCCCCGTTATTTAAGAACCGTCAGACGAAGAGACGCCGTCACACAGCGGGAGCCTCCCACCATGCCAGCATGGCTGCGGAGCGGCCCGCAGAAGACATGAAGAAGAGAAGAAGGAAGAAGAGATGAAGAAAAAGATGAAGAAGAAGATGAAGAAGAGAAGAAGATGAAGAGAAGAGCAGGAGCCTCCCCTCATGCCATGGGTGCGGAGCGGCCCGAGGAGAAGAAGATAGAAGACGCCGCGGAGAAGATGCTGGACGAGAACGCCGGAGGAAGAACCAGAAGAGCCAGAAGAACCAGAAGAAGAAGAAGATGAAGGAAGAAAGAAGAAGCATTTAAATAAAGGAATTGTCAAAAACTGTCTCTTGTCATTTTTAACATTTTTGACAGTTTTTTAGTGAAATGGTAGGGGTAAGTACCCCCTTACCATTTCACACAGGGGGGGGCCGGGATATGGGGGTCCCCTTGTTAAAGGGGGCTTCCAGATTCCGATAAGCCCCCCGCCCGCAGACCCCCACAACCACCGGCCACGGTTGTGAGGATGAGGCCCTTGTCCTCATCAACATGGGGACAAGGTGTTTTGGGGGGCTACCCCAAAGCACCCTCCCAATGTTGAGGGCATGTGGCCTGGTACGGTTCAGGAGGGGGGGGGGCCGCACTCTCGTCCCCCCCTCTTTTCCTGCGGCCTGCCAGGTTGCGTGCTCGGATAAGGGTCTGGTATGGATTTTTAGGGGGACCCCACGCCGTTTTTTTTTTTTTTTTTGGCGCGGGGTTCCCCTTAAAATCCATACCAGACCTGAAGGGTCTGGTATGGAATTTAGGGGGAACCCCACGTCAATTTTTTTTTAAAATTTTGGCTGGGGTTCCCCTTAATATCCATACCAGACCTGAAGGGCCTTGTATGGAATTTAGGGGGACCCCCACATCATTTTTTTTTTTTTTTTATTTTGGTTCGGGGTTCCCCTGTGGGGAATTCCCATGCCGTTTTTATCAATGAACTTCTATGTGTATTGTCGGCAATGCAATAGCCGCGGTAGTTTTAAATGTGTTTTTTCCTTCAAAATGTCATTTTGCTGTCAGACTGTTCTAAACACGGGAAACATGCGCCCCTTTACAGGCATACTATAGACACCCCCCAGGTATGAAATTTAAAGGGATATTACACTTTTATTGTTTGACTTTAAGCATTATTAAAATCACTGCTCCTGAAAAAACGTCCGTTTTTAAAACTTTTTTTTGCATTGATTCATGTCCCCTGGGGCAGGACCCAGGTCCCCAAACACTTTTATTGACAATAACTTGCATATTAGCCTTTAAAATTAGCACTTTTGATTATTCATGTTCGTGTCCCATAGACTTTAACGGTGTTCGCGTGTTCGAACGAATTTTTTTCCTGTTCGCATGTTCTGGTGCGAACCGAACAGGGGGGTGTTCGGCTCATCCCTAATCGTGCTTAATATTTCATGTCTTTTGATTTTGTTTTTGTTGTTGTTTCTTTTATGTATTTTAAACTTTAGAATCTCTAGCTCCTGAGGAAGCGTTCTGCGTAACGTGACACATGTAGAGCAACTAGAGAATATCTCACCGTGGATTACCAAACCTGCTGCACTTTGTCTGCCACAATTGTGTACCTATCTACTGTTTAATACCCAGGGGAAGTATTTCTCCTATATATGGACTAAGTGATATATGTATACATTTATAACCTTCTTTATGCTATACAAATCTGCAGGATAGGATCCTTACGGTGTATGATTATTAGGGTTCACATCTAGCCTGAATTGTTTTTAAATAATCTATGTGTGTCCATTGTCTTTTATAATTTTCCAATAAAATACCTTTATCAAATTTACTTTTTGTAGTCTAACACTATTGTGCCTCCAAAGTCCCATGCCTAGAGTTTTTTTATCTATAATCTGATTTTTGGGGACAATGGCACAAACCGTTACTGAGTACCTGCAGAGTCACCCTGCTTATTGAGGTACTTTGGCACTAGGTTTCCCATTTGATACCCTCTTTTAGTGGCCTGTGAGCGTCTGCCTTTCCTTGGAGGACTTCTGTATATGCTCTAAATTTTGTTTAGCAAAAAAACACTACACTGTATTGTGCACTGTGTACACCACCAGGAAAGTAGTAGCAACTGCACTAGGGGTGCACAGTACTGTGTACACCAACAGAAGTGTAATAACTATGGGTGCACTGTATTGACCACCAGAAAAGTATGAGCAACTGCACTATGGATGCACAACACTGTATACTGTGTACACCACCTAAAGTATATTAGAAACAGTACACCAGGAACGGACTGCAGTCAGATCTAGCTAAACTGGATACAGTGGTAATATATATATTATATTAAATACACTGCAGCTAACTGATTAATCTGCCTGCCTGCTCAATCTCAAGGACACTCTCTCCCCATCCATGCCAACGACACACTACATGAGGCCGACGTGCAGGCGTCCTTATATAGTGTGGGGTGTGGACCTAGTCCCCCTGAGCCACGATTGGCAAAGGCACCCTGCCTTTGGCAGTACATTATGGGCCATTACGCACCGCTCGAATTTGGCGCGAACGGCCCATAATGTTCGTTTTTCGCCGAACGGGCAAACAGCCAATGTTCGACCCGAACAGAAAGCTCGTCCCTATTGAGCACGTTGCACTTTATTATTGTATATGAAATTGATTAATTGTGCAATTTATAATATTGTAGTATCAATTGTGTTCACATCACTGTATCACTAGCGCTCCCTCATTGCTGTTTACCGCCTGTGTGAGTATGGCACAACAACAGGCTCAGGCATTTTTTTTCCCCCGCCAATGGCTGTTGATAAAGGATGCATGCAGTGTACTGTCACCATTTGAGGAAGCCATAAGGATGGTGAGTCATGACAATGCATGCATCGGTGACACAATGCCTATTGTGTTCCTGCTGGAGCAGACTCTGCGTGGGATTAAGGACCGGGCACTCGAGGCAGAGCACCAGGAGAAAGTGGAGGACTTCTTTTCCTCTCAAGGCCCACTTTATGCAGATACCATTCTTCTAAGCCACAGAACACACAAGAGGAGAGGGGGAGGGGGAGGAGGAGGAAGAGGAGTAGGAGAATGAGGATTCTGTCAGCTTTATAGACATTGCAGCAGAGCAAGACATACGTCAACCCTTAACAGATAGTTTTCCATCCTCAGAACCCTTGAGAGTAGTATGTGGCTGGGAGGAGTCAGTTTCAGATACTGTAATCTTCAGTGACCCCGAGGAGTCTGCTTCTCATGCCTCCGCAAACTTGAGGTGCATGGGCTCCCTCATTCTTCAAAGCCTGCAAAAGGACCCGAGAATACGTGGCATCAAGAAGAAGGATCACTATTGGTTGGCAACCCTCCTTGACCACCGTTACAAGGGAAAAGTTTCAAAACTCATCCCGTCCCCACAGAGGGAGCAGAAGATGAAATCTTAGAGGAATTTATATAATGCCTTTCCCAACTCTGGTAGGCTACACTCTGATGGAAAACGTCATTTTGAGGCTTCTGTTGGTCAAGAGAGGAGTTGCGGAGAAGGGGGCTGCCTCAGTTAAGCCTTTCAAAAAAATGTTGTTCTCGGGGGCCCAGGGCTGTCAGCTTCCACATCCCATCGGCATCGTCTTCATCATATGGTTTAAGATTATCTAGGGGAGAAAACAGATATGGAGAGCTTTCCAGTTGACAATGCACTGGGTTACTGGGTCATGAGGATAGATCACTGGCCAGAACTTGCCCAGTATGCTGCCCTGCATCCAGCATGCTTTCCAACTGGGCATTCAGTGCTGCCAGATGTTTTATGACAGATAAGAGCGTGTCTGTCCACAGACTCCTGGACCGGCTGACATTTATCAAAATGAATCAGATCTGGATTAGCAGCATCTATCAAGCCCCTGATGCAAATGTCACTGATTAAGTGCTTTCTGGATCTGGAATCTCTGAAAGACTTTCTAGACTACTTAGCTTTCTGGGTGTTGATTTCACCTGGAAGAATTTTTTTTGGTGTAGGTTTCATGGGCACAATTAACACTCAGGGGCAAATTTTTACACACCTGTTTAACAGGTGCATATCATTTTTATTTTTGACAGCAAGGCCAATTCTTACTTTTATCAAGAGTACCAATATAGGGTTATGGTGTGAAGTCACCACCGACACCCAAAGACCAAATTTTCAGCACCTGTTTGACAGGTGCATATCATTGCAATTTTTGACAGAAAGGCCTATTCTTGCTTTCATCAAGAGTACCGCTATATGGTTACGGTGTGAGGGCACCACCGACACCCAAAGCTCAATTTTTCCGCACTTGTTACTGTTAAAGAGACACCAGAATTTATTCAAAAAATCTTGTTCCGAGTGCACTAAATTGTGTCCTCGTCATACAGACTAGCTCCCCAAGCCATTGTTGAGATAAAGATTAAAGGGGAGATTTACTAAAACTGGTGCACTCAGAATCTGGTGCAGCTGTGCATAGTAACCAATCAGCTTCTAGGTTTTAGCCCTCGTTAACACTTAACACAGCTTTGAAATTGTGCGACTTCATCTGAGCTCACACGATTTCAAAGCCGCATTTTAGTCCGACTTCGGGGGCAACTGGAAAGACATCTTTGCGGGTTCATTCACAGATGTCCATTGAAGTCACCAAAACGGAAAATTGAAGTCAAATACTTACCGTCATTTTCCTTTCCTGAAGAGCTCCATGGTAGCACAGCCGGGTACAGGCTCCACACCGCCCATGCCTCCAGGACTTACAGCCTCGGCATTCTGTAACTAGTCCTACCAAGCTGGGTGGGATATGTTCTGTCATGGAGCTTGTCAGGAAAGGAAAATTACGGTAAGTATTTAAATTCAATTTTCCATTTTCCTGATGGCTCCATGTCAGCACAGCTGGGAACTAACTAGGGGGAGGGATAATGCCACACACTCCTCAATTCTGACTAAAAAAAAAGAAGCCAGGATGCCTCTGCCAAACTCAACTGTCATTAAGCCATGAATATGAATATTTTGGTGCCCACGTAGCTGCCTTGCAGATAGTTTCAGACACTTGGCCTGCTGCCACTCTCAAGGTCGAGACGATTATAGTGAAGGGTGCCATTATTCTCCTGGCACGGCCAACCCTTTCAACTTGTAGGCCAAGGATATGAGCTTTACTAACCAAGAGGCAATAACCTTGCTGGAAGCTGTAAAATCATTACGTGTTCCACCTGGAATGACAAACAGATGCTCCAACTTCCTGATTGCCGAAGTCGCCTTGATTAAACATTTTAAAGCTTGGCCCACATCCAATTGGCTAATTTCTTGAGTACTCCACAAAAGGAAAGTAGGAGGACAATCTCTTGTGTGATATGGACTCTGAAGGTCAGTTCAGGCACAAAATTTGAGCATTGGCATGAGTACTACCCTGTCTGGGAAGTATGCGAGTATGGGTTCTTTAAACACCAAGGCCACCAATGCTGACTCTCTTCTGGCTGATGTTATTGCCACCATGAAAGCAGTTTTCAGTGAGAGGTACCACAGGGTGATTGAAGGCATCTGATGCAATAACGTCCAACAGCAATGGGAGATCCCATTTCGGAAACAATTCGAGGTTTCTACCAAATTGCATCTTGAAAAACAGTATAATTAAGTGTCGGATGCCCACTGTATGCCGGTGAAGGCAGAGATAGCCAAATGTGTGCCTATAGCATACTTACGCATAGACCTAAATCAAGCCATGCCTGCAGGCATTTCAGTACAGCCTTCTGAAGAGTGCAGCATAAAATCTTGACCAGCAATAATACTGGGAATTTATTCCATATTTTACTATAGGAACAGTTAGCGCTGTCCTTTCTTGTTTTCAGAAGAGTATTTACAATCTTCACAGAGCATTCAAAATCCATTGGCCTCTGCTACTCTAGACCCAGGCCATCAGCCTGAGCCTTTCGGATGCTGGATGAATAGGACTTTGGAGAAGATTTGATCTCACATACAGGAGGGAGTCAATCCTTGACACTTATAAGGATGAGCAAAGGGTACGAAGGCCCCTTCTGCCAATCTGGGATCATCATCAGAACTGTTGCCTTCCCCCGCCACAGCCTCAGCTGGAAGCTGAGAATCAGTGGGAGTAGCAGAAAGGCATAAGCTATCTTGGAGATCCACTCTGCAGCCAGCATCTCCACCCTGATTGCTTGCGGATTCTTGGGCTCTGGAATGGAACTTAAGCAACTTGGTGTTGACTGGGGATGTGAGCGGTCTACCTCTGGAAGAAAAATGCCAAGCTCTGTTAGTTCTCAAAAGACTCGCAGTAGTCTGGACCATTCATTGTCTTTCAGACTTGTCCTGGACAAATAGTTTGTCTGAAGATTCTTCTGACCAGGCACATAGGCCGCAGATAGCTGCAGAAGATTGACTTGGGCAGATTCTAGAATTAGAGAAACCTCCTTCAGAAGGGAGAGACTGAGCCTTGTTTCCAGATGTAGGCCACAGTCGTTGCGCTGTCCAACTTTACCAGGTCAGGCTTACTCCGGAACATTTGCAGATGATTTAGTTTCTTCAACCACAAGTTTAGACCACTGGTCCAGAAACCCGACTTGAGCGAGAGTTAAACTGAGCCTACCTGAGCTGCTGGAGCGAGGTGATTTCTATGGCTCAATCTGAGACATGAAGGATGAAAGATCTCCAAATATGACCTAAAATGCTTGCCTTAATGGACCACATATCAATCACCAAAGCATTACCTATGTCCACAGAGAAGCCACATAGTGCCCCTGAGGCATGTATTTGGGAGGCACAATCTCAAAATAACAGAAAGCATCCTGACATGGAACTCTTTACTGACTTCTTGGTTTATGCGTTGGCTTCCCAGTTTTTCCTGGACTCTCAGACAGAAATGCAGAAGCTAACCTCTCTGGAATGAGAGTGAGCGTGGAAACTGACTGAGTTTTTCGGTCTGCTTTAACTCAGCAGACATTCATCTTGAGGCAGGAAGCCAAACTGACCACTATTAAATTTAGGCTTGACCTTCTGCGATCAAGAAAAATGCAGTGATAGCGTTTGTCCTTGAAGGCCACAACATCTTCTGATGGTAAGGACAAACACTGACCAGGGGGGTGATCCTAACCCCTGGAAATCTTTCAGTTCAAAAGGGCATAATTTTCACATACTGCTGTGACAACATACATCTTGTAGAACGAGCACTTGATCCATCCAACATAAGGGAATTGTCAAGCTGTCCTCTGGAGGTACTTCAAATACTTCCAAAGCTTCACTTCTATTTAAAGGCAATTCACCAACCTTACCAATATGGACAAAGGCCGTCCTCTTCCTGTTCAGAAGAGACTGTAGTGGATTGATTGGC
The DNA here is from genome assembly GCA_037952925.1 of Lithobates clamitans. Classification (NCBI taxonomy): domain Eukaryota; kingdom Metazoa; phylum Chordata; class Amphibia; order Anura; family Ranidae; genus Lithobates; species Lithobates clamitans. Next base: position 1,363,591 of record JBBGZY010001524.1, read on the forward strand.
TTGAGAAGGCCCTGAATAGAAGACTGGACATTGCCAGAATAGATGGCCCTTGCAGAAGATGAATTCAGCAATTCCTTTAGAGTGTCCTGACCATATGCTTAATTGTGACAACTTGGTCACCATCATCTTAATCACAGCCTGCCTGAACAAAGTAGGAATCACCTGTTCATTCACCTCTACTTGGGAAGAAGCTGACAAGGGTTAATTTGCCTGAGGAGGTTCTGAGACTGCTCATTGGCACCATATATGACCCTCGTCACAGAGTGAGTGGAAACGACTCCTTTAGAGTGTATTGACCACATGCTTAATGAATATGACAGCCGGTTAGGTGTCCTTGTCATCTTTATCCTTGGTCGCTTGAACAAAGCAACATTCTTGCAGTCATGCTCATCTGTCTTCTCTTTGGAAGAATCTGAAGCAGATTGCTTGCCTGGGAAGCCTTGGGACTGCTCAGTAACCCTTTCACAGGGTGAGAGGAAACACTCCTTTAGAGTGTATTGACCACAGGCTTAATGAATGTGACAACCTGTTAGGTGTCGTCATCCTTATTCTTGGTTATTTGAACAAAGGCAGAATTATGCAGTCATGTCCATCCGGAAATTCGGAAAATGGGCTGTTTCACCTGGTATGGCTAGGCAGCTTCTCATTGCCAGAGCAGATAACCCTTTCAAAGGGTGAGCAGAAACCACTCCTCTAAAGTGCGTTGACAATGTGTTTATTGAATGTGACATCCTATTAGGTGTCATCCTTTTCCCTGGCTGCTTGAGCCAGTGGGATACATACTGTCATGCCCATCCGTGTATTCCTCTTATAGAGTCTGAATAGGGATGTTTTACTTGGGAAAGCTGTGAGACTGCTCCTTGCCAGAGAATTCAACCCCTTCACAGGGTAAGTGGGAATAACTCCTTTGAGTGTATTGGCCACTTGTTTAATAAAGAAGACAACCTGTTAGGTATTATCATCCTCATCTCTGGTTGCTTAATGAAAGCAAGATTCACACAGTCATGTTCCTCCCCATCTTCCGCTTTGGAGAGTCTGAAAAGGCTGATTTGCCTGGGAAGGCTATTAGACTGGTCATTGCCAGAACATATAACCGTATAAAAGCAAGACTCGTACAGCCATGTTCATCCACCTCTTCTTTATTGAAGAGCCTGAAGAGGGCTGTTTTGCTCTGAGACTGGTAATTACCAATAGGGATGAGCTTTGAGTTCGAGTCGAACTCATGTTCGACTCGAACATCGGCTGTTCGCAAGTTCGCCGAACAGCGAACAATTTGGGGTGTTCATGGAAAATTCGAAAGCCGCAGAACACCCTTTAAAAGTCTATGGGAGAAATCAAAAGTGCTAATTTTAAAGGCTTATATGCATGGTATTGTCATAAAGTGTTTGGGGACCTGGGTCCTGCCCCAGGGGACATGGATCAATGCAAAAAAAAGTTTTAAAAAGGGCCGTTTTTCGGGAGCAGTGATTTTAATAATGCTTAAAGTGAAACAATAAAAGTGTAATTTTCCTTTAAATTTCGTACCTGGGAGGTGTCTATAGTATGCCTGTAAAGGGGCGCATGTTTCCCGTGTTTAGAACAGTCTGACAGCAAAATGACATTTCAAAGGAAAAAAAGTCATTTAAAAGTACTCACAGCTATTAATGAATTGTCGGTCCGACAATACACATATAAGTTCATTGATAAAAACGGCATGGGATTTCCCCACAGGGGAACCCCGAACCAAAATTTTTTAAAAAATGGCGTGGGGGTCCCCCTAAATTCCATACCAGGCCCTTCAGGTCTGGTATGGATATTAAGGGGAACCCCGCACCAAAATTTAAAAAAAATGGCGTGGGGTCCCCCCAAAAATCCATACCAGACCCTTATCCGAGCACGCAACCTGGCAGGCCACAGGAAAAGAGGGGGGACGAGAGAGCGCCCCCCCTCCTGAACCATACCAGGCCACATGCCCTCAACATTGGGAGGGTGCTTTGGGGTCCCCCCAAAGCACCTTGTCCCCATGTTGATGAAGACAAGCGCCTCATCCCCACAACCCTTGCCCGGTGGTTGTGGGCGTCTGCGGGCGGGGGGCTTATCGGAATCTGGAAGCCCCCTTTAACAAGGGGACCCCCAGATCCCAGCCCCCCCCTGTGTGAAATGGTAAGGGGGTACAAAAATACCCCTACCATTTCATAAAAAAAGTGTCAAAAATGTTAAAAATGACAAGAGACAGTCTTTGACAATTCCTTTATTTAATTGCTTCTTCTTTCTTCTATCTTCCTTCGGTTTCTTCCTCCATCTTCTTATTCTTCTGGTTCTTCATCCGATCCTCTGCTTCTTGCTTCAGTGTTCTCGTCCGGCATCTTCCTCCTCGGCGTCTTCTTCCCTTCTTCATTCTCGGGCGGCTCCGCATTCATGATGGGAGGCTCCCACTGTGTGGTGCTTCTCGTCTTCTGGCGGTTCTTAAATAATGGAGGATGGGGCCACCCAATGACCCCGCTCCCCTCTGACGCACGGGGACTTGACAGGGACTTCCCTGAGGCTTTCCCTGTGACGTCAGATGGAGGCGGGGACACCTGTTACGTAATGGGTGATCCCATCCACTCTGACGTCACGGGGAAAGCCTCAGGGAAGTCCCTGTGCGTCAGAGGGGGGCAGGGTCACCGGGTGGCCGTTATTATATTTTATTTATTTATCTCCGTTATTTAAGAACCGTCAGAAGACGAGAAGCGTCACACAGCGGGAGCCTACCATCATGGATGCGGAGTGGCCTGAGAACGAAGAAGGAAAAAAGACGCAGCGGAGGAAGATGCTGGACGAAAACACCAGAGCAAGAAGCAGAGGATCGGACGAAGAACCAGAAGAAGAAGAAGATGGAGGTAGAAACCGAAGGAGGATAGAAGATGGAAGATGGAAGAAGAAGCATTTCACCACTTGCCGACCGCTGCACGACGATGTACGTCGGCACAATGGCACGGGCAGGCATAAGGGCTTACCTGTACTTCCTTGCCTGCCCGCAGGCGGGGGGTGCCTGCAGCAGTCGGATTCTCGTTAGGGGCAATCAAAGGTGAGGGAGAGGCCACTCATTCGTGGCCCCCCCTCGCGATCGCTCCTTGCGAATGAAATGCTTCCTCGGCTTCTGTAATGTAAACAGAAGCGGAGGAAGTGATGTCATCTCTCCTCGAGCCGGTTTTTTCGTTCCGGTGCTGAGGAGAGAAGACATCAAGTAAGTTTGCACCAACACTACACTTCCAGTAGAACACGCAGGCACACTTTTCACCCCTCATCACCCCCCAGTCACCCTTCGATCACCCCCCTGTACCCCCTGTCACAGTGACACCAATAGCAGTTTTTTTTTTCTGATTATTGCATTGGTGTCAGTTTAGGGTACCCCCCTAACCCCCCCTAAAAAAGTTTCAACCTCGTGATCACCCCCCGTCGCCAGTGTCACTAAGCGATCGTTTTTCTGATCGCTGTATTAGTGTCACAGGTGACGCTAGTTAGGGAGGTAAGTATTTAAGTTTGTCGTCAGTGTTTTATAGTGACAGGGACCCCCATATACTACCTAATAAAGGTTTTAACCCCCTGATTGCCCCCTAGTTAACCCTTTCACCAGTGATCACTGTATAACTGTTACGGGTGACGCTGGTTAGTTAGTTTGTTTTTTATAGTTTTAGGGCACCCGCCGTTTATTACCTAATAAAGGTTTAACCCCCTGATCGCCCGGCGGTGATATAAGTTTTAGGGTTATAGAAGGTCTGCGTCGCCCCAGGCAGCGTCAGGTTAGTGCCAGTAGCGCTAACACCCACGCACGCAGCATACACCTACTTTAGTGGTATAGTATCTGAACAGATACTAGCGTCCCCAGCAGTTTAGGGTTCCCAAATACGCAGTGTTTGTGGGATCAGCCCACCTGCATTTTGCCCCTCGGCCCAGCCCAGCCCAGCCCACCCAAGTGCAGTATCGATCGATCACTGTCACTTACAAAACACTAAACACACTGCAGCGTTTGCAGAGTCAGGCCTGATCCCTGCGATCTCTAACAGTTTTTTGGTAGCGTTTTGATACAGTCTCTGACAGTCAGGAGCTTTTTTGCCTGTGAGTCTCACTAGTGTACCACTAAATTTAGAGCCCAAAATGGCAAATTGAAGGTACACTAGTGAAGAGGCCTGCACGTTTCTGAGCATGACAGATAGTGAAGAGGGAGTCACTCATCTGTCAGATTCAGGCTCAGAATACGATCCTGTAGACGACGTCGGCTCCATGACAGATAGCTCTGACGACGGAGTTGTGGTCCCTGCCAAGGTCAGGCGTACCAGACCCCAATCTTCTTCTTCTGTTGTTGAGGTGCAGGAACCGCAGGGCTCTCGTATGGAGCAGAGCAGTACTAGCGCCGCTATTCCTTCTGGTGAACTGGCAAGCACCAGCGGCCTAGTACACCCTGGTCGTACATCCAGCACTGCAGTAACACTTGGTGACGTGGCAAGTCCCATAAGTGCAGTTCAAGCTGGCGAGGTGGCAAGCACAAGTAGTGTTCCGCTGCCACCAAGAAGACGAACATAGGCCTGTCGTGCCCATAGTGCCCTTCCTGCTGCATTTGCCAATCCTAATTGGGAACCCACCACTTATGCAGCACCCGTACTTCCCCCATTCACTGGCCAACTCGGCATTCAGGTGGAAACAGTTGATTTTTTGCCACTTGATTTTTATTCACTGTTTTTCACCGAAGATCTCTATAGATCTATTGTGGACCAAAGTAATTTGTACGCTGGTCAACACATCGCCACTATTCCCCAGTCCTTCCTTGCCAGAGATTAGAGACCAATTATCGACCAATTACAGTCTCTGAATTTAAGCTCTTTCTGGGCCTTTCCCTCAACATGGGCATAACTAAAAAGAGTGAGTTGCGATCATATTGGTCCACTGACCCAATTCACCATATGCCCTCTGCCTCCATGACCAGGGCACGATACAAGCAGATCTTGCGGTTCATGCACTTCAACAACAATGAACTTTGTCATCCTCGTGGAGACCTTGAATACGATCGGCTCTACAAAATTTGGCCCCTCGTAAACCACTTCAACCAATGTTTTGCAGACTTGTTTCCTCCCCATCAAGTTGTCTGCGTTGATGTGTCCCTGATTAAGTTTTCTGGCTGCTTGTCATTCAAACAGTACCTTCACAGCAAGCGTGCCAGATACGGGGTCAAGATGTATAAGCTCTGTGACAGGGGCACAGGCTAAACATGTAGTTTTATGGTTTACGAGGGCAAAGATAGTCACGTAGAGCCAACAAACTGCCCTGACTACATAGGAAGCGCTGGCAAGATTGTGTGGGACTTGGTGTCACCCTTATTCGGAAAGGGGTACCACTTATATGTGGACAGTTATTATGCCACTTTTTAGTCACCTTTTTGATCATCAAATTGGAGGATGTGGCACTGTGCGATCTAATCGCCGGGGCTTTCCCCAGCGGCTTGTAGATCCCTGTCTTAGGCTGGGGGAGAGAGCCTGCTTGCGGTGTAATAATTTGCTCACTATGAAGTGGAGGGACAATAGGAATGTTTTCGTTCTTACCTCCCGTCATGCAGACAAGACAGTCCAAATTACTACGGCGACTGGTGTTGTGGAGAAACCCCTCTGTGTCCACGAATATAACCTTAACATGGTAGGGGTGGACCTCAACGACCAGTTGTTGGCGCCGTACCTAGTTGCCCGTAAGGCCAGATGCTGGTACAAAAAAGTGTCTGTATACTTATTTCAATTGGCTTTGCTGAACACTCATGTGCTATATAGAGCTTCAGGACAGACTGGATCCTTCCTTAAATTCCAGGAAGAGATCGTCAGAGCCCTTCTGTATCCAGACGGTGCTCCACCTCACCTTCCCCAACCAAATGCAGTAAGCCGGCTGCATGAGAGGCATTTTCCTTATGTCCTCCCGAGTACCCCTACCCAATGAGCCCCCCAAAGAAAATGTTGTGTCTGCAGAAAGCGCGGATATAGGGTTGACACCCGCTATTATTGTCCCTCCTGTCCTGGCAATCCTGGTCTTTGCATTGGTGAATGTTTTGAGCGCTACCATACACTAGTTGAGTTTTAGCGTAGGGTACAGCATTGCACAGACTAGGAACACTTTCACAGGGTCTCCCAAGATGCCATCACATTTTGAGAGATCCAAACCTGGAACCGGTTACAGTTACAAAAGTTACAGTTATAAAAAAAAAATGTAAAAAAAAAAAAAATACACAAAAAATATAAAATAAAAAAAAACAAAAATAGTTGTCGTTTTATTGTTCTCTCTCTCTCTATTCTCTCTCTATTGTTCTGCTCTTTTTTACTGTATTCTATTCTGCAATGTTTTATTGTTATTATGTTTTTATCATGTTTGCTTTATAGGTATGCAATTTTTTTATACTTCACTGTTTACGGAAATGGCAGAAAAACAGGAAACACTCTCCTAATACGAGCAACAAGCTCACATGATCTACTAAGTGTTTGACAGCTGGTGGAATATTAACAAAGCACCTTGGCGCATCTCGTGTCCCCATCACCATCATTCACTGAGCTAACATTGTATACAGTCAAGATCCTACTTATTATTAATAATGCATCTAAAATCTTCCAATGTGCAGGTAAGACAAAATCATACATATATAAATGACAGGTGAACAATAGACTGGATGAAGAAAAGCACCAACTATTGATCTGACTAGATACTTCCCTTGCATCGTATCTGCATGAATCATATATAATCTACATATTATGCGGGAACAACCTATTGGTGAGAGTTACATACAATAACCCAATCAATTTAAATTAAATCAGTGTCTTAAAAATAGTAAATAAAAATTTTGCTGATTGTGAGCCTAGGGTGTAACTAGACACCTGTAGACTAACCCAAAAAGACAAATAAAGTAGCCCTCTTAATTAAAATAATTTTAAATAGATTTTTTAATAAACATATATAGGCAGTGCCTGTAAATAATACTACAGTGTGTTTCATGTGCATTATAAATACGACACACTAATCTAGGTAAAAATCAGAGAGGGGTGAGGTCATCCTTAGACTGTAAGTACATACTATATATAACATGGGCCGAGATGTACTGCCTCATCTAACCTCTTGAAAAAAACATTTTTGAAATTAGAAATTGCTAATGAAGCAATTTAGATTCAATTCGATATTTAACCCTCTCGGGAAAAGGCTTCTTAAAAGGAAGATCCACCTCGTCTCTCTCTGTGACAAGTCCCTGACCCTATTGGAGACTCTCCATGATGTAAAAACCTGATCAATACCACAGAATTGTAACCCTGATGGATCCTGCCTGTGCTTGTCTTTGAAATGTAATGAGACACTATGGTATTTATAACCATTTTTTATGTTGGTTATATGCTCCGCTATGCGGACCTTTAATTGTCGCTTAGTTCTACCGATATAATAAAGGCCGCAAGGGCACCAGAGCATATACACCACAAAAGATGAGTTACAGGTGATGAATTTATCAATCTGGAATGTTTCACGGTCCATATTAGTCACACTGGTTACCCCTCTATTAAGTACACTTACTGTTCTGCAACATATGCATTTTCTGCAAGAGAAAAAAACATCATATCTCAGTGATGAGAAAGATCTGTTTGGTGGATCCAAGATTTTCTTCCTAATCTGGTCACCAAAATTCGGTGCACGTCTGTAAATAAATCTTGGATTCCTAGGAAGATGTTCACCCAAATGCCTATCTCTGCAGAGGATGTACCAGTGCTTCCTAAAAATTCTTCTATCTCTCTGTATTGATAGTGGAAGTTAGAGATAAACCCCCATTGGTGTGAAACATCAGCAGATACATGTTCTCTCTTAGCCAAGCATAAATCTCTTGGCATGTTAGCTATCTCAGATATTGTTGTCTCCAATACTGTCTCACTATAACCCTTTTGAATAAATTTTTCCTTGAGCGTGTCCGCCTGCTCAAGAAAATCATTAAGGTCCGTACAATTACGTCTTACCCTCAAGAACTGGCCTTTAGGTATATTCCTAATCCAGGCGGGATGATGGCCACTTCTAATGGACAGGTAACTATTACGGTCAGTGGGTTTCAGGTAAACCTTAGTGTTAAGTCTAGTATTTTGTTTGGTGAGAGTTAGATCCAAAAAATTCACCTGCTTATCGCTAATAACATAATCTAACACAATATTATTTGTATTGTTGGTGAGATACTGTAGAAATTCCACAACTGTTTCCTCCGGTCCCTCCCAGATAATCAAATAAATCTTCAATATAATTTTAGCTGTGGTCTGTTGTGGTTAAAAATCATTCAGTCCTCCCATTCTGCCATAAACAGGTTGGCGAGGCTAGGGGCATATTTAGCATCCATAGCCACGCCAACCTGCTGGGAGAAAAAGCAATCCTGATACCAAAAATAGTTATGTGCTATACAGAAATCCAAGGCCCTTCCCAAAAAACATTTTTGAATATGGGGATGTCATCACGTTTACTCAAGGCCCAATTTAAGGCCAAAAGGGCATCATCGTGCTGTATAATCGTATACAGCGAACGCACATCTGCAGTCACTAAATATGTCTCTGCAGATGGGTTGATGGAAACGTCATCCAGCAGCCTTAAGACATCTGTAGTGTTCTTCAGGAAAGCCTTGGTTGCAACAACACTGGGCTGTAAAAATTTGTCTAGGTATTCACCAAGTCGGGCCGTTACTGATCCTATGCCATTAATGATTGGCGGTGCCGGTGGATTCTCAATACTCTTATGGAAGTTAGGTAGTGTGTAAATTACTGGTATTCTACATACACTGGGGTTTAGATATTTCCTTTCTTTGTGATTTAAAGCATTATGTCTGAAACCCCAATCCCTAATTGCTCTTTATAAGGGTTAGTGGGGTCACAACGTAATCTCTTATATGTGGTCTGATCATTTAAAAGGTCAGATAATTGTTTATGGTAAAAAGACTTGTCCATGACCACGATCCCACCCCCCTTATCCGCTCGTCTGATGATAAGGTCACACCTTTCCTCCAAGGATTTAATACCCTCCCTAATATAGTCAGGTTTAACCCGTTTTTTACGGGGCAGGTCTTCAATATCTCTTAAAACTAAGCTCTTAAAAACCTCGATATAATAGTTATTAGGTATCTGTGGGTTAAAAGTCGATCTATTCCTCAGACCACTATCTATCCTGCCTACATCTCCAGTGGTTCTATTAGAGGTGTCAGCAGGGTGACTTAAAAAATATTTTTTCATGTTTAGAGTGCGAACAAACTTGTGTGCATCGATATACACATCAAATTTGTTCATACTTCTCCTAGGGGCGCATTTAAGCCCGAGATTTAAAATATTCATTTCATTAGTGTTCAATGCCGTTTTACTTAGATTGTAGATACCCGTAATTATACTGCTCTCATTCTTTTTTTGGGATTTTCTTCTTCCTGCCCTACACCTTCTCCTTCTCTTTGGGTGAATCCCAGGTCTCTGTTTGTATTATAAGGCATTGGGTTCCTCCCCCTCCCCTTTTGTTCACGGGGCTGGTATTCCCTCATGAAGTTCCTCCTCCTCTCCCCCTGTTCCCTCTCTGTCCTAAAAAAGGTTTTCTTGGTTGGTGCACTCTATAATCCTCTTCATAGGCCAAGGATTGGTACCTATTCTGTGTAGGGATAGGGTATCTGGGATCAAAATATTGCTTTGGAGGGTAGTAATTCTCTTGTTGGTAGGATGTTTGGGAGTTATAGACAAACCAGTCCCTATTGTGCTGTTGTCTGGGGGTTGTGTAACCACCTTCATACTGATTCCTGGGGGTTGTGTAACCTCCCTCATACTGATTCCTGACCTGTTGTCCTCTAGGGGTTATTGGAATATCCCTGTATTGATTAGGGTTTTGATGTTGCTGTCTATAGTTCCTATTTTTACCACAGTGAGTGTTAGGGGTATTATCCCTTCCACTCACCAGTGGTTTGTGTGCATTATTATTGTGGTTAGAATTATTCCTATGAGGGATGACTTCACCTTCAGACTGGCTAGTAGATGTAAAGAATGTAGGGATTGGGGAGGAGGACACAAGGCAAGTGCTGTATAAATGATTGGTCAGGCAAATGACTGATCAATGTCTGACCACACGCCTGGTGTGGTGTTATTGCTGTAACCAGAGAACCAGTACATAAATACAAAGGGCAGGGGAAGGGAAAAAGAAAAGGGGATTCTCGGTATATAGAATATTGAGTGGAAAAGCGGTTACTTCAGCAATTAGTGATCAGAAAGTGGTGTTTATAAAAATTAACAATTTATTAAATTATATTAAAATCAACAGGGTATATTGAGGCATTCAAAAATGGGGATAAACACAATATGAGTAATGCAACAAAACAACAATATCAAAAAGGTGATGCTAAAAATGGGACAACAAATAAGACAAAAAACACACACGACAGCACTGACACGGTCCGGACTAAATATGTTGTTCAGCAGCAATGATATTCGAATCAGCTCATGGAAATCACACAATAGTGTTGCAACCATGTATTAATTAATTAGGTATATATGTTTGGGTTTGATATGCTGCTGAGGAACATATAGTGGTGGGAACAGGGAGAGGGACTGGTAGGAGTATGGCCAGGGATGATTGCCTGGCAAGACCGGCTTGTGAGGGGTGGACAGCTAGCAAGGAATGGAGCCTGGAGTGGTCTGCAGCGATATGACTAGGAATGCATACACAGATTCATGGGCAGATCATAAGGTGCAAATGTCACTGATTAGTCAAGTTGATATAATAATAATTCGCTGAAAGTAATAGAAGTCACAGTTCCCAGCGTACAATGGCAGCCTCCTGTATTAAGCACTGAGTGCAGTGAGGTATGATGTACAGTAGTCCGGTATGGCAATGATAGGAGCAATGTGCCTCACCATGCAGATGTATCTATGCATCTATAGGAGCCTGCTATGATTGCTCATACATTATCACCCGTAGGTATTCTGGAAGGCTGGTCCGGGATCGGATCCTATGAGAGAGTGCTGGGATCCAAAGGACTTAGAGGGCGGCAAGATTCCTGCTGCTGACAGTGGCGGTCACAGGGTGTTAGCGTTCCTCTTACGATGTGGAGACACCTAACGTTTTTCCGATCGCCTGGACGGCTCAAATAGATTTCAGCGTGTGCTGTGGCGATCGGTGGGTGCCTCACAGCTGTTCAGCTCCCCTAACTCAGCCTGCTCCGTGGGTCGTGAAAGCGCCGTTGATGACGTCAACGTGTTTCGCTGGAGCTTAGTAGCGTAGCTTCTAAGTTCAATACTCACATAAAGAAAAAACTGGAGAAGGTTGACAGGGACACACAAAAGAAAAAAGTCAAGAAATACATTAGGGACTCCACTGACTTTAAGACTAATCATATTTATCTTTGGCAAAATAATAATCCTGTAGTTCAAGACAACACTGGTAGTGCATCTACTAGCCAGTCTGAAGGTGAAGTCATCTATCATAGGAATAATTCTAACCACAATAATAATGCACACAAACCACTGGTGTGTGCATTACCCCTAACACTCACCGTGGTAAAAATAGGAATTATAGACAGCAACATCAAAACCCTAATCAATACAGAGATATTCCAATAACCCCTAGAGGACAACAGGTCAGGAATCAGTATGAGGAAGGTTACACAACCCCCAGGAATCAGTATGAAGGTGGTTACACAACCCCCAGACAACAGCACAATAGGGACTGGTCTGTCTATAACTCCCAAACATCCTAACAAAAAGAGAATTACTACCCTCCAAACCAATATTCTAATCCCAGTTACCCTATCCCTACACAGAATAGGTACCAATCCTTGGCCTATGAAGAGGATTATAGAGTGCACCAACCAAGAAAACCTTTTTTAGGACAGAGAGGGAACCGGGGGAGAGGAGGAGGAACTTCATGAGGGAATACCAGCCCCGTGAACAAAAGGGGAGGGGGAGGAACCCAATGCCTTATAATACAAACAGAGACCTGGGATTCACCCAAAGAGAAGGAGAAGGTGTAGGGCAGGAAGAAGAAAATCCCAAAAAAAGAATGAGAGCAGTATAATTACGGGTATCTACAATCTAAGTAAAACGGCATTGAACACTAATGAAATGAATATTTTAAATCTCGGGCTTAAATGCGCCCCTAGGAGAAGTATGAACAAATTTGATGTGTATATCGATGCACACAAGTTTGTTCGCACTCTAAACATGAAAAAATATTTTTTAAGTCACCCTGCTGACACCTCTAATAGAACCACTGGAGATGTAGGCAGGATAGATAGTGGTCCGAGGAATAGATCGACTTTTAACCCACAGATATCTAATAACCATTATATCGAGATTTTTAAGAGCTTAGTTTTAAGAGATATTGAAGACCTGCTCCTTAAAAAACGGGTTAACCCTGACTATATTAAGGAGGGTATTAAATATTTGGAGGAAAGGCGTGACCTTATCATCAGACCAGCGGATAAGGGGGGTGGGATCGTGGTCATGGATAAGTCTTTTTACCATAAACAATTATCTGACCTTTTAAATGATCAGACCACATATAAGAGATTACGTTGTGACCCCACTAACTCTTATAAAGAGCAATTAGGGACTCTGGTTGAGTGGGGTTTCAGACATAATGCTTTAAATCACAAAGAAAGGAAATATCTAAACCCTAGTGTATGTAGAATACCAGTAATTTACACACTACCTAAAGTCCATAAGAGTATTGAGAATCCATCGGCACCGCCAATCGTTAATGGCATAGGATCAGTAACGGCCCGATTTGGTGAATACCTAGACAAATTTTTACAGCCCAGTGTTGTTGCAACCAAGGCTTTCCTGAAGGACACTACAGATGTCTTAAGGCTGCTGGATGACGTTTCCATCAACCCATCTGCAGAAACATATTTAGTGACTGCAGATGTGCGTTCGCTGTATACGATTATACAGCATGATGATGCCCTTTTGGCCTTAAATTGGGCCTTGAGTAAACGTGATGACATCCCCCATATACAAAAATGTTTTTTGGGAAGGGCCTTGGATTTCTGTATAGCACATAACTATTTTTGGTATCAGGATTGCTTTTTCTCCCAGCAGGTTGGCGTAGCTATGGACGCTAAATATGCCCCTAGCCTCGCCAACCTGTTTATGGCAGAATGGGAGGACCGAATGATTTTTAACCACAACAGACCACAGCTAAAATTATATTGAAGATTTATAGATGATCTTTTGATTATCTGGGAGGGACCGGAGGAAACAGTTGTGGAATTTCTACAGTATCTCAACAACAATGCAAATAATATTGTGTTAGATTATGTGATTAGCGATAAGTAGGTGAATCTTTTGGATCTAACTATCACTAAACAAAATACTATACTTCACACTAAGGTTTACCTGAAACCCACTGACCATAATAGTTACCTGTCCATTAGAAGCGGCCATCATCCCGCCTGGACTAGGAATATACCTAAAGGCCAGTTCTTGAGGGTAAGACGTAATTGTACGGACCTTAATGATTTTCTTGAGCAGGCGGACACCCTTAAGGAAAAATTTATTCAAAAGGGTTATAGTGAGACAGTATTGGAGACAACAATATCTGAGATAGCTAACATGCCCAGGGAATTATGCTTGGCTAAGAGAAAACATTTATCTGCTGATGTTTCACACCAATGGGGGTTTGTCTCTAACTTCCACTATCAATACAGAGAGATAGAAGAAATTTTTAGGAAGCATGGGTACATCCTCTGCAGAGATAGGCATTTGGGTGAACATCTTCCTAGGAATCCAAGATTTATTTACAGACGTGCACCGAATTTCGGTGACCAGATTGTGAAGAAAATCTTGGATCCACCAAACAGATCTTTCTCATCACTGAGATATGATGTTTTTTTCTCTTGCAGAAAATGCATATGTTGCAGAACAGTAAGTGTACTTAATAGAGGGGTAACCAGTGTGACTAATATGGACCGTGAAACATTCCAGATTGATAAATTCATCACCTGTAACTCATCTTTTGTGGTGTATATGCTCTGGTGCCCTTGCGGCCTTTATTATGTCGGTAGAACTAAGCGACAATTAAAGGTCCGCATAGCGGAGCATATGACCAACATAAAAAATGGTTATAAATACCATAGTGTCTCATTACATTTCAGAGACAAGCACGGGCAGGATCCATCAGGGTTACAATTCTGTGGTATTGATCAGGTTTTTACATCATGGAGAGTCTCCAATAGGGTCAGGGACTTGTCACAGAGAGAGACGAGGTGGATCTTCCTTTTAAAAAGCCTTTTCCCGAGAGGGTTAAATATCGAATTGGATCTAAATTGCTTCATTAGCAATTTCTAATTTAAAAAAAATTTTTTTCAAGAGGTTAGATGAGGCAGAGTACATCTCGGCCCATGTTATATATAGTATGTACTTACAGTCTAAGGATGACCTCACCCCTCTCTGACTTTTATCTAGATTAGTGTGTCGTATTTATAATGCACATGAAACACACTGTAGTATTATTTACAGGCACTGCCTATATGTTTATTAAAAAATCAATTTAAAATTATTTTAATTAAGAGGGCTACTTTATTTGTCTTTTTGGGTTAGTCTACAGGTGTCTAGTTACACCCTAGGCTCACAATCAGCAAAATTTTTATTTATTATTTTTTAAGACACTGATTTAATTTAAATTGATTGGGTTATTGTATGTAACACTCACCAATAGGTTGTTCCCGCATGATATGTAGAGTATATATGATTCATGCAGATACGATGCAAGGGAAGTATCTAGTCAGATCAATAGTTGGTGCTTTTGTTCATCCAGTCTATTGTTCACTTGTCATTTATATATGTATGACTATCACCCATTATGCATATATGAGTTATTTTTAATTTTGTCTTACCTGCACATTGGAAGATTTTAGGTGCATTATTATTAATAAGTAGGATCTTGACTGTATACAATGTTACCTCAGTGAATGATGCTGATGGGGACACGGGATGCGCGCAGGCGCTTTGTTAATATTCCACCAGCTGTCAAACACTTAGTAGATCATGTGAGCTTGTTGCTCGTATTAGGAGAGTGTTTCCTGTTTTGCTGCCATTTCTGCCAGTAGTTAATATGGAAATAGCGGCATCTGCCAGTTATATGAGCGGATTTTTAGAGGAGGGGCTGCCGTGCCGTACAGCCAATCCTATGAAGAAGTCGATATGATGAAACATGTCGGATGTGGGGCTGTATTGCCATTATTATTGCCACTTAGCATCTGCGCATGACGGTTGACGTTCTGGGCTTTGTATCTAGTCGGCTGGGACTACCTCGCATCGCTGAGGATCCACAGAGGAGAGGGGTGAGAAGACTTTAATAGCATCCCGGGTCCACCGTGACCATCAGTACACTGCCAGTATCCACTGTATGGAATATCTCACTCATGCGTTTACTTATTTTTGTTTAATGTGAGTTTAATGAGAGGAGACTTTATGGTTTTATCTAATAATTGTTTTTAAGCTATATTACGCTATTAGAGGCATTTTCTTTTTTACATGAGATTATCATCTTACCTGATGAAAAGCCTAAACCCATTAAGGAAGGCCTTCGATCCTGTGTTCAATGTGCTCCAGCTCATGTTACCCCTTGGGGGGCCCTACATAAAGTGTATGTGCCGCGCATGAGAATGCAAGGCATAATTATTCGGTGAATGCCGCTCCACTAGGGGGATCCACAGTCACAACCAGTGTTGTGAAGGTGTACATGTATAACGGCTGAAGATTTGTTGCACATTAACCTCTTCAGTGACACTCTTGCTTTCCTCATCTATTGCTCACAGCCTGGACTATATTAATTATTACTTTTTGAGTCCGGACTTTTTATTTAGTCACAGGGTTTAATAATCTGTTATTTGATTTGTTTTGATTATATTGGACTCTAATTTGTCTGTTTCATAGAGCCACTTAAGAAGTCATTTTACGGTGGAAGTTTGACACAATATTGACATCTTGATCATGTGGTTTATTCACAATTAATCACTATTATTTAGGTTTAAAATATATTTGAGTTTTATACAGCCAATCTGGGATCGGGAGCCTCCAGGATTTAAATTTAAAGGCAGCTGCTGTTGTGACTAACGCTGGAAATTTCAATGCTGCTAGCTTCTGCTGTCTTAGAGCATTGAAATTTCCAGGGTTAGTCACAACAGCAGCTGCCTTTAAATTTAAATCCTGGAGGCTCCCGATCCCAGATTGGCACACCATTTGAGGACTTCTGACGAGACTCCACACAAGACCCTCTTACAGATCATCACCCCATACCGCTTGACGGTACAAGCTCGTTTGACTCACCGCCAAGGGCCTGTGAGTCCACCTTATCTGGTAAGGGCATCCTTTTGTCTTTCTCTCTCTATGTTGGGACCATCTACATGAGTGAAGAATCTACTTGTATTTATGGATTTCTTTAAAACAGCCCTTAATCACTTCATATGAAGACGGCCTACGCCCAGATGGCTGTGGGGTTAACTAGGAGCACCCCATCTTTCCAATAATAGACTTCCAGTATCTATATATGTTCACCCTTCTTATGGTCTTGGACGTCCGTTCTCTTAGCTTTTGTTCCAACGAACACTATTTCTACTGAGCTGCACACTCAGTACACTGTGACACCTTGTATTATTATTTTGTCGTATTGCCTTTTTTTGAATATGGTACCTTATGCACAATTGTTCCTTAATTAACCTGTAGGTTGTTATTGAGTATTCACTCCCTCATATACCTAAGCACTCACTGTTATTACTTATCACTATAGATTTCGTATTTTCTTGGGATGTTTTTTTACAATAACTAACATTCACCTAATAAGTATACACTCTAAGTTTTTACACTCCTTTATAGAGATCACTGTTACTTGACTGGTAACATGTGTCCTATCATTCGTTAGCGCCACACTTTATTATTATTTTTACATTTGCAACGGTCAGATTGCTGTGTCGGCTGCTTCATTTTGCTTATCCTAGGAGCTGGCGCAATTTCTACACCTTTTTTGTATACGAGCATTTCATGACTTAGATTTTGCCGGATGTAAACAGCGCCATTGGGAAATTGGGAAAGCATTTTATCACACCGATCTTGGTGTGGTCAGATGCTTTGAGGGCAGAGGAGAGATCTAGGGTCTAATAGACCCCAATTTTTTCAAAAAAGAGTACCTGTCACTACCTATTGCTATCAGAGGGGATATTTACATTCCCTGAGATAACAATAAAAATGATTAAAAAAAATGAAAGGAACAGTTTAAAAATAAGATAAAAAAGCAAAAAAATAATAAGGAAAAAAAAAAAGCACCCCTGCCCCCCCTGCTCTCGTGCAAAGGTGAACGCAAGCGTTGGTCTGGCGTCAAATGTAAACAGCATTTGCACCATGCTTGTGAGGTATCACCGCGAAGGTCAGATCGAGGGCAGTAATTTTAGCAGTAGGCCTCCTCTGTAAATCTAAAGTGGTAACCTGTAAAATGTATTTAGTTTGTCGCCACTGCACGTTTGTGCGCAATTTTAAAGCATGTCATGTTTGGTATCCATGTACTTGGCCTAAGATCATCTTTTTTATGTCATCAAATATTTGGGCAATATAGTGTGTTTTAGTGCATTAAAATTAAAAAAAGTGTGTTTTTTTCCCCAAAAAATCACTGCGCAAATACTGTGTGAAAAAAAAAATGAAACACCCACCATTTTAATCTGTAGGGCCTTTGCTTTAAAAAAATATATAATGTTTGGGGGTTCAAAGTAATTTTCTTGCAAATTTTTTGCAAAGAAATTTTTTTTTTTCATGTAAACAAAAAGTGTCAGAAAGGGCTGTGTCTTCAAGTGGTTAGTAGAGTGGGTGATGTGTGACATAAGCTTCTAAATGTTGTGCATAAAATGCCAGGACAGTTAAAAAAAAAAACAAATGACCCCATTTTGGAAAGTAGACACCCCAAGCTAGTTGCTGAGAGGCATGTCGAGTCCATGGAATATTTTATATTGCGACACAAGTTGCGGGAAAAAGACAAATTATTATTTTTTTTTTTTTGCACAAAGTTGTCACTAAATGATATATTGCTCAAACATGCCATGGGAATATATGAAATTACACCCCAAAATACATTCTGTTGCTTCTCCTGAGTACGGGGATACCACATGTGTGAGACTTTTTGGGAGCCTAGCCCAAGGACCCAGAAAACCTAGCTTACGGGACCCTGAAAACCAAGCACCGCCCTCAGGCTTTCTAAGGGCGTAAATTTTTGATTTCACTCTTCACTGCCTATCACAGTTTCAGAGGCCATGGAATTCCCAGGTGGCACAACCCCCCCCCCCAAATGACCCTATTTTGGAAAGTAGACACCTCAAGCTATTTGCTGAGAGGTATAGTGAGTATTTTGCAGACCTCACTTTTTGTCACAAAGTTTTGAAAATTGAAAAAAGAAAAAAAAACATTTTTTTCTTGTCTTTCTTCATTTTCAAAAACAAATGAGCTGCAAAATACTCACCATGCCTCTCAGCAAATAGCTTGGGGTGTCTACTTTCCAAAATGGGGTCATTTGGGGGGGGGGTTGTGCTATCTTGGCATTTTATGGCCTTCGAAACTGTGATAGGTAGTGAGGAGTGAATCAAAAATTTACGCCCTTAGAAATCCTGAAAGGCAGTGATTGGTTTTCGGGGGCCCCGTATGCAGCTAGGCTCCCAAAAAGTCTCACACATGTGGTGTCCCCGTACTCAGGAGAATCAGCAGAATGTATTTTGGGGTGCAATTCCACATATGCCCATGGCCTGTGTGAGCAATATATCATTTAGTGACAACTTTGTGCAAAAAAAAAAAGGTTTTCATTTTCCTGCAACTTGTGTCAAAATATAAAATATAGAAGTAGATGCCTCTCAGCAAATAGCTTGGGGCATCTACTTTCCAAAATGGGGTCATTTGGGGGGGTTTTGTGCCATCTTGGCATTTTATGGCTTTCAAAACTGTGATAGGTAGTGAGGAGTGAAATCAAAAATTTACGCACTTAGAAATCCTGAAGGCGGTGCTTGGTTTCGGGGCCCCGTACGCGGCTAGGCTCCCAAAAAGCCCCACACATGTGGTATCTCCATACTCAGGAGAAGCAGCAGAATGTATTTTGTGGTGTAATTCCACACATGCCCATGGCATGTTTGAGCAATATATCACTTAGTGACAACTTTGTGCAAAAAAAAAAAAGTTTGTAATTTTCCCGCAACTTGTGTCAAAATATAAAATATTCCATAGACTCAACATGCCTCTCAGCAAATAGCTTGAGGTGTCTACTTTCCAAAATGGGGTCATTTCTGGGGTTTTGTGCCACCTTGGCATTTTATGGCCTTCAAAACTGTGATAGGTAGTGAGGAGTGAAATAAAAAATTTACACCCTTAGGAATTTCTGAAGGCAGTGCTTGGTTTCGGGGCCCCGTACGCGGCTAGGCTCCCAAAAACTCCCACACATGTGGTATCCCCATACTCAGGAGAAGCAGCTAAATGTATTTTGGGGTGCAATTCTACATATGCCCATGGCCTGTGTGAGCAATATATCATTTTGTGACAATTTTGTAAATTTTTTATTTTTTTTGTCATTATTCAATCACTTGGCACAATAAATTAATATTCAATGGGCTCAACATGCCTCTCAGCAATTTCCTTGGGGTGTCTACTTTCCAAAATGGGGTCATTTGGAGGGGTTTTGTACTGCCCTGCCATTTTAGCACCTCAAGAAATGACATATGCAGTCAGACTAAAAGCTATGTAAATTTCAGAAAATGTACCCTAGTTTGTAGACGCTATAACTTTTGCGCAAACCAATAAATATACGCTTATTGACATTTTTTTTACCAAAGACATGTGGCCGAATACATTTTGGCCTAATTGTATGAATAAAATTGAGTTTGTTGGATTTTTTTATAGCAAAAAGTAGAAAATATCATTTTTTTTCAAAATTTTCGGTCTTTTTCCGTTTATAGCGCAAAAAATAAAAACCGCAGAGGTGATCAAATAACATCAAAAGAAAGCTCTATTTGTGGGAAGGAAAGGACGCAAAATTAATTTGGGCACAGCATTGCATGACCGCGCAATTAGCAGTTAAAGCAACGCAGTGCCAAATTGTAAAACGTGCTCTGATCAGGAAGGGGGTAAATCCATCCGGGGCTGAAGTGGTTAAATAAAGGAATTGTCAAAAACTGTCTCTTGTCATTTTTAACATTTTTGATGCTTTTTTGAAATGGTAGGGGTACTTTGCACCCCCTTACCATTTTACACAGGGGGGCCTGGATCTGGGGGTCCCCTTGTTAAAGGAGGCTTCCAGATTCCGATAAGCCCCCCGCCCGCAGACCCCCACAACCACTGGGCAAGGGTTGTGGAGATGAGGCCCTTGTCCTCATCAACATGGGGACAAGGTGCTTTGGGGGGCACCCTCCCAATGTTGAGGCATCCCCCCCTCTTTTCCTGCGGCCTGCCAGGTTGCGTGCTCGGATAAGGGTCTGGTATGGATTTTTGGGGGAACCCCACGTCATTTTTTTTTTAAATTTTGGCGTGGGGTTCCCCTTAAAATCCATACCAGACCTGAAGGGTCTAGTATGGATTTTGAGGGGGGCCCCCCACGCCTTTTTTTTTTTTTTTTAATTTTGGCGCGGGGTTCCCCTTAATATCCATACCAGACCTAAAGGGCCTGGTATAGAATTTAGGGGGACCCCCACGCCATTTTTTTTTTTTTTTTGGTTCGGGGTTCCCCTGTAGGGAAATCCCATGCCATTTTTTTCAATGAACTTTTATGTGTATTGTCGGACCGACAATTCATTAATAGCTGCGAGTAGTTTTAAATTACTTTTTCTCCTTTGAAATGTAATTTTGCTGTCAGACTGTTCTAAACACGGGAAATATGCGCCCCTTTACAGGTATACTATAGACACCCCCAGGTACGAAATTTAAAGGAATATAACACTTTTATTGTTTCATTTTAAGCATTATTAAAATCACTGCTCCCTAAAAAACGGCCGTTTTTAAAACTTTTTTTGCATTGATCATGTCCCCTGGGGCAGGACCCAGGTCCCCAAACACTTTTTATGACAATAACTTGCATATAAGCCTTTAAAGTTAGCACTGGATGAGCATGGCTGGGCATGGAGGGGCATGGATGGGCATGGATGAGCATGGATGGGCATGGGTGAGCATGGTTGAGCATGGATGAGCCATGGATGGAGCATGTGGCACGGATGAGCACTGATGTGGCATGGATGAGCACTGATGTGGCATGTATATGGCAACCCTGAGCACTGATGTGGCACAGAAGAGCACTGATGTGGCACAGATGATCTCTGATGTGGCATGGATGAGCCATGGATGGGCACGAATGAGCCATGGATGAGGATGGATGAGCATGGCTGGGCATGGATGAGCATGGCTGGGAATGGATGAGCCATGGATGTTGATGGATGAGCCATGGATTAGCATGGCTGGGCATGGCTGGGCATGGCTGGGCATGGATGAGCATGGCTGGGCATTGATGAGCATGGATGGGGATGGATGAGCCATGGACGAGCATGGCTGGGCATGGATGGGCATGGATGAGCATGGATGGGCATGGGTGAGCATGGTGAGCATGGTTAAGCCATGGATGGAGCATGTGGCACGGATGAGCACTGATTTGGCATGGATGGGGATGGATGAGGCATGGATGAGCATGGATGGGCATGGATGAGCATGGCTGTGGGCATTTCAGATCCAGCCCACAGAGCTCCTGCCCCCAGCTCCTTCCTCTCCTCCCACACTGTACCAATCGGTGTGAGGAGAGGGGATGAGCTGAACCAGACTTGCTGCAGTCTGTTGACAACTGATCGCTCCATCATTCGATGGGGCAATCACGTGGTAAAGGGCCGCTGTCATTGGCCCTTTACCCCGATCTGTGATGCGCTGGTTCCGCAGGACCTGACGTTCATGGACATTCCTGGGTGCGCGCCCCAGGGGGTGTGCGGGAGAGTGATTTTGGGATTGACATTATATAACGGCCTCCCAGAGTTATCTGACCATGCTGTAGCCGTCATTCGGTTATATCACGGTGGGCAACTGGTTAATACCCCTAAAGCTCCTCCCACTGCCAAAAGTTTGACCACGTCCACATTTGCCACGGCGCGCTATGCAAGGTTACTTCCTTCCTCAAGTGGCAAGAAAGAAAAAAGGGGGTTCAATAAGGAGCCCCTGGTTGGACTTTAGAGGCATAGCAAACCTAGGGAAGCATAGTCAAAAAAATAATATAATAAACTTTATTAAGTACAAATGCATACATAGCAAAGACATCGACAAAAAGTTAAAAAATCATCTATACAGGAATATACATGATAAGAGCCCCGATGCGTCTACGCGTTCCGTAAAAAAACTTCTTCAGGCACATGCAGGTTTCAATTAATGCAAGAAAAGGTCTCACTAAAACACAAAAAGAAAAAGTAAATACAAAGACAATTTAATACCGGAAAACAGCAGATGAGACTCATTAACCTGTACACAGGGATCAGCTACTACATTGGTTAACCAATGTCTCGTTTCCACTGAGCGGATCAGTTCGGGTCGGTACAGTTTGAATGGACTAGAATGGTCCGGTCTATTCTGGTGAGCGTTTCCACTGCAAGTGGGACCACAAGGGGCCATACAGGGTTTAGAAAAAATGCCTCAGCATAGCACAGCAGAGGGTTTTCTGTCAGCCAATCAGTGGAATGTATCGTAGCTTCGCCCTAACCGAACCGTTCCATTTTCTATGGCCCCACATCTGAAGCAGGACCCTGAATGGAGCGGTACGGTTTGGTTGTATGGGCCGCTTTCATAATGGAAACACCCAAAATAGCGTATCGTACCGAACCAAACTGAACCAATCCGCTCAGTGGAAACGAGGCACAAGTTACCTTATGAGGAGGCTTTCAAAGATTCAAATGATCATAGTTCAAGTTTTTCCGCTATAGATGTAAGGGTCTTGTCAATAAAAATAGGTGACCACCATCTAACAAAACAAAAAAATATGTGAAAGTGAGAAACAGAAAAATAATATGTGAAAGTTATAATGTAAATAGGCGGGATGATATATACCTGTTTCCATATACATCCAATCTTAGGGTTCATTTCAAAAGAACCAACAAATTGCCATTATGTTCCAGCAGTATCAGGGTTCGTTTCCAGCAAAGGAAGAACTCAACAGTTGCCATTGATTCCTATCAATCAACAGCCCACAGAACACATCAGCTCAATAGTCCATATGGAACCATGCCAGCAGCACTGGGGGGGACCTATAACAGAACATAAAAGAAGGGGAAGTAATATATAGCACATATAAAAGTCCATCAACATTTAAGAGAGGGGGAATACTATAAGGCTCTGGTGCAAAATATAATACTTACTGGTGGTTAGATAAGATGTATACACTCAGGAGGTTACAGAGATGTTCCTGGGTTGAAAGTAACTGAGCAAATACTTTATAGTGTGGACGGGAGCTTGTGGCCATACCTGGTTTGTCCCCGCACTGCATTGGCAGTGATGTTGTTTCCTTTTGCCTGGACATGATTTCCTGTGTGCTGCGGCTTTCTCTGCCCTCTCGTCTTGCGGGACCCTGGAGTACTTCCTCTGTTTCTGGTAGGTTGATTTTTTTTTGGCGCCAATTTGATACTGTGTATCCACCCCTTTTGTTTTGACGCCAAAAAAAATCAACCTACCAGAAACAGAGGAAGTACTCCAGGGTCCCGCAAGACGAGAGGGCGGAGAAAGCCGCAGCACACAGCAAATCACGTCACTGCCAATGCAGTGCGGGGACAAACCAGGTATGGCCACAAGCTCCCCGTCCATCACCAAACACAAAAGAGGAGGGGGTGGAGTGGGGCGGGCTGTAAAATCAATGACGTGTCAGATGGGAAAAGGGACCGGAAGTTCGGCGCATGGGGGCGGTGGTGCGGCGACTATGAAGCATCCAGAAAGCCGGCAAAGACTAGCAGGCGCAAATGGGACACATCCCGAGCACCGAAACATGAACAAAAAAATCAAACTCCATCCTACATAAAGAGAAGGGCAGCGCCCGCCCATGGCCAATGGAGAATCGCCGCACAAACACCGGAAATATGGCACAGCATAGAAAGTGGCACAGACAGGAAGCAACCCGAATATAGAACGGCCACAAAGGTTAAACCACGTCCCACATAGGAAAAGAAGTGAAGCTCACATCAGGTATATATATAAAAAAAAGGGAAAGGGGGCCAAAATGGGTGAAACAGCCTGGTAAATGGACATAAGTAGACATGATCTGTCACAGGTCGTGAGTCAACACACGGGATCACGATATACAATAAAATTAAAAACAATGCGGTATGCATAGAGATGAATTTGTTTGTAAATGCACAAAATCAATTAAAGTAACAGGTTTGCTAAAGGTACAGTAAATTACTTCCAGATAGCATATTCTAATCACAATAACCATCATAGGTACATATATGTATACACTAGTGGTATATAAAAAAAAAAAGGAAAATAAACATAATACAGAATGCCGACAAAGTAATATTTATAAAAATGGTTTAAAGCTGAACATGTCATTCAAACCAGGGTATGATGTAGCTTGTAAATTATACACCCATTGGGTCTCCCTTTGGAGTACCCTTTGATCAAAATTGCCACCTCTAGGGTCATCATAAATATGATCCAGGACAGCAATTTTAAATGTGTGTGGATCATAGTTGTGCTTAAATGCCACATGATAGCCGATGGCTTTGTTAAGTATGCCATTGGTGGCATAATATACGTGGTCTTTCACTCTTTTCCATAAGGGTCTAATTGTTTTACCGATGTAGAAAGCTCCACATCGGCACAAAATGATATAAATCACCCCTTCGGTCAAACACGTCACATGATGACGTAAAGAAAGGATTTGACCATTAGGTAAGGTAAACGAGGGCCCCTCCAGCAGATAATGACAAAAATCACAAACATGGCACCGGAAAAGACCAAGTGGTTGTTGTTGTGTATCCCGGGATTTATGGTAGTACAAGAAAGTGTTTGATAGACCTAGGACGTCTGTATGTTATCTGAGGACGTGGTCCTAGATATTTAGAAAGTGTAGGATCCGCCAGTAGAATACGCCAGTGCTTGCTGAGAATAGAACGTACCACTTGATGCTGATCAGAAAAGGTGGTAATGAATCTTAATACATCAGATTTATCACGTTTGGATTCAGAGAAAAGGATCTTGTGTCTGGAGCGACCACAGGCTTTGTTAAAGGCCTTTTTCAGACAGGTTTTGGTGTAACCCCTGGCCAATAGAGGTTTGTACAGTAAATCAGCCTCCTGTTCAAAATTGGTATCATTGGAGCAATTCCTTCTGAGGCGTAATTATTGGCCCAAGGGGGATACTGCGAACAAGCGCATCAGGATGTGCACTAGATGCAGTATTGTGTTGCCCACAGTAGGTTTGCGATAAAGTGATGTAGCAATAGTGCCATCAGCTTCAATGGAGATGGTAACATCCAGAAAAGAAATCCTGCTCTCATGAAAATCAATTGTAAATTTTAAATTGTATTTGTTCCCAGGAAGCATCTGCATGAAATGTTCAAGCATACTGGGGGAAACAACCCAAATCATAAAGACATCATCTATAAAACGACGCCACAGGAGAATGTAGGAGAGAAGGTTGGTATGGTCGTCACTGGAAAAAAGGTCTCATTCCCACCCCCCCAGGTACAAATTGGCATAAGAGGGGGCGCAATATGTGCCCATTGCGACCCCCTGTACCTGGAGGAAGTGGGACTCGTCAAAAGAAAACACATTTCTGGTAAGAATATGAGATAAAAGTTGTAATATGAAGTGATTCATGCCAGAGAATATTGGACCGCATTCATCAAGAAACTTAGAAATGGTTTCCACTCCCAGATTGTGTGGGATAGAGGAATACAATGCCTCGATGTCAATGGCGACAAGGAGGCAATCTGTTGGTACGATAAGACTGTCAAGATTTTTTAACAAGTCAGTAGTGTCCTTAATGTAGTAGGGCAGTGTGACAACATGAGGGCGAAGGTATTCATCAACAAGCTTACTAGCTCATTCAGTGATTGAACCCACACCCTAGACAATGGGTCGTCCTGGTGGATTGCGGAGATTTCTATGTGTTTTTGGGAGAGCATAAAACGTCAGGGTCTTGGTGAGTCACCTGTATGCCTTCAAAAATCTTGTTGATAATCAAGCCCTCCGCATGGGCCGAGTGTATAATGTGTTCATTTTCAAGGTTGTATTTGGCAATGTTGCTGGCTGAGATTGGTTTATACCATTGTCTATTTTTGAGTATGTCCCAACACATATTTCTATATTGAAGTTCATCCAACAGAACTACATTGCCGCCCTTGTCAGAGGGCTTGATTACCAACTGAGAATTGCAACTAAGTCCAACAAGTGAATTTCTATGGGCTTGGCTAAGGTTGTGGTTACCCAGCTTCTTGGAAACCAAGAGTTCTATTTTTTGGTTACCTGGGTTAGAAAAGTCCACACATTGGGATTCGTATGTAGTGATGGGAAATGAGTGGATTTTGGTTTTACCGCATTGCCCAACAAAGTAAGTTCCTGTTGATAAAGTTTGGTCTGTGTATGTTGACCAATAGTGTCAAAAGACTCAGATCCAACCATCTGTGTCCGATCTGTGTCATTTTCTTCTAAAAGGAGCACCAGATCCCTCAGCGCTCGAAACTCAGCGACTGTGAAATCCTTCCAAATCTCCTGTTCAATAAGGTTTTTTTGTTTCTCTTGTCTATCATGGTCAAAAAGAAATTTATAAGTCAATTTTCTGGAAAAGAGATGTGGATCTTTGATAATGCTAAGGGTATCAGCTGTTGAAATGGGGCAAAAACTCAACCCCAACTGCAGAACCTCCTTTTCCACTACACTTAGGGGGTAAGACGAAAGGTTAATTATTTCCAAATGTGGAACGCCATTTATAGTGACATCTGAGGGATTATCTGGGAGGGATGGAGGTAATGATAGACTATCCTCTTGATGTCTGTTAATGTTTGGAAAGAATTGGTCTATGCGTCATTTTTTCAAATCCTTCATGACAGCACTCGCTGCTGCTGTGCTTATAGGACGTGAGGAAATGATGGATTGTGCACAGTTAGCTATACTGGAACGAATGTCGGGTTTGTCGACGGGGAATGGGGGAGCAGATGGGGTAGAGGTAGTAGGGAAGACATTAGGTACCGGTGGATCGAGGAACATCGAGATCCCTACATTGTCCTTAGGTGTAGGGTATTGCTTTTGTACATAGTTGTTAACTGGTGGTTGGACAAGTTCATCCATCAGTTTTTTTCTATCATTACCTGTCTGTCATTCATTTTCAGTTTGTCGTCGTTTTCTAGAACCTCGAGCCCTCTGTCATCCCCGATCGGAGGCCCGCGAATTTTGTGAGATAGCTGAAGTGGCAGAAGAATCAGAATCGCTCGCTCTGTTGCTATATTTTTTAGAGGTATTTCTAAAGGAACGCGTGGAACTCTGACCGCCCTGTTGTTTATTGTTCAAAGGCCAATTATATGCATAATTTCCAGCAAAGGCTAGTTTGTCCCTAGACATTTTTTCCTTCCTTTTTCAACGATAAATTTTTGGTAAAAGTTTGGACATGACTCTTTAAACGTGCATCAAATGTTACAAAGTCGGAATGATTAAGTAAAATAGCATTTTCATCATAGATACGCTTAATCTCACAATCAACCAGCTTAAGTTCCTGCATGTAATGCTCCACCATAAGCTCCATAATTTTTTTCATGCAGTCTTGCAAATTACGTTCCCAGTGAACCTTAAAGTCTGAATCGATTGACCAGATATTAGGAAAGACCTGTATCCTAAGGCCTTTAGGATTCAGGTCCTCAGAGATGTACTGCTCAAAGTATTTAATGTGCCCGAACAAGCTGGCTTCTTGTCCTGAAGAAGTTTGCGTAGACGCATCGGGGCTCTTATCATGTATATTCCTGTATAGATGATTTTTTAACTTTTTGTCGATGTCTTTGCTATGTATGCAATTTGTACTTAATAAAGTTTATTATATTATTATTTTGACTATGCTTCCCTAGGTTTGCTATGCCTCTAAAGTCCGGCCAGGGGCTCCTTATTGAACCCCCTTTTTTCTTTCTTGCCATTTAATTATACGGATGTGGCTATAGGAGTGGTTCCTTTTATATTTTGTTCTGACCTTAAGGGTGGTAGACACCCCATCTGTCACGTACCTTACTGTGGAGTCTGAAATGACGAGGGTGGCCTCTTGCACGGTTCCGGTCCTAACACCCCTGGAGGTGGAGACAGGGCTGCTAGGGCAACGGAAGGGTGCAGGTGCCTGTTGGCAGGATCAGGAACACCGGAGCCTAGAGATGCTGGTGAGATGTTGATCCTGGATAGGTTCAGGAAAGTCCAACAGGAGAACTTGCAAGGTCTAGAACAAGCAGGAGTCGGCAACGTGCTGGCAGGAAGGTGCACAATCAATAGGCAGGTTCGTAGTCAGGGGCTAGCGGTGGTTGGCAATGGGCTGGCAGAGAGGTACAAGATCGGAAGACAGAGCCGTGGTCAGAAGTTCAAGCCGGGTTCAGTACAGGAAGCAGAAGTAAACAGAGTTGCAGGGATAATCCAAAAGAGTAGTCAGGAAGGCCAAGGTTTCAGGATCAAGGTTCAATCAAACAGTAATCAAGGATACAGGAACTAGCTGAGACAATCCAGCACTGATACTAGTATGCTGATCCTTTAAATAGGGCGCCCTGTGCTGTGATTCGTTGGCTTGCAGACATGACCATGTCAACGTTCACATGTTCATATGAGAGTACTAACGTGCGTGCCTGGTCCGGGGTTCACACATTCGTGCCGCACGTCTGGCTGGCGCACGGGAACGAGCATTTGTAATGGTTCTCTGACATTGCCCCCTCCTTACGGGCAGCCTCCGGATGCTCCTCTGGATCCTTCTTTCTGGATGAGAGCGATGAAAAGCTTGTATAAGCCTTGGGGCATGAAGGTTTGCTTCCGGTTCCCAGGGGTTTTCATCTGGGCCAAAACCTTTCCATTTAATTAAATATTGATTATGTCCTTGCCTTTTTCTGCAGTCCACAATGGTCTCGATCTCGAACTCCTCCTCTCCATCCACCATTATGGCCTCTGGGGGCCCCATTTCGCGTCCTGGAAAGGGATTAACTACATCAGGTTTCAACAAGGAAGTATGAAACACAGGATGTATCTTGAATGTGTTGGGAAGTTCAAGTTCATACGCCACTGAATTGATCTTTCTCTTGACTGGGAAAGGTCCCAGATAATTAGGTCCCAATTTCCTGGACGGGCAGGCTAGTTTCAGATTGACTGTTGAAAGCCACACACGGTCACCCACTTTCAAATCCAGT
The DNA here is from genome assembly GCA_037952925.1 of Lithobates clamitans. Classification (NCBI taxonomy): domain Eukaryota; kingdom Metazoa; phylum Chordata; class Amphibia; order Anura; family Ranidae; genus Lithobates; species Lithobates clamitans. The sequence continues at coordinate 1,392,952 of JBBGZY010001524.1, forward strand.
TCTCCTCTCCTCTTTCTGTCAAAGAATCTTTTATTAACCTCCTGTGTCCTGGCAATGGTCTCTCTCAGCACCTGGTTATTAGTAGCAAGGAAATTTAGTCTGTCCTGAACAGCTGGTAACGGAGAGTCTGGAATTAGCGTTGGCAAGAAAGAGGGATGGAACCCATAATTAGAGAAGAAGGGAGATTGGTTGGTAGCTGTATGGGTAGAGTTGTTAAATGCGAATTCCGCCAAGGGCAATAGTGAGGCCCAATCTTTCTGGGAAAAAGAGGTAAAGCATCGCAGGTATTGTTCTAGCGTTTGGTTGGTACTGAGCGTCTGTCCATTGGACTGGGGATGATACGCTGAGGAGAAATTTAGTTTGATGCCCAGTGCTTCGCACAGTGTTTTCCAAAATCTTGAAGTAAACTGCACTCCACGATCTGAAACAATGTCACTAGGGATTCCATGCAATCTCAACACTTCTTTAATAAAAACTTCAGCAGTTTCTGTTGCTGATGGGGTCCCTTTCATGGGGACAAAATGTGACATCCTGGAGAGGCGGTCCACCACTACAAAGATGGATGAAAATCCTTCCGATGGAGGGAGCTCTACAATAAAATCCATTGCAATCTTATCCCAGGGTCTTTCAGGAATGGGTAGTGGTCTTAATAATCCCCATGCTTTGCTTTTGCTGTTCTTGTTTTTGAGACAAATTGAGCACGAGCCGACATATTTCCTGCATTCCCTTGCTAAGCTGGGCCACCAAAAATGTCTCTGGACCAAATCCATGGTCTTGTGTCCCCCGAAATGGCCGGCCAGCGGGTAGTCATGGCACACTTGTAAAATAGTGGTACGCAGATTCTGTGGTACGAAAATTTTATTCCCCTGCCAATAGAGCCCATCGTCTTCTTGAAGGTTCATATCTGGAGGCAGAGAGATTTCCCTGGATGCTTGACGTATCTACGTCATTAAATCATTTTGTGTGAGCAAAAAATTCCCAGCCTGTAATATGGTATCCGTTTGAGGTGGAACCTCGATTTCCGTGAACATACGCGACAACGCGTCTGGTTTCACATTCTTGGATCTGGACCGGTAGGTTATATGAAAACTGAAGCGAGAAAAAAAAAAAGAGCCCATCTTGCTTGTCTGGGTCTGAGACGTTTAGCGGTCCTGAGATACTCTAAATTTTTGTGATCTGTGAAGATCAGTATTGGGTGTGTTGCTCCCTCCAAGAGGTACCGCCACTCTTCCAGAGCCGATTTGATTGCCAACAGTTCCCGGTCCCCCACATCGTAGTTCCTTTCTGAAGGCCCTAATTTCTTCGAGAAAAAGGCCACAGGGTGCATTAAAGCTTTAGGTCCTTGGCGCTGAGACAGGATGGCCCCTACAGCGCTCTCTGAAGCATATACTTCCAGTATGTATGGAAGGGCAGGATCAGGGTGCTTCAATACCGGGGCAGAGGTGTATAGTCTCTTTAATTTGTCAAAAGCAGCTTGAGCTACCTCTGTCCACTGAAAGCAGTTCTGTTTTTTGGTGAGCTGAGTGATGGGCATGATGATACCCGAAAAGTTTTAATAAATTTCCTGTAAAAATTGGAGAAACCAATAAACCGTTGTACCCCTTTCTTGTCAACGGGAGGCGGCCAGGACATTATGGCTGCGACCTTTTGAGGATCCATTGCCATCCCTCCTGTAGAGATTACTAGTCTGAGAAAGTGAATGGTCTGCCGTTCGAATTCACATTTCTCGGCCTTGGCATAGAGTCCATTTTGTCTTAACCTAAGAAGGACCTGTTTCACATGGTCACGATGTAGTTCCAGGGAAACCGAGAAAATCAGAATGTCGTCTAGATAAACGATCATGAATAAGTCTAGGAAGTCTCTGAAAATATTATTTACGAAATGCTGGAAAGTTGCTGGTGCGTTACATAACCCAAAGGGCATAACGAGGTACTCGAAATGGCCAAACCGCATCCGGAAGGCCGTTTTCCACTCATCACCCTTTCTGATCCTGATCAAGTTGTATGCCCCTCGTAGATCCAACTTGGTGAAAATCGTTGCAGAGCGGAGTCTCTGGAGTAATTCTGGAATTAGAGGCAGGGGGTTTTTAACGGTAATCCGATTTAGTTCCCTGTAATCCACACACGGCCGGAGTGAGTGGTCCTTCTTTTCAACAAAGAATATTCCTGCTCCGGCTGGAGAAGTAGAGTGTCGGATGAACCCCTTTTTGAGGTTCTCGTTGACGTAGTCTTTCAGGACCAAGAGTTCAGGTTCCGAGAGGGGGAAAATTAGGCCAAAGGGGATTTCTGCCCCTGGTAAAAGTTCAATTGGGCAATCGTAGGCCCGGTGGGGAGGAAGGGTGTCTGCTTTCTGTTTATCAAAGACATCCAGGAAATCGTGGTATACGGGTGGAACAAGATCTTGGGATTCGGATGTGGGTTTGAGACAGCCAACAACTGGTACTGAGGGGTCGAGGGTTTGGAGGCAGTTATGGAGGCAATAGGCAGACTGAAAGACCACCTTGCCAGTTGTCCAATCGATCTGTGGGTTGTGTGCTTGCAACCATGGCATTCCCAGGATGATTGGGAAGAGCGGTGAGGATATCACGTCTAGGCACAACAGTTCTTGGTGGTTGGGTGAGATATCAGCGGGCACAGGTTGAGTTTCTTGAATGATGGGCCCAGATTTGATATTGGACCCATCAGCTAGTCGTATGGACAATTTGTGTTGCTTGGGACGTAGAGGAATCTTGTGTTGCGGGGCGAAGGCATGGTCGACGAAGCAACTACAGGCGCCTGAGTCAACGATGGCCTGGACCTGGAGTGCCCCTTCCGGAAGCTGTAGGGAGACAGGAACAGCAATGTGAGTTGATCTTGATAGAGCCAAAGCACAAGGTTTAAGAGAAGGAGAGACACACTTACGAGTCTTGTTAGGACACATGTTGGCGTAATGACCGGCTCCTCCACAGTAAAGGCAGAGATTATTCATACGGCGGCGCTGCTTCTCTTCTGGTGTCAATGGGGCACGAAGCAGGCCTAATTGCATTGGCTCAGGAACTTCAGTGACTGGAGCAGATAGTGGGGTTGCAGGAATAGGTGGGTGGCTGGGTACCCTAGGTAACATCCACATGGGCCGGTATTGGCTGGTTCTTTCAGATCTTCGCTCCCTCAGCCGGCGTTCGATCTGAATAGATAGCTGAATAAGTTCTTCAAGAGAATTGGGGACCCCCACCCGAGCTAGTTCATCTTTCAATGCCTCTGACAGTCCTGAGCGAAACTGAAAACGAAGAGCGGCGTCGTTCCACTGTGTGTCAGAACTCCACCGTCTAAAGTCTGTGACATAGTCCTCCACAGGCCTACGGCCTTGCTGGAGGGAGTGGAGACTAGCCTCAGCTGTAGTGGTGCGCTGAGGGTCATCATAAAGCTTAGCCATTTCATCCAAAAAAAAGAGTCCATGGTGCCTAACAAGGGACTAGCTTGTTCTAATAGATGGTGAGCCCAGGTCTGGGGTTCTCCCTGTAGCAATGAGATGATAAATCCCACCTTGGGATGACACATTGTTTTCTTCCTTCTCCTTTCTTTGCAAAGTGATACTATACTAGTTGTTTTTTTTTTCTTCCCAAATGGTGGACTTTAACAGGGAATAACTGGGAAGGATTTATGCTAGACATTAAACAGACATGTTGTGTTACGAAGGTTAACCAAATGGAAATGGAGATCCTCTAGCATAAGCTAATGTCAACATTTGAACGCAAAGCCATTTTGTTCTGGCACATTAAATACTTTGTGCAGTACATCTCTGAGGACCTGAATTCTAAAGGCCCTAGGATACAGGTCTCTCCTAATATCTGGTCAATCGATTCGGACTTTAAGGTTCGCTGGGAACGTAATTTACAAGACTGCACGAAAAAATTAAGGAGCTTATGGTGGAGCATTACATGCAGGAACTTAAGTTGGTTGATTGTGAGTAAGCGTATCTATGATGAAAATGCTATTTTACTTAATCATTCCGACTTTGTAACTTTTGATGCACGTTTAAAGAGTCATGTCCATTTTTTTTATCCGCTATTCTTGTGCTAGCCACTGGGATATCGGGACCTTTCCCCAAGCTTTTTCTGTCCCCAGAGCCCCCCGCTGACATTTTCCCCGCAGGCGGCTGATTATTTTTGGCTGGGGACTGCGTGGTACTGTGGGCAAATTTTTCCAGCTTTGCCGCAGCAGCTACTGCGGTTGCATTTAGGGACCCCTTCTCCTTCTCTTTGGCTGAACGGGTAGCTTGAACAGGCATGTTATCCTGGGGATGGTGATGCTGATCTTCCCCCTTCTTCTTAGTCATAGCCACCTAGGACACTTTTAGGAAATTTGTAGCCCACCAGCCTAACCAGTCCAACAAACAGTCCCTTCACGCTTTAAGAATCCAAACCTCTAAAATAACAAGAGATGAGCTCCAGATTCCCTATTTTAACACAGAGTCAATACACTTTGCTTTTGTATATAGATCAGGTTCTTTACCTGTCTTTAATTGGCTTCAAGGATGTCTGCCGGTCTTTTGCCAGGGTCTCTGCAGGTAAACCATCCAGCTCCACCGTCCTCTATTCAATATAGCCACCTTTTCCTCAGCCGTCCTCCAGCCACAATATCTCCACCGCTCTCTCCTATGTCTGTCTCTGGGTTAGCTCTCTCAACTTTCATTACTCAGCCTCCCGCAGTGTCTGTGAGCTGTCACCAGGCAACATTCCACAGCCATACTTGTACACAGCGGAGGCACTGTGTCCAGGCTTCCCTTCGGCTTCCCCTCGGAGCTCTGCTCATCAGCACAGCAAGACCACACGGCAGTCAGCTGACCACAGACAGCTGATCCTTCCCAGGCTCTCCTCCTCTCCTCTCCTCTCTTATCTCCCCCGCAAGTCAGGATGCCATTCGGGGAGCCGGTGACACCGACGGTAACCTGTGGGAGCCTTGGGGCATAGGCAGGATTCAGGCAGATTCACAGGGCACACACACAGCTGCCAAGGCCCCCACTTCACAGCGCTGGAGCAGCATCGGAGCCGGGGCCGGGAGAGAGCACACACACACCGCTCACACCTGCATCCGGTCGCGCCCCCACCGGAGAGGGAGCCCCTGGGAGGAATAGGGGATAGTAGCCCCAATACAGCTGTAGCCAGTGAACAAGATCCCACTTTAAAAGAGATACTATGCGCTATAAATGCTTGTAGGAGTTCAATAAGTGGGATGTGGGAAGAGCTGAAAACCCTAAGTGAGGAATTTGGCAATATTAAACAAGAAATCCAGCAAACAGTGGAGAGAATTAAATGTGTGGAGGAAAGGGTTAGCCAAGTAGAAGATACCGTATCCCCACTGCGACAGGAGTTTACGAAAATCCAAGCTCAGTTAGAGGCCAACAAGCTCAAAATGGATGAATGGGAAAATAGGTCGCGAAGATAAAACGTAAGAGTGATGGGTCTCCCCGAGAAAGTCGAGGGCTCCCGCCCCGAAGAATTTATGGAAAAATGGCTTAAAGAAGTTTTTGGGGTAGAGGCTTTTTCACATTTTTTTTCTATTGAGCGAGCCCACAGAGTCCCTTCCAGACCAGTATATTCAGGAGACCGCCCAAGACCAATGATAATCAGATTTTTTAATTACAAAGATAATGCAAAAATCCAGAGAAAAAGGAGATGTCCTCTTCAACGGTGCAAAGGTTTCGATTTATCCAGATTATTCCCCGGAATTGCAAAGGAGAAGAGCAGGTTTTTTGGACATTAAGCGCACCTTACGGAACCATAACATTCCATATGCGCTATTATATCCAGCACGATTGCGTATTGAGGCTTTAGGGACTACCCGTTTTTTTGAAATGGTCAAAGGAGCCACGGACTGGTTTGAAGAGAACAAAAGGAACTTATAAATGTTTTTTTTTTTTTTTTTGCTGGGCTGTTTGGTAGTATTAGGGGTTGGGAGGGAGAGAGCGGGGTGGTTGAAGTGAAGAGTGAAAGAAATGTTTAGTTTGGTGACGAGGGTTCTTTTAACCCTTGGGTTGATGGGTCTATTGGGGGGTAGGGGGGAGGGGGGTGGTGGGTGGGGAGTGTGGGGGGAGGGGTGGTGGATGAAGTGGGGAGAGGGGAGTAGTAAGGTCACAAGGAAGGCCCCTAGGGCATGCCAAGTGAGGCACAGGGGGGGGGAGGAGAAGGGATTATTTAAAGTAGGGGGTTCCACAGTTGCAAAAATGAAGGTAAAAACGAAGTTAAAAGAAATGAAGTGTAAATACTTAAAGTTTATAAGATTTAGTAGGTTTAATTACACTGTTGTGGATGGAGGTGGGAGGGAGGGGTGTGGGGGTATAGGTCCCCCGGAGCCGCTCGCTTCCCTTCCCATAATAATAGCACTGAGGGTGGCAGGTAGGATTATTGAGGATTATTGAGGATTTGAAGCACAAAAACAAAAGGGGCATGTGGGCACATGTGGTAAAGCAGAACAAGAGTTGGGAAACGTTTTCTTTGGTATTTCTTCAAAAAAGTACTGGCGTGGAACAGTGCCAATTTTCAGCCGTGATTTTTCATTATATAAGTAAAAGGGTAACTATACCCTGGTATTTGCATAGCGGGTATTTGTTGATGTACAATGTTGAATGAAGCCTAGAACATTTGGTTTAAGCTCCTGGAATATCAGGGGGATGAGCGACTATGTGAAAAAAGCCACTGTATTCCAGGAGTTAGATGCTTGTGCTGCTGAAGTGATATGCTTGCAGGAAACGCACTTGACCAGCGAGACTAAATTATTAATTAAAAATAATAAATTTCAGATACAATACCATTCAGTGTACTCCTCCTACTCGAGGGGAGTGAGTATACTGATTAGGAAGGGGTTGACGTTTTCCTGCAGGGATGTCAGCATTGATAGATTGGGTTGTTTTATTTTTTTGCATTGTTTAATTGAGGGCAGATCTTTTGTTATAGCAAATTTATATATTCCTCCACCATTCAAAATGGAGATATTGTTCCTGCTGCTTGAGTTTTTGGAAGATAAGAGAGAGGTCCCAGTTATTATAGTAGGGGACTTTAATACTGTCCTTGATAGCAGGTTAGATAGGTTCCCTCCTGGGGTTAGTGGTGGTGGAGGGTCGGTGGGAAGGTTGGCACAGTTTTTGGAGGAGGTTGGGTGGTGTGATATGTGGAGAGCGCGTAACCCCAATAGTCAGGAATATTCTTGCTTCTCAGGGACCCACCATACCCTATCCCGTATTGATATGGCCATTGGTAACCAGGAAGCCCAGCCTTTAATAAATAGTATTGAATATCGCCCAAGGGGGGTGTCCGATCACTCGCCATTGACAATGATAATAACCATGCAGGATGATGGGGGTCGGAGATTGTGGTCAGTTAACCCAGCATGGTTGGACTTAGTGGGGAATAGAGATGAAATTAATTTAAGATTGAGAGAATTTGTTGAATTTAACACCGGTACTGCCTCGGAGGGTGTGATTTGGGACTCCTTAAAAGCATACCTCAGAGGGCTCTTGATCCAACAGATATCCAAAATAAAGAAACAAACAAGGGCAAGGGGAGAGCTTATTAGGGAAGAGGTTCGGGAGTCAGAAAGAAAGTATGTATTAGACCCAACAAACGAAAATCGGGAAGATTGGGTATTGAAACAACAAAAATACAAAAAGGAAGAAATTAGAAGAGCAGAGAATAGGAAGGTTTTTCAGAGGCAGAGGAGTTTTGAAGAAGGCGAAAGAGTGGGCCGGACGTTGGCCTTGTTGGCCAAAACTAATTCGCCTTCTTCAACAATCCCCATGATCAAAATAAAGGAGGGGGATATCTCTTCAGATCCTAGGGTAATTAACAAAACATTTGTAGAATTTTATAGGGATCTATATAAATCGCGTCATAGTCCTGAACAAGCAGAGATGGAGGAGTTCCTGGAAGGTATTGAGTTGCCGGTGCTCTCAGACGCAGATAGGAATAGTCTGGAAGCACCGATAACACTGGAAGAGGTCTGGCAAGCAATAAAGAACATGCCGAACCAAAAATCACCAGGCCCTGATGGATTGCCATCTGAGGTTTATAAACAATATGGGGAGGTGCTGGCCCCGGAACTTTGGAAGACATTGAACTGGTCAGCTGCAGTTGATAGCTTGTCGTTGTCAATGTCTGAAGCCATTATTGTATTGATTCAGAAAGAAGAGAATAGTCAGCTAGATACCTCGTCATACAGACCAATTTCATTGCTGGGCACAGACGTCAAGATTCTGGCGAAAATCCTGGCTGCCAGGCTGAATAGATGTATATCTACTTTGGTTCACCCGGACCAGTCAGGGTTTGTGCAGAACAGGTCTACCAGTAAAAATATAAGAAGGGCGTACTTGAACCTCCAGACCCCGGTAGAGAATCCAGGCTCCAGGGTGATTTTGTCCTTGGACATTGCCAAGGCATTTGACACCCTGGAATGGGAGTATTTATGGTGGACATTGGGAAAATTTGGGTTTGGTCCCCTATTTATTAAGTGGCTTAAGACTCTATATCGACACCCCAGTGCTAGACTGAAAATAAACAATACATACTCGGAAGGGATCTCTCTTGAGAGGGGGACTAGGCAGGGGTGTCCCCTGTCCCCCCTGCTATTTGCCCTGGCAATGGAGCCCTTCGCGGAGGTAATAAGAAAATCATCAGGTTTACAGGGCTATAAAAGGAAAGGGGGTGAGGATAGAATAGCGTTATATGCTGACGATGTATTGTTATTCCTGGGGGACATGGGGCCATCGTTAGTAAAGGCAATGCAGCTGGTGGAAGGGTTTGGGAGAGTATCGGGGTTAATAGTCAATTGGGAGAAATCTTCACTCCTCCCGCTTGACTCGACCAACGGTTCTCTCCCGCAGGTGGTATCTTGTCTCAGGGTGGTGGAGAAGTTTAAATACTTGGGTATAATGGTGACCAATAACCCAATGCAGTATATTAAAGATAATCTAGCTCCGCTGTTAGAAAAGTTTAGAAGGAAGAAAGACATTTGGTCTCGGCTTCCTTTATCTATGGCGGGGCGTATAAATTTGATTAAGATGATTTGGATGCCTCAGCTTTTGTACATATTACACAACTCACCGATTTGGATAGGGAGGGACTGGTTTTTAAAAATAAACTCTATCTTCCGTGAGTTAATATGGAGAAAGGGCCAGGCCAGGATCAGTCTCCAGACCTTGCAACGACCCAACAGGGAGGGGGGATTGGCGGTGCCCCACCCATACAGGTACTTCTTGGCGGCTCAACTGCAACACCTGGGTGGGTGTGAATGCGGGGGGGAGGTGGACTCCAGCGCAAAAATCATGTTGTCGGGGAGCCCGCATAAATCCTTGGCAGGGGCATTGGAAGCCGGAGCATTAGGATGCTCATCTCCAACAAACAAATTGGCCATAAAAGTTTGGCAGTCAGTAAAGATAGAAATGGGATTTAAGGGGGCTACGGAGTTCACACCTATATGGCAGAATAGGCAGCTACAAGAAATGCAGGCCATAGGAGTAAACAGGATGTGGGAAAGGGCGGGAATAACTAGGCTGGCACAATTATATGTTGGCAATATATTAAAATCCTTTGTGGACCTGAGGCGGGAGTTTGCAATCCCCAAGGAATCATTTTATTTTTATCTCCAGATCAGGCACGCATTAGACAAGCAATTTAAGACCAACGCACTGGAATGGTGTAGCGCATCACTTCTTAATAAGGTGGTAAGGGCACATAGCCTGAAGGGGCTAATATCAGGAATTTATGACCAACTAACGACCAGGGCAACTGGTCTGGCCCCACTCTCGCGCGCAAGGTAGGGGTGGGAGGCCGATGTGGGGGAGTTGAGTGATGATCAGTGGGGGAGAATATTGGAGCTTGGTCCGCTGGTGTCCCTCTCTCCGTCGCAGCGGGCGTCGCACCTCTTGCTTGTGCACAGAGCTTATTACACCCCCAAGAGGCTGCATAGAATGGGTCGTAGACCAGACGACAAATGCCCCAGATGTCTAGATACGGGCGATCTTATACACATTATGTGGAGATGCCTGAAGCTAGTGAGGTACTGGACCGAGATCCTAAACATCATAGAGGCTAGGATCGGGATAAGGCTGGAGCCCGAGGCTAAAGCCTGTGTCCTGGGGCTAATCAAAGAGGATATGGGGGAAGGTTATACAAGAATAGCAATTGTACGATGCTTATACCAAGCCAGGAAACTGATCGCAAAAGCATGGTTGTCAACAATGCCCCCTACCCCTGAAGATTGGGTTAGTACTATGAACGCACTAGTGGGAATAGAAAGGACTATATATATTAGAAGGGGAAGCTATGGGAAGTTTATTAGGATTTGGGGTAGGTGGTGTCAAGGAGAGAATAGGGAAATATAAAATCGTTTCGAGGAAAGGAAGTTATGCACGAGGAAATAGATATTAGGGAATAAGTAGTGTGCACAGTACTCTTATTGGGGCAGTAAGTCTTACCAAGCGTAGGATACGACTATTTTAAAATTAGCAACTGGTGGGGAGGAGGGAGGGTGAACAGGGGTGGGGGGAGGGTTTAAGGGAAAAAGGTAGGGTAAGATATATTTATAATTGATGGTGATTTTGGGAAACATGTATTGTAATATGTGTTTTCTTGTTTGCCTCTTGTTCTTTACTTCGGTTATGATGTACATTGTATAAATTGAAAAACCAATAAAAAAGATATGATTTAAAAAAAAAAAAAAAAAGAGTCGTGTCCAAACCTTTACCAAAAATTTATTGTTGAAAAAGGAAGAAAAAATGTCTAGGGACAAACTAGCCTTTGCTGGAAATTATGCGTATAATTGGCCTCTGAACAATAAACAACGGGGCGGTCGGAGTTCCACGCGTTCCTATAGAAATACCTCTAAAAAATATAGCAGAGCGAGCGATTCTGATTCTTCTGCCACTTCAGCTATCTCACAAAATTCGCGGGCCTCCGATCGGGGATGACAGAGGTGTTGAGGTTCTAGAAAACGACGACAAACTGAAAATGAACGACAGACAGGTAATGATAGAAAAAAACTGATGGATGAACTTGTTCAACCACCAGTTAACAACTATGTACAACAGCAATACCCTACACCTAAGGGCAATGTAGGGATCTCGATGTTCCCCGATCCAGCGGTACCTAATGCCCTCCCTACTACCTCTACCCCATCTGCTCCCCCAATCCCCGTCGACAAACCTGACATTCGTTCCAGTATAGCTGACTATGCACAATCCATCATTTCCTCACGCCCTATAAGCACAGCAGCAGCGGGTGCTATCAGGAAGGATTCGAAAAAATGACGTATAGACCAATTCTTTCCAAACATTAACAGACATCAAGAGGATAGTCCACCTTTACCTCCATCCCTCACAGATAATCCCTCAGATGTCACTATAAATGGCGTTCCACGTTTGGAATTTTTTTTTTTTTTTTTAATTCTTTTTTTATTAAGTTTTTGCACACAATACAAAACATAAAAGAATCACTAAACCAGCAGGTAAGTGCCACCTGGGTTGGCCTCACAGGGCCATCAACAAGGAACTAACATAGTTCAATATTCCCTTCCCATTCCCCCCACCCCCCTCCCAACCAACCAATGATTATATTAAATATACATACATATGTGCACCTTAACATTATTACATAATGATACCATGCCTCCTTTTGGATAGACGGCTACTCAATCATGTAAGTGGGTATTTTGTCTATGTCCCATGAGGGGAATCCTATCAATTAGGATTCGCCTATTTTATTCAGATATCATAAGTTTCTAATGCAAACAAAATTTCACATTTATATTAAGCTAAACTGTATTTGAAGAGTCCAGCCAAGCCTGCCATGTTTTCTTGAATTTCTTTTCACAGCCTCTGGATCTGTACGTTGCTTTGTATAGAGGTATTACAGAGTTAATCAGACCCTTCCAATACAATAAAATGCAGCTGTTTTTTCCATTTTAATAGGATGGCCTTTCTACCATAAAACAACGCAATATTTAACAAAGTGCGATGTGCTCTGGATAAAACCACCTCTTCCACCAACCCTATTAGACAGACTCTTGGAGTCGTAGGAACTGGGATACTAAGTAGCTCCGAAAGGCATTCAGTAATACCAGACCAGAGCGTTTGAATATGTGTGCAACTCCAAAAGATATGCTCTGAGTCAGCTGGAGAATGAGAGCATCTCCAGCACTGACTACTAACAGATGGATATATGCAAGATAATCTGGCTGGGTAAAATAAACACGATGAAGGAATTTGAAATGAAGTAGGCGGTCTCTTGCGGACACTAGATAACGAAAAGGATGATCCCACATATTCTCCCAATCCTCCCCCTGTATAATAGTAATTTCATTCTCCCAACGTTCCCTGCATCTGGTTATACCTAGTGGCGTCTTTTTGAAGAGAGATTTGTACACGGTTGAAAGAGGTTTAACCAACTCCTCCTCAGTCAAAAGAGTCTCCAGTGCTGATGGCAGGAATTCAATTCTTTTTCCATCGAACTGCGCCTAAAACGCATGGTGCAGTTGCAAATAGCAGAAGAAGAAGGAATTTGATAAATTATGTCTGGCTTTTAATTGGTCAAATGTACACAGCTCCCCCTCTCTGGTAATATCCCCCAACACTTGAACACCCCCACACACTCACACCATAGGATCTGGGAGTGAGTAGAAATGAGGCAGGGCTGGGTTCATCCACAATAGGGCTGATGGCGTAACTCCCAAATAACTAGGGGACATCAATGTGGTGGTGATTTCCCGTGCCCTAATGGTCGCTTTCATCGAGGTAGTCAAAGGCAGGCAAGATTTTGGGCCTCCGTAGAGGGCCAATCTCAGACTCTCATAGGACCCCAAGTGCGCAGCTTCCAGAACCGTGGCGGAGTCCCTGTCATCCGCCATCGCCTAGCAACCACCATCTGGCCAGCCATATAGTATTTATGCCAGTCAGGTAGAGCTAATTCCCCCTGACCCCACGGTTGCCTGTGGGGACCATATGAAATAACCTATTATACTGTTTAATGTTCTGAAAAGGATTTTGGTATCCATAGGGGAGAGTGGCGTATAAAGTATAGTATTACCGAGAGAAACTTCATTTTTATAAGACTAACCCTCCCTATCAGAGAGAGAGGTAATTTCTGCCAAGCTTGGGTTTTTAGTTTGAGTCTATTCACTAGGGGGAGGAGATTTAGAGATATATAATCCTGAATAGAGGCTGTTATTTTGACACCTAGATAGGTGATTGAGGAGACCCACTGCAATGGTAGTGTGTCATCTTGAAGTGTTCTAGCCTCCGGACCTAATGGCAGAATTGATGATTTGCTCCAGTTTACTCATAGGCCTGAGAAAGTGGCAAACCTGTCCAAGATCGACAGGGCTGCTTTTAGGGAGGGACCTGGATCCTGGAGGAACAGGAGCAGATCATCTGCGTATAATGCTACACATTCATTAATGTTTCCCACCCGAATCGCCCCCACCCGCTCAGATCTTCTGAGTGCACTTGCCATGGGTTCCATCATCAGGGCAAATAAAAAAGGGGAAAGTGGGCACCCCTGCCTAGTATCCCTTCCTATCGGGAAATAATCAGAAACATTAATTCCTAACCAAATTGCCATTTTGGGAGTGATATATAACAACTTTACCCAACTACAGAAACCTGGATCAAACCCCATGACCTCCAACACCCTATGCCAGTCCACAGAGTTAAAGGTCTTCTCAATGTCTATAGAGACTACGACCTTGGCCGGGGGGCTCTGTGGTATCTAGCTGTAAGTGCGTGAACAATCTCAACAGATTTGTGTCTGTTGATTTGCCAGGAATGAAACCTGTCTGATCAATGTCCACCAGGGTGTCAATAACCCTGACCAACCTTGATGCCAGCACCTTAGCAAGAATTCAAATACATATTAAGTAACGCTATGGGGCGATACGAGGAGCACTCCAATGGGTCCTTGCCAGGCTTCAGGAGGAGGACCATATAAGCTTCCATCATGGATGCTGGCAAGGCTCCTTGCTCCAGACAATGCTTAAAAAGCATGTTTAGCCTAGGGGCTAATTCTGACATGTATAGCTTATAGAAATCAGCGGGAAATCCATCAGGACCCGGAGCTTTAGGGGAGGGAAAGCAAGTATGGCTGTTTCAATTTCTAAGACAGAAATACCTTCATTAAAAGGGCAGCATCCGTATCTGACAATCTGGGCATGGAGAGGCTCTGCAGTAACTCTTCCAACTCCGCAGTATTATACTCAGGGATAGTTGAATACCATATAAGTTTTATAAGTCCACAGGGACTTATAAAAATTTACAAATTCCTCCAGTACCTTTACAGGGTCAGACACTAAACTCCCATCCTCTTTCCTTGCTACCGGGATACTAACTGGTAACCTTTGATCAGCTGCTAAATTGGCCAAAAGTTTGCCGTTCTTGTCTCCTTCAGCAAAAAAGTTTTCAGACCTGTGCTTTGCCTCTGTATGGGCTAGATCAGAGAAGTGAATTGCTATCAGTCTCCTGCTTTCCAGTAGTGACACATAAGCGGCCTCCGAGGGAGAGTCTGCATGTGCTTTGGCACTCTCACGCTCTTTGGCCAGTAGAAGCTCACCCTCCTCATTATGATCCCTCCTAGCTGCCTTAATGGCAGATATGCACTCACCCTTTGATACTGCCTTAAACGTGTCCCATACCAAGGATGGCTCAGCCGAGTCATTGTTGGTAACCAAACAGGTATCCATGGCAGTTTGAATTTGAACTGTCACTTGCTCTTCTTGTAACCAACCCGGTGCAAGTCTCCATCCCCCTCTCTTCCCTCCAAGGGTGAAGGTCAGGGTAACCAAGAGTGGGTTAAAGTCCCCCAGCCAGATATTCTGAATCGTAGAGGTACTTTAACATGGAGGCATTCCCAAATTCCAAGTCAATTCTGGCCAAGGATTTATGAGTCAAAGATAAATGAGAGTATAAAGTGGTGTCTGGGTGCCCCCACCTCCACAGTTCGGTTAAACTCGCCACAGTTGCCCAGGTGGATAGTTCAATCGAGGCTGGCCTAGTTACATTAGTGGAATCTAACACAGGATCTAGTATGGCATTTTAATCTCCCATGAAAAGCACAGTAAGATGCAAGTAGAGCGCCAGTGTCACCAATAATTCATATAACAATTGCACCTGAAATGGAAGAGGTAAATATATGCTTACTAACAAAATTGTTTGACAAAAGACATCCAATACAATTACCACATATCGTCCTCCCGGATCTGTAAACACCGGATGTATCGTACATGCAATTGCTTTGCTGATTGAAATGGAAACTCCTCTGGCGTATGTAGAATAGGTGGAGTGAAATGCCCTCTGAATCCACGGTTTGCGTAAAGATAGAATTTTACTACCCTCCAGGCGTGTTTCTTGAAGGAGGATGATATGTGCCTTCACCTGCCTCAAATTTTGAAATACATTCGCCCTCTTAAAATATATTGTTTAGTCCCCTCACATTCCATGAAACTATTTGTAGCTTACCAGCCATCATAATAGTGAAGAATGTCTGCTATCAAGATTAGCCCAATTTGCACTGTAGCGACTGCTGAATACAGCTTACACATGGGTATGTACAAACTATGAGATACAGGTGCATCATTAATATAAATCCTATGGCCTTGGTCAATCCCTCCCTCCCCTGCTGTTATACCAGAAACTGCAAAAAAACAAACTACAAAACTAGTCCGCTATGCAGCTTTAGCCCTGAAAACCTTGAAGAGTTCAACCTGAAGTGTCGACAGTTCGGCATTGGACGATGAAAAAAAGAAAAAACAAACAATTTTCCCTGTTGTTTCCTACTTAGAACTCCATGCTCAGTCCAGGAGCGCAAAATTACAGCCGATCGGTCACATAACCAAAAAGCTATTCAGGAATGTTAAAAGCGGGAAAAAAACAAAATTAACAACTCACCAAGTCATAGTGTGCAGTCCACGTTGAATGTCCCCCCCACCTTATGCATAGGTTACAGGCGGATAACTGTAGTTGTATATGGGGAGTCAGTAAGGTGTGTACAGTATATGCATGGCACAGTTCACCACGCACATAAGAAGGTCAAACATGAGTGCGCCATTGAATCAGAGACCAAACAAAACCCCGGCAGTAAAGAAAAAATCTGCAAAAAATAAAAAGGGATAGAACAAAAAAACAAAACTCAAAATAACAGGCCATATGCAATTCGCACAGGATCCCAGCAATCGCATACCCCCCAACATTCTGAGAAAGAGCAACACTTTTTAGTGTACAGTATGTAGGCAAAGGACACATTCTTGTGATGCACCACTTACATGGACCATGAAGAACTGATAAGCAAAAAGTGAATGCTTTCGTCATACCCCCTAAGTGTAGTGGAAAAGGAGGCTCTACAGTTGGGGTTAAATTTTTGCCCCATTTCAACACCTGATACCTTTAGCATTATCAAAGATCTACATCTCTTTTCCAGAAAATTGACTTATAAATTTCTTTTTGACCATGATAGACAAGAGAAACTAAAAAACCTTATTGAACAGGAGATTTGGAAGGATTTCACAGTCGCTGAGTTTCTGGCGCTGAGGGATCTGGTGCTCCTTTTAGAAGAGATTGACACAGATCCGTTACGGATGGTTGGATCTGAGTCTGTTGACACTATTGGTCAACATACACAGACCAAACTTTATCAACAGGAACTTACTTTGTTGGGCAATGCGGTAAAACCAAAATCCACTCATTTCCCATCACTACATACGAATCCCAATGTATGGACTTTTCTAACCCAGGTAACCAAAGAAATAGAACTCTTGGTTTCCAAGAAGCTATGTAACCACAACCTTAGCCAAGCCCATAGAAATGCTCTTGTTGGACTTAGTAGCAATTCTCAGTTGGTAATCAAGCCCTCTGACAAGGGCGGCAATGTAGTTCTGCTGGATGAACTACAATATAGAAATATGTGTTGGGACATACTCAAAAATAGACAATGGTATAAACCAATCTCAGCCAGCAACATTGCCAAATACAACCTTGAATATGAACACATTATACACTCGGCCCATGCGGAGGGCTTGATTACCAACAAGATTTTTGAAGGCATACAGGTCCCACACCCCAAGACCCTGACGTTTTATGCTCTCCCAAAAACACATAAAAATCTCCGCAATCCACCAGGACGACCTATTGTCTCGGTGTGGGTTCAATCACTGAACGAGCTGGTAAGCTTGTTGATGAATACCTTCACCCTCATGTTGTCACACTGCCCTCCTACATTAAGGACACTACTGACTTGTTAAAAAATCTTGACGGTCTTATCGTACCAACAGATTGCCTCCTTGTCGCCATTGACATCAAGGCGTTGTATTCCTCTATTCCACACAATCTGGAAGTGGAAACCATTTCTAAGTTTCTTGATGAACGCGGTCCAAAATTCTCTGGCATGAATCACTTCATATTACAACTTTTATCTCATATTCTTACCAGAAATGTGTTTTCTTTTGATGAGTCCCACTGCCTCCAGGTACAGGGGGTCGCAATGGACATATTGCGCCCCCTCTTATGCCAATTTGTACCTGGGGGGGGTGGGAACAAGGGATGAACCGAACACCCCCCTGTTCGGTTCGCACCAGAACATGCGAACAGGAAAAAAGTTTGTTCGAACACGCGAATACCATTAAAGCATGGATGCGGAGCGGCCCGGAGAAGAAGATGAAGAAGAGAAGAAGATGAAGAGAAGAGCGGGAGCCTCCCCCCATGCCATGGGTGCGGAGCGGCCCGAGGAGAAGAAGATAGAAGACGCCGCGGAGGAGATGCTGGACGAGAACACCAGAGGAAGAACCAGAAGAGCCAGAAGAAGAAGATGAAGGAAGATAGAAGAAAGAAGAAGCATTTAAATAAAGGAATTGTCTAAAACTGTCTCTTGTCATTTTTAACATTTTTGACAGTTTTTTAGTGAAATGGTAGGGGTACCCCCTTACCATTTCACACGGGGGGGGGGCCGGGAACTGGGGGTCCCCTTGTTAAAGGGGGCTTCCAGATTCCGATAAGCCCCCTGCCCGCAGACCCCCACAACCACTGGCCAGGGTTGTGGGGATGGGGCCCTTGTCCTCATCAACATGGGGCCAAGGTGTTTTGAGGGGCTACCCCAAAGCACCCTCCCAATGTTGAGGGCATGTGGCCTGGTACGGTTCAGGAGGGGGGGCGCTCTCTCATCCCCCTCTTTTCCTGCAGCCTGCCAGGTTGCGTGCTCAGATAAGGGTCTGGTATGGATTTTTGGGGGGACCCCACGCCATTTTTTTTTCTAATTTTGGCGCTGGGTTCCCCTTAAAATCCATACCAGACCTGGTATGGATTTTAATCGGTAAAACAATTAGACCCTTATGGAAAAGAGTGAAGGACCACGTATATTATGCCACCAATGACATACTTAACAAAGCCATCGGCTATCATGTGGCATTTAAGCACAACTATGATCCACACACATTCAAAATTGCTGTCTTGGCTCGTATTTATGATGACCCTAGAGGTGGCAATTTTGATCAAAGGGTACTCCAAAGGGAGAACCAATGGGTGTATAATTTACAAGCTACATCATACCCTGGTTTGAATGACATGCTCAATTTTAAACCATTTTTATAAAATATTACTTTGTCTGCATTCTGTATTATGTTTACTTTCCCTTTTTTTTTTTCAGTGGTAAAATTGTCTGGAACCTTGCATACCCCCTGTTCAAAAAAGGATACCATTTATATGTAGACAATTACTACAGCAGCTTGCCCCTTTTTCCTCATCTGTATCGTAAAAAAACCATGACCTTCAGAAAAAAAAAGGAAGGGCTTCCCACAGAATTATTTATCCAAAAGGCTACAAAGTGGGGAATCAGCATATATGAGAATGAGGAAGTGGACAAGAAAGATGTTCGCATGATGTCTACCATCCACAATGACACCTTGGTGGAGATTTAGAGAAGACACAGGCCCATTGTAAAGCCTGAATGTGTCCATGATTATAAGCTGTTCATGTGGTGGGGGTGGATTTAAATGACCAGATGCTACAACTATATTTATCAACCTGAAAGTCCCGTTACTGGTATTAAAAAACTTGTATTTCATCTTTTTTATAAGGCCATGTTTAATTTGTATGTCTGCTATCAAAAATCAGCCGAAAAAAACAACCCATCATCTACCTCAAATATATTGAAGACATTGTCACTGCCCTGACTTACCAGCAAGGACCCGCCTCAGGAAGCATTCGCTCTCATGCGAATCAACTTCATGAGCAACATTTTCCATATAACACCCCCCCACAGAATCCAGAAGATGCCAAAAGAGATGTTAATCGGCCATGTTTTTTGCCTGCCACTTGAACTGATCTTTTGCCCTTCTACTTTGGTACACAGGGGTCTCAAATATGTGAGGGGCTTCAGAATAGCGTTCTGAGTAGAGAAAAACAGAAGTGTTCCCAGAACAGGGTCTGGTTGTCAATAGGCTTCAAAGAGCTTTGGGTGGGGGAAGCCTCTACCCCTGTTCCCCTGGCCCTAAGGTTGATGGTCCTTCCTACTGCCTGGACCAATACTTTGGATGTGCTGACCACATAGCTGCCTGTAATGACCCAGAACTTTATGGACCATGTTTCATCCTGCTGCCTGGACCAATACTTTGGCTGTGTTGACCATATCTCTGCCTGCTGCCTCTACTGACTATGGACAGTATTTCTGCCTGGACATCTCTCCCTATACCTGGACCAATGCTTTGGCTGTGTTGACAGTATCTCTGCCTGTACTAACTTTGGACAGTATTCCTGCCTGCTGCCTGGACAATTGCTTTTGCTGTCGCTGACCACATCCCTGCCTGTTGCCTGGACCGATGCTCTCCTCTGTGGACCACTGCACTACTAACACCACATGTAATCTTTTGTTATTTGGTATGTACAGTACATGCTATGTGTTAGAAATATGAAGGGCCTTCAAAAATGCGATCAGTAGTCAGAAAATTATATATGTAATTTATGCTCCTATAACGCCTGGAGGTGCTACTTGGATGTTGGTCCTCTTTATATGGTCAGGCTGTGTAAAGGTCTCACACGTGTGGTATCACTATACTCAGGAGGAGTACCAGAATGTATTTTGGGGTGTCATTTTTGCTATTTACATGCTATGCGTTAGAAACATCATATAAATTGACAACTTTGTGTAAAAAAATAAAAATAAAAAAATACGTTTTAATTTTCTTTCCATGTTTTCCGAAAAATTGGGGGAAAAAAATGAACTTTTCAAAAGACTCATAATGCCTCATAGAATATACATTGGGGTGTTTGCTTTCCAAAATGGGGTCATTTTGTGGGCGTTTCCATTGTCCTGGTTCTCCAGGGCCTTCAAAAGTGTGATAGGTCATCATGAAATTATATGTGTAATTTATGCTGCTAGAACGCCTGTAGGTACTACTTGGATGTTGGGCCTCTATATGTGGCCAGGCTGTGTAAAATTCTCACACATGTGGTATCGCCATACTCAGGAGGAGTAGCAGAATGTATTTTGGGGTATCATTTTTGCTATGCACATGCTATGTGTTAGAAATATCTTATACATTTATGCTCCTGGAACGCCTGATGGCGCTCCTTGCATGTTGGGGCTCTGTATGTGGCCAGACTGTTTAAAAGTCTCACACATGTGGTATCGCCATACTCAGGAGGAGTAGCAAAACATATTTTGGGGTGTAATTGCAAGTATGCATTTGCTGTGTGTGAGAAATAACTTGGTAATATGACAAGTTTGTGTAAAAAAAAAAGAATTGTGGGAAAAAAATACAACTTCAAAAAACTCACCATGCCTCTTACCTTGGACGGTCTACTTTCAGAAAAGGGGTCATTTGTGGGGTATTTGTACTTTCCTGGCTTGTTAGTATCTCAATAAATGAGATAGGCCATCAGTACATCAGGTGTGATCAGGTGTGATACATTTTCAATGATTAGCACCATAGCTTGTAGAGTGTATAACTAAATAATATACATAATATAATATAAATAATATACACCAATTTGGGCTATTTTTACCAAAGATATGTAGCAGTATAAATTTTTACAATAAAAACTAAAAAAAGTGTTTGTTTTTCAAAAATTTCGCTCTTTTTTCCGCTTATATCACAAAAAATAAAAATACTACCAAAGATACTACCAAAAGAAAGCTCTATTTGTGTGAAAAAATGATAAAAATGTTGTTTGGGTACAGTGCAGCACGACTGAGTAATTGTCATTCAAAGTGTGAGAGCACTGAAAGGGTATAAGTGCCCTGTATTGAAGTGGTTAACCAATGACATTTCAGCTGTCAGTGGGATTTCCCTTCCCCGCAGTGGCCTTGCCCCCTCCCACGCTGGCCCTGCCCCTCCCCCTTAACTCCACTTGTTGTGTCCTCCTCTGGCTCCTCTGTGGGCAGCTGCGGGGTGACTGGTGAGTAGTGTGTCCTGCACTGAGCCAGGCTTTGCTTCCCCCCCCTCTGATGACTTTCCCTAAGTGTCTCAGCTGCTGCAGAACTTCTTGGAGGGGGGAGGACAGGTCTGCTGGGTGTTGTAGTGCAGGGCAGTGATTGGCAGCTGTGGGGTTCCCAAACATCCCCCTTCCCCTCCCCCCTCCTTTCCTGCATTTCCCCTTCCCCTCCCTGCATATAAAAACAATAACCCCCTTCCCACCCTAAACAAACCCCCCTCCCCACCCCTCTACCCTAAACAATAACCCCCCTCCCCACCTCTCCAACCTAAACAATAACCCCCTCCCCAACTCTCCACCCTAAACATAACCCCCCCTCCCCACCCTAAACAATAACCCCCCCTCCCCACCCTAAACAATAACCCCCCTCCCCACCTCTCAACCCTAAACAATAAACCCCTCCCCTCCACCCTAAGCAATAACCCCAGTCCCCGCCTCTCCCCCCCTAAACAATAACCCCCCTCCCCGCCTCTCCACCCTAAACAATAACCCCCCTCCCCACATCTCCACCCTAAACAATAACCCCCCTTCCCACCTCTCCACCCTAAACAATAACCCCCCATCGCCGCCTCTCCACCCTAAACAATAACCCCCTTCCCACCTCTCAGTCCTTAACAATAACCCCCCTCACCGCCTCTCCACCCCAAAAAAAACCCTCCCCGCCTCACCACCCTAAACAATAACCCCCTCCGCACCCTAAACAATAACCCCCTCCCCACATCTTCATCGTAAACAATAACCCCCCCATCCCCGTCTCTCCACCCTAAACAATAACCCCCCCCTCAGCCCTAAAAAAAAAACCCTCCCCTCCCTAAACAATAACCCCCTCCCCTTCTCTCCACCCTAAACAATAATCCCCTCCCCACCCTAAACAATAACCCCCTCCCTGCCTCTCCACCCTAAACAATAACCCCCACCCCACCCTAAACAATACCCCTATCCCTGCCTCTCCACCCTAAACAATAACCCCCTCGCAGCCTATCTCGGTCAGTTTGGTCGTGGTCTAAGGGCCTAGCCGCGAAAGGGGGCCCGCTGGCAGTGGCGTAGCATGGGGGGCGCAACATTTTTACTGTGCCGTGCCGAGTCTGCCGACAGTACCATCCCAAGTGTGCTGTGTGTTGCGGTCATGATGTTCATTCCTTGCAATAGCAATAACATTGATCAAAAAAAAAAAGTTAAAGTAGAACTATAGGCAAAACTTTGTTTTTTTCATTTTGGATAGAGCAAGGGAGGGTTATACCCCCTGTCACATTTTTTTTGCCATCTGTGTCCCATTGGGGTGATTTCCCTTCATTTCCTGTCCCATAGCCAAACAGGAAGTGAGGGGAAATCCCTGCAAATTAAGGGAATTCCTTAGGGCCTCCTAGGGCACCAGAACTAGTGTCCCCATTGGAAGATTTCCCCTCTGTTACTTTTCTGGGGACAACCCAAAATTTGGAATTTTATTTTACTTTCACTTTCAAAGTCAATAGTAAACAGAACAAATATAGAGGGTGAATCTCCTTAACGGGGACACAGACAACAATAAAAACTGACATGCGTTCTAATTCCACTCCATTCTATCCAAAATTTTAAAAAAAAGTTTTGCCTTTAGTTATACTTTAACCACTTCAATACCGGGCACTTACCCCCCTTCCTGCCCAAGCCAATTTTCAGCTTTCAGCGCTGTCGCTGTTGAAATGACAATTGCGCGGTCATGGTACACTGTACCCAATCATTTTGTTCCCACAAATAGAGCTTTCTTTTGGTGGTATTTGATCACCTCTGCGGTTTTTATTTTTTGCTAAACAAATAAAAAAAGACTGAAAATTTTGAAAAAAAAAAGTTTTTCTTTTGTTTCTGTGATAAAAGTTTGTAAATAAGTAAGTTTATCCTTCATTGATGGGCACTGATAAGGCGGTACTGACGGGCACTGATAAGGCACCACCGATTAGGTGGCACCAATGAGGTTGCACTGACGGGCACTGACAATGGGCACTGATAGGCGGCACTGATATTCAGCACTGATGGGCATTGATAGGCGGCACTGATGGGCACTCATGGGTGGCACTGGTGGGCATTGATAGGCGACACTGATGGGCTCTTTACCGAGATTGGTGCAGAGGTGTGTCAGACTGACACGCCGCACCACCGAGCGCCGCGATGCGCGTCCCCATGGGCACGCACTGGCAGTTATACTGCTGGTTGTCATATAACGCCCAGTCAGGATAACTGAACCACCAGCCGGACGTCTTTTTGCTATAGGCCAGGCAGAAAGTGGTTAAAAGGTACTGTGTTTAAAAAAACATGTAAATAAAAAAAAAATTTAAAAGTAGATATCAGTATTTGGTATTGGCGAGTACTTGAGGGGAAGTATCGGTACTTGTACTCGGTCTTAAAGAACTGGTATCAGTGCAACCCTAGTTATCACTCTATAAAACTTTCAAGTCATTAAATGGCTGGTGTCATAGATGATCACATGTGCAACACCATGGCACCTGCTGATCAAAACAGAGGCTAAGATGGTAGATTCCTTGGCTTTAAAGGATAAGGTTTCGTTCTGATTTAATTAATTTTTCTATATCCTAACAGAATGTAAGATCTTCTTCTTTCTGTATTACTTTCTTTTATACTAAATATTTTAGATTCTGCATGCTGGGGCTTTGGCAGCCATTTTTTACAATGACTTGCTATGAGTCATACTGCATACAGTGCATTTTACCAAAACCTATTGACATAAGCAATCTTGTTATCAGTAAAACTCAGATTTATAATTTTTTTAGTTATGAGGCGGAGGGGTAAAGCAAACCATCATCTTCGTAGTTGTAGCTTGTATTAGCATATTAGTGTACACTAACTATTGGGGTTCCTGATGACCTAGAGGGGCCTGCATTATCAATTTGCACTATAGTTGTACTGACTATAGGGACACCTTAAGTATGAATTTTTTTAATTATCTTATTTTTCTTTCAGTTAGAATGGAGGACGATTCAACAGATGCAATGGATTACAGTTACACTTCCGGCACAATGCAACCAGAGCCAATATGTGAACAAGAAGAAACTAAAAGATTTTTAACGTCTTATATAGCTCCTCTTTTCTATGTACTGTTCTGTTTAAGTGTGATTGGTAACTGTGTTATTCTAATTATTCTGTTTAAGAAGGAAAAGTTTAATTCAGTTACTAATATTTTTTTCTTGAATATGGTTGTCTCTGATTTAATATTCTCTACTACCTTGCCTTTCATAGCAATTGATCATACTCATGACTGGATTTTTGGAGAGCTGTTATGCAAAATGCATGTAGCTGCTTTTCAGATTGGTTTCCAAAGTTTTGTTATCTTTATTACTCTAATAACAATTGATCAGTACTTTACCATAGTTCACTCTTGGTCTACAACTTCAAGATTAAGAGTCAAATGTGCTGTTTATGCAAGTTGCTTTGCTTGGTTACTTAGTATGCTTTTTAGTATCCCAGACATTACAATCTATACAGTAGCAAACAATGATTATGGGGCAGCAGTTTGCAAAGCTCATATTAGTGTGGAAGAACAAGCATACTGGTGGTTTATTTTAGGTCATTATAAACATTTTTTTCTGTTTTACATTTGTCCTCTAGCTATTATTATGATCTGCTATCTTGGAATAGCAGTGAAATTGGCCAAATGCCATGTCAGAAAAAAGTCAAAAGCTATAAAAGTTATATCAGTTATTGCCATACTTTTTTTCCTTTGTTGGACTCCATACAACATACTTATGTTTCTTATGTTTAAAAAGCATGTTGATTTGTTTGAACATTGCAACAGCACTCTACAGTATACATTTCATATCTGTCAAGCTATCGTTTACATTCATTGCTGCATGAACCCATTTCTGTATGCTCTTTTGGGGACAAAGTTCAGACGACATTTAAACTGTACTTTTAAAAGATTTAAATTAAAAAGTGTGTCACAACAGCAAGACCTGAGCTTAAAAACCAGCATGGTAAATGGACTTTAATAAAACAAGCATTTTTTATCAATAGTAGTCAATACATTATAGTGATCCTACCCAGATTCAGCATGCTCTTTGAGGCCATATTTACCCTTCCCCATTGCAATAATACACATTGCTGTATTTTGGTGCCAATCATTTTGAACACCCCCAACACACCTGCATTAAAGCATGCGGCGATACACAGTAGTGCACTGACATATATTGTATCGAAAAATAAGGGTCAGATACATTTTTCAGCCCACAAGGAAGTAAATGAGCCCTAAAAATATAATATTAAATGTGTAAATTACCCATGCAGGAAATTAACTTGTGCCTTACCCTGTGAAGAAAAGCCCTGTATAAACTCCAAATTGTGATTTGCTTGTACAGCACTGTGACCTCCCCCCTCTTCCATGTGACAACTGGGGTTGCCACTTCATCCCTTTAATCCAGGACACACATTATTTACACAGGTTCTGTGGCTGATTAAGGTGGTAATTAAACTCACTTGGTGCCTTATCTGCATTAAATCAGCCTCAGAACTTGTGTAATTAATATTTGTCCAGGATTAAAGGGATGATGTGGCAACCCTGGTGACAACACCCCTGCTGTCATGCAGCAGAAAAGAGTGAGAGTCTCACGATCCCCTCATGTGGAAGTAATGCTCTGACTCCTCTGTGTCAGTCAGCAGTGACTGCAGGGGACAGAAGGGAGTGCCGATAATGGCTGGGAAATGGGAGCCTATAAGTGATGTCACATTTCCCAGAATTACCAACTGTTGTTGAGCACTCCCTCATCTCCACTACAGCCGCCACTCACTGACACAGAGGATCACAGGACAATACTAGAGCAGACTACATACAGTATAGGTAAATATAACCGTCTTTTTTACACAGGTTAGGCAGTATAGATATCAGGAGTGATGAGATAACATTTTAAGATTAGCTAGTGTTAAGCTGGCTACACATGTATTGAAATTCATCCAGTTCAACAGCCAGGTCATTAGGCTTGCTTCTGTCAAATGGTCCTGCTGGAAAACTAGCATTTAATCAGCCACTTCAGCAATGGCTGCAGCACTGATCAGTGTATTTTGATGGGGGATGGGGGGGGGGTGCAGGGGGTGAGTCCCTGCTGCCAGAATACAATAACACAGTGGGGTTGATTGATGTATCCATATTGCTTGTGTGGATGCAGGAATCTGTGAGGGGTTTTTTTTTTCGTTCATCCTGCTGGTTGAACAAAAAAAAAACTCACAGTGTGTACCCAGCTTTAGGCTGGAATTCTACTTTAAATATGCAGAGAATCAAAACTGGCATTCCTTAATGATCACACTACTGTCCTCTGATAGGCATGCATGAATATTCAAGATGATTTCTGCTATATCACACACTGTACAAGATAGCTGCATATTTACTTATAATGCAAAATGTAAAAGTTCCTTATACTGTATATCAGGATGATCTTGTTTTGTTCTGTCTCACATTGAATGAATAAAATGGTGCTTTATAGGTGATCGCCTTCATGCAAATCTGCATATTGTACTTCATACTGGATTTGTATTCCCTTTGGCCTCAAACTTTTTGCCTGTTTGTACTGCTTCATCTTCTGTTATTGTCTGTGTATCCTTTTATTCCCAGTTATGACACGGTCTGTTCCATTCTATCCCCTGTGTACTGATACTCTCTCTGGTCTTGTCTGACTGTCTGCCGACATCAAGCTAGGCAATAAGTCTCCACAGATTTGTTCTAAATTCCTAGATCTGTCTAGCAGTACCCCGCTACCCACAGCAGTCACAAGTATAAATGGCAGCAAAATAAATAAATAAATAAATGTAATATAGTAACTGTGCATAGCAATTAATATGTGAAAAATAATAATTTCTTACTTTTTATATCTGTTCATAGATTGCCTAATCAGCAGTTTGAATTGAACTTTGAATCTACAATAAATGATATTGTAGCATTTATCATATTGTACGAGTTTAATTTGCTAACCTTTTTTCCAGATGAATTTCCATAACAAATAGGTGAATGGAAATAGAAAAGATTACGGAAAAGGGCAATCAAGATTATTCTCTATTTATTTTACAGAGTTGATCTGAAATTTCTTGTAAAACATCAGTAGATACGTGTAGCCCTTTTTTGGGTGGGGCTTTGAGAAATGACACTTCCCAAACAGGATATTGTGTTAAACTTATAGGTAATAAATAATTTAAATACTTTTGCCAAGCCAGTGCCTCCCCCTAGGACAGGGCTTCTGTGAGCAGGGAGAACACCCTTCCTGTAAAATCAACCAGTAGTCTAATCAAAGTAAATCGGGGCAGATCAACTACTGCAGCCAGTGTATGACATTAACCAAAAGTATAAACAGTGGGGGAAATAATTATTTGATCCCCTGCAGATTTTGTACGTTTTTCCACTTACAAAGAAATGAAGGGTCTAATTTTTCTCATAGGTGTATTATAAATGATAGAGTCAGAAGATCAACCGAAAATCCAGAAAAAAACACATAAAACAAATACTATGAATTAAATTGCAGTTCAGTGAGTAAAATAAGAATTTGATCCTGAAGCAAAACATGACTTAATACTTGGTGGAGAAACCCTTGTTGGCAGGTAAGACGTTTCTTGTAGTTGGTGACACATCTCAGGAGGGCTTTTGGTCCACTCTTCTTTACAGATCGTCTCTAAATCCTTAAGCTCTCTTGGCAACTCATTGTTTTAGCTCCCTCCATAAGTTTTCTATAGGTTTAAGATCTGGAGACTGACTAGGCCACTCCATGACCTTAATGTGCTTCTTCTTGTGCCACCTCTTTTGTTGCCTTGTCGATATGTTTTGGGTCATTGTCATGCTGGAAGACCCATCCATGACCCATCTTCAGTGTTTTGTCTGAGGGAAGAAGCTTCTCATCCAAGATTTTACAATACATGGCCCCATCCATTGGCCCCTCAGTGCAGCATAGTCAGCCTGTACCTTTAGCAGAGAACCAGCCCCAAGTCATAATGTTCTTAGTGTCATAGTCAGCATTTGTATTCCTCCAAACACGGCGGGTCGAGTTAATGCCAAGGAGCTCAATTTTGGTCGCATCTCACCACAGCACCTTCTCCCAATCCTTCTCTGAATCATTTAGATGTTCATTGGCATGACTGTACATGTACCTTCTTGAGGAGGGGGACTCGCTGTGTTTGGAGGAAGAAAAATGCTTACTATGACCCTAAGAACACCATCCCTACAGTCAAGCATGGAGGTGGAAACTTTATGCTTTAGGGCTGTTTCTCTGCAAAAGGTACAAGCCGACTTTGCCGCATTGAGGGGCCAATGGATAGGGCCATATAGTGTAAATTATTGGATGAGAACCTTCTTCCCTTAGCCAGAACACTGAAGATGGGTCATGGATGGGTCTTCCAGCATGACAATGACCCAAAACATACCGCCAAGGCAACAAAGCAGTGGTTTAAGAAGAAGCACATTAAGGCCATGGAGTGGATTAGTCAGTCTCCAGACCTTGTTTTTTTAAATACTTTATTTATTTTTTTATTAAAATTGTATTATATTTTACAGGTTGTTTATCAAATATAAAGAAAGATACATCATATACAGGGGCGGACTGATCATTGAGCCACTCGGGCACTGCCCGAGGGCCCTGGGCCACTAGGGGGCCCCATCAGGGTTGCCAGCCTCAGTAAAACCAGGGACAGTATGTATAAATCTGTGTTTTTTTTACATCTGTCCGTGTATACTGTGTGTACATGTATTTGTATACTGTGTGATTGTATACTGTGTGTGTGTATACTGTGTGGCCCCATAATCTCTGATTGCCTGGGGGCCCCATAATCTCCTATGCCCGGGGGCCCCATGAGTTATCAGTCAGCCCCTGATCATATACATCATATTATCAAGAAAATATCATTCACAACATTCTAAAAAAAAAAAAAAAAACTCCCTCCCTCCCTTCCCTTGCATTCTGTCTTTGTTCTCTTTTTTCCCTTCATTTATTCTCCATTAATTTTATCACCCTATTTCCCCCTGCAGGATCTTCCTGCAGTCCTTAGTTTCCCACTTTCTCCAAAACCTCTTGGGATTTACTGATTGATCTTCTTTTCTACTTTAGCCACTTGACGACCGCCTCACGCTGATATACGTCAGCAGAATGGCACGGGCAGGCAAAATCATGTACCTGGTACGTGATTGCCTTCCCGCGGGCGGGGGGTCCGATCGGACCCCCCCCGGTGCCTGAGGCGGTCGCCGTTGGTCTGGCAGCGATCAGAGATGAGGGGGAGGCCATGCGATCGTGGCCCCCCCCTCAGGATCGCTCCAAGCCAATGAGAATCCTCCCCTGCCTGTGTGTAGTACACACAGGCATAGGATGTGATGTCATCTCTCCTCGGCTCGGCCGCTTCCGTTCCGGCGCCGAGGAGAGAAGACATCAATGTGAGTTGCACAACACATACACTTACAGTAGAACATGCCAGGCATACTTTACACCCCCAATTCCCCCCCGATCACCCCCCGATCACCCCCCAATCACCCCCCCTCCCTGTCACACTGACACCAAGCAGTTTTTTTTTCTGATTACTGCATTGGTGTCAGTTTGTGACAGTTACTGTGTTAGGGCAGTTAGTATTAGCCCCCTGTAGGTCTGGGATACCCCCCTAACCCCCCCTAATAAAGTTTTAACCCCTTGATCACCTCCTGTCGCTAAGCGATCATTTTTCTGATCGCTGCATTAGTGTCACTGGTTCCGCTAGTTAGGGACGTAAATATTTAGGTTTGCCGTCAGCATTTTATAGCGTCGGGGACCCCCATATACTACCTAATAAATGTTTTAACCCCTTGATTGCCCCCTAGTTAACCCTTTCACCACTGATCACCGTATAACCATTACGGGTGACGCTGGTTAGTTTGTTAATTTTTTATAGTGTATTTTTTATAAAGGTTTAGCCCCCTGATCGCCCGGCGGTGATATGCGTCGCCCCAGGCAGCGTCAGATTAGTGCCAGTACCGCTAACACCCACACACGCAGCATAAGCCTCCCTTAGTGGTATAGTATCTGAACGCATCAATATCTGATCCGATCAGATCTATACTAGCGTCCCCAGCAGCAGGTTCCCAAAAACGCAGTGTTAGCAGGATCAGCCCAGATACCTGCTAGCACCTGCGTTTTGCCCCTCCGCCCGGCCCAGCCCAGCCCATCCCACCCAAGTGCAGAATCGATAGATCACTGTCACTTACAAAACACTAAACGCATAACTGCAGCGTTCGCAGAGTCAGGCCTGATCCCTGCGATCGCTAACAGTTTTTTTGGTAGCATTTTGGTGAACTGGCAAGCACCAGCGGCCTAGTACACCCCGGTCGTAGTCAAACCAGCACTGCAGTAATACTTGGTGACGTGGCGAGTCCCATAAGTGCAGTTCAAGCTGGTGAGGTGGCAAGCACGAGTAGTGTCCGCTGCCACCAAAAAGACAAACACAGGCCCGTCGTGCCCATAATGCCCTTCCTGCTGCATTCGCCAATCCTAATTGGGAACCCACCACTTCTGCAGCGCCCGTAGTTCCCCCATTCACATCCCCAACCAAATGCAGTCGGCTGCATGAGAGGCATTTTCTTTATGTCCTCCCGAGTACCCCTACCCAGCGAACCCCCCCAAAAAAGATATTGTGTCTGCAGCAAGCACGAATATAGGCGTGACACCCGCTATTATTGTCCCTCCTGTCCTGATAATCCTGGTCTTTGCATTGGTGAATGTTTTGAACGCTACCATACACTAGTTGAGTATTAGCGTAGGGTACAGCATTCCACAGACTAGGCACACTTTCACAGGGTCTCCCAAGATGCCATCCTATTTTGAGAGACCCGAACCTGGAACCGGTTACCGTTATAAAAGTTACAGTTACAAAAAAAAGTGTAAAAAAAAAAAACACAAACAAAAATATAAAATAAAAAAAAATAGTTGTCGTTTTATTGTTCTCTCTCTCTCTATTCTCTCTATTGTTCTGCTCTTTTTTACTGTATTCTATTCTGCAATGTTTTATTGTTATTATGCTTTATCATGTTTGCTTTTCAGGTATGCAATTTTTTATACTTTACCGTTTACTGTGCTTTATTGTTAACCATTTTTTTGTCTTCAGGTACGCCATTCACGACTTTGAGTGGTTATACCAGAATGATACCTGCAGGTTTAGGTATCATCTTGGTATCATTCTTTTCAGCCAGCGGTCGGCTTTCATGCAAAAGCAATCCTAGTGGCTAATTAGCCTCTAGACTGCTTTTACAAGCAGTGGGAGGGAATGCCCCCCCCCCCACCGTCTTCCGTGTTTTTCTCTGGCTCTCCTGTCTCAACAGGGAACCTGAGAATGCAGCCGGTGATTCAGCCAGCTGACCATAGAGCTGATCAGAGACCAGAGTGGCTTCAAACATCTCTATGGCCTAAGAAACGGGAAGCTACGTGCATTTTATGACTTAGATTTCGCCGGATGTAAACAACGCCATTGCGAAATTGGGGAATTTTATCACACCGATCTTGGTGTGGTCAGATGCTTTGAGGGCAGAGGAGAAATCTAGGGTCTAATAGACCCCAATTTTTTCAAAAAAGAGTACCTGTCACTACCTATTGCTATCATAGGGGATATTTCTATTCCCTGAGATAACAATAAAAATGATTTAAAAAAAAAATTAAAGGAACAGTTTAAAAATAAGATAAAAAAAGCAAAAAAATAATAAAGAAAAAAAAAAGCACCCCTGTCCCCCCTGCTTTTGCGCTAAGGCGAACGCAAGCGTCGGTCTGGCGTCAAATGTAAACAGCAATTGCACCATGCATGTGAGGTATCACCGCGAAGGTCAGATCGAGGGAAGTCATTTTAGCAGTAGACCTCCTCTGTAAATCTAAAGTGGTAACCTGTAAAGGCTTTTAAAGGCTTTTAAAAATGTATCAATTTTGTTGCCACTGCACGTTTGTGCGCAATTTTAAAGCATGTCATGTTTGGTATCCATGTACTCGGGCCTAAGATCATCTTTTTTATTTCATCAAACATTTGGGCAATATAGTGTGTTTTAGTGCATTAAAATTTAAAAAAGTGTGTTTTTTCCCCAAAAAATGCGTTTGAAAAATCGCTGCGCAAATACTGTGTGAAAAAAAAGAATTAAACACCCACCATTTTAATCTGTAGGGCATTTGCTTTAAAAAGTATATAATGTTTGGGGGTTCAAAGTAATTTTCTTGCAAAAAAAATAAATTTTTTTCATGTAATCAAAAAGTGTTAGAAAGGGCTTTGTCTTCAAGTGGTTAAAAGAGTGGGTGATGTGTGACATAAGCTTCTAAATGTTGTGCATAAAATGCCAGGACAGTTCAAAACCCCCTCAAATGACCCCATTTTGTAAAGTAGACACCCCGAGCTATTTGCTGAGAGGCATGTTGAGTCCATGGAATATTTTATATTGTGACACAAGTTGCGGGAAAGAGACAAATTTTTTTTTTTTTTTTCCACAAAGTTGTCACTAAATGATATATTGCTCAAACACGCCATGGGAATATGTGAAATTACACCCCAAAATACATTCTGTTGCTTCTCCTGAGTATGGGGATACCACATGTGTGGAACTTTTTGGGAGCCTAGCCGCGCACGGGACCCCGAAAATCAAGCACCGCCTTCAGGCTTTCTAAGGGGGTAAATTTTTAATTTCACTCTTCACTGCCTATCACAGTTTCGGAGGCCATGGAATGCCCAGGTGGCAACCCCCCCCCCCCCCAAATGACCCCATTTTGGAAAGTAGACACCCCAAGCTATTTGCTGAGAAGTATAATGAGTATTTTGCAGACCTCACTTTTTGTCACAAAGTTTTGAAATTTGAAAAAAGAAAAAACATTTTTTTTCTTGTCTTTCTTCATTTTCAAAAACAAACGAGAGCTGCAAAATACTCACCATGCCTCTCAGCAAATAGCTTGGGGTGTCTACTTTCCAAAATGGGGTCATTTGGGGGGGGGGGTTTATGCCATCTGGGCATTTTATGGCCTTCAAAACTGTGATAGGTAGTGAGGAGTAAAATCAGAAATTTACGCCCTTAAAAATCCTAAAGGCAGTGATCTGTTTTCGGTGCCCCGTACGCGGCTAGGCTCCCAAAAAGTCCCACACATGTGGTATCCCCATACTCAGGAGAAGCAGCTAAATGTATTTTGGGGTGCAATTCCACATATGCCCATGGCCTGTGTGAGTAATATATCATTTAGTGACAACTTTTTGTAATTTTTTTTTTTGTCATTATTCAATCACTTGGGACAAAAAAATGAACATTCAATGGGCTCAACATGCCTCTCAGCAATTTCCTTGGGGTGTCTACTTTCCAAAATGGGGTAATTTGTGGGGGTTTTGTACTGCCCTGCCATTTTAGCACCTCAAGAAACGACATAGGCAGTCATAAATTAAAGGCTGTGTAAATTCCAGAAAATGTACCCTAGTTTGTAGGCGCTATAACTTTTGCGCAAACCAATAAATATACACTTATTGATATTTTTTTTCCAAAGACATGTGGCTGAATATATTTTGGCCTAAATGTATGACTAAAATTGAGTTTATTGGATTTTTTTTAGAACAAAAAGTAGAAAATATAATTTTTTTTCAAAATTTTCGGTCTTTTTCCGTGTATAGCGCAAAAAATAAAAACGGCAGAGGTGATCAAATACCATCAAAAGAAAGCTCTATTTGTGGGAAGTAAAGGACGCAAATTTAGTTTGGGTACAGCATTGCATGACCGCGCAATTAGCAGTTAAAGCAACACAGTGCCAAATTGGAAAAAGTCCTCTGGTCCTTAAGCAGCATAATGCTCCGGTCCTTAAGTGGTTAAACACTCCATCCTAAATAAGTATTCAACTCTTTTACACCAATCCCTCAGTGTAGGACTATTCAACTCTCTCCATTTTTTTGGTATCACACCTTTTGTGGCATTAATCAAGTATGGTAATACTGACTCTTTATACTGTTTTATTGTCTTTTCTGTGTTATGGAATAAACATCTCCATGGATCATCTACTATGTCGATTTCCGATATTACCTTCATATACTATTGTACCTTTTGCCAATATGCCCTTATCTTCAGGCATTCCCACCATATACAGTATCTCACAAAAGTGAGTACACCCTTCACATTTTTGCAATTATTTATTATATCTTTTCATGTGACAACACTGAAGAAATGACACTTTGCTACAATGTAAAGTAGTGAGTTTACAGCTTGTATAACAGTGTAAATTTGTTGTTCCCTCAAAATAACTCAACACACAGCCATTATTGTTTAAACAAAAGTGAGTACACCCCTAAGTGAAAATGTCCAAATTGGGCCCAAAGTGTCAATATTTTGTGTGGCTGTTTTGGCAATGTTTATACCTCACTTAAATGATTACCGATACAAATATAAGTGATTAAACCTTTTTCTATATAAGAATAAAAACGAACGATAACTGGGCAAAAAGATAAACCATTACATTTATTTACACAGAAAAGAAAGTAATAATTATAAATTATAAAATAATTAGAATTTATCATATATCTCAAGTGATGCCACAAGTACAGTGATGCTTTAGGCTGCAAAGGTAATCTAGGCCAAACTCAGAAATGGTTACAATGGACATACACCGGATATACAATATCATAAGACAACTCCTAGGATACAAAAAGGTTAGAAAGAAAGAGAGATACAAGTATACATTACTCAGACAGCATGTCCCCTCGATGGTCTGGGGCTGGATACAAAGAGAGAGACCCTTTAGCTCTCTCCCTCTTTTATATGCATTCTCCACCAATCAACAGATGCAACCTATTCATTGGTTCAGAGGTGCATCAAATTCTGATTGGCTACCTTTGAAGTCTACTGCTCATTGGTTAACAGTTGCCTCCAATTCTGGTCACATCTGAAGTCAAGCTAAATACCAGGCTAGGACATTGCGGAACATTAAAACCTCCAGTGCCTCACAGTCTATGAATTACTGAACAATCTCCTTTGATCCCCCAGCACAAGCAGGTTGGACATTAGCATGTTAATGGACCCCTGATGAATTGAAGCCTTAAGGTCTGCCAATACTCTTTGATTCAATTAACATCTGGGGACCTTGCCTGGTTCCCACCAGTGTAACTACATTCCTAAAAAGGTGAGCTATGCTCTATCATGATATTAAAAAACATATACCCATATATATATATATATATATATATATATATATATATATATATATATATATAAAAATACCTGCTATGGATGAGCCGAACACCCCCCCGGTTCGGTTCGCACCAGAACTTGCGAACAGACCAAAACTTCGCACGAACATTAGAACCCCATTGAAGTCTATGGGACTCGAATGTTCAAAATCAAAAGTGCTCATTTTAAAGGCTAATTTGAATGGTATTGTCCTAAAAATATATATACTATCACTATCACTACTATACTATCACTATAGCCAGGAGTAGTTTTAAATGACTTTTTTCCCTTTGAAATGTCATTTTGCTGTCAGACTGTTCTAAACATGGGAAACATGTGCCAATATACAGGCATACTATAGACACCCCCCAGGTACGAAATTTAAAGGAATATTACACTTTTCTTGTTTGACTTTAAGCATTATTAAAATCACTGCTTCTGTAAAAACGGCCAATTTTAAAACTTTTGTTTGCATTGATACATGTCCCCTGGAGCAGATCCCAGGTCCCCAAACACTTTTTATGACAATACCATGCATATCAGCCTTTAAAATTAGCACTTTCGATTTCTCCCATAGACTTATAAAGGGTGTTCTGCAGCTTTCGAATTTGGCGCGAACACCCCAAATTGTTCGCTGTTCGGCGAACTGGCGAATAGCCGATGTTCAAGTCGAACATGAGTTCGACTCGAACTCGAAGCTCATCCCTAATACTTACACATAGATACACATAGATACATAACATACACACAGATTCATATATATACACACACATATATATATATATATATATATATATATATATATACACATATACACATATACATGCCCGCATACCTACACACATATATACATACACCCTATGGGGCAAGGCAGTTTAATTGGAGTCCTTGCAATGGTCCGTTTGGATCTCATTAATATAAATATGGAATTCAATATCTCCATCACATTTCCCCCTGAAGTTCATTCTTGAACTTATGTCCTCCTTCAATGATCTTGCACCCACCCACAACAGCCCAGAAGCCCTGACCCTTCCCCACCACCACTGCGGCCTCCTCTTCCTTTCCTGAACAAGCCAGAACTCCTCAAGGTAGGCTTAAGAGAGCAAAGAAATCCTGGTGCCTTTGAGACTTCACATCCAAACCATGAGTTTCTGTACTGCAGTGTTTCATCGCCCCCCTGCCTTGGAAGAGCAGAACTCCAACATTGATGGCGGGATCCTGGCATATCTAGTCCTGTAACTTTGTAAGACCATGCAATGGTTGCACCAATTGGATCGGACCGCGAGACAGCACTTTTCAGCATGGTGAAGGAAATTTCAGGAAAGTCTTATTCGTGACACATTTATCTCAAGAAATAACTTGGTTGTCGTTGCTTCTTCAGGTGGTGGTCGGGCGGGCCTCCAGACAGTAATGCATGAATACAAAAAGAGAGAGGAGAACGTTAGTGTACAGATATTGAAGGAATGCTGGACAGGAGCAGAGTGTTGGCCATTAAGACTAAATACTTATAAGGGGTGTAATGTGGACGAGTAGAGTGGGATCCCCACAGGGTACAGAGTCTGAGCAACAGCCAGTATCATCCATGGCCCTTGATGGTAGGGATAGTCAACTCTGCCTGTTATTGCCAAGTCCCTGGGTTCACCACACCTGCTCATGGGGCTCAGATTAAAGCAGTAGGTAGACTAGGGGAGGTAGAATTACATTAAGACATAAAAACTCTATGTCCAGGGATACTTTAGTTAAAATAGGGTACTTGCGGGCAGGCAAAGTCTTTTTTTTTAAAGGAACGGAAGAGAGGTGAGTAATGAAAATTAACAGGAAAAATTGTGGCAATAATAATTGAAAAAAAAGGAACAAAAAAAGGAAAAAAAACTACAGATTGAATGCTTCTCCAACCAAGACTGTTAAAGAGCCTTGAATCTGTATTAAAAAAACAAATACATCGGTTGAAAAAAACAATAAAAAAACAAATATAGTTCCTTTTTTAAAAAAAAACTCCTCTCCCATACTAGTAATTAGCAGTATTTTTGCAGGTCAGGCACACAGATATTAACAAAAAAAGGGAGAAAATAAAAAAAATTAAAAAATAATAAATAAAAAATAATAAAAAATGATTGAAACTTAGAATTTAGGTAAACCTGACTGTACTTTATTACTAAAAATTGAAGAGGCTTATCCCTAGAACAAAAGAAAAATAAAGTTCTGGGGTCCTCTCTTAAATGCGCAACTTCTTTGTACTGGTCTGGATTGGATCTGGCTTCCTCAGAGATTTGTTTCTGAGTTAGGGGCCTTTCTGTTCCTTGAGAGAAGATACCTCGTTGAGGTACACATTCTCCTAGATTTGGCGTTCATTCTCCTGATAGTAATGCACATTATTACCTGCATCAGGAAAAGCAATAAGGCTGCACAGGTTAGGACAACAACAGGGTGGAGCAAAATGTTTAGGAAAGCTGTAGCTTTAGGACTGTACCCAAATAATCTTTCCCACCAGGAAACCTTAGCGTCTGCGTCTAAAGCGTGGGATACTTGGCTCAATCTATTTTGATCATGGGTGAGTCGTATGGTGGCTTGTTTCTCAGCATCTCTTAGTACATTTAATATTTTATCCTGTTGTCCGAAATTCATCAGTCAAGCTTTTAACTCAGCCCCAAATCCCAGAGGAAGTTTCTGTAGGTGTAAGGGAATGTCAGGTTTGCTATAAAACCTTTCTTCAGGGGTGATCGGGGTACCACCTGGTGTTCCTGCTATATCCATGCCACGGGCCAGAGGAGGTGTACCATAGACTCCCCGAGGTAGTGTACCCTGCTGAGTACCATTTAACCTGATGCTGAAAACAGTGCATCATTAGACATGTGATACCAGCACCAGTACCCTGGTCTCCAGTCCCAAGTATTTTTAACTTTGTTTAGGACCAGTTGGGACACTACCCCAGCATCTATTAGAGGTGACCCCCTCCTGTGCCAGCATTGTTGCCTTTTCCCATAGCACAACACCTACCTTTCTCTAGCACTTATCAGTACCAGTCATCTGAGGCTGTCCATACTCAAACAATCAGAACAAGATGGACTCCAGGGTGTAACCCAGTAGAGTCTGATAGGATAGTACCCAGATTGACCGTGATATCTGCACAATATTCCATCCCTGCCATTAGGGATGAGAACAGTGCAAGTAAGATTTTTGACGATCCTGGAACTGAGTTATCCACCAATCTATTACGACTCATAGGCAACCTGGATACTACCCCTCACCTGCCTGTCCCTGCAAAGTGATGCTGGACAGAGCAAGTTTTCTTTCCTAACCCCTTCCCTGATATGTAGCACAAGACCCCCCAATGTGATCCTGAGTATCTCCAGCTCCATAGTGTTTTAAGGTACCCAGTGCCCCACCTCCAGCTCCAAAGACAGTCTCCATTAAGCCTCTCTTTCCTAAGGATGGGAAATAGTCAGAATACCCAGATTGAAAACCACCTGCCACCAGGTACACTAGTTTCATTATAGAGGCTGCACACCTTATGGGGCACTGGTCTTCCTGTCATGCAGGACACAGACCACTAGTTAAGGTATGCAAGGAGTCTAGGACAGGAAGGACACCTATGGGTATTAAGTGAGGAGAATACAGTATGCCCACACAACTCCATCCCTGTGCCTGGATTTCAGAGACCATGCCCAGGGTATACAATACACCTCTACCTATGGTTAGGTTCAAGGAACCCTCTAGCTCCATGACTAACGTTACATCGGTATTCTTTAGGACACAGAAACAAACTCATCTATGTCCCAAACAATACCCAGGTGCTTCCTTCCCAGCAATGACCTCTCCATCCAGAACCCAGAGTGCAATATCTGGCCAAAGGGCAAAGAAAATCCATTGCAGCACTGAGGCGCCGGGATCACTGAACCGTAGTGGGTACATGAGCTGACTGCTGTGCCTTGAAACACACAGATATTAGTGACAGATACGGCACAGACACATTAGACAATTGGTAGCCACTCTTGAAAAGAAAGCACTGGAGGGTGATGGGTGGAGCCTAACGGAGCAGACATGCATTGTTAGAGCTCCACACCGCTGAGGAGAGAAGAGAAGGACAAAGCGGAGCCTGCAGGCTCAAAAGGTATCCATTTGAACCTTTTTGCCCCAGGGAACAAATTGTGAAAGTTTGGGCAGGAAATATGGTACTGGGAGGAAACCGTGGCAGAAATAAAAATCACCTCACAAAGAGCTCACAGGCACTCACTGCAACTAAAGCAGCTCCAGTCACCTCACAAGATACAGCATCAGGGTGCTCTCACAGACAGAAAATGTCACAGCAAGACTCTCCATTTGAGTCAGATACAGAACAAATCCTCTCACAAACTTCTCCACAAGCCTCCTCAGCATCCCCAGAAATATTATTACAATTTGAAAAGATGCTTCATAAGGCTTTAAAACAAACCTCAGACCAAATAACAAAAAGCCTAACCAAAGAAATAAGAGAGCTGGGAAACCGCACCGCAGCCTTAGAAATAAAAATGGATGAAATTGAAATTACAACAAAGTAAATATAACAGAATTGGAACAATTAAAAGAAGAGAATTTAATACTTCAAACTAAGCTCAAAGATTACGAAAATAGAGCCAGACGTTCAAACTTGCGCATAAGGGGAATACCTGAAACTGTGACAGACCTGCAATCTACTATTACTGCTCTATTACAAGAACTAAAGCCAGATATCCCTATTGAATGTTTAGAACTGGACAGAGTACACAGAGCCCTCACAGCCAAAAAGAAAGATGGACCCCCACGTGATATAATCACAAAATTTCATTATTACAGAACGAAAGAACAAATACTAATTGCTGCAAGAGAAAAAAAGGAACTTAATTTTCAAGGACACAATTATCAAATTTTTGCTGACCTATCCCAACTTACTATTACTAAAAGACGATCCATGAAACCCCAACTAATGGAACTGCAACGCCACAACATTATGTATCAATGGGGCTTCCCCTTTTCAGTCAGATTTAACTACCAAGGTATAATTTACAGAAGCAGATCAGCAGATGAACTACAACAAACCCTTTTAAAATTAAATCTGACAGAACCCACAAGCAGCAACTCTCCCACATGCAGAAGAATGACATCATCTTCACCTTCAGGCAGCACTCAGAAAATTTCAGAACAAAATGGGA
This sequence comes from Lithobates clamitans, assembly GCA_037952925.1. Classification (NCBI taxonomy): domain Eukaryota; kingdom Metazoa; phylum Chordata; class Amphibia; order Anura; family Ranidae; genus Lithobates; species Lithobates clamitans. Next base: position 1,433,692 of record JBBGZY010001524.1, read on the forward strand.
ATCATCATTCTCACAAAAGAGGCCGTTATGCCACATTATCCATGGACCAAGAAGATTCAATGGACTGACATCCTAATTCCTGATATCTCTTCATTTATTATACTAAGAGATGGTTCTCTATAAAAAACCTGTATTTATAACTGAATGTAACTGCATTCTGATAGTCACACACTGTGTGGGATCATGTTACATTCCAGTTATATTTCTTATTACTTCTGATTCATATAGCCTTAGAATATATAAGTGAAATAAGGAAATTCTTGTTCAGTTATATATTATCAGGTAATAACAATAGATTTATTACTTTTTAGGACAAATATGTTCAATAATCCAGAAGTAATGGAAGCTTTTTCTTTCTTTTCTTAAAACAAATATATTATTACCTAACTAGTTCCTAGAATTATGTTTTTGTTTATTCTAATCTGAAGCAATACAACCTCAATTTTATGAGTTAACATATCTAAACAGTTACATATGAATAAAATATGTAATTGTTTACTCTTAAAGGGTTAAAATCCCAAAATAATTCAAACTATCTTCATCAATACCAAAGTTATTAACAGTACCTTTCTAACTGAATTACTTAGCCTAGGGCAAGACTAACCATATACAACCACCCTGGAATAAATAATTTCAACAAAAACTATATTCTGCACTCCAATTAATGAAACATCATTTTGATGTCTTTTGACATAGCACTTCTCTCCTGTAAGCGGAAGATCCCTGTACCCCCATTAGCCCTCCTCATTCTCCCAACCATATTATGTGGGAGTGTGACGAAGGCACTTATTCCCCTGAGAGAGATATTTACTCTCTTTCACGGGTAAATTGTGATTACTTGCAAAAAATAATTTATACAATGTATCATCTAATCTCATATGTTTTTTGTTTACTCTTTACTCCAGAATTCACTGGTTTCTTTTCTATCTATTCATCTCTTCAGTCCACACAGGTTGATCTGCGCAGTCAGCTCTGCATAACAAAAAGTAAGTCAAAACTATTTGATCTGTTGCCATGGCACCACTGAATATACTTTCCCTGAATGTTCAGGGAATAAATGTCCCTCAAAAAAGGACCAAAGCCTTCCGTACTTTTCATAACAAGAAGGCTCACATAGTATGCCTCCAAGAAACACACTTCACCAAAGATTCTACTCCAAAATATATTTCTCCTTTTTATCAACAAATTTACACGGCTTCTGCCTGTACCAAGCAAAGGGGAACTCTAATTGCATTTCACCGATCCACACCATTCACCTTATCATCAGAAATTAAAGACCCAGAAGGTAGATACCTGATACTCATGGGTTATATAATGGATACAGCAATCACGGTGATTTCCTACTACGCTCCTAACAAACAACCTACACCATTCCTCTCACATATATTACAAGTGATTAATACACACAAAATAGGAACAGTGATAATGTGTGGGGATTCGAACCAGGTCCTCCTCCCATTTCTAGATAAATCACCTTTTACACCATCCAAAATAACCTCTAGATTACCTTTTTCTCAACTTCTTTCCAAATACAATCTGGTAGATTCGTGGAGAGAAAGTAACCCAATGAAAAAGAAATTCACTTATTTCTCGCACCCTCATCAAATCTTCACCAGAATAGATCATATTTTTCTAACAATAGGAATGATACCAGAAATTATTGCATCAGATATAATTCCGATTCCGTGGTCTGACCATAATGCAGTATACACTACTATAGCCTCAGCCATACCAAAAGCGCATGACCCAACGTGGTACTTACCGGACATAATGCTCAAACACCCACTACATCAGATGGCCATTGAACAAGCTTTAAAGGAATACATATCAATTAATAATACAACAGACATCTCCCCAATAACACTGTGGGAAGCTCATAAGCCTGTCTTGCGTGGTACAATACAAAGACAAATGGCACTATTTAAACGGGAACGCAAAAATCTAGCAAAAAAACTAGAACTCAATTTTAATGCAGCCTACATATCATTTCAAGATAATCCATCTAAGAGTACAAAATCTCATCTGGAAAAATCTAGATTGGAATACGATCTATTTCTCACTGAGTCAGTTGATAAATCCCTCAAACGCTCCAAACACAATTTCTACATGAATACAAACAAACCAGGTACATATTTGGCTCGGGCATTAAATTCAACTAACAAATCTTTCAAACCAATACGTTTGAAATTATCAAAAAATGTTTACACTTGTAATCCAGTTAAAATAGTCCATAAATTTCACTCACATCTCGCAACTTTATACAAGACAAACAATTAATTTAATCCTACAGAGGCTGAATCCTTCTTCTCAAAAATAACCTTACCTGAGTTATCTCAGAATCAAAAAAGCAGTTTGGATGAGCCTATAACTATAGATGAAGTTGCTAACTCCATAAAAGACCTAAAACTTAACAAAAGACCAGGCCCAGATGGCTACTCGGCTTTATACTATAAAACATTCTCAGAAATACTCTCTCCCATTCTCACTGAAACTTTTAACAAACTTCTAGATGGACATTCTTTTAGGCAAGAAACACTAATGGCAATTGTTTGTATGATCCCAAAACCCCTTTCTGATGATACTTCCTGTGTGAATTATCGGCCTATCTCTCTGTTAAACCTCGATATTAAATTATTCGCAAAAATAATAGCAAAACGCCTCAATAGCATTATAGGAAAATTAATACATAGAGATCAAGTAGGCTTCATGCCAAATAGACAGGCAGGCGATAATATACGCAGGGCAGTGTTATTGGCACATATTGCTAAAAAACGGAAAATCCCTTTATGTTTTCTATCTCTCGATATTAAGAGGGCATTTGACACAGTATCCTGGCAATATATGCAATATTCATTACAAAAATGGGGTTTTGGACCCCACTTTTTAACATGGATCAAAGCATTATATAATAAACCCAAAGCCTATATAAAATATGCTGGATACAAATCTGATACCTTTAATATCGAAAGAGGTACCCGACAGGGTTGCCCATTATCTCCCTTATTATTTGCCCTTATACTCGAACCCATGGCCCAATACATCAGAACAAACCAAACTATAACTGGCATTGAAGTAAGAGGTATTACACACAAATTATGTATATTTGCAGACGATATATTACTTTTTCTATCATCACCACAGGTCTCTGGTCCTAACTTAATACCAGCTCTTGATGGATTTGCAGCCCTATCCGGCGTTATGATTAATCCTAAGAAATGCCTAGTGCTTAATATTTCGCTCACAAACATGGAATTGATCCCGGCTAGGGCTGCACTCCCATTCACATGGGCAGAAAAATCAATCCCATATCTTGGAATTCATTTAACAGCATCTCATTCTGACTTATTCTCAACCAATTATCCTCCTGTATTAAGACAGATCACAAATCTAATAAAACAATGGTCGCAACTTCCTTTATCCTGGATAGGGAAGATTAATGCAATCAAAATGACTATTCTACCCAAATTGCTTTATCTATTCAGAGTCCTCCCTATTCCAATTCCTTCCTATTTTTTGAGAATAGTACAAAAAAGAGCAACTTCGTTTATATGGGGCTCTTCTAAACCACGTATACCTATACACACACTACATCTTCCCAAAAATAAAGGAGGCCTGGGATACCCTAATTTTACTAACTACTACAGAGCAGCACATTTGGCCAGTCTGTCCAAATACCATGCAAAACAGGAAATCCCATTATGGGTATTTATAGAGGCTTCAGAAAATGACCCTCTATTAATATCAAATTTATTATGGCTTGATCCTAAAGACCGCTTTAAAATTCATAATCCCATAACTAAACACTTCTTATCTCTTTGGGATAAACTAAAAACCAAATATCAGTTACAATCTCCACACAATCCTCTCCTGTCTTTTATCAGAAATCCGGCCTTTTATCCGGCATGGATCTACCCAAATTCTTTTAAAGCTTGGACAACATCAGGCATTCAGACACTAAATGACTTCATAGCATCTAAATCATTCCTTTCATTCCCATCGCTTAGAGAAAAATATGATCTACCAAACTCTGAGATATTTAGATATCTCCAAATCAAAAATTTCTATACACCATTCCTAAAGGAGGATACACCATTATCCCAATTATCCATTTTTGAATCAATCTGTACAAAAGATCCATTTGCTAAAGGTACAATTTCATCACTTTATAATCAATTATATGGAGTAGCAAATCTTAATAGACCCTCTTACGTTCAGAGGTGGGAGGAGGACCTGGGACGAACTTTAGAAGACACGGACTGGTCTAACATATGGCTCACATCTAAGTCATCTTCACCCAACATCTTAGCACTGGAGACAAATTATTAAGTCCTAACTCGCTGGTACCTTGTACCCGCTAGAGTGGCAAAATATTCACCTAATACCTCAGCTCTTTGTTTTCGAGGATGCCCAGAAATAGGCACATATTTACACATATGGTGGACGTGCCCAGTAATCCAAACCTTCTGGAAGGAAGTCTTCGTGATTGCATCTAAAATATTTTAAAAAATAATACAACCAGATCCATATTTAACTTTACTTAATCTAAAACCGGAATGGTTAACACTCTCTCAATTCAAACTTATGATCCAACTAATAACGGCTGCAAAACAAACAGTGGCCAAGGCATGAAAATCTCCTACATTGGTACTAGCAGAAACAATTCACAGAATGAATAATACAATGTCCCATGCTAAGATGGTAGCCATCGATCAAAATCAAATTCCAAAATTTGAAAAACTTTGGCATCCTTGGATAAAACAACAGTTCCTGTCAAACTTCAATGACTCTGTCCTGTTGCCATGGTAACAGATTAAATGACTTACAGAGACACCCATTCTAAGGCTTCAAAGAGAACTAAAAAGAATAATAAACTGACGAGCGGGACAACCTTGTGGACCATACCTCTACCTTTCAACCCTTTTTCTTCTTTCTCTTTCCTTTTCTCCACCTTACGATTAAAGCTCATTATCAGAATTTATTTGACCTATATACACTCTACATGTAAACAATATGTATAGCAGGTATAAATCATTTAAATACCTACAAAAGTAACTAAGGAAATGATATATATCTTTAATTTAGGTTTACGTGAACCCAATGTTTAATATTTGAAATTTCATGATATTTACCTATATAAACCCTACTGTAAAACAATGAGCTTACTTTATAGATCCTTGTAAACTTACTTTATGTATCTTTATAATATTGTATACTCAATAAACTTCTTTTGACAAGGAAAAGAAAGCACTGGCTGGGTGTGTAACTAATTACAATAATCGCAGGGGGTGTTAGGCAGTCTTAACAAATCTACACAAAAGTCAGCATAGCCACTGATTTTCTAGAATTGGATCAGAACATACAACACTTAGGTAGTCAAAAACACAGCCGAATGGGCTGACAAATAGAAGCATCAACTAGATAATGGTGTTGAAACCAGGAAAAATAAAAAAATTGTCTTTGGAGGCTGTGATATTCTTTGTTCTGAAAGCCACGAAACCCAATTATCGAATCTGAGGGATAAAACACCAATAAAATTTAGTAATAAACATTCAATTTTTCACCTAGAAACAACGAATCAATGGTTATATACCTGTAACAATACATTAGCCTATGACACCCAAATATACATTACATTACATTACATAAACAGTGCACTTTAAAAAAAAAAAAAAATACCAAAAAAATTGTTGAGCTCAACTTGTCATTAATATGTATTACTTAATACACATTAATACCACGTGGATTTTTTGTTTTATGGTATACCAATAATTCCCCCCCAAAAAAATGTATTTACCATGGTGAGAAAAAAAATGAGTAACCCGTAATAGATCTTTTAGCAGTACCATTTATCTATAAATTAATAATACCTCACCACCAACCTCTTGCAGAACTGACTCTGGAAAACAAACACATAGATCAGGGCCGGTCCTAGCCGGGGTGCACGGGGTGCACCGCACCCCAGCGCTGTAATATTTTTGCAGAAGAGGGGCGCCGAGCTAGAATCGCCGGCCGCCCGGCCGGCGTCTGGCTAGCGAACAGTGTTGTGAGTCAGGGACGCCTCGGCCGCCCCAGCATTCAGAGCGCGCCGCCTCAGCGGCTAACAAGCTCCGCCCACCTCTGCCATCTTCACACAGCGTGGCTAAGAGGGAGCGGAGGAAGAAATCGTGGGTCAGGCGGCTGCGGTGCCTTATGGCGCCAGCTGCCAGGCTAGGGGGTGGCGGCGCCTAAGACATCCCGGAACGCTATGTCCCCAGCCTACAGTGCTGACCTAGAGGAGAGGAGAGAGCCGGGACAAGGAGCAGCCCGCCGGAAGTGCTGCATTGATCGTTGAAAGATGGAAGCCCTGCATGTGTACAGTGTATCTCCAGGCTTGCTGCGATATCCCCCCCTCCTCCTGGTCGTTTAGGGATCTATTGTGGAACGGACAGGCAGGCAGCAGCGCTGCTCTCCCAGAGTAAAGCCATCACCGCCGCTGGCTCAGGTATGGTGGAAGCACAGGCAGCATGCTCAGTGCTGCAGCCTGCACCCAGTAATAAGAAATAAAAAAAATTCTCTGCTGTCAAGTTTATAGTTCATTGCACTGTGTACAGAGGGGGAACTGATATATGTGTGAGAAGGGAACAGACGTGCAGGGGGGCACAGATATATGTGTGTGGGGGGGAGGGGGAACAGATGTGCAGGGGGGTAGAGATATGTGTGTGTGGGGGTGGACAAATGTGCAGGGGGGAACAGCTATGTGTGTGGGGGGAGGGGGTACATATATGTGTGTGGGGGTGGACAGATGTGCAGGGGGAACAGCTATGTGTGTGGGGGGAGGGGGAACAGACGTGCAGAGGGGGAACAGATATGTGTGTGGGGGGTACACTGTGCCCATCAAACACAGCCACTGTGCCCATCAGACACAGCCACTGTTGTGCCCATCTGACGCTGCCACTGTGCCATCAAACGCAGCCACTGTGCCATCAAACGCAGCCATTGTGCCATCAAACACTGCCACTGTGCCATCAAACGCTGCCACTGTGCCCATCAAACGTTGCCACTGTGCCATCAAACGCAGCCACTGTGCCCATCAAACGCAGCCATTGTGCCCCACCTAAAAGCAGCCATTGTGCCCCACCTAAAAGCAGCCACTGTGCCCATTAAAAGCAGCCACTGTGCCCATCAAACGCTGCCACTGTGCCAATCAAACGCTGCCACTGTGCCCATCAAACACTGCCACTGTACCATCAAACGCAGCCACTGTGCCATCAAAAGCAGCCACAGTGCCCATTAAAAGCAGATACTGTGCCCATTAAACGTAGCCACTGTGCCCCACGTAAAAGCATCCACTGTGCCCATTAAAAGCAGCCACTGTGCCCATAAAACGCAGCCAAAGTGCCCATTAAAAGCAGCTACTGTGCCCATCAAACGTAGCCTCTGTGCCCATCAAACGCAGCCACTGTGCCCTGCCTAAAAGCAGACACTGTGCCCCACCTAAAAGCAGACACTGTGTCCATCAAACGCAGCCACTGTGTCCATCAAACACAGCCAAAGTGCCCATTAAAATCAGCTACTGTGCCTATCAAACGCAGCCACTGTGCCCATCAAATGCAGCCACTGTGCCCATCAAACACAGCCACTGTGCCTATCAAACACAGCCACTGTGCCCATCAAACGCTGCCACTGTGCCCATCAAATGCAGCCACTGTGCCCATCAAACGCAGCCAGTCTCTTACCACCTCTTGTATCATATCTGCAGTCTTTGACCATCTCCTGTAGTATGTCTGCAGTCTCTGACCATCTCTTGTACAATGTATTCAGGCTATGACCATCTCTTGTACAATGTATTCAGGCTCTGACCATCTTTTGTACTATGTATGGAGTCTTTGACCATCTCTTATACTATGTCTGCAGTCTCTGACCATCTCTTGTATCATAACTACAGTCCCTGACCATCTTCTGTAGCATGTTTGCAGTCCCTGACCATTTCTTGTATCATGTCTGCAGTCTCTGACCATCTTCTGTAGTATGTCTGCAGTCTCTGACCATCTCTTGTATCATGTCTGCAGTCTATGACCATCTTCTGTAGTATGTCTGCAGTCTCTGACCATCTCTTGTATCATGTCTGCAGTCTATGACCATCTTCTGTAGTATGTCTGCAGTCTCTGACCATCTCTTGTATCATGTCTGCAGTCTCTGACCATCTCTTGTATCATGTCTGCAGTCTCTGACCATCTCTTGTATCAGGTCTCCAGTCTTTGACCATCTTCTGTAGTATGTCTGCAGTCTCTGACCATCTCTTGTACTATGTCTGCAGTCTCTGACCATCTCTTGTACTATGTCTGCAGTCTCTGACCATCTCTTGTACTATGTTTGCAGTCTCTGACCTTCTCTTGTATCATAACTGCAGCCTCTGACCATCTCTTGTATCATGTCTGCAGTCTATGACCATCTTCTGTAGTATGTCTGCAGTCTCTGACCAGCTCTTGTATCATGTCTACAGTCTCCGACCATCTCTTGTATCATGTCTGCAGTCTCTAACCATCTCTTGTATCATGTCTGCAGTCTTTGACCATCTTCTGTAGTATGTCTGCAGTCTCTGACCATCTCTTGTACTATGTTTGCAGTCTCTGACCATCTCTTGTACTATGAGCTGCAGTCTCTGACCATCTCTTGCATTATGTCTGCAGTCTCTGACCATCTTTTGTATTATGTCTGCAGTCTTTGACCATCTTCTGTAGTATGTCTGCAGTCTCTGACCATCTCTTGTACTATTTGCAGTCTCTAACCATCTCTTGTACTATGTCTGCAGTCTCTGACAATCTTTTGTATTATGTCTGCTGTCTCTGACCATCCCTTGCATTATGTCTGCAGTCTCTGACCATCTTTTGTATTATGTCTGCAGTCTCTGACCATCTCTTGTACTATGTCTGCACTCTCTGACCATCTCTTGTACTATGTCTGCACTCTCTGACCATCTCTTGTACTATGTCTGCAGTCTCTGACCATCTCTTGTATCATAACTGCAGCCTCTGATCATCTTCTGTAGTATGTCTGCAGTTTCTGACCATTTCTTGTATCATGTCTGCAGTTTCTGACCATCGTATGTATCATGTCTGCAGTCTCTGACCATCGTATGTATCATGTCTGCAGTCTCTGACCATCTCTTGTATCATGTCTGCAGTCCCTGACCATCTCTTGTACTATGTCTGCAGTCTCTGACCATCTCTTGTACTATGCCTGCAGTCTCTGACCATCTCTTGCATTATGTCTGCAGTCTCTGACCATCTCTTGTACTATGCCTGCAATCTCTGACCATCTCTTGCACTATGCCTGCAGTCTCTGACCATTTCTTGTATCATATCTGCAGCCTCTGACCATCTCTTGTATCATGTCTACAGTCTATGGCCATCCTCTGTTGTATGTCTGAAGTCTCTGACCACCTCTTGTACTATGTTTACAGTCTCTGACCATCTCTTGTACTATGTTTGCAGTCTCTGACCATCTCTTGTACTATGTCTGCAGTCTCTGACCATCTCTTGCATTATGTCTGCAGTCTCTGACCATCTTTTGTATTATGTCTGCAATCTCTGACCATCTTTTGTATTATGTCTGCAGTCTCTGACCATCTCTTGTATCATAACTGAAGCCTCTGACCATCTTCTGTAGCATGTTTGCAGTCTCTGACCATCTCTTGTATCATAACTGAAGCCTCTGACCATCTTCTGTAGCATGTTTGCAGTCTCTGACCATCTCTTGTATCATAACTGAAGCCTCTGACCATCTTCTGTAGCATGTTTGCAGTCTCTGACCATCTCTTGTATCATGTCTGCAGTCTTTGACCATCTTCTGTAGTATGTCTGCAGTCTATGACCATCTCCTGCATTATGTCTGCAGTCTCTGACCATCTTTTGTATTATGTCTGCAGTCTCTGACCATCTCTTGTATTATGTCTGCTGTCTCTGACCATCTTATGTATTATGTCTGCTGTCTCTGACCATCTTATGTATCATGTCTGCAGTCTCTGACCGTCTCTTGTATCATAACTGCAGCCTCTGACCATCTTCTGTAGCATGTTTGCAGTCTCTGACCATTTCTTGTATCATGTCTGCAGTCTCTGACCATCTCTTGTACTATTTATGCAGTCTCTGACCATCTCTTGTACTATTTATGCAGTCTCTGACCATTTCTTGTATCATGTCTGCAGTCTCTGACCATCCCCTGTAGTATGTTTGCAGTCTCTGACTATCTTGTTCTCTTTATAGTTAAGAGATCATGGGAGGATCCCAGGTTAACAAAGACTCCTTAGAGGAGCATATCTGTGTTTGAGTCGTTGCCATAGAAACATTTGCAAAGGGGAGGAGTTAGTAAGATGACCACGCCCCCGTGGGGGCGCCCAAAATATTTCTGCACCCAGGCGTCTGTGACCCTAGGATCGGCCCTGACATAGATAATTATCTTGGCTCGGGTAATTTGCATGTCAATACAGTTTGCTTTACACTGTCAGTGACCTGGTCAGAAAGAAGGGGGGTCATTTGGGTGGGCTGTCAGCGGCTGAGACAAGCGTCAAACAACACGACATATATTGCATATTCCACACTCACACAATTAGCTAGGTCAAAGATGACCTCTAGACATCACACATATCAGCATGTTTTCTATAATAACCTGTACTTCTTCTTAAACCCATAACATCTGTTTGGTAAGGTTGAAATTCTTTCAGAGATCCATCCCATTTCGTTAGCCCCTTCTCAGTCTGTATGGACACATTCTCAGGAGTTTGGAATGGGACCCCTGACCCAGGTGGTCCATACTTCCTACACCTAGGCCATGTGGCGAAGCGTGCAGAGTACACTTCAAAATCACGTCTTGTTGTCTTGTATGGATTATGCTTACCGACTTTTTGACTGGAACTGGATAGACAGAATCTCGCGATGTGGCCAAATAAACCACATAAGTGACATTTTATCTTATTTAACCACTTAAGGACCGCCTCACGCCGATATACGTCGACAGAATGGCACGGGCAGGCAAAATCACGTACATCTATGTGATCTGCCTCCCGCGGGTGGGGGGTCCGATCGGACCCCCCCCGGTGCCCGAGGCGGTCCTCTTTTGTCCCCCGGCGATCGGAGGTGAGGGGGAGGCCACCCGTTCGTCGCCCCCCCCTCGCGATCGCCGCCAGCCAATGAGAACATTCCTTTACTGCTGTATGCTAAACAGCAGCAAAGGAAATGATGTCATCTCTCCTCGGCTCGGTATTTTCCGTTCCGGCGCCGAGGAGAGAAGACTGCACTGTGAGTGAAAACACACTACACACACAGTAGAACATGCCAGGCACACAAGACACCCCCCGATCCCCCCCTGAATATTTAGGTTCGCCGTCAGCGTTTTATAGCGACATGGACCCCCATATACTACCTAATAAATATTTTAACCCCTTGATTGCCCCCTAGTTAACCCTTTCACCACTGATCCCCGTATAACGGTTACGGGTGACGCTGGTTAGTTCGTTTATTTTTTATAGTGTCAGGGCACCCGCCGTTTTTTACCGAATAAAGGTTTAGCCCCCTGATCGCCCGGCAGTGATATGCGTCGCCCCAGGCAGCGTCAGATTAGCGCCAGTACCGCTAACACCCACGCACGCAGCATATGCCTTCCTTAGTGGTATAGTATCTGAATGGATCAATATCTGATCCGATCAGTTCTATACTAGCGTCCCCAGCAGTTTAGGGTTCCCAAAAATGCAGTGTTAGCGGAATCAGCCCAGATACCTGCTAGCACCTGCGTTTTTCCCCTCCGCCCGGCCCAGCCCACCCAAGTGCAGTATCGATCGATCACTGTCACTTACAAAACACTAAACACATAACTGCAGCATTCGCAGAGTCAGGCCTGATCCCTGCGATCGCTAACAGTTTTTTTGGTAGCATTTTGGTTAACTGGCAAGCACCAGCCCCAGGCAGCGTCAGGTTAGCTCCAGTACCGCTAATACCCTTGCACGCACCGTACACCTCCCTTAGTGGTATAGTATCTGAACGGATCAATATTTGATCCGATCAGATCTATACTAGCGTCCCCAGCAGTTTAGGGTTACCAAAAATGCAGTGTTAGCGGGATCAGCCCAGATACCTGCTAGCACCTGCGTTTTGCCCCTCCGCCCGGCCCAGCCCAGCCCAGCCCACCCAAGTGCAGTATCGATCGATCACTGTCACTTACAAAACACTAAACACATAACTGCAGCGTTCGCAGATTCAGGCCTGATCCCTGCGATCGCTAACAGTTTTTTTGGTAGCATTTTGGTGAACTGGCAAGCACTAGCCCCAAGCAGCGTCAGGTTAGCACCAGTACTGTTAACACCCACACATGCACCGTACACCTCCCTTAGTGGTATAGTATCTGATCGGATCAATATCTGATCCTATCAGATCTATACTAGCGTCCCCAGCAGTTTAGGGTTCCCAAAAACGCAGTGTTAGCGGGATCAGCCCAGATACCTGCTAGCACCTGCGTTTTGCCCCTCCGCCCGGCCCAGCCCAGCCCACCCAAGTGCAGTATCGATCGATCACTGACACTTACAAAACACTAAACGCATAACTGCAGCATTCGCAGAGTCAGGCCTGATCCCTGCTATCGCTAACAGATTTTTTGGTAGCGTTTTGGTGAACTGGCAAGCACCAGCGGCCTAGTACACCCTGGTCGTAGTCAAACCAGCATTGCAGTAACACTTGGTGACATGGCGAGTCCCATAATTGCAGTTCAAACTGGTGAGGTGGCAAGCACAAGTAGTGTCCCGCTGCCACCAAGAAGACAAACACAGGCCCGTCGTGCCCATAGTGCCCTTCCTGCTGTATTCGCCAATCCTAATTGGGAACCCACCACTTCTTCAGGGCCCGTACTTCCCCCATTCACATCCCCAACCAAATGCAGTCAGCTGCATGGGAGGCATTTTCTTTATGTCCTCCCGAGTACCCCTACCCAACGACTCCCCCCAAAAAAGATGTCGTGTCTACAGCAAGCGCGGATATAGGCATGACACCCGCTATTATTGTCCCTCCTGTCCTGACAATCCTGGTCTTTACATTGGTGAATGTTTTGAACGCTACCATTCACTAGTTGAGTATTAGCGTAGGGTACAGCATTGCACAGACTAGGCACACTTTCACAGGGTCTCCCAAGATGCCATCGCATTTTGAGAGACCCGAACCTGGAACCGGTTACAGTTATAAAAGTTAGTTACAAAAAAAGTGTAAAAAAAATAAAATAAAATAAAATATATATAAAATAAAAAAAAATAGTTGTCCTTTTATTGTTCTCTCTCTCTCTATTCTCTCTCTCTATTGTTCTGCTCTTTTTTTACTGTATTCTATTCTGCAATGTTTTATTGTTATTATGTTTTATCATGTTTGTTTTTCAGGTATGCAATTTTTTATACTGTTAACCATTTTTTTGTCTTCAGGTACGCCATTCACGACTTTGAGTGGTTATACCAGAATGATGCCTGCAGATTTAGGTATCATCTTGGTATTATTCTTTTCAGCCAGCGGTCGGCTTTCATGTAAAAGCAATCCTAGCAGCTAATTAGCCTCTAGACTGCTTTTACAAACCGTGGGAGGGAATACCCCCCCCCCCACCGTCTTCTGTGTTTTTCTCTGGCTCTCCTGTCTCAACAGGGAACCTGAGAATGCAGCCGGTGATTTAGCCAGCTGACCATAGAGCTGATCAGAGACCAGAGTGGCTCCAAACATCTCTGTGGCCTAAGAAACCGGAAGCTACGAGCATTTCATGACTTAGATTTCGCCGGATGTAAACAGCGCCATTGAGAAATTGGGAAAGCATTTTATCACACCGATCTCAGTGTGGTCAGATGCTTTGAGGGCAGAGGAGAGATCTAGGGTCTAATAGACCCCAATTTTTTCAAAAAAGAGTCACTACCTATTGCTATCATAGGGGATATTTACATTCCCCGAGATAACAATAAAAATGATAAAAAAAAAAAAAAATGAAAGGAACAGTTTAAAAATAAGAAAAAAAAGCAAAAAAAAAGAAAGAAAAAAAAAAAAGCACCCCTCTCGCCCCCTGCTCTCGCGCTAAGGTGAACGCAAGCAGCGGTCTGTTGTCAAACGTAAACAGCAATTGCACCATGCATGTGAGGTATCACCGCAAAGGTCAGATCGAGGGCAGTAATTTTTGATGTAGACCTCCTCTGTAAATCTAAAGTGGTAACCTGAAAGGCTTTTAAAGGCTTTTAAAAATGTATTTATTTTGTTGCCACTGCACGTTTGTACGCAATTGTAAAGCATGTCATGTTTGGTATCCATGTACTCGGCCTAAGATCATCTTTTTTATTTCATCAAACATTTGGGCAATATAGTGTGTTTTAGTGCATTAAAATTTAAAAAGTGTATTTTTTCCCCAAAAAATGCGTTTGAGAAATAGCTGCGCAAATACTGTGTGAAAAAAAAAAATGAAACACCCACCATTTTAATCTGTAGGGCATTTGCTTTAAAAAAATATATAATGTTTGGGGGTTCAAAGCAATTTTCTTGCAAAAAAAAATAACTTTTTCATGTAAACAAAAAGTGTCAGAAAGGGCTTTGTCTTCAAGTGGTTAGAAGAGTGGGTGATGTGTGACAAAAGCTTCTAAATTTTGTGCATAAAATGCCAGGACAGTTCAACCCCCCCCCCAAATGACCCCATTTTGGAAAGTAGACACCCCAAGCTATTTGCTGAGAGTCATGTCGAGTCCATGGAATATTTTATATTGTGACACAAGTTGCGGGAAAGAGACAAATTTTTTTTTTTTTTTTTTGCACAAAGTTGTCACTAAATGATATATTGCTCAAACATGCCATGGGAATATGTGAAATTACACCCCAAAATACATTCTGCTGCTTCTCCTGAGTACGGGGATACCACACTGCCTATCACAGTTTCGGAGGCCATGGAATGCCCAGGTGGCACAAACCCCCCCCAAATGACCCAATTTTGGAAAGTAGACACCCCAAGCTATTTGCTGAGAGGTATAGCGAGTATTTTGCAGACCTCACTTTTTGTCACAAAGTTTTGAAAATTGAAAAAAGAAAAAAAAATGTTTTTCCTTGTCTTTCTTCATTTTCAAAAACAAATGAGAGCTGCAAAATACTCACCATGCCTCTCAGCAAATAGCTTGGGGTGTCTACTTTCCAAAATTGGGTCATTTGGGGGGGGTTTGTGCCACCTGGGCATTCCATGGCCTCCGAAACTGTGATAGGCAGTGAAGAGTGAAATCAAAAATTTACACCCTTAGAAATCCTGAAGGCGGTGATTGGATTTCGGGGCCCCGTACGCGGCTAGACTCCCAAAAAGTCCCACACATGTGGTATCCCCATACTCAGGAGAAGCAGCTGAATGTATTTTGGGGTGCAATTCCACATAGGCCCATGGCCTGTGTGAGCAATATATCATTTAGTGGCAACTTTTTGTAAATATTTTTTTTTTTGTCATTATTCAATCACTTGGGACAAAAAAATGAACATTCAATGGGCTCAACATGCCTCTCAGCAATTTCCTTGGGGTGTCTACTTTCCAAAATGGGGTAATTTGTGGGGGTTTTGTACTGCCCTGCCATTTTAGCACCTCAAGAAACGACATAGGCAGTCATAAATTAAAAGCTGTGTAAATTCCAGAAAATGTACCCTAGTTTGTAGGCGCTATAACTTTTGCGCAAACCAATAAATATACACTTATTGATATTTTTTTTACCAAAGACATGTGGCCGAATACATTTTGGCCTAAATGTATGACTAAAATTGAGTTTATTGGATTTTTTTTATAACAAAAAGTAGAAAATATCATTTTTTTTCCAAATTTTCGGTCTTTTTCCGTTTATAGCGCAAAAAATAAAAACCGCAGAGGTGATTGAATACCATCAAAAGAAAGCTCTATTTGTGGGAATAAAAGGACGCAAATTTCGTTTGGGTACAGCATTGCATGACCGCACAATTAGCAGTTAAAGCGACGCAGTGCCAAATTGGAAAAAGACCTCTGGTCCTTAGGCAGCATAATGGTCCGGGGCTGAAGTGGTTAAAGTGGTACAACATCTCTTAACAAAGGGCTTTGTTTTAGACGACTGTGGGATGGCCTTTTCTGCATTAGTAGTTTTTACCAGTGGCTTACAAAAGATAGGGGCAATTTTTAAAGAGCTCTTACCTTCCTGGGATTTATTCTTGTTGGTACATACCTTAGGTGTGGAGGACGTCCCTCTGAATTCAGACCTACCCAAATCAGTTACCCTGTTATCTTCTCTATCTGAAAACTGAGCCAATGGCTCCTGGCAGCTGACAGATAATGGTTTCACTCCACCTTCTGCATCCTTCAGTCTTTTTCCCAACTGATGAACGTCTTCCTGTAATCTTTTGTTTTCTAGTACTAATTGCTGGTGGATAGCCTCAGAATTTGACATAGAAGCTTCTAAAGTACACATGGTACCTTTGGTTATTTCTAGCTCTTCTTTGAGGGATGTGTTTTGCACTTTCAAATGTTCATACTATTTCGCTAACCACCTGGCCGCAAATATTAGTGGCGGTTTTCCCGTGCGCTTACTACAGCTTCTTTCAGTGAAATTTAATTTCACATCCTCTCCCGTCAGCGGGACAGAAAGTGTCTCTTCTGCCTGGAGACCTTCCTCCCTTAATGCCAGCATGACCATTTCGTCTCATTGTCCTGCTCCTCTGCCTTCTTCATCCTGTACCTCCCCGTCCCCCTGTAATCCACATTTTACTGAGGTATCAGACTTGTGTTGTGGCTCTAACTGTTTGTCCACCGCTGAAAGGTGACAATTCATGTCAGCCCCTGAGCACTCAGCTGACAAGGACTGGGCAATTGCATAAGGCCCAAGTCCTGACAACTGCTCCTTGTCTCCCTGAAAATCACTGTCACCACTTGTTAGGGGTTGTGATGGTTTCCGCTTGTCCCTACGTTTAAAGCATTGTTTTGGAATGATTTCTCCTTAAATTCCATAGTAATAACAATAATTTCCTCTGTTTTATTCGCTGACTCCAGCATCCATATAAATAAAGTATCTTTTTCATATGGCCGTGTCATCTTTCTGTGGTGAGCACAGTGGTACCTCTTTTAGAATACTTTTTCCCAGTCCAACGATCCCAATCTTGAATATATTTTACAACCCAAGGTCCATATTTATCTATCATCTCTTCCCTTGGGGTCATTTGATAGGGTTTACGCCATTCAGACCCCCTCTTTGAAGCGATTCGATTACCCATCCTTTACGGACTCCGGACCTTGATTCCCTAACCTTTTTACAGGTTGCCTTTACTTCAGAGGTAGCTACTCTCTGGCCAAGAATTGGGTTGACAGGTACCGCCCCTGTCACCGTTGCCGCTTTTTTTTTCACTACTTGCCAGACCAATTCCCTGTCCTGGCTATAGTCCTTCAAAAAATTAGTCAGGAGATTTCCCAAACTAAATAATAGTTCAATCCCCCCCCCCCCCCGTGGACTTTTCTGAAGTACTCTAAAAAAAATGCTTAACGAACGGCTATTACTAATGATTAGCACAAACTTGGATAATCAGGACCCTATGCTTGTAGTACAGGAGGCAGTTAACTGATGCACACCTAATTGCAATATGATTTGTATCTATTACATTATAGCCACTGTTCCCAGGTTTACTTACAAAGCTTACAATCCCTAGTTAGTAATTGCAAAAAAGAAAGATTCATACCTAAGATCATTCAGTGTGATTTAGTCTCCGTTTCCACTCATGCAATTTGTCATGCAACTTTGGACACAGTCGCATTACAAGTCACAGCCCATTGATTTCAATAGCACCCGTTCCAATCTATGCAACTCAAAGCTGCACCGACTCTGAAAGGGTACCTGCACCATTCTGATGCGACTCTGGATCAAAGTCGCATATAAAGCCACACCACAGTCGCATTAAAGCCGCACCACAGTCACACACAATCGTGCAACTTTAGAGTTGCATCAGTTGAAATGTAGCTCTATGCCCACTGGTGCGTTTTAATCACAATGATTGGCCCAATCTTATTCAAAGGGTCAACTGAAATTGCTTTTTGGCAGAAAGGCGCAGATTCAAATTCTTTTCACTGCCTTCAAGTGTCCAATCAGAGCCCCTTATCATTCATGCTGACACCCTTCTGCAGTTTTGGCCCAACCGAGCAGGATGTCTTCTCATACACTCTCAGTACAAGCTTATTTCACTTATACTGTTCATATCAGTCTCATCAAAGTATTAGTACAGACAAAAGGTTTTATATATATAAACAATGTTCAAAGAAGCTTGCTAGTTTGAGTGTTCATACAGGGGAGACAGACATGCAAACAAGGACATAAAAATGCTTACCGTTTTTTTTTCAGACTCGTCCTCCACCCGCAAAACTACAAAGCACTCAAACGTGAAGGGCACCATATGTTTTGGCAATGTTTATACCTCACTTAAATGATTAACGATACAAATATAAGTGATTAAACCTTTTTCTATATAAGAATAAAAACGAACGATAACTGGGCAAAAAGATAAACCATTACATTTATTTACACAGAAAAGAAAGTTAGAATAATTAGAATTTATCATATATCTCAAGTTATGCCACAAGTACAGTGATGCTTTAGGCTGCAAAGATAATCTAGGCCAAACTCAGAAATGGTTACAATGGACATACACCGAATATACAATATCATAAGTCAACTCCTAGGATACAAAAAGGTTAGAAAGAAACAGAAAGAGAGATACAAGTATACATTACTCAGACATGTCCCCTCGATGGTCTGGGGCTGGATACACAGAGAGAGAGAGACCCTTTGGCTCTCTCCCTCTTTTATATGCATTCTCCACCAATCAACAGATGTAACCTATTCATTGGTTCAGAGGTGCATCAAATTCTGATTGACTACCTTTGAAGTCTACTGCTCATTGGTTAACAGTTGCCTCCAATTTTGATTGGTCACATCTGAAGTCAAGCTAAATACCAGGCTAGGACATTGCTGGAACATTAAAACCTCCGGTGCCTCACAGTCTATGAATTAATGAACAATCTCCTTTGATCCCCCAGCACAAGCCGGTTGGACATTAGCATGTTAATGGACCCCTGATGAATTGAAGCCTTAAGCCCGGTTCACACATGGGCGGCACGACTTGCAGGTCGCCTCAGCGAGGCGACCTGCAAACGACTGCCGGGGCGACTTGCGAGACGACTTCTGCATAGAAGTCTATGCAAGTCGCCCCAAGTCGCCCCCAAAGTAATACAGGAACCTTTTTCTAAGTCGGAGCAACTTGCGTCGCTCCGATTAGAACGGTTCCATAGCACAGAACGGGAGGCGACTTGTCAGGCGACTAGGTCGCCTGACAAGTCGCCCCAGTGTGAACCGAGCCTTAAGGTCTGCCAATACTCTTTGATTCAATTAACACCTGGGGACCTTGCCTGGTTCCCACCAGTGTAACTACATTCCTAACAAGGTGAGCTATGCTCTATCATGATATTAAAAAACATATACCCATATATATATATATATACACCTACACATATATACACGTAGATACATAACATACACACAGATACATATATATATATGTATACACATATACACATACACATGCCCGCATACCTACACACATTTATACATACATCCTATGGGGCAAGGCAGTTTAATTGGAGTCCTTGCAATGGTCCGTTTGGATCTCATCAATATAAATGTAGCAATAACTCTCGGTGGAGCTGCTGGTTTAAGGCGGGCTGATACCTTCACTCTTGCCACCTCTGTTTCACCGGCACCGGGTCTAGGGTCCCGTTGAGTTTACCTCTGGACGATGTAGGCACCAATTGAGTATGTTTTTCAATGCTTTAATGAACAAACAATAAAGGAAGTAGCAGGAAAGAGGCAGAAGGAAAATTGCAGGGAAGCTCAAATACATTTCCTTAGTATTCTTTAGAACATCATTTGGAATTGAACACTTGTAATTGGATGCACTATCCTTGTGGGATTTAATCTTTGCCCGCCTAGATAGGCCTCTCTCACTTGCCTAGCAGCCAGTACGTAGCACGAACAAAAGTCTCTGCCACAGACTTGTTTGGTATAAAACCCGTACGATCCTCTGCCACAGGATGTATTGGTTTGCGATGAATGTCAGACACAGTACTTGAACCTTTAAGCCAACCCGGCAGTATTATGCAGTAAGACTACTTCAGGATACGTCCTCCAACTGAGTCACTAGGCCCCTCTCCAGATCAACACTCTGCATGATCCTTCCATGACGGGTCCTCCCCTGGGATCTCCTCAGTTGTCCAGCTTCTTCACTCAGAATAGACAGCTCGGGACCATTCCTCTGCTGCTGTGGTAGGCCCCAGACAAGCTCCTCTGGGCCCACCCACACGCCGCAGCGACGTGGGCCTCTGGAACGGAGGACCACGAGGTGGTATTCCTATTGCATACCTGACGGCCAGGAGGGCCAGCAGGTGGCTGAAAACAAACCCCTAAACATGGCGTCTGTCCCATAAATACCCTCTCCCAGAATGCAACTCGGAGGACCACCTCCACCGAGTTATCCCCAGGACAGAGGAGCACTCATACGCTTCAACACGTTGCCTTTCCAACACTGGCCTATGGGGACAACGACACCCACCGGCGCAGTGTGGAATCACACGCAACTCAGCCAAGCTGGAACAGAGGCAAACCCAACTTCACCTAACAAGTAACCCACTAGATTTACCTATCAGCGGTAGATTAAAAATCTACCAGCGCTACATAAATATGAAGTTCAATAGGCCATCATTATTTTTCAGCACTGCCTTAACCCTCTTGGGCATGGAGTTCACCAGAGCTTCACAGGTTGCCACTGGAGTCCTCTTCCACTCCTCCATGATGACATCACAGAGCTGGTGGATGTTAGAGACCTTGCCCTCCTCAACCTTCCGTTTGAGGATGCCCCACAGATGCTCAATAGGGTTTAGGTCTGGAGACATGCTTGGCCAGTCCATCACCTTTACCCTCAGCTTCTTTAGCAAGGCAGTGGTCGTCTTGGAGGTGTGTTTGGGGTCGTTATCATGTTGGAACACAGCCCTGCGGCCCAGTCTCTGAAGGGATGGGATCATGCTCTGCTTCAGAATGTCACATTACATGTTGGCATTCATGGTTCTCTCAATGAACTGTAGCTCCCCAGTGCTGGCAGCACTCATGCAGCCCCAGACCATGACACTCCCACCACCATGTTTGACTGTAGGCAAGACACACTTGTCTTTGTACTCCTCACCTGGTTGCCACCACACACGCTTGGCACCATCTCAACCAAATAAGTTTATCTTGGTTTCATCAGACCACAGGACATGGTTCCAGTAATCCATGTCCTTTGTCTGCTTGTCTTCAGCAAACTGTTTGTGGGCTTTCTTGTGCATTATCTTTTAGAAGAGGCTTCCTTCTGGGATGACAGCTATGCACACCAATTTGATGCAGTGTGTGGCGTATGGTCTGAGCACTGACAGGCTGACCCCCCCCACCCCTTCAACCTCTGCAGCAATGCTGGCAGCACTCATACCTCTATTTCCCAAAGACAACCTCTGGATATGACGCTGAGCACGTGCACTTAACTTCTTTGGTCGACCATGGCGAGGCCACCGTGCTGCAGCTCAATTTCAGAGTCTTGACAATCTTCTTATAGCCTAGGCCATCTTTATGTAGAGCAACAATTCTTTTTTTCAGATCCTCAGAGAGTTCTTTGACATGAGGTGCAATGTTAAACTTCCAGTGACCAGTATGAGAGAGTGATAACACCAAATGTAACACGCCTGCTCCCCATTCAAACCTGAGACCTTGTAACACTAACGAGTCACATGACACCGGGGAAGGGAAAATGGCTAATTTGGCCCAATTTGAACATTTTCACTTAGGGGTGTACTCACTTTTGTTACCAGCGGTTTAGACATTAATGGCTGTGTGTTGAATTATTTTGAGGGGACAGCAAATTTACACTGTTATACAAGCTGTACACTCACTACTTTGCATTGTAGCAAAGTGTCATTTCTTCAGTGTTGTCGCATTAAAAGATATAATAAAATATTTGCAAAAATGAGATGGGTGTACTCACTTTTGTGAGATACTGTATGCATCATTGTGCCCTTGCATTATATCCTCTCCAACATAGTAGGGATATCTCTGATTTATGCATTTTTTCTGGGGTAATGTACCAACTCATTAAAATTTTATAATTAATTTCTCTGGTGTTGATGTCCGAAGCTGTACAATATGCAGCTCTCAATATTCTACTTACTTGTTTCTCATGCACCTGTGTTCCTATTTCCATTTCCCACATACTAATATATGGAGGGGTTTCAGTTCCTTCCATCGCCGTGTTTGGAGGAAGAAAAATGCTTACTGACCCTAAGAACACCATCCCTACAGTCAAGCATGGAGGTGGAAACTTTATGCTTCGGGGCTGTCTCTCTGCAAAAGGTACAGGCCAACTTTTCCGCATTGAGGGGCCAATGGATAGGGCCATGTATTGTAAAATATTGGATGAGAGCCTTCTTCCCTCAGCCAGAACACTGAAGATGGGTCATGGATGGGTGTCCCAGCATGACAATTACCCAAAACATACCGCCAAGGCAACAAAGGAATGGCTCAAGAGGAAGCACATTAAGGCCATGGAGTGGTGTAGCCCTTCTCCAGACCTTAATCCTATAAAAAATTTATGGAGCTAGCTGAAACTTCAAGTTGCTAAGCGACAGCCTAAAAAATCTTAAGGATTTAGAGAAGATCTGTAAAGAAGAGTGGACCAAAATCCTTCCTGAGATGTGGTGCAAACCTGGTCACTAAGTAAAAAAAAACATCTTACCTCTGTGCTTGCCAAAAAGTGTTTCTCAACCAAGGACTAAGTCATGTTTTGCTTGTGGATCTAATACTTATTTTACTCACTGAACTGCAACTCAATTTATAACATTTGTATTATGTGTTTTTTTCTGGATTTGGGGCTGAAATTCTGTCTCTATCATATAAAATGCACCTATGATAAAAAAATTATAGACCCGTCATTTCTTTGTAAGTGGGCAAACTTACGAAATCTGCAGGGGATCAAATAATTATTTTCCCACTGTAGATGCACACCAGTATGAAAATAATATCAGCATTATATGTTGGAAGATTAACATTAGTATAAACATCCCATGTACAAACAGGTATTATCAGCAAAGGGACCAAAACATGAGTCCTGGTGGAATTGTGCACATATGACCAGATGGATATTGCAGCAAAGTCCATTTGCACAGGCCCCTGTGGATAAGCACGATGCGGCTCCATCTTGGTGCTGACAACCTGATATCATGATCAGCGATATCACGAGGGAGATCCTCCAACCATTCTCCTTCAAGCCTAGAATGCAGCTTGTCACAAGCAGAAGCCGTGGTGTGATATTGGAACCCAGAGTTAGCATATTTACTCTGCTTCTTGGTCTCTAGTAGCTTTTAATCTGCTATGCATCTAGACCTCTAACAACCTGTTGGGCCATCGGATGCCTAACCTGGTTCTAGCCTATGCTCCTTACTGAGCCCTGACCTAAAACTAGCTATATAATCTCAGACCAAAAGAGACAGGGTTAACTAGAATAACAGGAGTTGCATATAAACTCTATTGCAACAAACTACTAACATACAACGTCTAATTTCAGATTGTTCAATTAAGCTTTGACAAAAAACCTGGAAGATGGTTGATTTCTATGCAAAGCTGCACCAGATTTTGCACATCAACCCCACTGTTTCACAGACTACACTAACTGGTATAGTGCATGCAAGATAGCAACAAAGGGTTGGATATACTTCTATCACAAACCTTTAAATAGATACATTACAGTATATATACCCAGAAGCTATGGGAAACAACAGTAAACACAGAAACATTTTCCTACTAATCCCTGTTTCTGGCCTAGATCATACCTCCCAACTTTTGAGATGGGAATGAGGGACACCTATTAGCAGAAGTATGTAGGCATAGGACATACCAGAGGCGGCTGGTGCTCAAAATTTTTTGGGGGGCGCAAACAAACTGAAAAAAAACAAATCAATTGCAGCCTCACTCAGCCCTTCAAATGCAGCCACTGTGCCCTTAAACACAGCCACTGTGCCCATCAAATGCAGCCACTGTGCCCATCAAACGCAGCCACTGTGCCATCAAATGCAGCCACTGTGCCCATCAAATGCAGCCACTGTGCCCATCATATGCAGCCACTGTGCTCATCATATGCAGCCACTGTGCCATCAAACACAGCCACTGTGCCCATCAAATGCAGCCACTTTGCCATCAAATGGCCTAAATTATACCTCACAACTTTTGAGATGGGAATGAGGGACACCTATTAGCAAAAGTATGTAGACATAGGATACACCAGTGGCGGCTGGTGCTCAATTTTTTTTTTGGGGGGGGGCACAAACAAATTGAAAAATTCGGAAAAATACTGAAAAAAAAACACAGCAACTGTACCCATCAAATGCAGCCACTGTGCCCATCAAATGCAGCCACTCTGCCATCAAATGCAGCCACTGTGCCCATCAAATGCAGCCACTGTGCCATCAAATGGGCGGTGGGGTGGGTGGTCCGTTCTGATTGATCTCTCTTCCCCCGGGGTTGCGATGCGCCCAGCTCCTTCTCCCCCCACCCATCTCTTTAGCGATGGGGGCGGGGCTGGATCTTGGCGCATCGGCGTCATGCCCAGCATGCCGCAGGTGCGGTGTCCTCCCGACGCCGACCTGCGTGATTATGCTCCCTCCATCCCACCTAGGCTTGATGGGCGGGGATGAACCGCCGCTGAGATTTCTGTGCCTCAGTTGGTTGTCTGCCCCGTCTATTTCTTTGGCCAAACGTGATTGCATGATGTTGGCTGGGACACGCCCTCAGGCTGAGGATACAAAGGTCGGGATGAGCTGGCAGTTCATTCCACACTTTTTCTCAGGAGGAGAGGATATATGGGTCTTCATCCACACCTCAGGTAATCAGGCTGTTTCTCTTCCCCTCTTCACTATCACACACCTATTCACATCATGCTTGATTTCTCTTTATACAGGTGTGCATTATTTATTTATTTCTACGCCTCTCATTTAAATACCAATACATTGGCAACATGCTAGTATACATTATTTATATATATATCTTTTGTTTGTTGGTTCTCACCACCCAGTTATTTTTGGGGCAGGTGTCAGACATACACTCTAGTGCCAGCTTGGTTTTATATTTTACTTTCCTTCATTTACAACATTTGTTCATATTTCCTTTTTTTTTTTTTTTTTTTTTTCTTTTTGACACACTCATCCCCATCTCTTTGTTACACATCTCCTTCTCATTATCCTTTTTTCTTTCATTTATTGCAGAACTTCATCTGTGGCCCATACATGTATGCCTCCTACTTTGGAAGTGTGTTTTGGCTGTCTGGCTCTCTCCCTGGCTGCTGTTCCTCTCCACCCCCTCTCCGATTCTCCAGCCCCCATGGAGACTTTCGGTTTGGGGGTTAGCCTTGTGTGTCCTTGGCCTCAACCCTGGGGGAGACAGCTCTCTCAGGGCCACCTTCATTATTCCACAATTGGACTGTTGGGTTATGTACTGGGTTGTTGCCAAAAGGTAATGTGCATTTATATATTCTAAAATACCTGCTTTGCCTTGTGTAAGCATGATTTTAATCGAGACTCCAATGATCTATTTATTTATTTGTTTTATTTATTTTTCTAGTCATCTCTTGATGCATCCCACTCCTGATGATTGGCTTTAAACACCATGAAACGCGTAGAGTCTACACTCAGGGTTGCCATTTCAAGTTTGGTTCATCTATGAATTCTATCATATACCATTTATACATACTGACATTGTTATTCGGAATACCTTGTTCACCTTTTTTGTATATCCATTTTAGAACTGTGATTGCTTGTATCAATTATTTTATAAACAGCGTTTATAAACAACGTTTCTATCAACATGACTACTATTTTTATTATGCCTCAATGTGCATGATTTATGTATTGTATATTATGATGCAATATATTATTATTATATTATTACTCATGAACTGATGTCTATGCATTTCTTTGATTAGCAATTCTCTATGGCTATACAGCTTATAAGCCCCTTAAGGGGTGGTGACAGTTTATTTAATATAAGGTATCCTAGACTTTTTCAAAGACCTACCCATGCCTCATTTAAAGTCAAACTACCCCTCTCTTTTGCTTATTAATGCTCATACAGGGATGGAGACATGGTTATGGTAACTGTGGGGCCCAATCAGGTCAACTGCTTTACAATAGGGCTAGATTATACCTCCCAACTTTTGAGATGGGAAAGAGGAACACCTATTAGCAAAAGTATGTAGGCATAGGATACACCAGTGGCAGCTAGTGCTCAAAAAAAATGTTTTTTTTTTTTTGGGGGGGGGGGCTCCCTAAAAGGGTCTGGATACCTTAATAGGGGGTGGCGGCAGTGGCCATGGATAGATTCATGCAATGCATGAATCTATCCATTCTACATAAAAAGGGGGGCTGGAGAGAGGGGGTGGTGCCCGTGTGCCCTTAACGGATGGGCCGCCCCTGGGACACACCCCTTACCACGCCCCCTTTTAAGGAGAATTCTACAAAAAAAAATGATTACTTAAACCCAACAAGTGTTTTTTTATACGACTACCATTCCTTTATACTGACTTTTGGAATTTACAAATGCAGTAATTTAGAAATTGGATGAAAGGTTTTGCACCGGCAAACACTTTTTGAAAGATAAATAGTGCATTTTATATACAACTATATAGATCAGACCAAAATGAGGGACAAAGGAGGAGCAAAGAGGGACAGAGGGACATTGTTGCAAATCAGGGACGATCCCTCGAAATCAGGGGCAGTTGGGAGGTATGGCCTAGATTAGTGTCAGCTCCTTCCTTGTAAGACATGCAGTCTCAGACCCCTTCTCTCTATTTACTTCCTCTCTCTGGGGTTTCTAACTGACGTAGAGTCTATAAGGAGTCCAATCGGCTGTAGTCTGGAATGCCCACCTTTGCCTTTTCACTTTTGTACTGAGAATGCTACACTTAGATGACAGAATGTCTCCTGAACATAAGTGTGATAGCCTGGTACAGGCATACTTTTCAACAATTCCGGATTGGGTGGGACTTTCCCGCATTTACAGTCAGGTCCATATAAATTGGGACATCAACACAATTCTAATCTTTCTGGCTCTATACACCACCACAATGGATTTGAAATGAAACTAACAAGATCTGCTTTAACTGCAGACTTTCATCTTTAATTTGAGGGTATTTACATCCAAATCCGGTGAACGGTGTAGGAATTATAACAGTTTGTATATGTGCCTCCCACTTTTTAAGGGACCAAAAGTAATGGGACAGATTAACAATCATCCATCAAACTTTCACTTTTTAATACTTGGTTGCAAATCCTTTGCAGTCAATTACAGCCGGAAGTCTGGAACGCATAGACATCACCAGACGCTGGGTTTCATCCCTGGTGATGCTCTGCCAGGCCTCTGCTGCAACTGTCTTCAGTTCCTGCTTGTTCTTGGGGCATTTTACCTTCAGTTTTGTCTTAAGCAAGTGAAATGCATGCTCAATTGGATTCAGGTCAGGTGATTGACTTGGCCATTGCATAACATTCCACTTCTTTCCCTTAAAAAACTCTTTGGTTGCTTTCGCAGTATGCTTCGGGTTATTGTCCATCTTCACTGTGAAGCGCCGTCCAATGAGTTCTGAAGCATTTTGCTGAATATGAGCAGATAATATTGCCCGAAACACTTCAGAATTCATCCTGCTGCTTTTGTCAGCAGTCACATCATCAATAAATACAAGAGAACCAGTTCCATTGGCAACCATACATGCCCATGCCATGACACTACCACCAACATGCTTCACTGATGAGGTGGTTTGCTTTAGATCATGAGCAGTTCTTTTCCTTACTCCATACTCTTCTCTTCCCATCACTCTGGTACAAGTTGATCTTGGTCTCATCTGTCCATAGGATGTTGTTCCAGAACCGTGAAGGCTTTTTTAGATGTTGTTTGGCAAACTCTAATCTGGCCTTCCTGTTTTTGAGGCTCACCAATGGTTTACATCTTGTGGTGAACCCTCTGTATTAACTCTGGTGAAGTCTTCTCTTGATTGTTGACTTTGACACACATACATCTACCTCCTGGAGAGTGTTCTTGATCTGGCCAACTGTTGTGAAGGGTGTTTTTTTCACCAGGGAAAGAATTCTTCGGTCAACCACCACAGTTGTTTTCCGTGGCCTTCCGGGTCTTTTGGTGTTGCTGAGCTCACCGGTGCAGTCTTTCTTTTTAAGGATGTTCCAAACAGTTGATTTGACCACACCTAATGTTTTTGCTATCTCTCTGATGGGTTTGTTTTGTTTTTTCAGCCTAATGATGGCTTGCTTCACTGATAGTGACAGCTCTTTGGATCTCCTATTGAGAGTTGACAAATGGGACAATGAGTTGTAAATGGGATAATGAGGGAATAACACACCTGGCCATGGAACAGCTGAGCAGTCAATTGTGACATTACTTTTGGTCCCTTAAAAAGTGGGAGGCACATATACAAACTGTTGTAATTCCTACAACGTTCACCTGATTTGGATGTAAATACCCTCAAATTAAAGCTAAAAGTCTGCAGTTAAAGCACATCTTGTTCGTTTCATTTCAAATCCATTGTGGTGGTGTATAGAGCCAAAAAGATTAGAATTGTGTCGATGTACCAATATTTATGGACCTGACTGTATACCTCTGTCCCACAGTCCCACTGTACAAGGGCTTTGTCCCGCATTACTCCATCTGCTAATTATATAGTACCTTCCAGCACAAGTGTGAACATCGAGCAGAGCCAGGGATTGGCCAGAAAACCTGCTGGGTGTGCTCTGTGCAGCTGCAATGAGTTAGTGCAGCTGTCAAATTTAACCTGTGATGTCAGGGATGGGTGAGACTACTACCCAGACCTGCCTCTTTGTCAAGCAACCAGCCTATAGGGAAAGAGACAGCATTAATACATTTCTGGTGGGGAAAGATGCTGAGGTTTAGGATCAGTTGTTTATTCGCATACTGTACCCTGGGTTTTTTCAGCCTTGTGGAAGCCCTGCACTCGCAGCATGGTTTCTGTAAAAGTGAAGCATCTCTCCCATGGCTCCTACAGCGGCCTCCCTGCTCTGCACCTAGAGCCAGGACAAGTGCTGGTCTGGCCGAGTGCAGCAGGTTCAAGGGGGGGAGGGGGATGAGCTGTACCATAATTCTTATCTCCTTAATGGTTGGGACAAGTGCTGGTCTGTCTGAGTGCAGCATGTTCAAGGGGGGGAGGGGGGGGGAGCTGTACCATAATTCTTATCTCCTAAATGGTTGGGGGAGTTTGGTAGCCGAAAATGAGATGAGTGTGCACTGAAAAGTAAAACGAAGACAGAACCAGCTACAGAAAGGTGCTTTTACTAAGGTAATCATGTGGAAGATGGTAGAGCTTTAGGGAAGGAGAGGGCAGAGGAGAGGGGAGTGTGTGTTTGTATGTGTGCTGGTTTGTATGTATCAAGACGTAGTCTATGTCTGAACTTACCACGCCAATTGAGCTTGTATACAAGTCGTTTTTATCCTGGGAACTACCATTTTAACCGCTGACTATTCACTGGATTGCTGTAAGTGTTTAGTAACCTTTTCTCAAAATAAAAGTTTTTTAACGGTTTTACACTATGTGGACCCCCTTTTTCCTTCTTATTGGTCACGTCTGAGGAATACCAGGGGTTTGTTTGGCCAGCTATGTTAACTTCCTTTCCGGTTTAATCACTGAGGGAATCGCTTTAAGTGCTTGGTCGTTATTTTAAAAGCCTGTCTAGACTTCTATAACGCAGAGTCTGGAGATCTGGTAAGCTCACATCCTGTTTATTATCACGGTGGAGGTGCAATAGGTGGATATTCATCTAAACAATCACATTTTTTGGACATTATTTCAATAAACTTTTTTGGCCACACTCATTTTTACCGTGGTGCATGTAGCGTGCCGCTGGTTGCTTCCTCGCTAAAGTGTCCCTCATTCTGAAGTTCAAAAGTTGGGAAGGTATGTACAGGTGTAAAAGATGATACCACATCACTGGGGAGTGCTTCCAGCCTTGCTGCCCTCTAGGACTGGAGATGCCCTGAAGCCAGCACGAAAAAAACAAACAAATGAGGTTGCACCAGACTAGAGAATTTATTTAAGATCAACAAGAATGATACTCAGATAACTATATACATACCTCCCAATCATCCCGGATTGGCCGGGACTGTCCTGCAATTGCTTGTAAATCCCGGCATCCCACGAATCCGGCTGAAGTCCCGCATCCAGCGCTCCATTATTGCGTGCATCTCACAGGGGCACGCCGAACACCGGGGAACCACCCCCGCAGCTCCCATGCTTGGGCCAATAACTACAGAAGCTCCTCTGCACCTCCCCCTCCTCTGCAGGGAGCCTGGGCATACCACAACCCGCCCATGGAGCAGAACTCAAGAATGCGGGCTCTGGGTTGTCAAACATCAGAGCAAATGGGGAAACTCTAAGCCTCGCTCACCTGCTGCTGATTGAAGGTGAGGACTGGAGGCAGGAACTAGCCATTCAACACAAGCAGCAAAACAGAATCCAGGCCCCCCGCCCACCTGCTGCCGATCAGGGAATTCTGAATTTCAGCAACCTGCCACTGACTGGAAGAGGAGAGGACTGGGAGTGAAGATGGCTCCTTTAACACCCTTCAAGCAGAGGAAGTGTGTGAGTATGTGTATGTGTGCGTATGGTAGTGTGTGTGTGCACGTGTGTGTGCATGGTAGTGTGCGCATGTGTGTACATGGTAGTGTGTGTGCATGGTAATGTGTGCATGCAAGGCAGTGTGTGTGTATATATAGGACTGTATGTGCGTGTGAGAGAATGCCAGTGTGTTTTTCTGTATGTGTCGCTTTGCCAAATGATAATGTGAACCCACTATAAATTCAATAAAATATATAACTACTACCACAAAAAATAATTAAATATAAAGTACATTTATATAAAGTGAAGTGTAATAAATTTATCAATAAATCAGGGATTTGGAAAGTTCATAAAAATAAATAAATGTAAATAGGTGATTAAAGAAGTTCATGAAAATTCATAGATGGAGGGGGCGCATGCGCAGAGTGGACATGCACCGTTAGAGCTCCGCTCTGTGTAGGGAGAAAAGCTGCCGAAAACAACAAACCCGCCATCTCCAGACTTACCTATTTTCTCCTGTTAACTGCCGAGACCCCGTAGCTCCGTCCGGATCACAAAATATGGTGTTGGAGGCTCCCGCACCAAAAACAAAAATTCCTCCATGAGGGACACACAGGCATGGGCCGCAGCTAAAATGGTGCCGGTCCCTTCCTCCTCAAACGCCTCAACGCGTTCCCTTAAGCAAAAGGTTATACCCTCAGACTCCCCAGGTGAGTCAGACTCTGAACTTTTCCTTTCACAAGGCTCTCCACAAGACTCTCCTGCTCCCCCTGCTTTACTAAAGCAATTTGAATGTATGCTTCACAAAGCTCTGAGGCAGACATCTGAACATATAACAAACAGCCTCACAAAAGAAATAAGAGAGCTGGGTAACCGCACAGAAGTTTTAGAACTTAGAGTGGAAGAGATTGAAAATTTAGCACAAGACTACATGGCTGAAATGGAAAACCTTAAGGAGGAAAATGTATCCTTACAATCTAAATTGGAATATTTTGAAAGCAGAGCCAGACGCTCCAATCTCCCCATCAGAGGCATTCCAGAGACAGTAATTGATTTGCATTCTACTATAACAGCCTAATTTAAGGAACTCCAACCAGCTTTGCCATTAGAACGCTTGGAAATGGACAGAATCCAACAAACACTCACACCAAAGAAAACAGATGGCCCACCATGCGATATAAATGGCAAAATTTCATTACTATTGTACAAAGGAGCAATTACTGGCTGCAACCCGGGAAAAAAATGACTTAATCTTCCAGAGACAAAAATATCAAATATTTGCTGATCTTTACCAGGTAAGCATAACTAAAAGACAAAGAAACCTCAACTTTTAACGCTGCAAAATCATCATATATATATATTAGGGATGAGCCGAACACCCCCCGCACCAGGACCGGTGAACGGACCTAAAGTTTGCGAACTTTACAACCCCATTGAAGTCTATGGGACTTGAACATTTGAAACCAAAAGTGCTAATTTTAAAGGCTAATTTGCATGGTATTGTCCTAAAAAGGGTTTGGGGACCCGGGTCCTGCCCCAGGGGACATGTATCAATGCAAAAAAAAGTTTTAAAAATGGCCGTTTTTTCGGGAGCAGTGATTTTAATGATGCTTAACCACTTCAGCCCCAGAAGGATTTACCCCCTTCCTGACCAGAGGTCTTTTTACAATTTGGCACTGCGTTGCTTTAACTGCTGATTGCGCGGTCATGCAATGCTGTACCCAAACGAAATTTGTGTTCTTCCCACAAATAGAGCTTTCTTTTGATGGTATTTGATCACCTCTGCCGTTTTTATTTTTTGCGCTATAAACGGAAAAAGACTGAAAATTTTGAAAAAAAATGATATTTTCTACATTTTGTTATGAAAAAAATCCAATAAACTCAATTTTAGTCATACATTTAGGCCAAAATGTATTCGGCCACATGTCTTTGATAAAAAAAAATGTCAATAAGAGTATATTTATTGGTTTGCGCAAAAGTTATAGCGTCTACAAACTAGGGTACATTTTCTGGAATTTACACAGCTTTAAGTTTATGACTGCCTATGTCATTTCTTGAGGTGCTAAAATGGCAGGGCAAATGACCCCTCCAAATGACCCCATTTTGGAAAGTAGACACCCCAAGGAAATTGCTGAGAGGCATGTTGAGCAAATTGAATATTTTTTTTTTTGTCCCAAGTGATTGAATAATGACAAAAAAAAAAAAAATTTACAAAAAGTTGTCACTAAATGATATATTGCTCACACAGGCCATGGGCATATGTGGAATTGCACCCCAAAATACATTTAGCTGCTTCTCATGAGTATGGGGATACCACATGTTTAGGACTTTTTGGGAGCCTAGCCGCGTACGGGGCCCCGAAAACCAAGCACCGCCTTCAGGATTTCTAAGGGTGTAAATTTTTGATTTTACTCCTCACTTCCTATCACAGTTTTGAAGGCCATAAAATGCCAAGATGGCACAATCCCCCCCAATTGACCCCATTTTGGAAAGTAGACACCCCAAGCTATTTGCTGAGAGGCATGTTGAGTCCATGAAATATTTTATATTTTGACACAAGTTGCGGGAAAGTGATAATTTTTTTTTTTTTTTTGCACAAAGTTGTCACTAAATGATATATTGCTCAAACATGCCATTGGCATATGTGGAATTACAGCCCAAAATACATTCTTCTGCTTCTCCTGAGTACGGGGATACCACATGTTTAGGACTTTTTGGGAGCCTAGTCGCGTACGGGGCCCCGAAAGCCAAGCACCGCCTTCAGGATTTCTAAGGGCGTAAATTTTTGATTTCACGCCTCACTACCTATCACAGTTTTGAAGGCCATAAAATGCCAAGATGGCACAACCCCCCCCCAAATGATCCCATTTTGGAAAGTGTACACCCCAAGCTATTTGCTGAGAGGCATGTTGAGTCCATGGAATATTTTATATTTTGCCTCAAGTTGCAGGAAAATTACAAACTTTTATTTTTTTGCACAAAGTTGTCACTAAATGATATATTACTCACACAGGCAATGGGCATATGTGGAATTGCACCCCAAAATACATTCTGCTGATTCTCCTGAGTACAAGGATACCACATGTGTGGGACTTTTTGGGAGCCTAGCCGCGTACAGGGCCCCGAAAACCAAGCAACGCCTTCAGGATTTCTAAGGGCGTAAAGTTTTGATTTTACTCCTCACTACCTATCACAGTTTCGAAGGCCATAAAATGCCAAGATAGCACAAAACCCCCCAAAATGACCCCATTTTGGAAAGTAGACACCCCAAGCTATTTGCTGAGAGGCATGGTGAGTATTTTGCAGGTCTCATTTGTTTTCGAAAATGAAGAAAGACAAGAAAAAATTTTTATTTTTTTATTTTTTCAATTTTCAAAAGTTTGTGACAAAAAGTGAGGTCTGCAAAATACTCACTATACCTCTCAACAAATAGCTTGGGGTGTCTATTTTCCAAAATGGGGTAATTTGGGGGGGGGTTGCCATCTGGGCATTCCATGGCCTCCGAAACTGTGATAGGCAGTGAAGAGTGAAATCAAAAATTTACGCTCTTAGAAAGCCTGAAGGCGGTGCTTGGTTTTCGGGGTCCCGTACGCGGCTAGGCTCCCAAAAAGTCCTAAACATGTGGTATCCCCATATATAGGAGAAGCAACAGAATGTATTTTGGGGTGTAATTTCATATATTCCCATGGCATGTTTGAGCAATATATCATTTAGTGACAACTTTGTGCAAAAAAGAAAAAATGTGTCTTTTTCCCGCAACTTTGTGTCACAATATAAAATATTCCATGGACTCGACATGCCTCTCAGCAAATAGCTTGGGGTGTCTACTTTCCAAAATGGGGTCATTTGGGGGGGGGGTTTGAACTGTCCTGGCATTTTATGCACAACTTTTAGAAGCTTATGTCACACATCACCCACTCTTCTAACCACTTGAAGACAAAGCCCTTTCTGACACTTTTTGTTTACATGAAAAAATTATTTTTTTTTGCAAGAAAATTACTTTGAACCCCCAAACATTATATATTTTTTTAAAGCAAATGTCCTACAGATTAAAATGGTGGGTGTTTCATTTTTTTTTTCACACAGGATTTGCGCAGCGATTTTTCAAACGCATTTTTTTGGGGAAAAAACACACTTTTTAAAATTTTAATGCACTAAAACACACTATATTGCCCAAATGTTTGATGGAATAAAAAAGATGATCTTAGGCCGAGTACATGGATACCAAACATGACATGCTTTAAAATTGCGCACAAACGTGCAGTGGCGACAAACTAAATACATTTTTAAAAGCCTTTATAGGTTACCACTTTAGATTTACAGAGGAGGTCTACTGCTAAAATTACTGCCCTCGATCTGACCTTTGCGGTGATACCTCACATGCATGGTGCAATTGCTGTTTACATTTGACGCCAGACCGACGCTTGCGTTCGCCTTTGCGCGATAGCAGGGGGGGGACAGGGGTGCTTTTTTTTTTTTATTATTACTTTTTTGCTTTTTTAACTTATTTTTAAACTGTTCCTTTCATTTTTATTTTTTTAATCATTTTTATTGTTATCTCAGGGAATGTAAATATCCCCTATGATAGCAATAGGTAGTAACAGGTACTCTTTTTTGAAAAAATTGGGGTCTATTAGACCCTAGATCTCTCCTCTGCCCTCAAAGCATCTGACCACACCAAGATCAGTGTGATAAAATGCTTTCCCAATTTCCCAATGGCGCTGTTTACATCCGGCAAAATCTAAGTCATGAAATGCTCGTAGCTTCCGCTTTCTTAGGCCATAGAGATGTTTGGAGCCATTCTGGTCTCTGATCAGCTCTATGGTCAGCTGGCTGAATCACCGGCTGCATTCTCAGGTTCCCTGTTGGGACAGGAGAGCCAGAGAAAAACATGGAAGACGGTGGGGGGGGGGGTCATTCCCTCCCACTGCTTGTAAAAGCAGTCTAGAAGCTAATTAGCCACTAGGATTGCTTTTACATGAAAGCCAACCGCTGGCTGAAAAGAATGATACCAAAATGATACCTAAACCTGCAGGCACCATTCTGGTATAACCACTCAAAGTCCAGCAACATACCAGTACGTTGCTGGTCCTTGTAGGGAATATATTGTAAACTTTTTTTTCATGCAGCCTGTGGGCTGAACGAAAAAAAGATATTGATTGGTGGGTATGCCCACCATTAGAATACCTCCCTTCATCCACCCACTTCTAATGATGGGCATACATGCACTGTTTATATATGCCAAAGCATGGGGGCATCCTCCCGCAAAAGGCAGGAGCAAATCGCTCCTCCACCCACTGCTGCCCCCACGCTTCGGCATATATGCTGAAGTATGTAACTGTGGTGGTGAAATCACCTCCGATAGCGCTGGAGTCACGGCTTTATGTATCGTGGGAGCAAACGCTGTTGCTGTCAAGATAAATAAATCCGCGCTGCAACTGAATGGCGTACCTGCTAAGCAAATGATGGTTAACAAAAAACAAGGTAACCTTACAGTATAACAGTAATACTTACCATACCTGCAAAGCAAATACAAAAAAAACATAGTAAAAAATAAAACATTTAACGCAACCTGTGTCTACCTAAAATATATATATGCCGAAGCATGGGGGCATCCTCCCACAAAAGGCAGGAGCAAATCGCTCCTCCACCCACTGCTGCCCCCACGCTTCGGCATATATGCTGAAGTATGTAACTGTGGTGGTGAAATCACCTCCGACAGCGCTGGAGTCACGGCTTTATGTATCGTGGGAGCAAACGCTGTTGCTGTCAAGATAAATAAATCTGCGCTGCAACTGAATGGCGTACCTGCTAAGCAAATGATGGTTAACAAAAAACAAAGTAACATTACAGTATAACAGTAATACTTATCATACCTGCAAAGCAAATACAAAAAAAAAACATAGTAAAAAAAAAAACATTTAACGCAACCTGTGCCTACCTAAAATATATATATGCCGAAGCATGGGGGCATCCTCCCACAAAAGGCAGGAGCAAATCGCTCCTCCACCCACTGCTGCCCCCACGCTTCGGCATATATGCTGAAGTATGTAACTGTGGTGGTGAAATCACCTCCGACAGCGCTGGAGTCACGGCTTTATGTATCGTGGGAGCAAATGCTGTTGCTGTCAAGATAAATAAATCCGCGCTGCAACTGAATGGCGTACCTGCTAAGCAAATGATGGTTAACAAAAAACAAAGTAACATTACAGTATAATAGAAATACTTACCATACCTGCAAAGCAAATACAAAAAAAAAGTAGTAAAAAATAAAACATTTAACGCAACCTGTGCCTACCTAAAATATATATATGCCGAAGCATGGGGGCATCCTCCCACAAAAGGCAGGAGCAAATCGCTCCTCCACCCACTGCTGCCCCCACGCTTCGTCATATATGCTGAAGTATGTAACTGTGGTGGTGAAATCACCTCCGACAGCGCTGGAGTCACGGCTTTATGTATCGTGGGAGCAAACGCTGTTGCTGTCAAGATAAATAAATCCGCGCTGCAGCTGAATGGCGTACCTGAAAACAAAAAAATGGTTAAAACACAGTAAACTATAAAAAAATTACATACCTGAAAAGCAAACATGATAAAACATAACAATAAAACATTGCAGAATAGAACACAGTAAAAAAGAGCAGAACAATAGAGAGAAAATAGAGAGAGAGAGAACAATAAAATGACAACTATTTTTGTTTTGTTTTATATTTTTTTTGTGTATTTTTTTTTTTTTTACTTTTTTTTTTTTTAACAGTTTTTTTATAACTGTAACTTTTAACACTGTAACGGTTCCAGGTTTGGGTCTCTCAAAATGCGATGGCATCTTGGGAGAGCCTGTGAAAGTGTGTCCTTGTCTGTGCAGTGCTGTACCCTACGCTAAAACTCAACTAGTGTATGGTAGCGTTCAAAACATTCACCAATGCAAAGACCAGGATTGCCAGGACAGGAGGGACAATAATACCGGGTGTCAGGCCTAAATCCGCGCTTTCTGCAGACACGACATTTTCTTTGGGGGGCTCGTTGGGTAGGGGTACTCTGGAGGACATAAGGAAAATGCCTCTCATGCAGCCGGCTTACTGCATTTGGTTGGGGAAGATGAGGTGGAGCACCGTCTGGAAACAGAAGGGCTCTGACGATCTCTTCCTGGAATTTAAGGAAGGATCCAGTCCGTCCTGAAGCTCTGTATAGCACATGAGCGTTCAGCAAAGCCAATTGAAATAAGTATACAGACACTTTTTTGTACCAGCGTCTGGCCTTACGGGCAATTAGGTACGGCGCCAACAACTGGTCGTTGAGGTCCACACCTCCCATATTTTGGTTATATTTGTGGACACAGAGGGGTTTCTCCACAACACCAGTCGCCGTAGTAATTTGGACCGTCGTGTCTGCAAGGGAGGTAAGAACGAAAACATTCTTATTGTCCCTCCACTTCATAGCGAGCAAATTATTACACTGCAAGCAGGCTCTCTCCCCCAGCCTAAGACGGGAATCTACAAGCCGCTGAGGAAAGCCCTGGCGATTATGTCGCATGGTGCCACATGCTCCAATTTGATGATCAAAAAGGTGACTAAAAAGTGGCACGCTCGTGTAATAATTGTCCACATATAAACGGTACCCCTTTTCTGAATAAGGGTGACACCAAGTCCCACACTATCTTGCCAGCGCTTCCTATGTAGTCAGGGCAGTTTGTCGGCTCTACGTGACTATCTTTGCCCTCGTAAACCATAAAACTACATGTATAGCCTGTGGCCATGTCACAGAGCTTATACATCTTGACCCCGTATCTGGCACGCTTGCTGTTTGAATGACAAGCGGCCAGAAAATTTAATCAGGGACTCATCAACGCAGACAACTTGATGGGGAGTAAACAAGTCTGCAAAACGTTGGTTGAAGTGGTTTACGAGGGGCCGAATTTTGTAGAGCCGATCGTATTCAGGGTCTCCACGAGGACGACAGAGTTCATTGTCGTTGAAGTGCATGAACCTGCAAATCTGCTCGTATCGTGCCCTGGCCATGGAAGCAGAGAACACGGGCATATGGTAAATTGGGCCAGCGGACCAATATGACCGCAACTCACTCTTTTTATTTATGCCCATGTTGAGGTAAAGGCCCAGAAAGATCTTAAATTCGGAGACCGTAATTGGTCTCCAATCTCTGGCAAGGGAGGACTGGGGATTAGCGGCGATGTGTTGACCAGGGTATAAATTGCTTTGGTCCACAATAGATCTATAGAGATCTTTGGTGAAAAATAGTGAATAAAAATCCAGTGGCGTAAAAATCAACTGTTTCCACCTGAATTCTGGGTTGGCCAGTGAATGGGGGCAATATGGGTGCTGCAGAAGTGGTGGGTACCCAATTCGGATTGGCGAATGCAGCAGGAAGGGCACTATGGGCACGACGGGCCTGTGTTCGTCTTCTTGGTGGCAACGGGACACTACTAGTGCTTGCCACCTCACCAGCTTGAACTGCACTTATGAGACTCGCCACGTCACCACGTGATACTGCAGTGCTGGATATACGACCAGGGTGTACTAGGCCGCTGGTGCTTGCCAGTTCACCAGAAGGAATAGCGGCACTAGTACTTCTCTGCTCTATACGAGGGACCTGCGGTTCTTGCACTTCAAGGACAGAAGAAGAAGTTCGGGGTCTGGTACGCCTGACCTTAGCAGGGACCACAACTCCGTTGTCAGAGCTATCTGTCATGGAGCCGCTGTCCTCTACATGACTGTAGGATAACAGATGTAATTAACATACCCTTCTAACACCACTATATACCCTTACCCCAATAACTCTGACCACACCGATATTGGAGTATTAAAAGGCCGTAGCAGCCTATTTTATTTAAACAAATATATCTTAGAATATCAGAACTATAAATATATAACATATCCATCATAAAAACAGCAAAACAACAACATCTGTTAAACAACCTGTCTAATTTCTCAAGCGTTGGTCTGAGCAATAGCTTCATAATCATCAGTGTCCAATAACAAAACTTGCCCTGCAGTCCCATCAAATTAGTCACATAGGCCTCAAGCCGACAAGCTGGCTCAGAGACTACCAATGACCGCAGAGCCCCATTATCACTTTCTGGTTAACCTCCGTTAACCGGGAACCACCATCATGAGCCATATCAACGCTAGCTCCCAAAAAAACTCTTACTTTTTGCCATCTTCTTTCTCTTGCCCCGCCACAGCACACGAGAAGAAATCCTTAGTCTCGTGTGCCCCTCCACACCCGAAGTGCTCGCTGTATGCCATCTTGTAAACCTAAGGCCCACAAGTCTATACCCACTTCGTTCAAGTGAACCCCATCAGCCCGTAAATACCTCCAGGTTTCAAACTCAAGTTCAAGGTGTCTAACCGCCAAACCACCATTATTGATCACGAACTTGCTCACTTCTCTGTTTATTTTTTTCTGTGCCCTGTTCACACCTTCTACTGACCTAGCCATCCTCCATGATGTCCGAGCCACCATGTCAGACCAGACAAATCACCATCTTAGGAAAAGCTTCCTTCAACTGCCAAACGTCCAACTTTATGTCTCGTTTTATGTCTACCATGGCCCTAATGCCCAAGTCATTGCCGCCTACACAAATAACTAATACGTCCGGCGGCCTGTCTCGTTGTGCATACCGATGCACCTCAGCAACCAACCTTCCCCACAACATGCCGGGGATCCCCAACCACTTGATACATGCCTCTCGTTTGCTGAAACCCAATTGCCTACCCTCAAAACGTGCATCACCTCTCCGTGCCCCCCAGGACACGTAAGAATGGCCCATGATCCAGACCATCCCCGGCAACGAATCTGAAACAGAAGAAAAGAAAAAACAACCAAACTATAAAAAACCCCTATATTCCACATTCATTACCATATCACCCACTCTACCAGAAACTGTCCAATTCTGTTTTACAAACCTATCACCAGGTGGGGCCGAACGTAAGACTGAAACCTATTAGATTCCCACCGCCCAATTCGTTTAACCGCATCCACTGCATCCCATTTCTGGCTGCTTCCGTAGCTGCTCCTATCCTAAATGAATGGGACGAGAAATCCTTCTCATCCAGGCCCAATCCCCGTATGCATTTTGTAAAGACTGCCACAAATTGAAATCTAGATAAAAATTCACCCCTTAAATGTACCAAAAAGGGGCCCGGTCGTTCTGAACATTTTAAAAATTCCCGAACCGCCTCTACCGGGCATGACTGCGATCCCTTCACTGGGTAAACCTGTACCAGTCTGCCTTTTCCCAGCTGATCGGTCTTAGATTTCTGTAACCACAACTTTAACCCCTCCGCCCCATACTGTACATCATGATAACCCAGCCCCCCTTCCACTTTCTTAGAAGGGCTGACTAATTCCCCGATCCTGAAAGCCCCAAAAAAAACCAACAAAAATGCCACTTTAAACAACATACTTTCATAGGTAGATAAGCATACCCCCTCCAACTGTGTTATAATACCTTGCAGGATCTCAAACGTCACCGGTCTTCTACCGTCCTTGCTAACCATCAACTTCCTATAGCCTTTCATCGCCTGCCTTACCCAAAAGTCCTTAGTAAAGTCCACCTGTCCCTGCACTTTAAACAGAAATGCCAAACCCGCTACCTTCTTATTTACCACCGACGCAGACACGCCTTCCTCCATTTTTCTGGCAATGTAGTAAATCAACAACAACCTCACTTCTCGTCCAACTGGCTGCTCCCCTATTCCTTGTACAAACTCCATCCATTCCTTCCATACCTTAGAGTATGCTGCCCATGTCGACCCACTCACCGACTTCCTTATCCATCCAGCGATGAGGCCAATGCTATCCCCCACAGCCATGCGGGACAAGGTACCCCCTGCTGCTCTGCCTCCGGCGCCAACTCCCGAAACTTGTCCCACTGAAAGCGAGACAACGCATCAGCTATCACATTTTCCACCCCTGGTAAATGTACCGCATGAATGAAAACATTCAACTGCAGACAGCGCAATACTAAGTGTTGCAATAACCTGATCACTGGAGGAGACGATGCCGTAATCCTGTTAATTACTTGCACCACCCCCAAATTGTCCCCATGGAAACGCACCTTCAGATCCCTGAATGATGCTCCCCACAGTTCCACCGCCAGCTCTACTGGAAACAACTCCAGCAGCACCAGATTCTTTGTGAATCCTGCCTCAACCCATGCCTGGGGCCATGGCCCTGCACTCCACTGGCCCTGAAAAAATGCCCCAAAACCCGTGGCACCTGCGGCATCTGTGAATAGTTCCAGGTCAAAGTTGCTGACTGGACCAGACATCCAGATTGCCCTACCGTTAAAATCTTCCAAGAACGTATGCCACACTCTCAAATCTGCCCTGTGCGTTTCTCTTAATCGCACTAAATGTCTCGGTGATTTGATTCCACTCGTGCTAGACGCAAGCCTGCAACTAAACACCCTCCCCATCGGTAATATGCGGCATGCAAAGTTAAGCTTGCCCAATACCGACTGTAGTTTCCTTAACTGCACTTTCTTTAATCCTAAAAGCCCTGCAATTTCTCTCTTCAGGTCTTCCAGCTTATCATCCGGCAGCCTGCATTCCATTGCATCCAAATCTAGGACAATGCCCAAGAACTGGATGACCGTGCAAGGTCCCTCCGTCTAATCAGCAGCCAATGGAATGCCAAATCTATCTGCGATGTGCTCCAGCGTGGCTAGCAGCACCGCGCAGATCCTAGAGGCCGCCGGACCTGTACAAAGAAAATCGTCTAGGTAATAAATAACAGAATTCACCCCCGACACATCCCGCACAACCCATTCTACAAAAGAGCTAAACTGCTCAAATATCGCGCACGATATTGAGCAGCCCATGGGTGGGCACTTGTCCACGTAGAATTCGTTGTTCCAATGACACCCCAGTAGCCTAAAACTATCCGGGTGCACCGGCAGTAGTCTGAAAGAGGATTCCACATCCGCTTTTGCCATCAGGGCCCCCTTCCCGTAATGACGGACCCATCCCACTGCCGCATCGAATGAAGTATAGGTCACAGAGCACGCCCCCTAAACTATAGCATCGTTCACTGACCCCCCTTTTGGGAAAGATAGATGATGAATTAGCCTGAATTTTCCCGGTTCCTTTTTTGGGACCACCCCCAGCGGCGAGACCACTAGATCGTCAAACGGCGCCACTGGAAATGGGCCACCCATCCGCCCCAATGCAACCTCCTTCCTCAGCTTCTCCAAAACCACATCCGGATGTTGCATTGCTGACCGTAAATTGCGTGGAACCGGTGGGATCACCGTCAACTCGCATGGAATCCTAAAACCAACCGAAAAACCTGCCTCCAACAATTGAGCTGCTGCCATGTCCGGATACCTACCTAGAAACGGTCGTATCCTTTCCACCTTCACTGGGGTCCTCCCTTTTGTTTGCAGTCTCTCCTGTACGAGCTTTTCCCTGTTTAAAACATCTGGACCCGGGGTGAGAGCCCCCGCATCCTGAAGTCACGTGTTTATACTTACATGCGACTCCAAACCTGCATGTCCCGGTGTTGTATTGCCAACAAACCCCTTTTCTGTTTCCGACCGAATGTCCCTGGGTTGAAGGTCCACCGGCCCCCCCCTGAAAAAACTGATTGGGGGCCCTCGCCGTTGTCATCAATTTCATCCAGAGGCTGATGTCCTTGTGATCCCAACGCAGAGCCGGCCTGACCACCCTCCGTTGTCGGAACTGCTCATCATACCTCAACCATGCTGTTCCCCCATAAACTCTGTACACCTCACCAATAGCATCTTGATAACAAAACAGTGCCGAACAATGCTCGGGTTGTTTTTCCCCTATCACACTTGCCATAATAGCAAACGCTTGCAACCAGTTAGCAAACGTTCTAGGGATCAAACAATATCTCCTGTTCTCCTCATCCTCCTTCTTAGAACCATCCGGCTTAACTCTATCAAGATTGAATTTTTCCAATGGTAGCAGTGAAAAAATTTCCACATACTCACCTTTCCACAGTTTTTCATGCACTTCTTGTTTTAAATGCGACCCTAACGGTCCCTCATAGCAAACATAGACTTCGCATTTTGCCGCGTCAGCCAACCTTGTTATGTCCTGCCTGCCTGCTGCCTCAGCTGTTTTTTCCGTCCCTTCCGCGGCCCCACTCACTGTCGCCACTGGGCTGGGCAATGCAACTGCGGCCTGCACAACCGGCCCTCCACTTTTTTTCTGCTCCACCTGTTGCCCCTACAGCCCCTGCATCCCCTGGCGGAACCCATGCAGACGCCGAGCCCGTGCAACCCTTTTCTGCCGCTTCAAAACGCTGCACTAGCTCTTTTATGCCTGCCAAGAAACCCCCTAAGCCAGAGGCCCCCCCGCTTGCTTCATTCACTCTGCCAACTTCACTCACTCCTGCAACCCCCAGCCCCCCACTACTCGGCAGACCTGCAACAGAAATAATTACATTAGACTCACCAGGCTGCACAGGCGTCGCCTCATCAGCCGGACTTCTGTTCTCCACCGCTGCCGTCTTCCTGGAGGGGGGGCCGCCTCTTCCTCCGACCCGGACCGCTCATCTTCCCCATTGCACTCCCCTTCTTCCTCCTCAGCCAATGAAGGCCCACCCGGCCTGGACGCCAAGGTTGCCATTGAAGCCACGGCC
The DNA here is from genome assembly GCA_037952925.1 of Lithobates clamitans. Lineage (NCBI taxonomy): Eukaryota > Metazoa > Chordata > Amphibia > Anura > Ranidae > Lithobates > Lithobates clamitans. The sequence goes on from JBBGZY010001524.1 coordinate 1,478,031, forward strand.
GTACGCCCCCGCCTCCGCGTATCCCATCTGCCGGCTGCTTTTTGTTGTACCTTGCCCGGACCGGTGTTGGAAACCACAGTCCTGCCGTCAGGTACTAGCGCTGCTGACCGCTATTCGTTCCACCATCCCTTCTCCTCCGTCCATCCAGCTCACTCGCCACTCTTTTAGGCGGCGGGCCCGCCGAGGGACCGGCGTGAGTCCTGGGCTGCCGCTGTTCAGGGGAATACCGCTCTGGAGGCCGCGACCGCCGTGTCCTAGTGTCGCTCGTTCCCCCCCTGCTAGCTGCAGGTTCTGTCCCCCTCACCGCTGCCTCTATGGTGTCCTGGAGCTAGGCTGCCCCTCTCACCATTGCTTCTTCTCTCATCTGCTTCATCAGGCGCTCCAGGTCAGCCATGCTGCTCTTCGGGGAACTTTCTACAGGAAACTGTTACTCCCCCCAGGGCAGGATAAACTTATAAAGACCCTCCTAGTACCTCCCTCTCAGTTAACTAATATACACTCCCCCATCTTTGTTAACTCCACTGCTGCCACAGTCATGTATTCCCTCCACCTATGCATTACATGCTGTGTTGCGGGCCTTTCTGGATCGTATTCTGAGCCTGAATCTGACAGATGAGTGACTTCCTCTTCACTATCTGTCATGCTCAATAACGTGTAGGCCTCTTCACTAGTGTACCTTCGATTTGCCATTTTGGGCTCTAAATTTTGGGCTGCGTGGGTGTTAGCGGTACTGGCGCTAACCTGACGCTGCCTGGGGTGACGCAGACCTTATCTGACCCTAAAAACGTAACTTATATCACCGCCGGGCGATCAGGGGGTTAAACCTTTATAAGGTAATAAACGGCAGGTGCCCTAAAACTATAATAAACTATAATAAACAAACCAACTAACCAGCGTCACCCGTAACAATTATATGGTGATCACTGGTGAAAGGGTTAACTAGGGGGAAATCAAGGTGTAAAAACCTTTAGTAGGTAGTATATAGGGGTCCCTGTCGCTATAAAACACTGACGGCGAACCTATATACTTACCTCCCTAACTAGCGTCACCTGTGTCATTAATACAGCGATCAGAAAAACGATTGCTTAATGACACTGGCGATGGGGGGTAATCACGGGGTTAAAACTTTATTAGGGGGGGTTAGGGGGGTACCCTAGACCTAAAGGGGGCTAACCTAACTGCCCTAACACTTATAAATGTCACAAACTGACACCAATGCAATAATCAGAAAAAAAAAACTGCTATTGGTGTCAGTGTGACAGGGGGTACAGGGGGGTGATCAGTGGGTGACTGGGGGGTGACAGGGGGGTGACAAGTGTGCCTGCGTGTTCTACTGTTAGTGTAGTGTTGGTGCAAACTCACTTGGATGTCTTCTCTCCTCGGCGCCGGAACGAAAAGACCTTCTCGAGGAGAGTGACATCACTTCCTCCGCTTCTGTTTACATTCACAGAAGCCGAGGAAGCCCGTCACTGGCCAGGAGCGATCACGAGGGGGGAGCCACGAATGAGTGGCCTCCCCCTCACCTTTGATCGCCCCTGACCTGAATCCGACCGTCGCAGGCACCGGGGGGGGTCCGATCGGACCCCCCACCCGCGGGCAGGCAAGGACGTACTTGTAAGCCCCTTTGCCTGCCCATGCCATTCTGCCGACGTACATCGTCGGCAACTGGTTAAAGTGAAAAAAAAAGTGTAATATTCCTTTAAATATCATACCTGGGGGGTGTCTATAGTATGCCTGTAAAGTGGCACGTGTTTCCCGTGCTTAGAACAGTCCCTGCACAAAATGACATTTTAAAGGAATAAAAGTCATTTAAAACTGCTTGCGGCTTTAATGTAATGTCGGGTCCCGGCAATATGGATGAAAATCAGTGAGACAAACGGCATGGTCGTTCCCCCCCCCCCAGTCCATTACCAGGCCCTTTGGGTCTTGTATGGATATTAAGGGGAACCCCGCATCCAAATTTAAAAAAGGAAAGGCGTGGGGCCCCCAGGCCCTATATACTCTGAACAGCAGTATACAGGCAGTGCAAACAAGACAAGGACTGTAGGTTTGTTGTTAAGTAGAATCTGTTTGTAATTTTGAACTGGTACATTTTTAAAGTGTAGCTCCAGCCAAAAAAATCTATTTTAAGCTTTTTGGAAAACATAGGGAAGGGTTATCACCCCTGTGACATTTGTTTTGCTGTCTGTGCACCTCTTCAGAAGATTTCACCTCACTTTCTGTTCCAATGACAAATGTTTTTGACAATTTGGGGTTTTTAGTGAAACAAGGATTGTTGATAAAGCATCAGTGGAGAGGAGACACGTTTTTCCCATATTAACTCTTACAGGAGAGAATTTCCCTTCCTAGGGGTAGATTTCATCACACTTCCTGTTGTCTCCTTCCGTTTGCAAGTAGGAGTCATTTGTAAGTTAGATGTTTGAAAGTAGGGGCCTGCCCTATATACTCTGCAGAAATTGGGGCCTTAGGTGTTGGTGTTGCCACAACACTGTAAGCCCTCACAGTTACTCTTGGTGGGCGCAGGAACGGGCCCTGCTGTGAAATATTAGATCAAGAATTGTAATTACATGCCCCTGTTGAACAGAGTCAGAAAAATTGGGCCTTTGGTGGTGGCGGTGGTGGTGCCACAACACTAAGTCCTCACAGTTACTCTTGGTGGGCACAGAAACAGGCCCTGCTGTGAAATATTAGATCAAGAATTGTAATTACATGCACCTGTTGAACAGGGGCAGAAAAATTGGGCCTTTGGTGATGGTGGTGGTGTTGCCACAACACCATAAGTCCTCACAGTTACTCTTGGTGGGCACTGGAACAGGCCCTGCTGTGAAATATTAGCTTAAGAATTGTAATTACATGCACCTGTTGAACAGGAGCAGAAAAATTGGGCCTTTGGTGGTGGTGGTGCTGGTGCCACAACACTGTAAGTCCTCACAGTTACTCTTGGTGGGTGCAGAAACAGGTGCTGCTGTGAAATATTAGATCAAGAATTGTAATTACATGCACCTGTTGAACAGGGGCAGAAAAATTGGGCCTTTAGTGATGGTGGTGTTACCACAACACTGTAAGTCCTCACAGTTACTCTTGGTGGGCGCTGGAACGGGCCCTGCTGTGAAATATTAGATCAAGAATTGTAATTACATGCACCTGTTGAACAGGGGCAGAAAAATTGGGCCTCTGGTGGTGATGGTGCTGGTGCCAAAACACTGTAAGTCCTCACAGTTACTCTTGGTGGGTGCAGAAACGGGCCCTGCTGTGAAATATTAGTTCAAGAATTTTAATTACATGTCCCTGTTGAACAAAGGCAGAAAAATGGGCCTTATGCACTGGTGCCACAACACTGCAACCCCTCACAGATACTCTAGTTGGAGAGCAGGAATGAGCCCTGCTGCAAATTATTGCATCAAAAATTGTAATTACACGCCCCTGTTAAACAGAGACTGAAAAATTGGGCCTTAGCCACTGGTGACGGCACCCAGAACCAAAAATATTCTTACAAGCTATCAGCATGATCATTGAGGAGGAAGAGGATAGTCACTCAGCATAACAATATAGTCTCTCAGTATCAGCATAGGCAGTCTTGAAGGGATCTAACATTTAAAAAAAAAATATTCAGTTACATCAGCATCAGGTGCTTGGTAGCTGGTGGTGATCCAAGACTGATTAATTTTTATGAAGGTCAGTCGATCGACCGAGTCGGTGGACAGGCGCACCCTGTGATCGGTTACAAAGCCTCCAGCAGCACTAAATGTGCGTTTCGAAAGAACACTGGATACAGGACAGGCCAGTAGGTAAATTGCATACTACGCAAGCTCTGACCAGTGATCCATCCTCAAGACCCAGTAACCCAGAGGATTTTCGGTGGGAAAGGTGTCCAAGTCAGATCTTGCCCCTAGGTATTCCTGCACCATGTAAAACAGACGCTGACGATGGTTGCTGGAACCAATCATACCTTGGGGCTGCGGACTAAAAAATTGTCTGAACACATCGGTCAGATGGCCACCTTCTCCACTGCTCCTTCTTTGACTGACCGAAGCCTCAGCAACACGTTGTCTAGGAACAGGAGTTTGCAACCTCCCAGTCTCTGGGAACGCGTTGCACAGACCTTTCTGCAAGGCCCCCCGAAGATGTTTCATCCTCTGCTTCCTCTGCGACGGCAAGATAAGGTCCGCAACCTTACCCTTGTAAGGTGGATCAAGGAGGGTAACGATCCCTCTCCTTAATACCACGAATGGGAGGATCCTTCCGCAGGCTTTGCAGGATCAGGGAGGCCATGCAGAGTAGGTTTGCTGAGGCATTCGGTCCGGAGTCCTCTGGGTTACTAAGGACGACATGATCCGCAGCCACCTCCTCCCAGGAAGGACTGTAAATGATCCCTTGAAGACAGCTGCTGATGCTGAGTGCCAGGCTCCACCTCAATGCTGACACAATCCTCCTCCTCCTCCTTGTCCTCTTCCTGTGTGATCGGCGGGCACGCAGGAACACTGTGTGGATAAAGGGGGTCTTAAGAGGTAAGGTAGTGATCCTCTTCCTGCCTCTGTTCTGCCTCAAGTGCCCTGTCCATTATTCCACGCAGCGTGTGCTCCAAAAGGTGGACAAGGGGGACAGTGTCACTGATGCATGCACTGTCACTGCTCACCATCCTCGTGGCCTCCTCAAATGGTGACAGGACAGTGCATGCATCCCTGATCATGGCCCACTGGCGTGGGGAAAAAAATCAAGCTCCCCTGACCCTATCCTGGTGCCGGAGGCGCACAGGTACTCATTGATGGCCCTCTGCTGCGTGTGCAGCCTCTGCAGCATGGCCAATGTTGAGTTACACCTGGTGGGCATGTCACAGATTAGGCGGTTCTTGGGCAGGTTAAATTCCTTTTGGAGGTCAGCCAGCCGAGCACTGGCATTATATGATCAGCGGAAATGCACACGGACTTTTTCTGGCTTGCCTCAGGACATCCTGTAAGCCCGGGTACCTGCCCAAGAACCGCTGCACCACCAACTTAAGGACATGAGCCAAACAGGACACATGGGTCAGTTGTACCTGTCGAAGGGCGGAGAGGAGGTTGGTGCCATTGTCGTAAACCACCATTCCTGGCTGAAGCTGGCGTGGTGTCAACCACCTCTAAGCCTACCCCTGCAGAGCTGACAGGATCTCTGCCCCAGTGTGGCTCCTGTCCCCCAAGCACACCAGCTTAAGCACCGCATGGCATCTTTTGGCCTGTGTACTTGCGTAGCCCCTTGAATGCCTACGGAGCACCGCTGGTTCCGAGGACAAAGCATAGGAAGAGGCCATGGAGGAAGAAGAAAAGGAGGGGTGGAGGAGAGAGGTGTGTCAGAATCACCAGTAGTAGCATTTTGGAGGCGTGGTGGCGGAACAACCTCCAACACTACTGCACCTTGTCCTGCATCCTTCCCAGCTGCCAGAAGAATCACCCAATGTGCCGTGAAAGATAGGTAATGTCCCTGTCCATGCCTGCTGGACCATGAGTCAGCGGAAACATGCACCTTACCACTGACCGCCCTATCCAGCGAGGTCAAGACATTGCCTTCCACATGCCGGTAGAGAGCCAGAATCACCTTCCATGAGAAAAAGTGGGAACCTGCCACTGAGGAACTGCACATTTCACAAACTCACGGAAGGGGGCAGAGTCTACCAACTGAAAAGGCAGCAGTTGAAGTGCTAGCAATTTAGCCAAGCTGGCATTCAACCGCTGGGCATGTGGATGGCTGGGAGAGAAATTCTTTCGGCGGTGCAGTAGCTGGGGCAGGGAAATTTGCCTGGTACAATCTGACGTCGGTGTACCAATAGCAGGTTGCCCGCAAGTACTTGACTGTGACACACCTAATTCTACACCTTCATTCCTCTCAGTTCAGGTCTCAGAGAGGACTAAAGGTATAATGGGGTTGGAGATCCCAGCTGATGAGGAGCAAGGAGAGGTCCTCTTTGTTCTGTGGTGTGGGACTTTTAGGTACGCTTGCCAATGAACTGCATGGCAGGTCAACATATGTCTGGTTCAGCATGTGGTGCCCAAGCGGATGATGTTTTCGCCACGCGGGATACGCTTGAGACATATTTGGCAAATAGCAGCGGTGGGATCTGATGCACTCGTTTCTAGAAAACCCACACCAAAGAACTTTTGGAATAACGTGCAGAGACAGCAGCGCCCTGCACATGCAGAGCTCTACGCTGTGATGCAGTCGGTGTGCCGCCCTTAAGCTGGCCCCTGGAGGGCATCCTGCCTCGTTGGTGATGTGCCTCCTCCTCTCTCCTATCAGGCACCCACGTGGAGTCAGTGACCTCTTCATCCCCTCCCTCCTCTTCACTGGAGCAAAGCTGGCAGTATGCTGCAGTTGGGGGAACATGACTGCCAGATTGCGGTCTTTCTTGGGCACCCCCTCTGTCTGGGCTCACATTACTGCCTTCCTCTAGCTGAGTACCATCATCCGATCCTCCTGGAGCATGTACCCAACACTGTGGTCAAACAGTTCGGGGGACTCCTCAGGAGGACATGAAAGGGCTAGGGAAGGAGTGACTGATGCCATTGAGCCGAGGAAAGAGGCCGCATTGACAGCTGCTTTGCCAGACAACGTACCCTGAGCCCGGGTGAGAAAGGATGAGGAGGATGAGGACGGCTTGGTCATCCACTCTACCAAGTCTTCCGCATGTTGCTGCTCAACATGGCCAGCTGCTGAAAAAAAGGAAAAGCGTGTCCCACAGCCACGTGCTAATGAGGAGGCACCATGTCCATGACCAGCACTGTTGCCTCTAGACACAGATCCTGCTTGCCCTCTTTTATTGGCTTGTGACTATCTGCCTCTCCTTGTTGGCCTTCCAGACATACTAATAGCCTGCACTACAGTGGGATATAGCTAAACAGAACAAAACAAAACTGGGATGTATATATATATATATATATATATATATATTATATATACTGATTATACAGCAGCTAGCAGAATGCCTGCCTGTGGTATTATTATGATCAGAAGAAGCACACCAGCACTTGTCTTCAGGTAGCTATAGGTGCAACTGTGCATGGTACACAGTACACTAACTGTAAATACTTCAAGCTGCCTGCCTGTGGTATTAATAGGATCAGAAGAAGAACACCAGCACTTGTCTTCAGGTAGCAAAACTGTAGGTGCAACTGTGCAGGGTACACAGTACACTAACTGTAAAGACTTCAAGTGCCTGCCTGTGCTATTAATAGGATCAGAAGAAGCACACAAGCACTTGTCTTCAGGTAGATATACTGTAGGTGTAACTGTGCAGGGTACACAGTACACTAACTGTAAATACTTCAAGAGCCTGCCTGTGCTATTAATAGGATCAGAAGAAGAACACAAGCATTTGTCTTCAGGTAGCTATACTGTAGGTGCAACTGTGCAGGGTACACAGTACACTAACTGTAAATACTGTAAAAACACCTGCCTGCCTCTCAGTATATTCGGAAGAGAATAACAGGAACGGATCTAGCTAAACTGAATACAGTATATATATGTATATATATATATATATATATATATATATATATATATATATATATATATGTATATATACACACAACACCTGGGATGCATATATATATATACACAGTACATTCTAAGTGCAGCTGACTCGACCTGCCTACTCTATCTAACTTAAATCAAATGACACTGTCTCTCTGTCTATCTATCTCTCTCTGCCGCCGCATAGTGCATGCTTGGCCAATCATCAGCCAGCAATGCACTGCGATGCCGCAGTGAATTATAGGCCGTGACGCGCCACTCGAATTTGGCGCGAACGGCCCATATCGTTCGCAATTCGACGAACGGTCGAACAGGCGATGTTCGAGTCGAACATGGGTTCGACTCGAATTCGAAGCACATCCCGAATATATATATATATATATATATATATATATAGTAGCAGAGCGTCCCAGAGAGAGCCAGGAAAAGTTCTGTTCGGGGTTTATACATCTCCCAGGTTCGTCTCATACAGGTTCAGGGATCTCTGATCCATGGTCCAGTTCAGGTCTTGGTCCTCTCCCCCAGGCTAATTTAAGCTCACCTGAGCAAGACAGCCTTTGCTCTTGGCCTGGGATACTCAGACTTCTGTGTAGGAAGAGCAAAAAGGTATGTGGAAGCTGACAAGCTGTAGGCTTGCTCAGCCTGGTAGTTAGGATCTGTAAATATTGTTTAGTTAGTGCCGAGACACGGCTAGGTTTTGTTTTGGCTATTTTTGTTCCTATTTGTTTTTTTTGGAACACTGTACAGCACCTGTATATAGACTTGTATATATCACAAATAAACAACGCACTGTTTGTCACTATTTCACTGAATTTGGTATCTGTGCCTGAAAGACTGCTCATTCCAGGGAGCTTTTGTACCTGCTACCTGTCCCCCAGGTTACATATGGTGGAGACTGCGACCAGCTGTAGTAAGTTACTACTTAAAAGGCCAGTACCTAGAGTGACTAAACATGGAGGAAATCCTAAAACAATTGGTGATATCCAATGCTGCACAGCAACAATCCAATGCTGCACAGCAACAAGCAAATGCTGCACTGCATCAAGCAAACGCTACACAGCAGCAAACAAATGCTATCGCACAGCAGCAAACCAAGGCGCTGTGCCAACAGATTGGTGCTGTACAGGAGCTATCGCAGAGGCTGTTTGAACAGCTAGCCACTGATGCAAAAGAGGATAGGAAAACCCTGGCTGCGGTTGTGGAGACGCTAGCACAGTGGTCACCTGCTAAAGTTAATGTTGTTGGAGACAAGTCCTCAGTCATCCATGTGGGTCGCTTTCTTTCTAAAATGACTGCAGATGATGATCCAGAGGCCTTTCTCTTAACGTTTGAACGGACCGCTGAGAGGGAAGGTTGGCCCAAAACCCAGTGGGCAGGACTGGTTGCCCCCTTGCTGTCTGGAGAATTGCAGAAGGCCTACTATGATTTGGAGTCAGCAGAAGCAGGAGACTATGAAAAGGTCAAGCAGGAAATCCTGGCACGACTTGGTGTCACCTTGGCAGTTCGAGCACAGCAGGTCCACAGCTGGTTCTTCCAAGACGAGAGGCCCCCAAGATCGCAGATGTTTGACCTAATTCACTTGGTGAGAAAATGGCTACAGCCGGAGTCCCTGTCTGGGCCACAAATAGTGGAGCGTGTGGTCATGGACCGGTTCCTGAGGTCACTACCAGTTCCCCTGCAGAAGTGGGTGAGTCAAGGAGACCCCAACTCGGCGGACAATCTCGTGGAACTTGTTGAAAGGTACTTTGCTGCAGAGAACCTGGTCACCACCCCTACAGCCACACGGACTTTCCACCCAAAGCCACGGTCTCCCCAGGCAACCGGTAAGACTGTTCCAGGGGAAGTGGGTGGTAAGCATGGCAAGGAAATAGGGGGGAAGATTTTTGGTGCCAGGACTGAAGTTTGGTGTCCCAAACAAGGGAAGCTACTGCCTGTCAGCAAACCGAACTGGGGAAACATCAGGTGTTTTCGTTGCCAAGAACTGGGACATGTTGCAGCAAACTGTCCATTGACAGATGAACCAATGCAGTGTGATCTGTCTATTAGAAGGCAGTCTATGTTTGCTGCTGTTTCATGCGCTGCCGCACCAAGTATGGGAAAACACATGTGCCAAATGACTGTTAATAATAAGCCTATTACGGCCTTGCTAGACTCTGGAAGTCTAGTGACTTTGGTTACAGCTGAGATGGTTGACACTGTGAATTTGCATGCTAAAAAAGTTGCTGTGATCTGTGTACATGGGGATACCCGCGAGTATCCTCGCGAGTATCCTATAGCCACTGTTCAGTTTAAAACTGGCTTAGGTACGGTGACCCATCCGGTCGGACTTGTGCCCCACTTGGTGCACGAGGCCATCATTGGTAGGGACTTCCCTAAGTTTTGGGAACTGTGGGATCGTCCTGACCCGGTCGCAGTAGCTGACTCAGTGACAGAGCCAGAACTCCTGGCCGCTACTGACAATATGGGTTCAGGGGACTCTTCTCAGGGCTCTCCAGGTTTTCCTTTCTCAGTTATGGCAGGAGAGCTGAAGGAGCCTGAGGAGGTCCCCACAACCAGTGGAGCTGGACAGCCATCTGCTGAATCTGAGCCTATGTTGGAGTTTGCTGACCTTAATGTACACAAGGAAAATTTTGGTACCGAGCAGAGAAAAGACCCAACCCTTGCCAGGGCCTGGGAAAATGTAATGGTGATTAATGATGTACCTGTCGAATCAGGGGACAGGCTCTGTTTTCCTTATTTTAGCAGCAATGAGGATTTACTGTATCGTGTATGTAAAAAAAAATGATGAAGTGGTTGAACAGTTGGTGGTCCCTAAGCCATACAGACGGGTGGTGTTGGAACTTGCCCATGGGCACTTGCTAGGAGGTCATTTAGGGGTTGAGAAAACTACTGAAAGGGTGTTGCGCAGGTTTTATTGGCCCGGAATACAGAAGGATATTGAGAATTATTGTCAATCCTGTCCTGTGTGTCAGATGTCAGCCCCACTACCCCACTTCCGAAGTCCTTTAGTGCCCTTGCCCATTATTGAAGTGCCCTTTGAGAGGATTGCCATGGACCTTGTGGGTCCACTCCCCAAGTCTGCCCGAGGTCATCAGCATATCCTCGTAATCATGGATTATGCTACCCGTTACCCAGAGGCCATTCCCTTACGCACCGCGTCTGCTAAAAACATTGCCAAAGAGCTGTTTATGGTGTTCAGTCGTGTTGGAATCCCTAAAGAAGTCCTTACAGACCAGGGCACCCCATTTATGTCACGAATAACTACAGAGCTGTGCAAGTTATTTAAGGTGACGCAATTGCGAACCTCGGTGTACCATCCTCAAACGGATGGCTTGGTGGAACGCTTCAATAAAACATTAAAGAGCATGTTAAAAAAGGTTGTTGACAAGGATGGGAAAAACTGGGACTTCCTGATACCATACTTGATGTTTGCCATCAGGGAGGTTCCCCAGTCCTCCACGGGGTACTCTCCCTTTGAGTTGCTTTATGGGAGACACCCTCGGGGACTCTTGGACATAGCCAAAGAAACTTGGGAGGGGGAGCAGACACCCCATAAAAGTGTCATTGAGCATATCGCTCAAATGCAGGACAGGATTGCAGCAATCATGCCGATGGTAAAAGAACACTTACTGCAGGCCCAAACAGCTCAACAGAGGATATACAACAGGGGGGCCCAACTCCGTGTTTTCTCACCTGGTGATAGGGTCCTGGTGTTAGTTCCCACTGTTGAGAGCAAGTTCCTGGCTAAGTGGCAGGGTCCCTTTGAAGTAATTGAAAGAGTTGGGGAGGTCAATTACAAAATATATCAACCAGGAAAAAGGAAGCCCGAACAGATTTACCAGATAAACCTGTTAAAGCCCTGGAAGGATAGACTGGCGTTAACTGCGAGGTCCCTCCCGGTAACGCCTAAGGGTACTGAGTCCCCTCTGATCCCTGAGGTCACGATTCCAGACACCCTGTCATATTCTCAAAAGCAGGAAACTAGAGAATTCCTGATAAGAAATAGAAAGAAATTTTCAGAGTTACCTGGCACGACTTCAGCAGTTCAGCATGATATTGTTACTGAACCTGGGGTCTGTGTCAAGCTCAAACCATACCGAATTCCTGAAGCGAGGAGAAAGGACATAAGCGAGGAAGTTAAAAGAATGTTGGAGCTAGATGTCATTGAGGAATCCAATAGTGACTGGTCTAGCCCCATCGTGTTAGTCCCAAAACCGGATGGCACTTGGAGGTTCTGTAATGACTTCAGGAAGCTTAATGCAGTGACAAAGTTTGACACGTACCCAATGCCCAGAGTGGACGAACTTATAGACCGACTTGGCAAGGCTCGCTATCTGACCACTTTGGACTTGACAAAAGGTTATTGGCAAATACCCCTGACTGGTAGCGCCAAAGAGAAGACTGCATTTGTGACCCCGGAGGGTTCCTTTCAATATAAAAAAATGCCTTTTGGGTTGCAAAATGCCCCTGCCACATTTCAGAGGGCCATGGACAGGACTCTAAGACCCCATCGACAATATGCAGCAGCATATCTAGATGATATAGTGGTACATAGCACTGACTGGGAGTCTCACTTGCCCCGTGTCCAGGCTGTCCTCGATTCCCTCTTCAAAGAAGGTTTTACAGCAAATCCAAAAAAATGTGCCATTGGTCTAGAGGAAGCCAAGTATTTGGGCTACACTATTGGGCATGGTGTCATAAAACCTCAAGTGAGAAAAATAGAAGCCATCCAGGAATGGCCACGTCCTGCAAACAAGAAGCAGGTCAGGGCCTTTCTTGGCATTGCGGGGTATTATAGAAGATTTATCCCAAATTTTGCAACTATAGCTGCCCCACTGACAGACCTTACGAAAGGGAGAGACTCTGTAATGGTGAAATGGTCCTCAGTAGCAGAGGAATCTTTCCAAGTCCTGAAGAAGGCTCTTTGTGCACAACCAGTACTGTACTCCCCCGATTTCTCCAAAGATTTTTTGGTTCAGACGGATGCGTCTGATGTTGGTATCGGGGCAGTACTATCACAGGTACACAATGGGGAAGAACACCCTGTGGTGTACCTAAGCAGAAAGCTCAATGACCATGAGCAAAGGTATGCAGTCATTGAAAAGGAGTGTTTAGCCATAAAGTGGGCCGTGGATGCACTCAGGTACTATTTGTTAGGACGCCAGTTTGAGTTAATAACTGACCATGCTCCTCTGAAATGGATGGCCCAAAAGAAGGAGACTAATAGACGGGTGAACCGGTGGTTTTTGGCTCTACAGGATTACTCATTCACTGTAAAACACAGGCCAGGTGTTGAGATGGGGAATGTAGATGCCCTGTCCCGTGTTCACTCCTGTTGGGCTACAGGTGTTCCAACCCTGGGGTTGAAACAAGGGGGGAGGATATGTAGCAGAGCGTCCCAGAGAGAGCCAGGAAAAGTCCTGTTCGGGGTTTATACATCTCCCAGGCTCCTCTCATACAGGTTCAGGGATCTCTGATCCATGGTCCAGTTCAGGTCTTGGTCCTCTCCCCCAGGCTAATTTAAGCTCACCTGAGCAAGACAGCCTTTGCTCTTGGCCTGGGATACTCAGACAAACTTCTGTGTAGGAAGAGCAAAAAGGTATGTGGAAGCTGACAAGCTGTAGGCTTGCTCAGCCTGGTAGTTAGGATCTGTAAATATTGTTTAGTTAGTGCCGAGACACGGCTAGGTTTTGTTTTGGCTATTTTTGTTCCTATTTGTTTTTTTTGGAACACTGTACAGCACCTGTATATAGACTTGTATATATCACAAATAAACACCGCACTGTTTGTCACTATTTCACTGAATCTGTGCCTGAAAGACTGCTCATTCCAGGGAGCTTTTGTACCTGCTACCTGTCCCCCAGGTTACTATATATATATATATATATATATATATATATATATATATATATATATAAAAAAATCATCATATATCATGTACACTGGGGTTTTCCATTTTCCATCCGCTTTACATATCAGGGATCCAAATACACCTGAAGGTCATTGGAAGAATTACAGCAAACCCTGTGGAAGCCCCACCTAGTACCAATACCCCACGCAGAAGAACAGCCTCATCTACTTCATGCTACCCCTCCCAATCATCAGAGATGAATGGAAATCATCACCATTCTCACAAGAGTGGCCGCTTCCTCTCCCCTCCTCAAGATAAAGCGGATTTCATGGACTGATAATGCACAATTCCTCTATACTTTCCTCCACACTCTTATGCCCCGTACACACGGTCGGATTTTCCGATGGAAAATGTGTGATAGGACCTTGTTGTCGGAAATTCAGACCGTGTGTAGGCTCCATCACACATTTTCCATCGGATTTTCTGACACACAAAGTTTGAGAGCAGGATATAAAATTTTCCGATAACAAAATCCGTTGTCATAAATTCCGATCGTGTGTACACAAATCCGACGGACAAAGTGCCACGCATGCTCAGAATAAATAAAGAGATGAAAGCTATTGGCCACTGCCCCGTTTATAGGCCCGACGTACGTGTTTTACGTCACCGCGTTTAGAACGATCGGATTTTCCGACAACTTTGTGTGACCGTGTGTATGCAAGACAAGTTTGAGCCAACATCCGTCGGAAAAAATCCTAGGATTTTGTTGTCGGAATGTCCGAACAAAGTCCGACCGTGTGTACGGGGCATTACTCTTATGCCGTGTACACACGATCGGATTTTCCGACAACAAATGTTCAATGGGAGCTTGTTGTCGGAAATTCCGACTGTGTGTAGGCTCCATGGGACATTTTCCGTCGGAATTTCCGACAAACAAAATTTGAGATCTGGATCTCAAATTTTCCGACAACAAAATCCATTCTTGTAAATTCCGATCGTGTGTACACAATTCCGACGCACAAAGTTCCACACATGCTCTGAATCAATTACGAGACGGAAGCGCTCAGTCTGGTGAAACAAACGTTCGTAATGGAGATAGCACATTCGTCACGCTGCAAATTTTTAAATCTTTTAATGCAGCGCATTCTCTTCTTTATAATGCTAGAATTATGAAGTTGTTTTGCTGCTGATATTCACACAGAGTTCTGATAACATGATTTCTTTATTATTTCTCGTGATCTCATGAATATTTTTTTTATTTTTCATCAGATCTACATAATAATGTTTAGGATTTTTGTTTATAGTGTTTTTTTTTTATCCAGATCTCCTATTTTTTTTAATAGTGATCTCCATAATTTTTTCTTTCATTTTCTGTCAAGTTACCACAACACCATTGTTATCTTGTATTTTTTAACCTCAAGGAGGTTGGTGTTGGTGTCCCTTGTTAATATGACATTGTATTTTTGAAATGTACCTGCCTACTCACAAACAAACTGTCCTTTTTGAAGTAAAACACATAGGCAAGTATTTGTGAAAAATAAATAGCCATTTATTATGGGTCATAACAAAAGAAAGAGGAAGGCAACGCTGGAGAAACTGGTGAAATTTGCGAAGCCTTTGTACTCTGGGCAGACATCAATTATTTTACAGTCAAAATTGGTGGCCTGAAGAGTCCTTATAATAGTGAGCAATCTGGTCCAGGAAAACAAGAGCTCAGGAACAGCAGCAGATGACATATCTGTCCCCAGGCTGTGGTCTTACAACAGCCTGCGTCTTTTGTCAGACCAGACTGAACCCAGGCCATCGCTTTCTTGTCTTCCTTAATCTTGTCCCGATATAGGCCTCAATATATAAGCAGTATAGGCCACATATGCACCAAGTTAAAATTGTACCTTCGTTCTAACGATACTTAGCGCTTCTGACACTCCTTCCTCCGCTCACAGATCGTATGTACGACACACGCGTGTTACGCTTTATATACACTGCGCATGCGTGAAACTCCGCCCGCCCCTGACGTTCTTTCAAGTCTATTACCTGCCCTTTGACTTTCGGCGCAGTGGGAGAGCACATGGCGAAGAAGGTGCAAGTGCATGCAGATGAGAGCAGCAACAAGGAGGACAACGAAAGCCCGGAGCCACAAACGTCCTGATCCCGGAGGAGATTTAAGGCCTCTAATATGTCCTTTGGTGAGATGGTGGAGATGGTGGACATCTTGAAGAGGGCCGACTATGACGGGAAGCATGGACCTCACCCAAACCCAAATGTGAGAAAGGCCAAGATCATGGCTAAAGTTGTGAAAAGTCTGCAAAAGAATTTTGGGGTACGGCGGTCCAAGAATCAATTGAGGAAACAATGGTCAGACCTCAAATTGAGGGAGCAGGACCAGTACAGAAGAATCAAGAGAGTGCTGCAAAAAAGTAAGTATTTATTATTATTATTATGTTCGTGCTGCTCCATGTGCTTTTCTTTACTGTTGTACATTTTAAAATGGCAAGTTTCAGGTGTGTGGGCACAGTAATTGATTCGTAGTAAACATCGTTCGTTTGCCCACTAATACAATGTTTTTGGCAGATCCAGGTAAACTACATTTGTTCAGGCCTATTTGTATTAAAAGAAGTTTGTTGCCTAGATGGGTTTGTAACTAGAATAAAATGCAAACTTGATTCAGTGTAAGGAGAGGACACTCAGCAGCTGTTTACACATCTGGAAGCAGGAGCAGAGCACTAGTGTGGGACACCAGAACCCCCTTTTTAGGGTGTCCCACACAGGTGCTCCAGTGGATACTAGGGGTGTCTCCATGGGGAAAAATGTACAAAAAAAGGTAAGTATTCCAGCTTTATAAAGGGAAAAAAAGTAATGTCTTGGAACTCTGCCAAAACAGATGTTTGTACGATTGTATGACACTTCCAAGCAATGTTTCGTATTACTATTTCTCGCATCAAAGATCTGTGTGCTAAGTATACCTTTTTTTTATTCACATAGGGTAGAAAAGACTCGGGATGTGTGAGGTCACCAGGGACCCCCAACCTTCTAAAGAAAAGGAAATCCCCACACCACAACCAGAAAATGTGGAGGAAGGAGAGGTTTATGAAGTGGGCGAAATAGTGACCGCATCAGGTGAGTGTCTGAGACCACAGCTTCAGGTAATAGATGGATGCCTGCATATTTGTAATACATGGTGTGTTTTTTTTATTTTAGGTGATGTGGATGTTGTGGAAGAAGAATCTCATTTTACAAGTGCAAGTGCACACGTCCTCATCGGAGCTAATCATGGTGTGCAATTGTGATTTACAGTAGATCAAGGAAGACATCAATGATGTGGAAAAAAGACTCAAAAACATCATTGATGTTTTAGGCAGAATCTAAAACACCCCAAAATTCTTCTAGTTTGTTTGTATTTTGATTATTTTCACACATTTTAAATATTTTTTTAGAAAGCCAAATCTTGAAGATGCACACAGTGTGTCAACATGTCCTATCTGCCATCACGGGATATCAAGGTGCGCGTTTTGGGGGTGCAAACCCTTCCTCGCAACTAAAGTAGATGAGAGGAAGGAGTTGCACCCCCGAAACACATCCATTGATCACCCATGATGGGAGCTAGCACATGTTGACATTAGGCATGGGAGCAGGACGGAAATCCCCATTTTGAGTGCATCTTCAAAATTTGGCTTTCACAGGGGTGACATCACCCCATCTGATTTTTTTTTTGTTTAACCGCTTCAATACCCAGCCATAGTCAAATGACGCCCACAGATGGGATCTCTCATCCTGGGTGGACTTCATATAATGGCCTCGGCTTTCCGCAGCTACTGCGGGCCCCCGGGGCCCGCAGAACGGCGATCGGGGTTCCGTCGTGTCCCTCTGACACAGCAGTTCCCCGATGGGGGTATTGGAGCGGCGGCGCTGTCACTATGCAGAGCGAGATTGGGAAGCAGCGTGCACGGTGCCCGCGCGTGCCTCCGGTGGCGCGCAGAGCGGCGATCGGGGCTGAGGCTTTTCCCTTGGATACAGCTCAGCCCCGATCAGTGTAGCCAATGAAATGGCTCTTTACCACGTGACCGGCTGTGTCCAATCAAAGCCGGTCACTAATTTAAACAAAACACTGTGTGTAACTGCTGTTGCTGGGTTCTCCTCTTCACACACCGATCCAGTGTGAGGAGGAGATCAGCTAACAGTGAGTTACACATTGTACTATACACATATGTACTACTGTGCCCAGATTGCCCCCTATATAAAGAGTACCTGTCATCTAGTACCTGTCATCTAGAGTACCTGTCCATCAGGAGTACCTGCCACCTCACCACCTGCCACCAGAGTACCTGCCACCAGAGTACCCACCACCTCACCACCTGCCAGAGTACCTACCACCAGAATACCTTCCACCAGAGTACCCGCCACCTCACCACCTGCCACCAGACTAGCTGCCACCTCACCACCTGCCATCAGAGTACCTGCCACCAGAGTACCCGCCACCTCACCACCGGCCACCAGAGTACCTACCACTAGAGTACCTGCCACCTCACCACCTGCCACCAGAGTACCTGCCACCAGAGTATCTGCCACCTCACCAGAGCACCCACCACCTCACCAGAATGCCCGCCACCTCACCATCTGCCACCAGAGTACCTGCCACCAGAGTACCCGCCACCTCACCACCTGCCACCAGAGTACCTGTCACCTCACCAGAGTACCCACCACCTCAACACCTGCCACCAGAGTACCTGCCACCAGAGTACATACAGCCAGTCAGCCACTATGTCCAGAAAGGTGTACACCCCAGAAGAGGCATACCGCTCAGTTCTGATTCGGATTTTGGTTCGGAATATGAGCCCCCCGGGAAAGGCAGCTCCTCAGGATCCGAATCAGAGGTGGAAGCAGTCCATCCAAAAAGACGGTGGTCTGAACACCAGGCAGCTACCAGCAGTGCAAACGGCGGTATACCCCAGGAGGAGGGGCCCAGTACAAGCGCTGCTAGACCCCAGGAGGAAAGGCCCAGTACAAGTGCATGCCAAAGAATTAGGGCCCAAACCCAGCTTCCAGATGCCTTGGCAAACCCATTGTGGCTGCCTTCTACCACAGGGTCAGCCACGATCCCCCCTTTTACAGCACAGCCAGGTGTGCAAGTCAACACTGCAGGTTTTTCCCAAATGGATTTTTTTTTAATTTATTTTTCCCTGACGAATTGATTCAAGGCATCATGGACCAAACCAATCTCTTTGCCCAACAATTCATTGCAACCAACCCCAGCTCCAGCTATGCCCGCCCTTTTGAATGGAGACCCCTAACAGTGGTGGAGCTTAAATTGTTTTTAGGCCTAACGCTCAACATGGGGCTTACAAAAAAATTAAATGCATAAGTATTGGTCGACCAAACCCATCCACCATATGCCAATTTTTTCATCGGCCATGTCCAAGTCCCGATACGAAATTATAATGCGCTTCCTGCATTTCAGTGACAACTCACAGTGCCCCCCGAAATCACCCAAACTTTGACAAACTATATAAAGTTCCCCCCTAATTAATTTTTTTCCAAGAAGTTTGCTGAACTTATGTCCCTGACAAAAACATATCTGTGGACGAATCCCTGGTGCATTTCACAGGCCGGCTGGGAATCAAGCAATATATCCCCAGTAAGAGGGCGAGGTACGGCTTAAAGCGGAGTTCCACACAAAAACTGAACTTCCGCTTTTCGGAACCCTCCCCCCCTCCGGTGTCACATTTGGCACCTTTCAGGGGGGAGGGGGGTGCAGATACCTGTCGAAGACAGGTATTTGCACCCACTTCCGGCATAGACTCCCATGGGAGTCTATGCCTCTTCCCGTCCCGACCGCGCTGTCTGCTGGGAACACACAGCTCCCAGGAGAGAGCGGGGACCACTAGGGACGCGCAGCGCGACTCGCGCATGCGCAGTAGGGAACCGGGAAGTGAAGCCGCAATGCTTCACTTCCTGATTCCCTCACCTAGGATGGCGGCGGCCCCTGCCGACATCGCTGGACCCCGGGACAGGTAAGTGGCAATGTATTAAAACTCAGCAGCTGCAGTATTTGTAGCTGCTGGCTTTTAATATTTTTTTTTTTTGGCGGTGTGGGTGAACCCCCGCTTTAAAGTTAACAAGCTCTGTGAAAGTGCCACCAGTTACGTTCACTCATTCCGCATGTACAAAGACAAAGATTCCCAGCTCCAGCCCCCTGAGTATGCCTCGTACATGGGAATAAGTTGAAAAATAGTTTGGGAGTTGGCATTCCCACTTCTCCAAAAGGGGTATTATATTTACATGAACAACTATTACACTAGTTTGCCCCTTCTCCACCACCTATATCTAAAAAAAACTTTGGTCTGTGGTACAACAAGGAAAAACCGAAAAGGCTTTTTAAAAAGCATTTTGACTATATTACACTATAGGGTAGAAGCTGAGTCACACGCTCTGAGGTGAGCACATTAGCTTAAGGGGGTCACGAAGGAGCACAGGAGCATGTTTTGCAGCACTCAGGATATCTTCGGCATGATGTTGGATTGTTGTCACAGCTGAACACCTCCTGCACACATTGTTTTATCACTGCTGGACATTGTGCCATAGAGAACTTTTTTTTTTTTTTTTTTCATTTAAGAAAAGTAGGTTACTGTGTATTGAGCACGAAGCACACTTTTTATGTTGATTAAGACACTATGTATGGTGTAAAAAGCACTAATAAGCACTAATTTATGGTGTAACAAGCACTTGTTTTTTCACACCTTGTTTATTTATTCTACATTCATATTATTTGTATTTAATATTATCGCACTAGTAAGCACAAAGTTGGTTATTATTAATTTTCTTTTTGGGGTCACCCAAGTGCAGCGCATAACTTGTAAATTTAGGTTCGGAGGGACAGCCGGGACAATGGAAGCTGGTATCTCTCCTAATTCCTCTTTTGGTGCACACCCGACATTTTTTTTGGCGTTGTCTTCTGGATCCTGTTGGTGGAATATGGTCTGAGAAATGGCGCTCATGTAGTCTGCTGACACAATCGGAGCGAATGCTTTCTGGGGGGGATACTTGCTGATAGATCAGGGCAGTGACAATGTCTTCAATAAACTTTATGAAGGTGGTGGGTGTTTCCGTTGATTTTTGGTAGATGATTAAAGAATTTAAAAGGGCCAAATTAAAAAATAAATTGCGACTTTTTTGTACCAGAAGGGGGATTTTCTTGTTGAAAGATAGGGCTGCAACATTTGATCATTTAAATTCACCGCCCCCATGTATTTATTGTACTCGTTGATACAGGAAGGCTTGCGTCTTCTGTGAAATTCCACTGAGGAGTCATCGTGGATGGTGGACATGATGTACACATCTTTCCTATCCCTCCACTTCACAGCCAACACTTCCTCATTCCTCAAGCTTGTCGATTCCCCACTTTGAATGGTTGTGGTGACAAGACGCTGTGGGAAGCCTTTTCGATCCGTAACCTTAAAAAAGGACTTGGTTTCAATACCACTAACAGTTTTAAATATCTCTAGATCAAGGAAGTGTATCCGATCCCTACTAATATCCCAGGTTAACGTGATAATCCGGTCATTATTGTTCATTGATTCCAGTAACCTCATCAGTGATTCCATATTTCCACTCCAGATAATCAGGAGATCATCAATAAATCTTTTGTACAACCGGATATCTCCAAATCCATCACCCAGACCTCGTTCAGCCTCCCACTTGGCCATATAGAGGTTCGCTACGCTCGGGGCGAACTTGGCGCCCATAGCTATTCCTCGTACTTGCAGATAAAATTTATTATCATACCAGAAGAAGTTGTGATGTAGACAAAAGCCCAAGCACTTCAAAATAAATTTGTGTAGGTCCTCTCGCGTTAAATCATCCTCTTTTTCCAGAGCCCACTTAACTGCATCCAGGGCCCATTCATGGTCAATATTAGTGTATAGCGAGGCTACATCTCCTGTGGCCATGATAAGATCTTCATTGGTGTTAAATCTCTTTAATAATTGTAAAGTGTGCTTGGTAACTTTGAGGTAGGCATCCGTTTTCCTTACTAGTGGTTGTAAGTGGAGATCGATATATTCTCCCAATCTCGAGGTTAAAGACTCGATCCCACTTACTATAGGTCTTCCGGGAGGTTCAACGCTATTTTTGTGAATTTTAGGAAGGTAATATATTACCGGGATTTTACTGACCATGGGAACCAGATATTTTGCTTCCCGTTTACTGAGAAGTTTGTTCTCCATACCCTGTTGCACGATAAGTTCTAATCTTTCTTTGTATAATTTAGAGGGATCAGCATTTAGAGGCTGGTAAGTGTCCTCATCATTTAATATTCTGTTCATCTCTGCTTTATATTGTTCAAGGGATAGGACAACAATCCCCCCCCCTTTATCCGCAGGCCTGATCACTATATCAGTCCTGCCTTCCAATGATTCCAACCCCTTCCTGAGATCAATGGATTCATACACCTTCTTGATAGGTAGTCTTTCTAATTCACTCGTGACTAGTTTTTTGAATAGGTCAACATATTTATTGTTGGTTATGTGGGGGTTGAATACAGAGTTGTTCCTCAAATTAGTGAAACTGTTGTTCGTAATCGCCCTTTCCATCGGATTAATGGCATAGTATTTTTTGATGTTGAGCTTCCTAATGAATTTTTGTAATCCAACATAAGTTTCGAATTTATTAAGCCCCTTTTTTGGCGCAAACTTAATACCCTTGTCCAGGGTCAAGATTTCCTCCTTGGATAGTGTGGCTCCACTCAAGTTGTAAATTCCTTCTCCTAATCTTCCAGCTTTCTTTTTTTGTTGTACCCTTCGTCCAGCTCTTCCCCCCTCTCTTTCTAGGTTTCTTATATCGCGGACGCCCCCCCCCCCTGTCTGCCCCTAAAAAAGACTCATCATTATGCTGGTCTACAATCCCCTCCAATGGTTGATAACTATTATACACAGGTATCTCACATTGATCCGGTGATTTCTCATATCTTACACGCTGAGGTTTGGGCGAATAGTAAGTTCCCCCCCTTTGTGTACCATCATAGGGGCGGGGCAACTGCCTAGGGTGCTGAAAATCACCCTGTGGGGGGCCCCTAAGGGGCTGACGTTGGCCTCCACCATATGGTATTCCTTGTTGGTAGCCATAATTTAGATGACCATTGTTGTAATAATTATGTTGCTGCCCTTCTCTCCGATAGGGTGTGCGATTTGGTGGAAAGCCCTTTCCACATTGATTTCTACGTGGTTGAGCTCTGTTGTTATTTCTGTGATACTGTGATCCCCCATAACCCCTGTTGTCATATTCAGGTGGTGGACCATATTGTTGATATCGGTCATCATTCCCATTATATCCTCGGTACTCCTGCTGCTCATAATCAGGTCTTCTCGGTGGTTGCCCATATGGGGTGTTAGACTGTCTGACCTCCTGATAATATGGAGGATACCCCTTAACGGGCTGTTTAGTATCATACTGTGGGCGATGCTGCTGGTTCTGCGGTATTGGTGTTTTATTTCCCCCATTTCTATCAGTGGTGGTCTGCTCTTGAGGGTTAACAGTACTCCTATTGGCTAATGTTGACTGCCAGCGAAAAACTTGTTTCTTTTCATAATCTTCAAGATCTCTCCAATATTTCTTTTTCTTCACATTCCTATTCTCTGTGTCCTTCTTTTGCATATTTTTCTGCACCTCACCCATCAATTTGTTATATTCAGGTGTCTCCTTAAATAGATTAATCTTATCCCTAATCTCTTTTATCTGCACCTCTAGTGCTTTAAGTTTCCGTTGTTTCCTTTTGATCAGGAAATCCATAACCTCTTTCCCTTTACCAGCAAAGAAAGCATACCATTCATCCACATCATCATCTCCCAGTTAACCATCACTAATGGGTATATCCCACCTTAATTTTCTGGGTATCATATTATCTTTCAAGTATTTTTCCAAGGTGGATTGATCCCACCAAACATTACATTTTTTATCCATACAATGTCCTAGTTTTCTAAACAAATGTGCTAAGTCATCATCCTTTGTTTTGTTATCTGAGAACAGAAGAACAGATCCTCCATGTCAGGGTCCTTACCTCGGCAGGCGGGGCGCCCGCGGTGGTGTGCGTCAGGGTGCGTCGGCGCACGTTGGTGCGCGCGTTCCTGCGGACCTCGCCGTGCGGGCTCCTCGCGGCGCCGGTGTGTGTGTCCAGGATCGTTCCACTGTGCACGCCGGTGTGCGGGGGCGCGCGCGGGCGTTGGCGGGCGCGCGTGCCTGTGTGTGCCGGGGCGCGCGCGTGCACGTCGTTTGGCGCCAAAAGCCCCATTTAAGCCAGTGAGTTCTTGTGACCAGTGCTGCCTAATCAACAGCTAGTCGTTCCAGAGCCTGACCGTGTACCTTGTCTGTTCCTGCTATACCTGTTGACCCGGCCTTGTCCCCCGACCTCTCTCTGAACTCTGCCTGCACCGACCTTTGCTTGTCTGACCATCCGCTTGCCTGTTCCACTGTACCTCTGCCGTCTGCCTGTTGCCAAACCCGGCCTGCCTCCTGACCATCCATCTGCCTGCTCCCTGGAATCCTATCAGCCTGTCTGCAGACTTCCTGCCTGTTGTGTCACTTTACAGCTTCCCGGAAAGGCCATCCAAGTCCCAGCTATCATTGATTCTGGAGCCTGCAGCTGTTTTATCGACCGGACCTTTGCCTCTCAACATGCCATTCCTCTCCAAACCAAAACTCAAAGCCTTGCTGTTCATCTTGCTGACGGTTCTGCTCTCCGCTCCGGCCCGGTCACTCAGGAGACCGTCCCCTTAGAAGCCATCATGGGCCAGCAACACCGTGAATATCTCTGTCTGGACGCCATCTCGTCCCCCCTCTTTCCAGTCATTCTTGGAATACCTTGGCTACAGGTGCACAACCCCCAAATCAACTGGGCTTCTGGTAATGTCGAGTTCCTCTCTGGATACTGTCTTCAACACTGCATGCAAGGGACAGGCCGTGAGGTTACCCAACTCCTCTGTCTACATCCAGATGTTGATCTGCTTCAAGCTATCCCTGAGCCTTACCGAGACTTTGCGGATGTGTTTAGCAAAAAGGGGGCAGAATTGCTACCTCCACACAGGCCCTACGACTGCCCAATTGAATTGCTTCCTGGAACCGAGGTACCTTTTGGCCGGATCTTCCCCCTGACTGAGCAGGAGCTGGACACCCTGAAGCAGTACTTAGATGAAAATCTGAAAAAGAAATTTATCCGCCCGTCCACCTCCCCGGCCGGTGCGGGCTTATTCTTTGTGGAAAAGAAGGATCATTCCCTGCGGCCATGTATCGATTACCGCGAATTGAATAAGATAACGATTAAAAATCGCTACCCGCTCCCTCTGGTACCTGAGTTATTCCAAAGGCTGGGCACTGCCAAAATCTTTACTAAATTGGATCTCCGGGGTGCTTACAACTTAATCCGCATCCGAGAGGGTGACGAGTGGAAGACTGCGTTTCGCACTCGTTTCGGGCATTTCGAGTACCAGGTCATGCCCTTCGGTCTTTGTAATGCCCCAGCTACGTTCCAGCACTTTGTGAACGACATCTTTAGAGATATCCTGGACCTCTACGTCATCGTTTATCTGGACGACATACTCATCTTCTCCTCTTCTTTGGCGGATCATCGCAGGCACGTTAGGAATGTTCTCGTCTGGCTCAGGCAACATGGCTTATACGCTAAACTGGATAAATGTGAGTTCGAACGTCAGAGTATCCAGTTCTTGGGACTCATTATTTCTGTTGAAGGAATCAAAATGGACCCACAAAAAGTATCGGCCATCCTGGACTGGCCTGCTCCTACAGACAAGAAAGGGGTCCAACGTTTCGTAGGATTTTCCAACTTCTACAGGAAATTTATTAAAGACTTCTCTAAGATCATTGCACCAATAACGTAACTTACTAGACAGGGGGCACGATTCTGTTGGTCGTCCCGAGCACAGGCAGCGTTCGAGAAATTAAAGGGACTGTTTACTTCTGCTTCAATTCTCAAGCACCCGGACCCTGCGTTACCGTTTGTGCTGGAAGTGGATGCTTCTGAGATCACAGTGGGGGCAGTACTTTCTCAACGCCAGGGCCCCAAGGCCCTCTTGTTTCCTGTAGCATTCTTTTCCCGTAAACTCTCGTCATCTGAGAAAAAATATGATGTAGGAGACCGGGAACTGTTGGCCATCAAAGTGGCTTTGGAAGAATGGCGCTATCTACTAGAGGGTGCGGTACATCCGGTTCTCATCTTTACCGACCACAAGAACTTGGAATACCTAAGAGCAGCCAAGCGACTCAGACCACGACAGGCTAGATGGGCACTTTTTTTTTCCCGCTTCTCCTTTCATATCACGTACAGGCCCGGATCCAAGAATGGAAAACCTGATGCCCTATCACGAATGTTTCACGACTCCAAGGAAAGTACTCCTCCTGATACTATTTTGCCTGCAGGTAGTTTCTTACTTCTCCAGGGAGATTTAATTTCCAGGATTAAACAGGCCTCCTCTGAAATTCCTCTACCTACTGGAACCAGTTTAAGCGATGGGTTGCTCTGGCATGAAGGCAAGATTTTTGTACCTGAAAGATGTAGGGTACTGGTACTGGAACTATGTCATGACCACAAGCTGGCGGGTCACTTCGGAGCCCGGAAGACCTCGGAATTGGTGCTACGCACCTTTTGGTGGCCATGTCTCCTGGAGGACTGTAAGAGGTATGTGGGTTCTTGCCACACTTGTGCCCGGAATAAATGCAACCGCTCAAAGGCCTGGGGTTTATTGAGACCCTTACCGATTCCTGACAGACCTTGGAGAATGCTATCAATGGACTTCATTGTGGAGTTACCCCCCTCTGATAGGCTATCCAAGATGGCACACTTCATCCCTATGAAGGGTACTCCCACAGCCGTAGAAACGGCGAAGATATTCGTCAAGGAAGTAGTAAGGTTACATGGGGTGCCCGCGAATATTGTATCCGACCGGGGTGTTCAATTTACCTCCCGGTTTTGGAGAGCACTGTGTGCCACTTTGGAAATTGAATTGGCGTTCTCCTCGGCCTACCACCCTCAGACGAACGGCCAGACAGAAAGAACTAACCAGACGCTGGAGCAATACCTCCGTTGTTTTTCTGTATTTACGCAAGACGACTGGGTGTCCTTGTTACCAGTCGCTGAATTCTCGTATAATAACTCCCTACACTCTGCCATCAACCAGACTCCTTTCTTTGCGAATTATGGATTCAACCCTTCTTTCCTTCCCAGTTCTATCCCGGAATGTTCTCTACCCGCAGTAACGGAAACAGTGGAGTTCTTTTCTAGTAACTGTAAGATCTTGCAGGAAACCATGGCCCAATCCCAGGCTTCCTTCAAGAGGATGTTCGACAAGAAAAGGCGAGGAGAACTCGTCCTTGAGCCTGGCAACCAAGTGTGGCTCTCTACAACTAACCTAAAGTTGGCTTGTCCCTCCAGGAAGTTGGGACCTAAGTTCCTGGGCCCGTTTCGGGTGAAAAGAAAGGTGAATGATGTTGCCTTTAAACTTAGTCTGCCAGAGTCCCTTAGAATCCACCCGGTCTTCCACGTTTCGTTACTGAAACCAGTTATCCACGATCCTTTTCCTGACCGTAAGGCCAAGCCACCGGAGGCTGTTTTGGTCAACAATGAGGAGGAGTTCGAAGTTGAGGCAATCTTGGATTGTAGGAAGAGGCAGAATCAGCTCCAGTACCTCATTAAGTGGAAGGGGTATGGACCCGAGGATAATTCTTGGGAACCCGAAGGTAACCTCCATGCCAACGAATTGCTACGAGCCTTCAAGAACTCCCATGCACCCAGGCTGGCCCAGCTGGGCATCCGGAGGCTGCCCTTGAGGGGGGGGCACTGTCAGGGTCCTTACCACGGCAGGCGGGGCGCCCGCAGTGGTGTGCGTCAGGGTGCGTCGGCGCGCGCGTTCCTGCGGACCTCGCCGTGCGGGCTCCTCGCGGCGCTGGTGTGTGTGTCCAGGATCGTTCCACTGTGCACGCTGGTGTGCGGGGGCGCGCGGGCGTTGGCGGGCGCGCGTGCCTGTGTGTGCCGGGGAGCGCGCGTGCACGTCGTTTGGCGCCAAAAGCCCCATTTAAGCCAGTGAGTTCTTGTGACCAGTGCTGCCTAATCAACAGCTAGTCGTTCCAGAGCCTGACCGTGTACCTTGTCTGTTCCTGCTATACCTGTTGACCCGGCCTTGTCCCCCGACCTCTCTCTGAACTCTGCCTGCACCGACCTTTGCTTGTCTGACCATCCGCTTGCCTGTTCCACTGTACCTCTGCCGTCTGCCTGTTGCCAAACCCGGCCTGCCTCCTGACCATCCATCTGCCTGCTCCCTGGGATCCTATCAGCCTGTCTGCAGACTTCCTGCCTGTTGTCCACACTAGCCTGCTCAGCTCAGTGAAGGTGCTCCAGCCTACTCCAGTCTTTCCAGCTATTAACCCTGTGACACCCGGACAATACCAGGACAGCCATACAGGCCTTCATACCACTCCCGTACTGTCGCACCCCCTGTTTACTTTACCAGGGGGCCGATACTCGGAGGGTAAGGGAGCCTACCCTCTGCCTGACAGGACTCGCCGGTCTGGTAAGTAGGAGCCTGATACTCCAGATCTAACTCTCTATTATCAAAGAAGGCAAATGGATCCATAGGCTGCTAACAGGTATATGAAAACAAACACAAATCAAATGGAAAAATTCTGTGAGCCACAATGATCTTATGCCTTGCTTGTGCTACCTCCAGCTGCATACGCTAATCACGCTTCATATAACGTGCAATGGATACATTTACAAGTTATGCGCTGCGCTTGGGTGACCCAAAAAACAAAACTAATAATAACCAACTTTGTGCTTACTAGTGCGATAATATTAAATACAAATAATATTAATGTAGAATAAATAAACAAGGTGTGAAAAAATAAGTGCTTGTTACACCATAAATTAGTGCTTATTAGTGCTTTTTACACCATACATAGTGTCTTAATCAACATAAAAAGTGTGCTTCGTGCTCAATACACAGTAACCTACTTTTCTTAAATGAAAAAAAAAAAAAAAAAGTTCTCTATGGCACAATGTCCAGCAGTGATAATAAAACAATGTGTGCAGGAGGTGTTCAGCTGTGACAACAATCCAACATCATGCCGAAGATATCCTGAGTGCTGCAAAACATGCTCCTGTGCTCCTTCGTGACCCCCTTAAGCTAATGTGCTCACCTCAGAGCGTGTGACTCAGCTTCTACCCTGAGTCCAAAATTGCTTTGGAGCCACCCCTGGGCTCAGTCTCAGTGTCTGCTCCACTCCTCCAGCTGGAAACAATGTGGCTCCATACATAGAATGAAAAGGAAACTATATAGTGTAATATAGTCAAAATGCTTTTATTAAAAGAAAACGCTCCCCACACCGGGGTACTCACATGGCACTGGTGCGTCAGTGCACCATACTATAACGGCTTTCTATACAAAATCAGTGGAAGTTTGGTGCGGTATGCTGTGCTGAGACAGCGCTGGTGTAAAGTCTGTGTCAGTCTCTCCCTCCTGGCCCCTCCCCTACGCGTCTTCGACACAGGGATCACGTGTCATCATCAGGGGGATATGATTAGACAGATGCTCTACAGGATTATATAAGGCGATCGCGGCCATTTTGCCTTAGATCGCAGACACTCCGAACCTAGCCTTTGCATCGGAGAATGCTTCAAGCGATATCACACTCTGGAAAACTATTAGCCCATATTTCTAATACTGCCATTTCCCCGTTTTCAATTTCTGTCCTGAATATTTCCCTGCCTCAACCAACCATATTGATGTCTTCCATGTGAAATGACCCTGGCCTGTTTCTCGACTATGCCTCAACCTACCGTCTGCATTGTTTTTCCGCCATGTTTTTGCCTTTCACGTGAACTGACCCTGGATGGTATCGACTATGCCTCTGCCTAACGTCTGTTTCTGCCTTTTACCTGCACTGACCTCGGCCTGTTGACCATGTTTTTGCCTGCCCCTTGGATTGATCTTTCACCCTGTTACACAGGGGTCTCACATATGTGAGGGGCTCCAGAATAGTGTTCTGAGTTCAGAAAACCAGTTTTTGGTTTTCTGTGTTCCCAGAACAGGGTCTGGTTGCCCGGAGGCTTCAAAGCGATTTGGGTGGGAGAAGCCTCTACTCCTGTCCCCATTCTTTCCTGACCGATGCCCTAAGCTTGATGGTACTGCCTGCTCCCTGGACAAATACTCTGGCTGTGCTGACCATACCTCTGCCTGCTGCATGTACTAACTATGGACAGTATTCCTGCCTGCTGCATGGACGATCCTTTGATCCTTTTGCTGTTGCTGACCACATCCCTGCCTGCTATCTGGACCAATGCTTTGGCTGTGCTGACATCTCTACCTGTACTGACTATTCCTGCCTGCTGCCTGTTTTGCTGTCGCTGTCCACATTCCTGCCTGCTGCCTGGACCGATGCTCTCCTCTGTGGACCAATGCACTACTAAAACCACAGGTAATTTTTCTTTACCCTTTACTCAGCAGAATGTATTTTGGTTTGTAATTGGTATGTACAGTACATGCTATGTGTTAGAAATATGAGGGGGCTTCAACAATGTGATAGGTTGGCAGGAATTTCTGTGTGTAATGTATGCTCCTAGAACAACTGACAGTGCTACTTGGATGTTGGGCCTCTGTATGTGGCCAGGCTATGTAAAAGTCTCACACATGTGGTATCGCCATACTCAGGAGGAGTAGCAGAATGTATTTTGGGGTGTCATTTTTGCTATGTACATACTGTGTGTTGGACATATCGTATAAATGGACAACTTTGTGTAAAAAAAATGCGTTTTCATTTTTTTTCCACACTTTACAAAAACTAATGTAAAAAAATGAACCATTCAAAAGACTAATTATGTCTCATAGATTATATGTTGGGGTCATTTTGTGGGCGTTTCCATTGTCCTGGTGCTCCAGTGGCTTCAAAATTGTAATAGGGGGTTGAGAAATGAGATGTGTAATTTATGCTCATAGAATGCCTGAAGCTGCTATTTCAATGTTGGGCCTCTGTATGTGGCCAGGCTGTGTAAAAGTCTCACACATTTGGTATCGCCATACCCAGGAGTGGCAGAATGTATTTTGGGGTGTCAGTTTTGCTATGTACATGCTATGTTTTGGAAATATCTTGTAAATGGACAACTTTGTATTAAAAAAATGCGTTTTCATTTTTTTCCCACATATTCCAAAAGCACTGAAAAAAAATGAACCGTTCAGAAGACTCATTATGCCTCATAGATTATACGTTGGGGTGTTAGATTTCCAAAATGGGGTAATTTTGTGGGCGTTTCCATTGGCCTGGTGCTCCAGGGCCTTCAAAAGTGATAGGTTATCATCAAATGAGATGTGCAATTTATGCTCGTAAAACGCCTGACAGTGCTAGTTGGATGTTAGACCTCTGTATGTGGCCAGGCTGTGTAAAAGTCTCACACATGTGGTATCACTATACTCAGGAGGAGTAGCAGAATGTATTTTGGGGTGTCATTGCAAGTATGCATGTGCTGTGTGAGAGAAATAACTTGTTATTATGACAATTTTATGCAAAAAAAATAAATAAAAAAAATTCCAAGAATTGTGGGAAAAAAATTACAACTTCGAAAAACTCACCATGCCTCTTACTAAATACCTTGGAATGTCTGCTTTCCAAAAAGGGGTAATTTGGGGGGTATTTGTACTTTCCTGGCTTGTTAGGGCCTCAAGAAATGAGATAGGCATTCAGTACATCAGGTGTGATCAGATGTGATAATTTTTCAATGATTTGCACCATAGCTTGTAGACTCTATAACTTTCACAGAGACCAAATAATATACACTAATTTGGGTTATTTTTACTAAAGATATGTAGCAGTATACATTTTGGCCCAAATTTATGAAGAAAAATTTGAAAAATTTTACAATAGAAACTAAAAAAAGTGTTTTTTTTTTCAAAATTTTTTCTCTTTTTTCGCTTATATTGCAAAAAATAAAAAAAACAGCGGTGATTAAATGCCACCAAAAGAAAGCTATGTTTGTGAGAAAAAAATTATAAAAATTTGGTTTGGGTACAGTGTAGCATGACTGAGTAATTGTCATTCAAACTGTGAGAGCGCTGAAAGCAAAAAATTGGTCTGGAAGGAAAGGTGTATAAAAGCCCTGTATTGAAGTGGTTAATATCTTTTTATTGAACAAAAGGTATCTAGATACAAGAAGGATACAGTAATACAATAAGCCATTATTCCAATGATAATAAGGAGTATATCATGGTACCTATGTGCCCAAATGGTACACATTGGAATGAATACAAGTGCGGGCCAATAGTGATTTGAAGTCTAATGTAGATTGGAGGGAAAAATATGGCCCTTGAGTCGGTGTGAGAATAGGTGGGTCCAGGAGTCCGCATACAGTTGAAGGATGACAAACTTGGTAATACTTGTAATATGAGAAAAATTGTAATACTGATATATAGGAGGGGGGAAGTAAAAGAAGAGGAAGGGAAGTAAGAAAAAAGGAGAGGGGGCGGAGCTT
Organism: Lithobates clamitans; assembly: GCA_037952925.1. Lineage (NCBI taxonomy): Eukaryota > Metazoa > Chordata > Amphibia > Anura > Ranidae > Lithobates > Lithobates clamitans. The sequence goes on from JBBGZY010001524.1 coordinate 1,509,899, forward strand.
GCCACGGAAGAAGATGGACACTCAATAGAGGAGCTCCACACTGCTCGGGAACATACCGGCCCACATTACCTGTTCCACTGGCCCAAAACCGCACATAACCACCTGCAGGCCGGCAGAACATCTCGGGGAACGGATCGATCATGCCGCGGCGTAACAAGGAGAACCGGAGGCCGCAAAAACTAACTGTATACTACCCGCTCGGGCCTAAGCAAGATGGCAGTGGCGGGACAGCGGCGCGAGGTATGTCTAGTACCCCACTATACGAGGCAGGCAAGGGTAATCCACAAAAAAGTAATGCCCCACAAAGGAGCACACACTCTCCTATACACACCCCTAACTGGGGTAGCCCGGAGAAAGCAAGATTGAGGCTGGATGCCTCGGATTCTAGCCGACACATAACACCAGGCCTAGACTCAGGAGAAGATACCAGAGATCTCCCTGACTCAATAGATCTCTTTCCCACCACTAACCAGCCTGTACTGGACACCACACTAAAGGACATGTTAGTCTCTCTCCGGAGTTCACTACATGCTGACATGCTATCCCATGTTCATAAATTTGGTGTGGAACTGAAAGAAACAGTATCCAGGGTAGATCATATTGAACACAAAATGGGGGAGTTCGCAACCACCATTAATGATCTGGACGCAAACGATAACAATGCTGATGAATTGGATGCCCTTAAAGCAAAATTAGCAGACATTGAGGACCGCTCTAGGAGAAATAACTTTAAAATAAGAGGGATCCCCGAGTCGGTCCTGCAATCTGACCTGCGCACCTACACAGCCCAACTATTTCAGGCTATATTACCAGATATAACGGAGCTGGACATTACCGTGGACAGGATCCACCGCTTACCTAAACCATCTCACCTACTGGATAACATACCAAGAAATGTTATACTCCGGCTACACTTTTACCAAACAAAAGAACGCCTGATGGCGGCCTCCCGCAGCAAAGATCTTTTCCCACCACAATATAAAGATCTACAATTTTTTGCTGACCTATCACAATTCACCCTGCAGAAGCGTAGGAACCTAAATACAATCTCCAAAGCGTTAAGAAATCACAAGTTCACATACAAATTGGGATTCCCTACTAAATTGATTATAACTAAAGTTGGAAAGGAGCACGTTGTTGACACTCTCACCAAGGGAATGCAGCTACTTCAAAGATGGCATATTATAGCAGAGGATTCACCAAAGGCTCATGTTTCACGTAGTCCTGAGCAGTTTACAGATGACTGGAATTTGGTCACCTCCAAAAACTCCCGCAAGCATACACGAGCTGACTGAGGTCAGTGAAGACTGTACTCTACTGTTTCCCAAGCAGAGGAAAACGCTAAGCTGAACTGTTTCGTTGTTTACCCCCCACATGCAATTTAAGTGACTATACCTCACACTCAGGTCACACCGACCTATTCAGGGTTTGGTTTAAAACACCCTTATGTTTTCTTTTTTTTATCTTTTTCTACAATGTTCTTTTCTGTGTTAACCATTGTCTATGTCCGCAGCCGCAACAATTACCAAATATTCAACTACTTGATAAAGCAAAACCTCAGGAACCCCACGGTCGCAAGGAATCATCTCCTCATCGTATATGGATCAACGTTGATAAACCCAGCACCATATGTAAGTGTTACCAACACATGTTATCCAACGCGCTTAAACCCGACTTTACCGCTATGACCATTACATTTTTAACAATAAATGCAAGAGGCCTTAACCATCCAGCGAAACGCAGATCCATGTGGATAGAAGCCATCCAAAATAAGGCTGACGTCATTTGTGTACAAGAGACGCACTTCAAAAAACAAGCCCAACCTAACTGCTCTCACCCCAAATTCCCACAGGTTTTTTCTGCAAGCGCAGACGCAAAAAAGAAGGGAGTACTTACGGCAATTAAGAACACAGTAGCATTTAGCCTTCACTCGGAAGTAAAGGATGTGCAAGGTAGATATCACATATTAATCTGCGATATCAACAACACCACCTATACGGTGGTAAATGTATTTGCGCCAAACACACGTCAGACCCGCTTTCTTCATAGGCTCATGAGACAGGTCTCACGTTTGCAAAAAGGCCATCTACTCTTGTGCGGGGATTTTAATCTGCCACCGGACCCCACAATGGACTCTAGCTCACTAACCAACAAGAAAACTCAAACATTACAACCGCTGCTGAGGAACTACGACATATACGATGCATGGAGATGTCTTCACGCTACAGAGAAAGACTTCTCTTTTTTTTCAGCTAGTCACAAAATTTATACTCGACTTGATCTTTTTTTGACAGACAAAGCGTTATTAACCAAAATCAACTCCTCTACAATTAATAATATCACTTGTTTGGATAATGCTTCGGTATCGCTGCTATTGGATGACACTTCTATAATCAACTCCACTTATATTTGGAGATCCAACCCGCGGCTGTTCCAAGATGATCCTTCCAAAACAATATTGCAGAAAGATCTGGTCGAATTTTTTGAACTTAATGTAAATTCAGTCACTGATCCCTTTATGATATGGAACGCACACAAAGCGTTTATAAGAGGTCTCCTCATTAAACTTGGAGCTAGGACTAAGAGGATGAGGGAGCAGCGTATATCAGATGTCTCTGGACAAATCCACACACTAGAATCTCAGAACAAAGCCAATTTCTCCCCTGACTTATCAGACAAACTGACCAAATTAGGACTGGAACTCCGAATGATACTACTGGAGGATTTTGAAAAATCCTCTAGGAGGTTGAAAATGACGTATTACACAAATGGCAATAAAGCAGGGAAATTATTAGCAGACAGACTATGAGGACATAGACACAAAACTAAACTTCCCTACATTATACATTCTGAAACCCACACCAAATTACACCACCCTCAAGCCATAGCGGATGCATTCAGCACTTACTATGGTTCTCTTTATAACCTGAAAACAGATCCAAACACGATTAAACCACAAACCCACACAATTTCTGAATTTCTTAACAAAATTCAACTTCCCCAACTCACTGACACTCAAAACACAGCACTGAATTCTCCATTCACGACACAAGAGATATCAATAGCGATTGACTCACTCCCCAGTAATAAATCTCCTGGACCATATGGCTTCACGAGTGAATACTTTCAAACATTCAGAGACATTCTAACCCCCAGACCCACTGAAATATTTAACCAAGCTGCTTCCTCCTCCTCTTTTCCACCTGAAATGTTGAGGGCAATGATTGTGGCATTACCGAAGCCGGGGAAAGACCCTGATACTCCTCAAAATTTCCGCCCGATATCGTTACTCAATAACGACCTGAAAATCTACGCTAAAGTAATAGCTGGTAGATTAGTAAATCTCCTTCCTTCACTGATCCACCCAGATCAATCTGGCTTTACCACAGGTCGTCAAACAGTGGATGCAACCAGACGCCTCATCAACCTCATCCATCTAGCTAACAAAAAGGGAACGCCTTCTCTGCTCCTCTCTTTGGATGCAGAGAAGGCGTTCGATAGGATTCATTGGACATACTTAGAGCAAGTTCTAAACAAATTCGGTTTCCATGGCCAGATGTATCAGGCTATTATGGCTCTGTACACAAAGCCATCAGCACAAGTATACATATCCGGAACATTATCTACCCCGTTTAGTATAACTAACGGCACTCGCCAAGGGTGCCCTTTATCCCCCTTAATTTTTAACATGTTGATGAAACCATTGGCAACTTATATCCGCCAACACCCCCAAATTAAAGGGATCACAATAGGAAATAGAATGCACACCATCAGCCTATTCGCGGATGATGTCATCCTGATACTTACTGACTTCCCTGGCTTCGGTCCACCAAACCTTTACAATTATTTAATGCAATATCGTATTACAAAGTCAATGAAACCAAGTCATATCTTTTGGGGCTAGGCTTATCTGACAAGATGAAACAAAATATTAGACACAAATTTCCATACATGTGGAAAGAAAATGGCATATCATACCTAGGTATTACACTTACACCCACAGTCTCTGAACTATTTAAAGAAAATTATATTCCATTTTTAAAGTCTCTGAGACCCAAACTAGATAAATTTAAGCGATTTGAACTTTCTTGGACTGGGCGTCTGGCTGCTTTTAAAATGCAGGTTCTAAGTTCTAAGTTCTTATATTAATTCAGAACCCTACCCATACCAGTACCTAAATCTTTCTTCCAGCAAGCACAGTCTGAAATAGATAGATATCTGTGGTTTGGGAAAAAAGCAAGATGTGCATTCAACAAAATTACTAAATCCAAACATGCGGGGGGGATTGGTCACACAATAATTAAAGATTACCAAGTGGCCACCATTTTGGCACAGGTGAAAGGTTGGTTCCCTAACCACAATATTTCCTTGTGGACAGAATTAGAAAAATTTCAAATTAAAGGAGGGAATCTGTATAATTACCTGATAACTAATACGCATCACACATCTACCTCACTTGTAAGTTCTCCAACTATCCAAGCTTCTATCGAAGCCTGGCAATATCTCCTCAAACATATAACACCTGAAGGACCCCAAACTCCTCTAAAATTCCCAATCACGGCTTTAGAACTCATAATACCAGACTTGTCATTAGCTAACTGGAGCTCTAGAGGTGAACTGTTCCTGGAAGACCTCCTTGTAGGACCCACAATTAAAACCTTCAGAACATTACAGATTGAATATGATATCCCATCTTCTGACTATTATAAATATATTCAAATATCCCACTTACTAGATAAAAAGAGTAATGAACTTATCATTCATCTTCCCTGGCAAATTGTCACCTTTCTTACACATGAAAGTACAAAACTCAAGGTAACAGCATTATTTTATAAATTTCTACAGAACAAACACTCTTTCAGTAAAACCACTAACATAGAAGCATGGGAAAGGGACTTTAAGAAGAACTATACTGATGACCAATGGAAAAAAGCACTTAAGGTCACATACGCATCTACTAGAAGTGCCAACCTATGGGAACTGCATCACAAATTTCTATTGCGGTGGTACCTCACCCCTTACCGTGTTTCCAAATTTATACCAGGAGCCTCACAAGAGTGTTGGAGGAAGTGTGGGAAAATAGGATCGCTGCTTCATGTGTTGTGGTCATGCCCACGTATTCAGAGGTTTTGGGCGCTTATATTTCAAATAATAGAACAAATCACAGGTATAAAAGTTGCATATTCCCCAGGTATGGCACTTCTTTCATTGGAAATTGATTCTATTCCAGCATCTCTTAGGTCACTAGTATCTCACCTACTCATCGCAGCTAGACTCACCATAGTACGCCATTGGAAAGACACCAGTCCTCCTCCCATAGCAGAAACCCTTCAATTAATAAATACCCATAGGATGTACGAAATACAATTCACATGGAGTCTCGGAAACCAGAGTAAAATATCTAAACTGTGGGATCCTTGGTCATTATGGTACCCACAAAACATGGGTCTCAGATTCTTTGGAAAACATTAAATGGAAATACTACAGGGTAAGAGCTATGATAAATCTTACTATACAGGCTGATTAAAGGACATACCAAGTTATTGTTGGTTTACGTTAGTTAATATATTTTTATAATCTTTCATTTATGTCATACATTATTCAATCGCCATTGGCATATAACCATTATCTGTAGCCAAAATAAATAAATTATGCAGGATGCGGTGGGAGGGGGCTTCTCTCTCCTTCAATCTCTACCTCATAGGTATTCAACATGAAAGTACTATTGATGGTAATGTATATGACTGTTTTATTATTTCATGTGACAACACTGAAGAAATGACACTTTTCTACAATGTAAAGTAGTGAGTGTACAGCTTGTATAATGCCCTGTACACATGATCGGACCAGGGGCGGATCCAGGGGGGGCAACGGGGCAATTGCCCCCTCCGAGAATGCGGGTGACAGACAGCGACAGTGCGGGCAGCGGAGCCGCCGCGAGTGACAGTGCGGGCGGCTCTGACCGTGGGTGACAGACAGTACGGTGTGCGGGTGGCTCCGCTGCGGCTGACAGTGCGGGCGGCTCTGCCTAGTGACGGTGCGGGCGGCTCTGACCGTGGATGACAGTGCGGTGTGCGGGCGGCTCCGCTGCGGGTGACAGTGCGGGCAGCTCTGACCGTGGATGACAGTGCGGTGTTCGGGCGGCTCCCCTGCGGGTGACAGTGCGGGCGGCTCTGACCGTGGATGACAGTGCGGTGTGCGGGCGGCTCAGCTGCAGGTGACAGTGCGGGCGGCTCTGACCGTGGGTGACAGTGCGGTGTGCGGGCGGCTCTGGCATGGGTGACAGTGCGGGCGGCTAGGTCGGTGAGTGGGTGGGTGAGAGGGGGGGTAGCTGGGCGGCTCTGTGTGTGCCTGTGAGTGGGCTGCTGGCCAATCAGGGAGCCGGCAGGCAGGGGAGCAGAGAGATGACATCATCTCTCACCACCCTGCGCCCGCCCTGTATCCCTGCAGTTCCGCCCTCACTGTGAAGGCAGCTGTGGGCAGCAAAGGGATTACATCATCTCTCTGCTGCCTGATTCTGGGACATAGCAAGAGACCATCTTAGCAGGAAAGTGACATGGCAGGTGACAATCCGCATCTGGTGACAGGCGACGTGGCAAGTGACAATCCGCATCTGGTGACAGGGCAATGGGGCAATTTCCCCCTCCGAGAATGCGGGTGACAGACAGCGACAGTGAGGGCAGCGGAGCCGCCGCAAGTGACAGTGCAGGCGGCTCTGACTGTGGGTGACAGACAGTGCGGTGTGCGGGCGGCTCCGCTGTGGGTGACAGTGCGGGTGGCTCTGCCTAGTGACAGTGCGGGCGGCTCTGACGGTGGATGACAGTGCGGTGTGCGGGCGGCTCCTCTGCGAGTGACAGTGCGGGCGGCTCTGATGGTGGATGACAGTGCGGTGTGCGGGCGGCTCCGCTGCGGGTGACAGTGCGGGCAGCTCTGACCGTGGATGACAGTGCGGTGCGCGGGCGGCTCCCCTGCGAGTGACAGTGCGGGCGGCTCTGACCGTGGATGACAGTGCAGTGTGCAGGCGGCTCAGCTGCGGGTGACAGTGCGGGCGGCTCTAACTGTGGGTGACTATGCGTGTGCGGGCGGCTCCGGCATGGGTGACAGTGCGGGCGGCTAGGTCGGTGAGTGGGCGGGTGAAAGGGGGGGTAGCTGGGCGGCTCTGTGTGTGCCTGTGAGTGGGCTGCTGGCCAATCAGGAAACCGGCCGGCAGGGGAGCAGAGAGATGACATTATCTCTCACCACCCTGCGCCCGCCCTGCATCCCTGCAGTTCCGCCCTCACTGTGAAGGCAGCTGTGGGCAGCAGAGAGATTACATCATCTCTCTGCTGCCTGATTCTGGGACATGGCAAGAGACCACCTTAGCAGGAAAGTGACACGGCAGGTGACAATCCGCATCTGGTGACAGGCGACGTGGCAAGTGACAATCCGCATCTGGTGACAGGCGACGTGGCAAGTGACAATCCGCAACGTGTGGCAAGTGACAATCTGCAATGTGTGGCAGGTGATGTGGCAAGTGACAATACACAATGTATGGCAGGTGACGTGGCAAGTGACAATCCACAACGTGTGGCAGGTGAAGTGGCAAGTGACAATTCACAATGTGTGGCAGGTGACGTGGCAAGTGACAATCCGCATCTGGTTCTGGTGACAGGTGACATTGCAAGTGACAATTCACAATGTGTGGCAGGTGACGTGGCAAGTGACAATCTGCATCTGCTGACAGGTGATGTGGCAAGTGACAATCCGCATTTGGTGGCAGGTGAAGTGGCAAGTGACAATCCGCAACGTGTAACAGGTGACGTGACAATCCTCATCTGGTGACAAGTGACGTGGCAAGTGACAATTTACAACGTGTGGCAGGTGACGTGGCAAGTGACAATCCGCAACGTGTAGCAGGTGACGTGGCAAGTGACAATCCGCTTTTGGTGGCAGGCGACGTGGAAAGTGACACACTCAGGGATCCCACTGATTCTGCATTATGGTGAGTTGAACTATTTCATTTTATATTACAATGTAAGAATAGGAATAATGCGCTTCAATCATCTTGACACAATAATAACAATGGTGCCGTGATGATTGAAGTGCCAACACCAGCCGTTTCCCCGATAAATTGCCTGCAAAAAAAGGTATTTTCTGGCATTGCCCCTCCCGAGACTAGACTCTGGATCCACCCCTGGATCGGACATTGATCGGACATTCCGACAACAAAATCCATGTATTTTTTTCCGACGGATGTTGGCTCAAACTTGTTTTGCATACACACGGTCGCACAAAGTTGTTGGAATTTCCGATCGCCAAGAACGCGGTCACGTACACCACGTATGACGAGACTAGAAAAGGGCAGTTCTCAACCAAGCGCGGCACCCTTTGGGCTCCTTTTGCTAATCTCGTGTTAGTAAAAGTTTGATGAGAGACGATTCGCGCTTTTTCAGACTCGTGGTTTTCAGATCGTTTTCTGCTGTTCAGTTTGTGCTTGTGGGTTTGTATCTGGTCTTCAGTGCGTGTAGCGAGTACAATTGACTTGTCGTTGTGTTCGTTCGTTACTGATTTTCAGGTCGCTCTTCACAGGTCGCTGTTCTTCAGTGTGTTCTGTTACTTCGTTCTGAGCAGCCGACCATTGTCTAGCCATGTTGCGTATACGTACCCCTCGTAGAGTTCGTGCTGTGCGGGTGCTTGGTGTTGGGGTCCTTAGCTTGACACAAGTCCAGTCCATGAACAGGGTGGGGAGGAGTTCATGGACCAAGAATTGGTTGCTCCAGCGTGACCAGTTCTGTCATATGCCTTTGCTCCGTGAGATCCGTAAGAATAATCCTGACGATTTCAGGAACTTTCTCCAGATGACGGACCCCGTATTTCACTGTTTGTTGGCTTTGCTGACCCCTTATATTAGCAAGCAGGATACCTGCACGAGGCAAGCCATCACTCCGGAGCAGAGGCTCGTCGCCATCCTGCAGTACTTGGCGACGGGGAGAAGCCTTCAGGATTTGAAGTTCTCGACAGGCATCTCCCCCCAGGCTCCGGGGATCATTATCCTGGAGACCTGTTCTGCCATCATCCAGGTCCTGCAGAAGGAGTATATTAAGGTAAGATTTATCCTTTACCATCACATTTTATTGTATATAATGTTTGTTAATATATTGTATTTCTTTCCTCATTCCCTAATTACCATGATTGTAATATGCTGTGAATGTCCCCTTTGTCCTCATGCATGCTGTTTTTTTTTTTGTTTTAATATTTTTGTCCTTCATACATATTTGCCTTCACTTACCTCCCCAGCATGCTCTCCTGGCCCTATATTCACCTCATGTAGTCACTTAACAATGTATTTTGTCCCCATTGTAGTGCTTTACCCCAAACACCCCCTAAAATGTGTAAAAATCTGTGCTTTAAATTCAGGCAGAGTGGCAGAGGCTTTTTTTTGGTGTCCCAAAATCATTTGGAACCCCCCTCCCCCCAACTGCTAACTCAGCTGATAACAATCCTCTATCTGCTGCCTTTGCCAAACCCATACACACTATACCCACCTCTTTAGTGGTCCGATTTATGGATGAATTCCCCAAAGCATGTAGTGCAAGGGCCTGCCTGAATACTTTCAAATGGTACTGTTTAAAGTTTTTGTATCCTATTATTATCTTGATAGGTAATAGCAGAATGTAAAAATGTGCTAAAATGTGTACAGTGTGTATTTATCTCTTAGTATTATGACACTTCTTACCTGTCCAGTGGGTTGCCAATAGTGTAAAGTAAGGAGGGGCTGGAAAAAGTAATACACATTATTTAGGCATTCATCTCTCAATGAAGTGGAGAGGGTTACCTGTCCAACACACCCCCCCCCCCCCATAACATTTTATAAATGGCCCATGGGGGAGGAGGAATCTGATAGGTGGACCTTATACCTTTTATCTTTAAATACTCCCTAAAATAAATAGAAAAGTGTTGGCCAAGAATGTTTGTGTCTAATCTGCTTTCCCTGTTTATGTGCAAAATGATTAATTTATTTTTCTTGTTTGACTCCACAGTTTCCTTCCAACCCACAGGAATGGCAGACTGTGACCTCCCACTTTGCCCAGCAGTGGGACTTTCCTAACTGTGGAGGGGCAATTGATGGGAAACACGTCCACATCGTCCCACCAACTCGGGGTCATACTATTATAATTATAAGGGGTTCAATAGTATTGTGATGTTGGCAGTGGTGTCGGCTACTTATGAGTTCCTGTATGTGGACGTGGGGAAGAATGGCCGGATGTTTGATGGTGGAGTCATCACCCAGATGGAGTTCTACAGGAGTCTCCAGAATGGCAGCTTGGACTTGCCACCTCCAAAAGACAATGTGGAAGGACTCCCATTCGTCATCATTGCTGATGAAGCATTTGCGCTGGGGGACCATCTTATGCGGCCATTCCCGATGAGGACCCTCACCCCGGACCAGAGGGTTTTTAATTACCGGCTGGCCAGAGCCAGAAGAGTGGTGGAGAACACATTTGGAATCATGGCCAGCCGATCCTGCCTATTTCTTACACCCATACACATGGCGGAGTATAAACTGAATCATATCATCCTGGCGTGCTGTGTTCTCCACAACTTTTTAAGGCGAAATTCTGCTAACTATGCTGCCTCAGTTGGGCCTAAGGCCGGAATTCAAGTAAATGAACCAACTCTGACGGCGATTGAAAGTGGCCGTCCTGGCTTGCCCCCCCTGAGTGCCCGCGAGGTCCGTCTTAGATACCCTGATTACTTTGCAGGTAGGGTGCCATCAATATGCCAGACAATGTCTGATACATTTTTAAAATAAAAAAATCATTTTAACTACTAAAATCTTCAATGATATTTACTGCTTGTGTTTCTTTTAGCTGACCCTGACAGAAATGTGGGATTGTGATCCTGAAAATGTTGTGATTGTGTAACCTTAAAAAGCACTGTTGGGTGTTATTTACTAAAGGAAAATACACTTTGCACTACAAGTGCACTTGCGCCTGCACTGAAACTGTAGTGCAAAGTGGATTTGCCCTTAGGAAATAACCCCCATTGTCACTGAAAGCACCAATTTTACCTTAACAAAATTTTAGGAGCATTGAAACAATAATCCACACATTCTTGATTATCAATCTTTTTAATACCAGCACAATCACATGTGCCTTTCTAAAAGGTTTTTAAAACAAACCACCATGTTTGTTGTATAACAATTTTTTCGGTAACATTAATAAATATTGAAATGTCCATTTAAGGTAAAACAGGCATATTTCAAACAAACAAGAAATTCACAAATATGGAACTTACAAGGTTCAACTTTTGTAGAAATTGAAGGCAATATCAGACATGAGTATTTAGAAACTGTGTTTGATATTGCGTTCAGATGGGGTGAAGTCACCCCTTGAAAAGCCAAATTTTGAAGATGCACACAAATTGCCGAATGTCAACATGTGCTAGCTCCCATCACGGGGGATCAAGGGACATGTTTTGTGGGTGCAACCCCTTCCTCTCAGCTACTTTATTATTGAGGAAGGGGTTGCACCCCCGAAACGCCTACATTGATCTCCCGTGATGGCACATAGCACATGTTGACACTCTGTGTGCATCTTCAAAATTTGGCTTTTCTATACAATGGCAAAAAATGTAAAAAAAATTTTACTTTACAAATACCACAAAAAAGAAAGAGATTTGGAGGTGTTTTAAACTCTCCCTAAAACATCAAGAATGTTCTTCATTTTGTTTTTAACATCATTGATGTTTTTCTGTATGTTTTCCAAGTCCCTATTACACCCCATGATCTCCCCGATCAGGATCTGGGCACTTTCACTGGTGAAATGACCTGGATCCACAACATCACGATCACCTAAAAATAGAGAAACAAAAACACACCATGTATTATAAATATGCTTGCATCCATGTCTTACCTGAGCCTGTGGTCGCAGACACTCACCTGTTGTGGTGACTATTTCCACCACGTCTCCTTCCTCCTCCTCCTGTTGGCTTTGGGGGATTTCACCTTCTTCCTGAGGTGGGGGGTCTGTGGTCTCCTCGGATGAGTGGTGTCCTCCGAGTCTTTTCTCCTCTATGTAAAAAAAAATAGGTATACTTAGCACACAGATATTTGATGACAGAAAGAGGAATATGAAACATTGCTTGGAAGTGGGGTACAATTGTCTATTTTGGCAGAGTTCCAAGATGAAGAAATATTGTTTTCCTTTGTCAAGCTTGAATACTTACCTGTTTTGTACAAGCTTCACAGATGGAGACACCCCTATAGTATACACTGGAGCACCCGTGTGGGCCCCCTAATAAAAAGAGTGTTCTGGTGTCCCACACTAGTGCTCCAGCGTCCAGATGTGTAAACAGCTGCTGAGTGTCCTCTCCTTACACAGAATCTAGTTTGCATTACATTCTAGTTACAAACCCATTTAAACTCCAAAATTATTTTAAGAGAAGTAGGCTAGAAAAAATTTATTCAAATGCATATGACCAAAACAATGGTGTTTTCTATGCTGAACGAACAATGTTTCATACGAACGAACAATGTGCCCATGAACATAAAAGTTGCCATTTTAAACTATACAACAGTAAAGAAAAGCACATGGAGCAGCATGAACTTAATAAAAATAAAGAATAGGAACACAGGACAACTACTTACTTTTTTGCAGCATTTTCCTGATCCTTCTGTACTGCTCGTGCTCCTTTAATTTGAGGCCCGACCACCGCTTCCTGAGCTGACCCTTGGATCGTCATACCCCGAAATATTTCTGCAGACTTTTGGCCACTTTCGCCATGATCTTGGCCTTTCTGACATTGGGGTTGAGGTAAGGTCCATACTTCCCGTCATAGTCGGTCCTCTTCAAGATGTCGACCATCTCCAACATTTCCCCAAAGGACATACTTGTGGCCTTAAATCGTCTTTTCCAGGATCGGGACGTTTCTGGCTCCGGGCTTTCCTCCTCCTCCTCGTTGCTGTAATTAGCATGCACCTGCTGTGTCTCCACCATGTGCTCTTCCCCCACTGTGCCGAACGAGAAGGGGCGGAGAATAGACTAGAAAGAACGTCAGGGGCGGGCAGAGTTTCATGCATGCGCTGTGTATATAAAGCGTAACACGCGTGCGTAGTACGTACGATCTGTGAGCGGAGGAAGGAGTATCGAAGGCGCCGATCGTGATAACGAAGGTAAGATTTAAACTTGGGCCTATACGGCTTCTAGATTGAGGCCTATATTGGGACAAGATTAGGAGAGTTTAGCCTGACATTAGGGTTTGTCCTGTGTTGTGTCTTGCAGATAAAATGGATGGCTTCAATGACCACAACTTCCTCCCCCTGTTCATAGACAAGTACAGGGAGCTGCCCTGTCTGTGGCAGGTCAAACACCCACATTATAATCATAAACAAAAGAGGCAGGCAGCGCTGGAGAAACTGCTGGAGTTGGTGAAGCCGGTGGTCCCCACAGCAACCATCCCCTATTTAAAAGCAAAAATTAGTGGCCTGAGAAGCACTTATCTTAGGGAGCGCAAGAAGGTCAGGGAATCCCAGAGATCCGTAGCTGCAGCAGATGACGTTTATGTCCCCAGGCTGTGGTACTGTCAGAGAGCTTACCTGATTGGGCGTCGTCGCGCGCCGGGGCGCGTTGGTGCACGCTTTCCTGCGGTTGCTCGGGCGCCTGCTTCTATGGGCACTGATGTTGGCATGCCTGCTGGCCGTGGACGCGGTGGTGCACTGGCACGTATGCCTATGGGCGCTGCTATGCGTTCGCCTGGTGGCGCTGGTGTGCATGCTGCTGTCCGGGGGCGCGCTCGGGCGCGTGCGGGTGCGCGGGCGCCTGTGCGTAACGGTGCATGCGCGAACGCGGCATTTGGCGCCAATCAGCTTATTTAGGCTTGCTTCTCCCTCTGATCAGTGCTGCCTGATCAACAGCTCCGTGCCTAGTTCCTGTTTCCTGTTTCCTGTTCCTAGTTCCTGTGATTCCTGTGTTCCTGATCTGTTGACGACCCGGCTTGCCTTTTGGACTCTCCTGACCTCCACCTGCATTTGACAACGGCCTGTTTTGACTTCGCTTCTGCCTGCTCCTTCTGTACCTCTGCTGCCCGCCTGTTGCCAAACCCAGCTTGTGCACTAACCTGTCTCCAGCTCCTGTTCAGCATCTGTTGTCTGTGCCGCTGACTATCATCTGCTGTTTGAAGACTGCTAACCTCTGGAACACGGACTCCTGCACAGGCTCTCATACCACTCCGCACTCGTGGGCCTCCTGTCTGCTCTACCAGGGGCCGCGAGTCGGATACGTAAGGGAGCCTACCCTCTGCCCAAGTGGACTCTCCGGTCTGGTAAGTGAAAAACTTGACAGTATCAGGCAGCCATGACCGAGTCCCGGCAGGGGGCCTCCCCCATGGATGAACTTTGTAGGCACCTTGCGGGCCTTACCCAAGCAGTCAAGAGCCTACAAGAAGGCTACACCAGATTAGAGGGTCAGGTCCAAGCCCTCTCAGCTGCTCCTCCCTGCACCATCTGCCGGACTCTCCTCAGCACCCTCCGTAGTAATGCTCCCTCCGGAACCCAGGGTACCCACACCTGAGAAATTTACTGGAGATCGTCGCAAATACCGGGCCTTCCGTAACGCCTGCGAGCTTTACTTTGCGCTACAACCTCGCACGTTCTCTCTGGACGCCACTAAGGTGGGATTTGTCATTGCACTGCTGTCCGGCGAGCCCCAGACTTGGGCTCATCATTTACTGGAGCAGAAATCCAGATCCTTAGATACCCTGGACGCTTTCTTCCTGGCAATGTCCCAATTGTACGAGGACCCTCAACTTACTATTACTGCTGAGGCAGCCCTGCATTCCCTGCAGCAAGGCCGCAGAGCGGCCGAAGACTACGCAGTTGAGTTTCATCATTGAAGCTCTGATACAGAGTGGAACGACGCTGCCTTGTGTCATCAATTTCGGATGGGGTTATCTGATCCCCTTAAGGATGAACTGGCATGTGTTGGGATACCCCAGACTCTGGATGAACTTATTAACCTATCTATTTAAATTGACTGAGAGAAAGACGCTCTGAGAGGTCCTCTGGTCACCCTTGTCCTATTTGGATGCTCCCCAGAGTTCCCAGTTAACCCAACCAATTGCCTCTCTCCTCTACTTCAGCCACGGAAGCACCTGAACCCATGCAGCTTGGTCTGCTCCGGCCATCCCTTACCCCGGAAGAGAAGCTGCGCAGACGTACGCACAACCTATGCCTGTATTGCGGGGAACAAGGACATTTTGTGAGGACCTGCCCTAACAAGATACGTAAGTGTCTGACGTCTTCTTCCGCTTGTGCATCTGTTTTGCCCAAACCTGGTAACCATTTGACTATCTCTGTTGTATTACAGCTTCCCGGAAAGAACATCCCGGTGTTGGTCATTATTGACTCTGGAGCATGCAGTGGCTTCATCGATCAAACCTTTGTCAATAATCATGGCATTCCTCTTCAACCTAAGACCCAGGGTCTTGCAGTATTCCTAGCTGATGGCTCTACCCTTAGTTCAGGTCCAGTCACCTGTGAGACTGTTCCGCTACTGGCCACCATAGGCCCGGAACATCAGGAACTCTTACGTTTGGATGTCATCTCCTCCCCTCTCTTCCCAATCATTCTCAGAATGCCCTGGCTACAGGCACATAACCCCAGCATTGACTGGTCCACAGGAAGAATCCAATTCTCATCTGACTACTGCAGGCAACATTGTTTACGTGGGACCCCCGTCTCACCGACTCAATGTCTTTGTTTGGATTCGGATACCAAACTTTGCCCATCTCTTCTATCGGGACTTCCAGGATGTCTTCAGTAAGAAGGGGGCAGAGACTCTTCCAGTTCACAGGCCTTATGACTGCCCAATAGAACTTTTACCTGGAACCGAAGTTCCCTTTGGAAGGATTTTTCCACTAACTGAGCAGGAGCTGGGCACCTTAAAAAACTACATTGACGAGAACTTAAAGAAAGGGTTTATCCGCCCTTCCACGTCTCCAGCCGGTGCAGGCATTTTCTTTGTGGAGAAGAAGGACCACACCCTACGTCCCTGTATCGACTACCGGGAATTAAACAAAATTACTGTAAAGAACAGATACCCGTTACCCTTAGTACCCGAGTTATTCCAGGACTGGGAACCACAAGAGTTTTCACCAAGCTGGATCTCCACGGGGCATACAACTTAATTCGAATAAGAGAAGGGGATGAGTGGAAAACAGCTTTTCATACTCGATTCGGGCACTATGAGTACCTTGTCATGCCCTTTGGCCTGTGCAACGCACCAGCCACCTTCCAGCACTTTGTCAACGATGTATTCCGTGACTTCCTAGACCTCTATGTCATAGTCTATCTGGACGCTATTTTGATTTTCTCCGCCTCTCTGGCCGACCACAGCAGGCATGTGCGAAATGTTCTCACCCGACTTAGGCAACATGGGCTCTATGCAAAACTTGAGAAATGTGAGTTTGAGCTTCAATGCATTCAGTTTCTGGGCCTGATCATCTCCCCTGACGGCATCAAGATGGATCCCCAAAAGGTATCTTCTATCCTGAACTGGCCTGCACCTATTGATAAGAAAGGGGTACAACGTTTTATTGGCTTTGCCAACTTCTATAGAAAATTCATAAAAGGGTTCTCTTTGATAATCGCTCCTATTACTGAACTTACCAAACAAGGAAGTCGGTTTTGCTGGACTCCTAAGGCGCAGTCGGCCTTCGAGGAACTCAAGGCTCTATTTACCTCTGCCACTATTTTAAAACACCCCAACCCAGCTCTACCATTTGTGTTGGAAGTTGACGCTTCCGAAATTGCAGTAGGGGCCGTACTCTCACAACGACAAGGCACCAAAGCTCTTCTGTACCCTGTGGGGTTTTTCTCACGAAAACTCTCACCTTCCGAGAGAAACTACGATGTGGGTGACCGTGAACTCCTAGCTATTAATGCGGCCTTGGAGGAATGGCGTTACCTTCTGGAGGGTGCTGCTTATCCCATACTGGTCTACACTGACCATAAAAACCTGGAATACCTGAGAACGGCTAAGAGGTTAAGACCCCGGCAGGCCAGATGGGCACTTTTTTTTTCTCGATTCCAGTTCCATGTCACCTTCAGACCCGGATCCAAAAATATTAAATCTGACGCACTCTCACGAATGTTCCATGATTCGGAAAAAAACGCACCTCCAGATACCATCCTTCCCCCTGGGAATTTCTTGCTTCTTCAGGAAGATCTAATCTCTCGAATCAGACAGGCTTCTATGGGGGTGACGCCGCCCGCTGGGGCCTGTACCAAGGATGGCCTATTTTGGCATGAAAACAAGATTGTGGTCCCCGAAGAACTAAGGGTACAGGTATTGGAACTGTGTCACGATCACAAATTAGCTGGACATTTCGGCTCACGAAAAACGAGTGATCTGGTACTACGTACCTTCTGGTGGCCTCATCTCATCAGGGATTATAGAAGGTTCATTGATTCCTGCAATACTTGCGCTAGAAGCAAAACCAGCCGGGCCAGAGCTTGGGGACTGTTAAAACCTCTTCCAGTCCCAGAGAGACCATGGAGCATGATCTCAATGGATTTTGTCGTTGAACTCCCCCCATCAGAAGGCTTCTCCTCCATCTTTGTCGTGGTAGACAGATTGGGAGAAAATGAGCCATTTTAGACAATGAAGGGTACCCCATCGGCCACGGAGACGGCAGATATGTTTATTAAAGAAATTGTCAGGCTGCATGGAGTTCCGAAGAATATAGTTTCTGACCGTGGTGTCCAATTCACCTCCAGATTCTGGAAGGCCCTCTGCGGCTCCTTGGAAATTGAGTTGGCATTCTCCTCGGCCTGCCATCCCCAGTCCAATGGGCAAACTGAGAGGACGAATCAGACCCTGGAGCAGTATCTACGCTGCTTCTCCGCATTCTCCCAGGACGATTGGGCCCCCCTACTCCCTATTGCGGAGTTCTCTTATAATAATTCCTTGCATTCAGCCACCAACCAGACTCCATTCTATGCCAACTATGGCTTTCATCGGACCATTTTACCTGGATCAATACCTGAATGTTCTGTTCCTGCAGTATCGGAGACCCTGAATTTCTTCTCGGTGAACAAAAAGCTGTTACAATATACCATGGCCAAGGCCCAAGAAGTTTATAAGAAGGTGTTTGACAAAAAAAGGTGTGGAGAACTCGTGTTGGAACCTGGTAACCCAGTATGGTTATCTACGGCCAATCTGAAACTGGCATGTCCATCCAAAAAACTAGGCCCTAAGTTCCTGGGTCCCTTCCTGGTAAGGAGGAAAATTAATGATGTTGCCTACGAGCTTGATCTACTGAATTCCCCGAAGGTGCACCCGATCTTCCATGTATCTCTCTTAAAGCCGGTTATCCCCAATTCTTTTGTTGGCCGTACTGTTGGTCCCCCCAAACCCATCTTTGTAGACAACGAGGAGGAATTTGAAGTAGAGGCAATATTAGACTGCAGAAAAAGACAAAATCAAACCCAATACCTCATAAAGTGGAAGGGATATGGCCCTGAAGACAATTCATGGGAACCAGAAGATAATTTGCATGCCGGGGAACTCCTGCAAGCTTTCAAGGACTCACATGCCTCCAAGTTGGCCCAAGTGGGCATCCGGTGTCTGCCCTTGAGGAGGGGGCACTGTCAGAGAGCTTACCTGATTGGGCGTCATCGCGTGCCGGGGCGCGTTGGTGCACGCTTTCCTGCGGGTGCTCGGGCGCCTGCTTCTATGGGCACTGGTGTTAAAATGCCGGCTGGCCGTGGTGGACGCGGTGGTGCACGGGCACGTATGCCTATGGGCGCTGCTATGCGTGCGCCTGGTGGCGCTGGTGTGCATGCCGCTGTCCGGGGGCGCGCTTGGGCGCGTGCGGGTGCGGGTGCGCCTGTGCGTAACGGTGCATGCACGAACGCGGCATTTGGCGCCAATCAGCCTATTTAGGCTTGCTTCTCCCTCTGATCAGTGCTGCCTGATCAACAGGTCTGTGCCTAGTTCCTGTTTCCTGTTCTTAGTTCCTGTGATTCCCGTGTTCCTGATCTGTTGACGACCCGGCTTGCCTTTTGGACTCTCCTGACCTCCGCCTGCATTTGACCCCGGCCTGTTTTGACTTCGCTTCTGCCTGCTCCTTCTGTACCTCTGCTGCCCGCCTGTTGCCAAACCCAGCTTGTGCACTAACCTGTCTCCAGCTCCTGTTCAGCATCTGTTGTCTGTGCCGCTGACTATCATCTGCTGTTTGAAGACTGCTAACCTCTGGAACACGGACTCCTGCACAGGCTCTCATACAACTCTGCACTCGTGGGCCTCCTGACTGCTCTACCAGGGGCTGCGAGTCGGATACGTAAGGGAGCCTACCCTCTGCCCAAGTGGACTCTCCGGCCTGGTAAGTGAGAGACTTGACAGGTACTATGAGAGACTGCGATTTCTGTCAGACCAGACTGGAGTCAGGGAATCCCTCTCCACTCTTCTTTCCACCCTATCTTTCACCCCAGCTGAGGCTTCCGATGTCTAACCTAGGACTTCCAGCCAGGAAGAAGTGGAGTCGTCCAGCTGGAGCCAGGTATAGCATTCTTCTACAGATTTCCGGTCAATAAATAAATGATGTTTACTAGATGTGATTATTGATTACTAATTGCTGATTTAATGATTAAGAATGATTAATGATTAAGAATGAAAAATGCTGAGCTCAGAATGATCATTTGTTATATTTGTTAACATTCAATTTGCAACAGTCATGAGGTGAAAATTGTGTGTCATTGATGAAGAAAAAACTAAAACTATGTCCCTTTTTCATACACAGGAAGACCTCAGCCAGGACAAGGCTGTGGAATGTGGCAGCTGTGGAGGAGGCTGTGAAATGTGGCACACAGGAGGAGGCGGGGGTTAGTGGCAGCCAGGAGGAGACGGGGGTAAGTGACAGCCAAGAGAAGGCCGGGCCCAGTAGGAGCCTGACCGAATCGCAGGTTCCTCCCCTCCGCCTTCCAACCAAAAGATCCAGGAAGGGGAGTAATGTGCAGGATTCAGCACTCAGGCTGATTCAGGAGGCTCCTGCATCCCTCAGAGCACCCCCACTCCTGAAGAGGCCTTTGCCTGCATGGCTGCCACAAAACTGCAGGGCATGCAGAAGGGTCAACGCCTCCTGTGTGAGGACCTTCTTTACAAAACACTAAGGGGGTGAGGGGCGATATCGCACACAAAACCCACCTGTGTGAGTTGGACCATCCTCCTCCTCTTCCTGCCACAACTCCACCACCACAGCCACAGCGTGGAAGAAAGCGTGGAAAGAAGACCAGAGAGTGATGACCTGGGTTCAGTCTGGTCTGACAAAAGATGCAGGCTCTTGTATGACCACAGCCTGGGGACACAGATGTCATCTGCTGCTGTTCATGATCTCTTGGACTTCTGGACCAGACTGCACTCCCTTAGATATGGACTCCTCAGGCCACCAATTTTGCTGTAAAATAATAATTGTTGTGTGCCCTGGGGGCCAAAGGCTTCGCCAATTTCTGCTGTTTCTCCAGCGTTGCCTCCCTCTTTGTTTGGTTCTGATCTCTTAATAAAGGATTTTGTGTTTCAATTATAATTGCCTATGTATGTTTTCCTTCCAAATGAACAGTTTGTTTTTTGAGGAGGCAGGTACATTTCAGAAATACAATGTGAAATTAACAAGAGACACCAACACCAACCAACCTAATGATGTTGTGGTAACTTGACAATAATAATGATGTTGTGGTAAAACACACCCAAAAATATTCAGGATGTAAAATCAGAAAAAAAAAAAAATATATATATATATATATATATATATATATATATATATATATATATATATATATATATATATATATATATATATATATATATATATATATATCTTTTTTGTCAGATGTGACAAATCAAAATATATTGATGAAATCACGAGAAATAATAAAGAAAGAAGTTTGTGAGAACTCTGTGTGAATACAGCAGCAAAACAACTTCATTCTTCTAGCATTATAAAGAAGAAGAGAGTGTGCTGTATTAAACGATTTTAAACAAGACGCACACGGTCGGAATTGACGCGATTGGATTTTGTTGTCGGAAAATTTTATAGCCTGCTCTCAAACTTTGTGTGTCAAAAAATCTGATGGAAAATGTCCGATGGAGCCCACACACGGTCGGAATTTCCGACAACACGCTCCGATCGCACATTTTCCGTTGGAAAATCCGACCGTGTGCACAGGGCATTACAGTGTAAATTTGCTGTCCCCTCAAAATAACTCAATTAGCCATTTTTCCTCCCCGATGTCATGTGACTCGTTAGTGCTACAAGGTCTCAGGTGTGAATGGGGAGCAGGTATGTTAAATATGGAGTTATCGCTCTTGCTCTCCCATACTGGTCACCGGAAGTTGAACATGGCACCTCATGGCAAAGAACTCTCTGAGGATCTGAAAAAAAGAATTGTTGCTCTACATAAAGATGGTCTAGGCTATAAGAAGATGGCCAAGACCCTGAAACTGAGCTGCAGCACGGTGGCCAAGACCATACAGTGGTTTAACAGGACAGGTTCCACTAAGAACAGGCCTTGCCATGGTCGACCAAAGAAGTAGAGTGCACGTGCTCAGAGTCATATCCATAGGTTCGCATTGCGAAATAGATGTATAAGTGGTGCCAGCATTACTGCATAGGTTGAAGGGGTGGGGTTCAGCCTGTCAGTACTCAGGCCATACGCCGCACACTGGATCAAATTGGTCTGTATGGCTGTTGTCCCAGAAGGAAGCCTCTTCTAAAGATGATGCACAAGAAAGCCCGCAAACAGTTTGCTGAAGACAAGCAGACTAAGGACATGGATTACTGGAACCATGTCCTGTGGTCTGATGAGACCAAGATAAACTTATTTTGCTCAGATGGTGTCAAGCGTGTGTCGCGGCAACCAGGTGAGGCGTACAAAGACAAGTGTGTCTTGCCTACAGTCAAGCATGGTGGTTGGAGTGTCATGGTCTGGGGCTGCATGAGTGCTGCAAGCACTGGGGAGCTACAGTTCATTGAGGGAACCATGAATGTCAACATGTACTGTGACATACTGAAGCAGAGCATGATCCCCTCCTTATGGAGACTGGGCCGCAGGGCAGTATTCCAACATGATAACGACCCCAAACACACCTCCAAGACAACCACTGCCTTGCTAAAGAAGCTAAGGCTAAAGGGGATGGACTGGCCAAGCATGTCTCCAGACCTAAACCATATTGAGCATCTGTGGGCCATCTTCAAACAGAAGGTGGAGAAGCGCAAGGTCTCTAACATCCACCAGCCCCGTGATGTCATTATTGAGGAGTGGAAGAGGACTCCAGTGGCAACCTGCGAAGCTCTGGTGAACTCCATGCCCAAGCGGCTTAAGGCAGTGCTGGAAAATAATGGTAACATTTTGGGCCCAATTTGGACATTTTCACTTAGGGGTGTACTCACTTTTGTTGCCAGCGGTTTAGACATTAATGGCTGTGTGTTGAGTTATTTTGAGGTGACAGCAAATGTACACTGTTATACAAGCTGTACACTCACTACTTTACATTGCAGCAAAGTGTCATTTCTTCAGTGTTGTCACATAAAAAGATACAATTAAAGATTTACAAAAACGCGAGGGGTGTACTCACTTTTGTGAGATACTGTACATACAATCATCTCAAAAATAAGTACAAGGAAACAATTGAAAAATCAAGAAGGTTAACCATAGGTTGGGATGACCCATATAGGGTGATTAAGAACTCTGGGGTGCCGAGGAGATGATGTCTTTATAATAAGAGGGGGTGAGGAAAGATGACGAAGAAGCCCAGGTTAGAGTATGACGTTCAGTGGTTGCCCTTGCTATATAGGTGAGTTCTTCCATGAGGTTTACATTGGATATCTTTTGCATCCATGTTTTCATATCACCCCATCTGATGAAGGCAATATCAGCACAGTTTGGGCATACTAATGTCTGATATTGCCTTTACTTTGTCAAAGTTGAACTTTGTAAGTTCCTGAGTTGTGTATTCTTTTATGGTTTTAAACATGCGTGATTTAACACAAAAAAAGGCTATTTGTACTGTCAAAAACAAAAATGTTATTACTAAAATATGATGGTTTGTTCAAAAACCCTTTTCTAACGCACATGTGAATGTGCACAGAGTAAAAAGTTTTCTACTCAACAATGTGTGGCTTTTTCTTTCAATGCTCAATATCATTTTTTGGACTAAGTTGGTGTTGGAGACAGCTAAAAGAAACACAAGCAGTAAATCAAAAGAAATCTTATTTCAGTTTAACTAAAATATTTATTTTTAAAATGTTTCTTAAACATTTTCTGGCATATCAATGGCCCTCCTTCCCGCAAATTACTCGACATACTTCTGTCTTACTTTGGGGGGGCAAGCCAGGACGGCCAGCTTCAAGCGCTGTCAGGGTTTCTTGTTAAAGTCCAGCCTCAGGCCCAACTGAGGCAACATAGTTCATTGAATTTCTCCTTAAATAGTTGTGGAGAATGCAGCATGCATGGATTATATGGTTAAGTTTATATTCCGCCATGTTGATTGCCATAAGGAATAGGCGGAACCGGCTAGCCATTATCCCGAAAGCTTTCTCCACCACTCTTCTGGCTCTGGCCAGCCGGTAGTTAAAAACCCTCTGGTCCAGGGTTGAGGATCCTCATGGCTTCAAAATGGTCAGCTGGTCAGAACAAACTAACAGAAAGCACTGAAAAACAGAAAGGCCTGAGAAGAGCGAGCTGAAAACGAGCGGACAAGAACGCACTGAAAATAAAATCCGTAATATAAAATACACACTGAAAAACAAATGCAAACTGACTACACGCACTGAAAAGCAGATACGAACTCACTAGCACAAACTAAACGATCTGAAAAGCACAAGGCTGAAAAGCGCAAATCGTCTCTCACCAAACTTCTACTAACACGAGATTAGCAGCAGGAGCCCAAAGGGTGGTGCACTTGGTATTGAACTTCCCTTTTCTAGTGCCATTGTATGTCACCGCGTTCTTGACGTTCGGAATTTCCGACAAGATTTGTGGGACCGTGTGTATGCAAGATAAGTTTGAGCCAACATCCATCGGAAAAAAAACATGGATTTTGTTCTCGGAATGTGCGATCGTGTGTACGCGGCATAAGTCTGTATTCAGACACTCAACACCTGTTATCTAACTAAACTATGTCTATTATCGGCACATTCCACCTCATTCCTTCCCATTTTTTCCCCCTTTTTTTTTGTTTCCCTTCTAAAAGTTCTACCCAGAGCTTTTGCTCTGTCCTTTAAAAAAATACACAGTCTATAATCTCTGATTATATAGGTTGGACATTGTACCAGTCTGATCATGCACCATAATTCTAAGAATGAAATTTAGAGTTTCCCCTGCTGGTAATTTAGTAATACTTTTCAATACTCATTTACTATACTGTCCTTTCCAGCACTATGGTTGTATTTAATGTTGAATTTACTACATTAATTCAAATTCTAGTTACGCAATTTTGAAATTGTTATACTCTGGTTATTATTGTTTTATATGCAAAGACCTATAATATTAAGCGCAAGGTGCTAGATTATATGACACCTTTTTGCTCCCTTTTTAACCCAGTAATACGATTATACTAATTTAAGTAGTATTTTGATTACCTGAGCAGGTAGTGTTCCATATGCTCCCCCTACCTGATTCTTCCCCCCCCTTTTTTTTTCTTATCCCTCCCCTCATGTATTTAGCTAGATTTCCCCACAACTCATCCTAGATTCATTTGATTGAGTGTGATAAGGTGCCATACAGGCCCTATATTTTTTCTTTTCATGGGTAGTCAGAGGTAGTTGTTTTGCATTTACCTAATGCCCAGCAGGTTACGTCAAAATATACATCACTATAATGTTTTTTTAGGGCTTTTCTCCTGCACATGGAAGTTTAGTGTGCCCCATTTCGCCTCCCTCGAGCGCCCACTCATAGTATGAGGGCGTTTGATGTAGGCTCCTCCTCCCCCCTGATAGGGAATCGTTTCCATTATCTTGGGTAATTTATGGATTTCTCAATAACTTATTTCAAATGATAATTTACCTTACCTTACTTATTTTAATTTTTTTCTGTTTTTCTTTTACTTTAGACTATTCTAGGCTCTCCTCTTCATTCTTTTTCTTCATGACCACACAGGTTGATCCATCCAGCAGAAAATTTGTGAATATTGGTGAGTACTATATCTCTAATCAACTACCATGGCACCTATAAACATTCTATCCCTGAATGTTCAGGGTATTAATATACCACAGAAACGAACTAAAGCGTTCCGTTCCTTTCAGGCTCAGAAAGCGCACATAGTATGTTTACAGGAAACTCACTTCACAGCGAGCTCAACTCCTACATTTTTGAGCTCCTTCTACCCACAAATTTTTACAGCCTCAGCTACTACCAAACGCGGAACCCTTTTAGCCTTTTACCGTTCGACCCCATTCACCCCTAAATCTGAAATCAAAGACCCTGAGGGGCGATACCTAATTCTTACAGGTCACATCATGGACACAAAGCGGTTACTGAAGTCTCATGTTATGCTCCAAACAAACAACCTATACCTTTTTTATTACACCTTTTGCAGGTAATATCAGCGCATAAGATGGGAACAATTATAATATGTGGCGACTCGAACCAGGTTATACTCCCATTTCTAGATAAAACACCATTCAATACTCCATGAAATTCAAATAAACGTACCTTCTCTCAACTTCTCTCTCTACATAACCTGGTTGATTCTTGGAGAGAATGTAACCTGACTTAAAGAAACTATACGTATTATTTACACCCACATCAAACTTCTACTCGTATTGACTACATATTCCTAACTGCTGGCATGATACCTGAATTACTCACATCTAGTGTAATCCCCATCCTTTGGTCAGACCATAAACGCAGTTTATACCACTATAGCCTCCGCTATCCCCAGAGCTCACGACCCCACATGGTACCTCCCTGACACAATACTTAAAAACCCATTTCACTGCTTAATAATCGAACAAGCCTTAAAAGAATACTTGACAATTAATACCAGCCCGGACATCTCTGCATTAACACTATGGGAAGCACACAAGCCTGCGTGCGATACGCGAAGTAATACAAAGACAAATTGCAATATTTAAACATGAACGTAGAAATCTCGCTTGTAAATTGGAAACTGATTTCAATTCTGCCTTCGCAACCTTCAAAGCTAATCCCACCCCTGAAGCGAAGTCACAACTAGAAAAGGTCTTCCTAGAATATGACTGTTTCCTCACGGAATCCGCAGATAAATCCCTGCGTCGTTCTAAACAGGCCTTTTTTTTTAAATCCAACAAACCAGGTACTTTGTTGGCATGTGCACTGAAATCCATAAACAAACCAATTTAACCTATCGACTCAAATTGTCAAAAAATATTTATACTAGCAATCCTATTAAAATTCTTCACAAATGGGGGGTGCATGCGCGACTTCCGCGGGATCGGCTGCATGTCTTAGTAGCTCCATACTACTCACTCCGTTTAGCCTGCTCCCTGGGGCCAGATATCGGTGAAACTTGGCACAAACTCTTCTAACACCCCCAGGAACAAGCTGTGCATGCCGTTGAAACGGAAAAAAATGAAGCGGATAGCGCAGAGGTCCCTTACTACCTATCTGCTGAACTCACAAGAAAGGTACGGCATGGCTCAAGATGGCGCCGGCAGCCCTGCCTCTCCCTCCTCACGGCGCGCACAGGCAGACTCTGATCCACCAGATGACAGTGAGTACTCTGCCCCTCTCACAAAAGAAGATTTAGAAAAAAGCCTAGAATCCATTTATAGTAAGATTGCCACTAAATTTCAGACAGAGCTCCACAAAAGCACCAGTACCCTAACTCAGGAGATTGCTGCTCTGGGATCTCGAACAGATCGATTGGAGACAAAACATAATGAGCTCAGTAATGCCCATAATGAACTCTCCTGAGAATATGAACACCTAGCTACAACAGTCACGCAGCTGCAATTGCAAATCGAAGATCTCGACAATCGTAACAGGCGTAATAATCTCAGGGTCAGGGGGATCCCTGAATCTAATACGGATTGAACCCCTGCTGTCTGCAAACTATTCCAATCATTACTGCCAGACCATGAGGTGGAATCATTCACTTGCGATCGCATCCACCGTGCTTTGCGTCCAAAACCACCTCCAGATAAACCCCCTAGAGACATTGTACTCTGCCTGAAAGACTTCCTTGTTAAAGAGGAGATCCTCAGGGCTGCCTGCAACTCCCAATCTATCACCCTGGATGGCACGCCGGTGCAAATATATCCCGACATTTCTCCAGCGACCCTGGATAGGCACCGCAAGATGAAGGAGGTGACCACAGTGTTAGCAAGTGCCCATATACGCTATCGTTGGGGATTCCCCTTTAGACTCTCCATTCCTCATAATGGAACTACATATACAGCCACTACCTTGCTGGAAGGGCAAGGGATCTTGGTGAAACTGGGCTTGCTGGATGCTGCTGCTGTTCCGCGCCCACCCGCTACCCCAAGGTCGACCCCAATTTGGCATACACCTTCTCCTAGACGCAACAGAAGGAATGTCAGGCAGGACAATGTCTTTGATCATAATTGAAACTCTGACTCACACCTATCTTTTTCTGGATGCTGTCTCGTTCCTCACCATTTAGCCTTGACTGACTTATTTGCTCTCTCCTTTGAAAAGATCGCCACCTACTGTCAGTTCCTAGATGTCCTTCGCAACAACCTTTGTCTCCATGTTCACCGACTACTGCTATCCAGTTTATTCCCTGATTGATGACATCTACTCACGTTTGCACACGTCTGGGTTTCTTTGAGTTGACCCCCAGATTTCTAACTACGGGACCACAGATATACGGTTGAACACCAGAACGATCACCCTTTGGGGTTTTTTTTTTTTCTCCTCCTCTTCTGTTTATGTGTTTAGGTGGACGTTATAATCTATATGCATCTGGACGAAGAGAAGAGTAGAGCACACATCCAAATATCTCCAGAAGAATGAGTCTAGGCTCTGAACATGGACATTGAGGGTACTTTCCAGAACTCGGTTCTCTGATAAGTATGATACTAGCATGCACATGCTTTACAGTATTTCAAAATAGTTGTTGGTTATTCCGACGGATGTCGCTACCATGCCACCCCACTCCACTCACATCTTGACTTCCCTCCGAAGTCCGGATGTGACCTTTGGAGTTGGAGGCATTTTTGCCTCTTACCATTCTATTGTCTCAGTTTCCGGATTATGCAGTTTGCAACCTGACCCAATGTTTTACCAGCTCTTTCTAGCCGTGCTGGTTTTTTTTGTTAATTGTTTTCTGACTCTACACTTTTTATCTCTGTTTATTTTTATTTATGGTCTGAAACGTATCACTCAAAGCATTTTAAGTTTTGAGCAATGCAGAGTACAGCATGTGGAGTGTTCTTTGTATGGCGTTGCCCTTGTGGTGGAGAATTTGAGCGACACGCAAACCATACCACTATACTACTCAGATGATCTCAATTGGATCATCCCTCATAAATGGTAGTTACCTGCATCACGCACAATGTGCTGGGCTTTAATTCTCCCCACAAGCGGAAAAAGGCCTTTATTACTTATAAACAATTGGGAGTCAAAATCCTTCTGCAGGAGACACATTTTGCTACAGATAATCACCCTACTTTTTTCATAGATCATACAAGCAAACTTTTTTTACTCACTACCAGACCAAAAGTAGAGGTGTTGCTATTTTGTTGCATAACACATTTCCTTTAGAGGTACAGCAAGTATATAAGGATCCTGATAACAGATTTCTAATTATTAAAGGGTTAATATCAGGCAGTGATATAACCATTGCAAATGTTTATGCACCCAATGTAGCCCAGGCCTCTTTCTTTACCACTTTTTTCAGGACCCTTGAAAGATGCTCCTCAACACATATGTTTGTGGGGGGAGATCTTAACCTTGTAGCCCACCCCCAATTGGATAGAAACACCACATCTCACGCCTCGGCAGCTTTCCCCAAATCCATGTCTAAATCTCTACAGTCCTTTCAACTAGCTGATGCATGGCGAGCACATAATACAGGAGCTAGAAACTACACCTTTTATTCTCACCCCCACAACTCTTTTGCCAGACTGGATTATATTTTCTGCACCCCCATCATTCTAGCCAATTCTGTTAACTCAGACATTGTGGTCTGTCCATGGTCGGACCACAATATCGTGACCCTGACTACTACCCTCATAGGCCTATCAGATACTCCTTATTCCTGGCGTCTAAACGACTCCCTACTTGCTGATCCCATCACCAGACAAGAAATTCTCACAGCTATACAGGAATACTTTCGGCTGAATGCTACCCCTGATGTATCTCCTAGTACTTTATGGGTAGCCCATAAAGCTGTTTTGCGGGGTAGACTCATTAGCATAGCCTCCAAGTTAAATAGGCATCGAATATACACTCTTACGATAGAACTGGACAAATTACATAAGCTACAAAACGGGGAATCCGACTTTGGCCAACGCGCAAGCGGTAGCGCAAAGATGGCTGGAATTAGATACCCTTTTGTCAGCAAAAACCAAGAAAGCTCTTCGTTGGTCCAAAGCCAAATTTCTCCTGCATAGCAATTCGGCTTCCTCTATGTTTGCACGCAAATTGAACAAAGCTATACACCCTCCACACGTATACAAACTCTGTAACTCTACAGGTCATATGGTTTCCCACCCTAAAGAAGTTTTGACTGTGTTTGAACAATTCTATTCCAACCTACTCTCTCACCCCCCCTCTTTCCCCACACGAACATCTCAGGATAGGCTAACCTCACTACCGTTACCTTCTTTATCACTTTCTCAAATAGAAGCCCTGAATACTCCTTTCACAAAGGAGGAAATACTGGCAGTAATTAAATATCTGAAACGATCAGTCGCACCAGGTCCTGACGGGTTTACTGCCACTTACTATAAACAATATGCCTCTATTCTAACTCCAAGATTAACCACCATGTTTAATAATGTACTAAAAGGCGACAGTTTCCCATGTGAAATGACCTTAGCCAACATGTCGCTTTTACCAAAGCCCCTCAAAGACCATACTCTCCCACAAAACTACAGGCCGATCTCGGTCATTAACAATGATCTTAAAATTTTCAGCCGTGCCCTGGCAGATAGATTAGCCAATATTATTGAAACCTTAACTTCGGCCGATCAATCAGGCTTCATTCCACATAGGCTTATCACGGATAACATCCGCCTAGCCCTGAATGTCCAGCAAGATGCTAACCTACACAAAAAACAGGTCCTTCTTTTGAGCCTTGACATCAATAAAGAATTTGATAGTGTCCTCTGGCCTTATATGCTTTCAGTCCTACAACGAATGGGTTTCAGGGACGGATTCCTTCATGGGGTGCAGGCCCTTTATCATCAGCCTAAAACTAGAATTAAACTACCCGGGTGCAACTCTGATTTTTTCACACTGGGCAGGGGCACCCATCAGGGATGCCCATTATCTCCCTTATTGTTTGCCCTTGCATTAGAGCCTCTGGCAATAGCCATTAGACAACACCCAGATATATCTGGTTATCCCCTAGGTCCGTCCCACTTTAAACTCTGTATGTACGCAGATGACGTCATGATATTTCTGACCAAACCCCAAGTTTCCCTTCCTAATTTATTTGCTGTACTGAACAAATTTGCCTCTATATCTGGTCTTACGGTAAATATGACCAAATCCATGGCCCTTCCCATCAATATACCCCCTGCCCAGTGTGAATTGCTCCAAGGATCCTTCCCTCTCCAATGGTCAAACGATAAAGTCCCATATCTTGGTATTTTTATCACTTCACATTTTTCATCTCTTTTCAATGCGAACTATCCCGCATGTGTGACCCGATTACGTAACCTACTTAAAACCTGGAGTTCGTACCGTATATCCTTTTTAGGTAGAGTTATGGCAGTAAAAATGACTCTATTGCCAAAGCTTTTATATCTTTTTCGTTCCCTCCCTATCAATATCCCAAAAACGTATATTGACAGATTACAACAAGAGGTTAACAAATTTATTTGGCAAAATAAAAGGCCCAGATTCTCAAAACACATTCTATATAGAACCCAACCCGCCGGAGGACTGGGTTTACCCAACCTCTGGTTCTATTTTCTGGCGGCACGATTTTCACAGATAGCGCAGTGGAACATTCTGGATTCGAAGGTCCCATGGGTAAAATTTGAATCTGCTTCTATTTTGCCCTACTGCCTCCAGTCTATATTGTGGTCACCTTCCAATGTTACACATAAGCTTACTCCCCTCAACTCGATAGTTTTCCAATCTCTCGCACTTTGGCACCGTTATAAAACCAGACTTGGCCTGATTTCACCTGCCCCTCCAGCTTCATCCTTTCTTGGGGAACCATTACTGATTCCAGCATTTCATCACCCTGAGAATTTTGCTTGGTGGAAAGCTAACTCTTTGACTACCTTAGCAGACCTCCAACTTGGAAATACATTTGCCACATTTGAACTCCTCCGTACACATAAACGAATACCACTACGAGAATATCTCTGCTTTATGCAGATTAGGCATTTTTATATCTCCCATGTTAATCTTATTCCCTCCGCTCACTCTACCTCTTATGAACAGATCTGCTATGATAACCCAAGAGGTAAAGGCCTCATTTCTACCCTCTATAAGAATTCATTGGTGTTGGGTTTTCCAGGTGATCCTCCATATCGGACCAAATGGGAAACCGACTGTAATAAACAATTTACACAGGAGGACTGGGATACCATGTTAGCAAATCTCCGTAAAGCCACTAAATCACTAGCGATTAGAGAAATGGCCTATAAGGTCCTCACTAGGTGGTACTACACACCCTCCAGACTGCAAATAATGTACATCGGGACTGTGCTTCAGAGGCTGCCAACTGTTGGGCACATTCAAACACATTTTTTGGGATTGTAGTATTCTCACCCCGATTTGGGAAAAGGTGACTGCGGTCGCCTCTGCAATCTCTGGAACCCCTCTGAAGCTCACGCTCCCGATGTGTTTACTTGGAGCACCAATTCCAGGAATCCTCCGTAAAGAGGAATGCCTTATACACACAATATGTATATCCACCCTTTGGGTCATTGCCCTTCATTGGAAGTCCCCAGTTGTCCCTCTAAACTCCATCTGAGACAGAATTGATATGATAATGATTATGGAGAGGATTCTGTATACCTTGCAGGACAAAATGCATTTATTTGACCGTAGATGGGAACCTTGGAAATCCCATAAACTCATTTTTCAGACATAAAGCTAGTGACTATGTGAAATATCTAGACCGTGTATAGGCAATACCTTCCTGTATGGATTTACTCAAGATGTATTCTGTACGCTCTGAAATATGCTTTTGGTATGAATCTTTCTGTTATTATGCTTTGGATAACATTACTTATAATGTACATTGATACCAGACTGTAGATGTCACTTTTTTTGTTTATTTCTTTAAAAAAATAAAAATCGTTTGTATTAAAAAAAAATTCTTCACAAATTCTGATCCCACTTAGCCTCTTTGTACTCAGCATCAAAAGAATTTAACAATGCTGATGCGGATACATTCTTCTTCCGTATTAATCTTCCAGTACTAACACAAGCCCAAAGAAGTTTACTTGAAGAACCCATCACATCAGATGATGTTGTTAGAACAATTAAAAAACTAAAAATAAACAAAAGACCAGGCCCTGATGGTTACTCAGCCTTATATTAATGAACATTTACAGAAACCTTCTCCCCTGTCCTAGCAGATGCATTCAATATAATACTAGATGGATAATCCTTCAGAGAAGAATCCTTAACGGCATCTGTGTAAAAGTCCAATTGGGCGACAGGGTCCAAATATCAGTCTCCGGATCGCGTTGCAGGGTCATTGCAGGGTCACTCTCGGCGGCACCAGTGGGATCCTGATGAAGGAGCACGCATGCTCCGAACGCGTGCATCATCACACTGCGACTAGGAATCCTCCTATTGACATCCTCCCTGTGCGCTCTGCAGTTCAAAGCCCGGGACACCAGAAACCACAAGCGCCGCCAAGAGTGACCCTGCAACGCGATCCAGAGACTGATATTTGGACCCTGTCGCCTTATTGGACTTTAACACAGATATGCCTGCTTTACTTTACTTGTAGTAAGTGCATTACTTTATATTAAAATATTTTAAACTTATTGCTGCACTTAGATCTGGCGCTACATGTCTTGTTTATGTTTCTGCCAGAGGTTCTTCCATCCTTCAGCATGCTGCCTTCTCAGTACCAGCTACCATCCCTGTGGTAAACCACCCAGGCTACGTATCCTACCAAAAAAAACTTCCTTACCTTTTGATCAGAAGTCCCTCTTATTTCAATCTATTATTGAGGTTCTGATTTTCCGCTGGATTTTTGGACTATATGTTCATAATTCTGTCAATCTCACCCCTCCCCCATCCCACAGATGACACAAGCTTGTATGGTCAAAATATTTGAGCGCAACAATTTTGTGTATTTTCTAATGTATGGGATAGAACTAGGAGGCTATCAACACAAACTCTGCTCATTCGCAAATGATATTTTACTATTCCTTGCATCTCCTCAAGTTTCAGGCCCCAATCTCTTCCCCATCCTAAATAAGTTTGCCAATATCTCTGGACTAATAATTAACCCCAAAAAATGTCTAGCGTTAAATATATCCCTTTCTAACATAGAACTCAACTCCCCTTCATTTGGGATGAAAAATCAATCCCATATCTAGGGATTCACCTTACCGGCTCTATTTCAGATCTATTTTCGGCCAATTATCCTCCAACCCTCAAACATATCACAAATTTACTGAAACAATGGACCCACCTCCCATTATCATGGATATGAAAAATAAATGTCATAAAAATGTCAATCCTAACAAAGCTGTTATATTTGTTCAGTGTCTTACTGATCCCAATCCCATCCCATTATACACAAATTTTACAAAAAAGGGCAACAACATTCGTATGGGGCTCCTCCAAATCACGCATACCTATGCACACACTTTATCTCCCTAAAAATTCAGGAGGCCTTGGCCTACCTAATTTTGCTGCATAATATAAAGCAGCACACATTTCTAGCCTATCAAAATATCATGCCACACACAAATCTCCTCTTTGGGCAACGATTGAAGCATCAGAATGTGATCCTTTATCGGTTTCCAACTTACTATGGCTTCAGCCCAAAGACCGCCATGGCTTACGCAACCCTAAAACCAAACACTTTATATCCCTTTGGGATAGGCTTAAATCTAAACATCAATTACAATCCCCACAAAACCCTCTTCTCTCCTTCCTTAAAAATCCTGCTTTCTACCCAGCTTTGATCTATCCATTGTCATTCAAAGCATGGTCATCCTTGGATGTACTGAGATTATACAAATTGGTCACCCCTCCTCCTTTATCCTCTAGGACTACCAATATCAGAATTGTTTTGTTATCTCCAAACTAAGAACTTCTTCGCACCAAATATAAACACTGATGTACCCCTTAACCAATTTACTAGATTTGAATCCATATGCAAGAATGACCCACACGCTAAAGGTCTAATTTCTTCCCTCTATTCCCAACTTTTAGCAAATTCAATTAAAGATAAACCAACTTATGCTCAGAAATGGGAGTAAGATCTGGGGTGTAAGCTTGACATTACAGACTCTTCAGAAATCTGGCTGACAACTAAATCATCATCTCCTAACATTGTTGCTGTGGAGACCAATTATAAAGTGTTGACCCGCTGGTACCTAGCATCAGCTAGAGTGGCTAAATATATGTGAAATAAATTGTAGCGCTAAAAACACATATATAGGTAGTATATGTAAAGTTCAAAGTGCATATATGCGTAGTGTCCCAAGAAATAAAAGCAAATATGTAATCAAAGGGAACAAAAGCCCACAGGGGAAAAAATAATCCGTGTGAATAATCTTGTCTGCTTCCCAACCGTCAGCTTGTATATCATCAACTTAAGCGAATAGATGAAATACGCTTACCAGAGAAGTTGGATTCTACTGCCGTAAGCATAGAATCAATGGAGCTTGGTGCCACCCAGGGCGAAGTAGTGGAGTGTTGGGGGCAAGGGTAGAGCCTCTGCAGGACTGGGACATCCTCTCTTTATCCGCCAAAGCAGAGCCAAAGATGAATTCCAAAAAAACGAAGTGGTTCCTCAGTTCCCCAGTACATGTGGAAAAAAGAAGGGATGCTCCCACATAGTGTAATTCTGGGTATTTTTATTCATTAAAAAAACACAATACATATAAAAAGTGATCACAGAATAAAGTAAAAAGCAGTGTATAGGGTCTGTAAAAAGCCGCCATACGCGTTTCGGTCCAATGACCTTCAACAGGGGCATATGCGTAGGGCAGCTTTTTACAGACCCTATACACTGCTTTTTACTTTATTCTGTTATCACTTTTTTATATGTATTGTGGTTTTTTTTATGAATAAAAATACCCAGAATTACACTATGTGGGAGCATCCCTTCTTTTTTCCACATGTACTGGGGAACTGAGGACCCTCCAACACTCCACTACTTCGCCCTGGGTGGCACCAAGCTCCGTTGATTCTATGCTTACGGCAGTAGAATCCAACTTCTCTTATTCGCTTAAGTTGATGATATACAAGCTGACGGTTGGGAAGCAGACAAGATTATTCACACGGATTATTTTTTCCCTTGTGGACTTTTGTTCCCTTTGATTACATATTTGCTTTTATTTCTTGGGACACTACGCATATATGCGCTTTGAACTTTACATATACTACCAATATATGTGTTTTTAGCGCTACAATTTATTTCACACTTGTTTTCCTTTTCGTCACATGGTTTGTAGCAGCTGTTTTTTGTTTTTGGTTAGCGCATTAATCATCTTTCCCTTCACTGTGGCTAAATATATACCTACTTATTTTGCTTTATGTTTCCGTGGTTGTCCAAATCTGGGCACACACATACATATTTGGTGGTCCTGCCCAATAGCCCAAAATTTTCATATTAGCCACCAAAATGTTCGCTCTACCATTACAGCCTGAACCTACTACCACACTACCTAACTTAAAACCTGAATGTTTGACTCACGCCCAATTCAAGTTCTTTATCCAACTCCTTACAGCTGCAAAACAAACATTGGCAAAAGCTTGGAAGACCCCTATATTGGCGTTGGCTGAGGTGAAAAACAGAATAAATAATTCCATGATTTACGCTAAAATTATGGCTATTGAGCGTAATCAAATATCCAAATTTCATAAATTGTGGCTCCTTTGGATTAAACATCACTTGCCACTAGGGATGAGCTTCGAGTTCGAGTGAAACTCATGTTCGACTCGAACATTGGCTGTTCGCAAGTTCGCCGAACAGCGAACAATTTGGGGTGTTCGCAGCAAATTCGAATGCCGCGGAACACCCTTTAAAAGTCTATGGGAGAAATCAAAAGTGCTAATTTTAAAGGCTTATATGCAAGTTATTGTCATAAAAAGTGTTTGGGGACCTGGGTCCTGCCCCAGGGGACATGGATCAATGCAAAAAAAAGTTTTAAAAACGGCCGTATTTTCAGGAGCAGTGATTTTAATAATGCTTAAAGTCAGACAATAAAAGTGTAATATCCCTTTAAATTTCGTAGCTGGGGGGTGTCTATAGTATGCCTGTAAAGGGGCGCATGTTTCCTGTGTTTAGAACAGTCTGACAGCAAAATGACATTTCGAAGGAAAAAACCCATTTAAAACTACTCGCGGCTATTGCATTGCCGTCCGACAATACACATAAAAGTTCATTGATAAAAACGGCATGGGAATTCCCCACAGGGGAACCCCGAACCAAAATTTAAAAAAAAAATGACGTGGGGGGGTCCCCCTAAATTCCATACCAGACCCTTCATGTCTGGTATGGATATTAAGGAGAACCCCGGCCAAAATTTAAAAAAAAATGACGTGGGGGTCCCCCTAAATTCCATACCAGACCCTTCAGGTCTGGTATGGATTTTAAGGGGAACCCCGCGCCAAAAAAAAAACGGCATGGGGTCCCCCCAAAAATCCATACCAGACCCTTATCCGAGCACGCAACCTGGCAGGCCGCAGGAAAAGAGGGGGGGACAAGAGTGTGGCCCCCCTCCTGAACCGTACAAGGCCACATGCCCTCAACATTGGGAGGGTGCTTTGGGGTAGCCCCCCAAAACACCTTGTCCCCATGTTGATGAGGACAAGGGCCTCATCCCCACAACCCTGGCCGGTGGTTGTGGGGGTCTGCCGGTGGGGGGCTTATCGGAATCTGGAAGCCCCCTTTAACAAGGGG